>OW028581.1:20569661-21801536 GCA_932294295.1 Alitta virens
CACTAAATTTAACTGTGTTTAACATAACACAATTACAGCCTGTAATTTTCACATCATGAAATTTCCTTTCTTCTCGCAAGAATATGCTCCTTAATTAGTAAGCAGATTAATTTTGATAAAACTGGTATAAAATGATTCATGTTCAAAAAATTGTCCTTTTTAATTATGTTGGCCCACAATTTTGATTTAACGGAGATTTATGAATGATGTATTGTAGCTTTTGACCCTAGCCAATTTTTATTTGATTACAATTGAGCAATCCATTATCTTGCATAGACTCGTGTGACTGGCTGTAAAATGTCCTCCCTTAAGAATTCTCTTAAGGGCTATTATTTAAAGTAGCTAGACAAGACACCATCTTAAGGTTTGTGCATGCTTATATAGGGTAGTTCGTGATAGAAGAAAATCACCGTGTATACTCAACTCAGTGTGGAAAGGGACTGCTACTGAGCGCTGCATTATTCTCACCATCCTACCCAGAATTACTCAGTTGTCTATCTACCATATATGACAAATTCTAAATACGGTATATTTGGACCACTGAATACATATACTAAATCGCATCTTCATTTTTTCTTAAAGCCAAATATGTGGCACCATGTACATGATTTTAATTGTATGTGGAATAAATTCGATTTGTTGCATTAAAACTATTAGCCAGTACCTCAACTATTTTAGCAAAAATGAATTATTCCTCTTGCCAAGGGGTTATCCTGTGGGAGTGTCTGTTCTGTTCTAACTCAGCAAGACCTTCTTGCTGAGTTAACAATACTTGCACCAAAACTAGGTTAATCACGTGTGAACAAATTAGTTGATCAAATATCGCGAATCCGGTGTTATTTCGAGTTTTTCAGCATAGCTCGCCATTTTAGACTACAATGGTTGATTGAAATTGATATAAAATGTTAAAATCCTTACTCCCCCACCAGGATCGTTAATTGCTCTGTCCGAAGTCTGGCAGACCTTCAGGGCTATCGCTCCCCTGATATAACGGCAGCAGAGGGCCTGCTTAGGAGACTAAACATGTATTAATACTACCTTGATATAACGAATTTCCCATTGATTCAAAGCTGGTCCAAAGAAACGACACAAGGACGTGAATAAGAAGACTCCATTGTTTCATTAGTCATCCAGTAGCAGCAGGAAATTGGTATTGAGCCACCATAGACAACTCTTGTTGTCTTGTTAGCAATAGCTTATCACTGCTTATCCGCTGTTTGGGTGTACTGCAGGGTCAATCTGTTTGTCCCCTTGCACAATATCCTAGATAATGAACCTACAATAGACTTAAGGGCAATGCCTGTGGTCATATGTCACTACCCTGCCTCCCCAGTGCAATAATGCTGTAATACGACTCTAATAAAGTGACGAACACGTTGATTAATGACTAACATTTGACTACCACGCTGATATAACACCAGCCAGTGACATTAACTGCTTTGTGTAGGTGATTTGTCAGTAGGTAGTCAATACGAGTCTGGCGTCCCCCCTTGTCTATTTTGTAGCAAAAGCTGTTCTGGTTTTGTCAGCAGGTTTAGTGAGAATTGGGCATTCTGTAAGAGATACCTAGATTACTATGGTGACTGTGACTGTTTACAATGCTACACTGAGGCAAGTGAAAGCCCACCATTGTGTAAATGCTTGTAGAATACATTGTAAGTTCCTTTGCTGCCATCACTTCACCAATCTGCCTCATTAGTAACATGGAATTACTTTTGACGGCTGCATGGTTGCTCTTCATTCCTGCTTAGTTTTCGATAGTTCAATTGAACTTTCTTAAAATAATTTACAGTTTCTTGTGAGAGCTAAGTTATAAAAGTTTCGCCTGATCAACTGACAAAGCCATTATATGGTATTTGACATACGGTGGATATTGATAATAGGAACCAATACAACAATATTGCTATTTTAAACATGCCATTTTTTACACCATAGTGGGCATTTTACTTGCCTCTACATGGCATTATCAAAGGAAGTTTTGTATGCAGCTGGGTGGTCTAGTGGTAAAGGGGGTTTCACACATAGCCGGATCAGACGCCGGAGCGTCCCGGAGGTCAACTCCGGAATACTCCCGCATACTCCGGGGAAAGCCGTATAGACATCGTGTTCATGTCCGGGATTGTCCGGCATTGTCCGTCATTGTCCGGGGCGCTCCGGGAGCACCTTGGGACTCCGGGGGAAAAAATTAAACATGTTTAATTTTTCATGCCGGAGTTCCCGGAGTAATTTAATCCGTGTAGATCCGTGTAGATCCGTGTAGATCCGTGTAGACCCGTGTAGACGCCCAGTAGACTCCGCCGATCTCCGTATTGACTCCGGCATGTCTCCGGCTACATCCGGCGTCAACCGGGCATGAATATTTCGCCGCCATTAACGCCGGAGAGTACAAGGAGCCACAACGGATCCACACGAATGAACACGGTGTAAAGACCAGTGATATCCGCGAAGGCACCGTGAAAATCCGGTTCACTCCTCACTCTAAACGGGACAGTCGTGTTAGCGCCGTGTTGCTTCTTGTTGAGACCGTATTGACATCGTGTACACATCGCCAAACATTTATTTTTTGTTGACATTTAACAGCTCTTTGATCCCGGAACCCCCCGGAGGTAATAAAATGTTACTCCGGGACGCTCCGGCGTTTGATCCGGCTATGTGTGAAACCCCCTTAAGACACTCACCTGCTCCTCTGAAGGACCCAGGTTCAATCCCAGGCCTGGGCACCTTTCATAAGCAACATCCCAGCCGGATGTCATTCGGATGAGACGTTAAATCGGCGGTCCCTTGTACTCAGTGTCTATGATGAGGAGAGTAAAACATCCCACCCATGGGGTAAATGTGTAGCATGGATGGACTCCTTCTTTCTCTCACCTCATCAATCAACCCTCGTTAGCGGCAAGACTTGCCTGAGAGGGCTGCACTTCCTGTATCTATCAATCCATCAATCTATCAATCAATCTATCTATCTAACTATATATCTATCTATCTATCTATCTATCAATCTATCTATCGATCTATCTATCTATCGATCTATCGATCTATCTATCTATCTATCGATCTATCAATCTATCTATCTATCTGTCTATCTATCTATCTATCTATCTATCAATCTATCAATCTAATCTATCTATCTATGCATTAGCTATTGAATATGACTTTAATGCAGTGAAAAGAGAAAGTAACACGTACTCTCAAGCAATGTTGAGTGAATGACAAGCAAGGTTACTTATGAAGCTACACTCATAATACAATGTGATCTGGTATGTTTTTTTGATATGGCAACTGCAAGAAATGTGCGAGAAATGTCATCTTGTCACAGCTGCTGAGCATTTGTTTCACACGGATATAAATATTCAGGCATGTTTTCCAGCAATATTACTATGGTGACTGTGACTGTTTATTGTTTTATGTATACGTGATTATCATAACAGAGAAAGAGATAGATCTGTTTGTTTTGCGCACCTTTTCCATCCATAAAGCAAATGCATTAAACAGATCATTTGAAAAAACTCTCAGTGCAGTTTAAAGATCATGACAGTTTGTAAGTGAATCTGAAATGACCACTTTGTCAAATTTTCATGGTATAGTTCTGGTCTCTCTTCAGTGGCAGCAGTATAAGAGCTAGTCAAATCCTTGGACCCACGAAAACATTTGTTTTGGAGAAAAAATCGTAGAGCACGTAATATCATCACCCACACAGGCATAATACTGCCAACTTTCCAAGGGTAGAAAAAGCAGCCAAAATGTAATAACAGCGAAGAATTCTTTCTTGACATATTCGGACATCGCTCCACCCCAACCGTCCCCCACAGACGATATCAGGGGCCACCGTCCCAACCCCCAGGATAAATGTCCCAAAGAAAACCCATAATAGAGCGAATCAATGGGCCCTAAATCTTTGGACCACCTTAATCATATCCCTGGCCTGCAGCACTATGGCAGGGTGGACCAAACCATCCATCAAATGGATTAAGGATCAGCATCTGCTAAAAGGAATTTATGCATGATTCTGGGCAGAGCTAATATGACAATGATTTATAACAGTTGCAACATAAGGGTCCTATTGAGATTTGATATAATGCTTAAATCTGTGAGTGACAACCCGTATCCTTGCTCGCAAACTGCATGAAAACAGGTGTTGCTTGAGGCAAAATGTATCCTATTGTGTCCTTAGAATTATCATTGATGTAATTTTCGCAAAAGATGCCACAAAACAGGCAAGAACGCCTGTCAAAGCAAAGTAGTATTTTACTTTTATCACATATCATGATTTGTAATCGGTGAAAATGTGTTTTTTTTTCTTGCTTGTTACAAAAGGATTTTTATACACGTTGTCTCCTCAGCGAAATGCCGTTAATACCAGATTTTTGCTGTATGAAAGCTTACTACAATTTGGTATCATCATGCTTATTATATTGCATGACATGCAGTCTTTTGCTACCACATATATGGCTTTCACTTAGAAAATATATATTGCTCTCCTTTGTGATGCAGTGTCAAGCCTTTGACAGATTATATCATAGCTGCAGAAAATGCTATTGGAAATATGCACATCCCACACATCCAGAGAGAACCATAAAAGACTTAATGGACAGTACCTGTTGCATCTGTGTCTCCATTAGCAACCCCAGGGTAAGTTCATCCTGGTTACCCTCCTCCTCTTCTTCCAGTGTCATCATTGTGGAATGTGGGGAACTCCAGGAATTTCAGGAATGCCAGATATGCCAGGTATGTCAAGAATGCTTATATGGAAGAATGATAGTTGGCACTGCTGCTGCTAATATCCATGAAATAACTCATCAAGAATATACATGGCAATTAAAATGGCACTTTTTACTTGTCATCGGCATGCACAGTTCGCTCAATGTGAATTGAAGTCCAGTCAGAGAGTCCGATCAGGCAAGTTATGTATATGACACTGGCGAGAAAGTTAGGTACGACAAGGTAAATTTGGTTTCAAATTATCAAATTCTAAGCCAATATTCCAAACAATCCATCACATAATTCAATCTTGTATATTGCAGTTATTCCTCAATGACACTCCACACCAATCGCCAAATTGCGATAGGATAGTACACAAAGTATAAGCCTGATGGGTAAAATGTCAGGTTTAACGCTGACACAGTGACACACAGCAGCTCTCCACAGATCTTGCGGGGACGGCTGCACTAGATGAAATGTGCAGAATCACTGCGGCTGATCAACTCAAGCCACTGCAGTAAGTTGGGGCTTGTAGCTGCAGTATGTGCAGCCAGCTAGACACTGCCACCATGTGTGGGACCTGCTCATCCAATAATAAGCCTGGTTACCAGAACATCACATATAGAATACAATATTAGAGGATACCAAAACAAAACCCAGAAAATGATCATGTGTTAGAGCGATATACAAAATTTAAGATCATAACACTAGCAGACCATCTACAACATTTCAATACAACTACAACACTTTCTCAACCATTCATCACTTGCTTGACGCTGAGAAATAGCAACCGGTACTGGAAACATGATAAATCATTACAAACCTTGCATGTAGTACTGATGTATGTTCATCTGTTCAGTTATGTAGTGAGATAATGATATCCAATTTAAGTTCAATACTCTTACCTTGATACAAATACTCTTATTGTGTGGAACATTATTACTAAAAACCAATATCAAAATAAATGTGCTGTTTCTATGAATGGGCTGTTACATTAAAGATGTACCCCAGAACTGGCAAGCAAAGAAAGTCAAAGTATTGTCCATCAATGTTTAGAGCATTTGCTGCAATCCCACTTAACAGAAGCAGTGGGAGTTTTGCCTAATGGAATGACACCCATTACAATGCCCCTCTGCCCAAAGAAGTCATCCGAGGTCCATACAAACATGACTTGTGTTTTAACAACAGACTCACTCAGCAAATGAAACTGCATTACTTTTGGCAAGAACAGTCTTCAGTTGTAGCCTACGTATTGTAACAAAGAGATAAAAAAATATCTAGGTTTCACAATATCATTCCATATGGGCATCCCGTACTCTTGTGTCAACAACGGACAACCGAATAAAACATACTTGATATGTAAGCAAGAAACATAATGCACTACTACTCCTGAACCAACTAATTCATTTTCATATGTCAATATTGGGTGTTCTTAGGTTTCAATATTCTGCATTGCCTCCTGGATCTGATGCTTAAATGTAGAATATACTAATATAACATATGTGTAACGATGAATATAGTATACAGGCACTTAGAACTACATTATAAACACTGACCATGGCTTATCTAGGAGTTGTGAATGCTCATCAAATATTGTCAAATACGTATTCAAGGCATGCCCAGCATTGTATCAAAATGCTAGCCACTGTACATCTGCTGTTGATTACCCCCAAATATCCTTCAGCCAGTCAGTTGTTTAAACTAGTTACACATCCTATTCATGACTGCTATTGACTTAATTTTCTTTCTTTAGAGGAAAGGCAAACAAGTTCCAACACCGTTATTTTGGATAATCCTATGTAACTTCAGACAGACATGGTTTGGACTACAACATTGACAAGACACATCCTAAATACTGAGACATGAGTTCGCCAAATGACAATCATCCGGCAGTATAGAAACTAATATAAAAAGAAATAACATTGCCAACAAGCCATTCCTACAATACAGTGTAATTTGCTCACCCTGTTGTCAATGGGCAATCAGTCAGTCAATGATTACAGTCTTTGAATGCAACTTACACACAAGGAAGTGTTCACTGGTTTTGCATAGAATATGGAACATCCAGTAAATTTGCAAGCATATCTCAGAAAACCAGGATTTAGGAGAGAAAAAAACAACTTTACTTGTGTCCCTCGACCTTAACTTCTACCATACTGGAACTCATTCAATCAAAACGTTTTGTACTTGACATTTTCAATAACAAACCCTGTCACCTACAGGCCAAATATAGTAGTAGTAGTAGTAGTAGTAGTAGTAGTAATGGTATTAACCATGAGTGGATGGCGACCAGAAAAGCCAAGGCTTATCAGGCTTGTTGCCTTTGCAGAATCAGGTTTGAATTATATAAAAATAATGAAGGTCAGTATCCATTAATAACAGGTATGTAACCACTGGTGAAGTAGTTGTTGATGCCTTTGTGTAATGCTTTTGATGTTTTGAAGTCATGATTGTTTTCTTGCTTAAAATTATTCCACAGTATCGCACCTTCATAAACTGCTGTTTTTTATGTGTGTTTTTTTCTGGCTTGTTCTGTCTTTAGTCTCCTTATCAATAGTTTTTTTAATTTTGTCTAGTGACTCTTCCGGCTTTAAATTTATAATAGTATTGAAAAATAGGAGGGACACGATTTTCTGTCACTTTGAATGCACATTCAATCATGCTAGCCTTGTACATATCTATTACCCTCTTAATGTTATATTTACGGTATAAGTCTATCTGATACTTCTACCGCTTTATTTTATATTCAGTTGACATACTTCATCATGAAAGCAGACTCATTACAAAGAGTATTGAAGAACTGAGTTATAAGCCCAAAGTCATCAAGTATGTAGAGGACAAGCTGACTAACGATGTATCACATGAGACTGTAATAACTCACACTTAACGTCGTCATAACTTATTCTCATCCTGAAAATATGGGCATAAAGAAAGTTATTAACTGCATGAAATTAGTTTGATTGACATGCAATGGCATAGCTATAACATGACATAACATGACATAACATGACATAACATGACACGGCATGACAAGGCATGACATACCATGACATGGTATAATTAATGACATAATGTAACATAACACACATTGATACAATTACTACTGTTATTTGTACCCATTACAAAAAAAAAAAGAGATTAATCAAATTTGTTTAATCTGAAACACAATATTATTTCAAATAGCTTAAAACTTGTTAAGATCTAACAAAAAGGAAAAACGTTTACTCACTGGTATCACACAAAATTACAGAAAGGTCAATCATTCGAAACAATTAAAACATCCACCGAGAACTTAAAAAAAATATGTAATTTTTGTGCTGGTAATAAAATCTGTTCCTTTGTACCCAACCAGAAGAGCATCCTCCATTGCTTCAAACAACGAGCTTATTCATCACTTTGAACGTGACAGGGTTCATATTTTTGCACATGAAAAAAAAACTTCATTGATTCCAACTCAGATATTTTGCAAGGTCGAATGCAGACACCAGGGTGCATACACCAAGAGCATTAAACAGTTGTAAAAGGCCAGCTAACAAAGGACATCAGAATAAAAGCTTATTCATGTTTGTGATCATCATAATATCATATTTTCATCCTTACCGACCAAACACGTTACGGTCAAGAATATCTTTAGCATGCATTACATTGTTAACAGTAGTTCCTTTCTATTCTATACCTCAAGGAATGTCAACAAGAAATTTTCTTCAAGAAAAATGTTGTAGGTAATTAAGCATTCAAAACTGAATGATCAACAAGGGGAATAATTGTAAATTGATGAGTTTTAGCAAATTTTACAATGATGAAGATTCATGAAGTAATTTCATACATTGCAACATTGACTTATTTTCTATGTAACAAAGTAGTGTACATGACACTCAGCTATCAGAAACATAAATGAAGAGCAGTTAACAGATCGAATTTATGCTGTTTCACTTGCGAAAACAGTGAGAGTGTGGCCAGTTTGACAGTTTTCATTTCCCAGAATTTTAGTTAAGCCCATCATTCCTTTTTTGGAGAGTCACCTGTGGTGGATGTGTCCCTCGGAGTCAGAGGCCTACAATGGAGTGACCACTGCTTCATTGGTAACAACAGCAGCATCCAGGATTCATTGGGCTCCAACAGGTATTTTGGAAAAACCTCCTACAAAGAGGTGCCTCTCTCAGAGGATCCAAACGGGTTTCCTCTTCTATGTGAACTAACTTTTCAATAACAGCAGAGGGCCTCACTGGGTGCATTTTGATAATGTTTGGAATAGATTCTTCAATATAGAAAAGGTGTTCCGAAGGAAAGCCTCTCCTATGATGAAGATTTTCTATAGGCTGAGGCTTGTGGTTGTGCAGAATTCTAGGATATTATGTTCACTTGCAGGCATCAGACAACTTGACAAGACATGTACAATTCACGAAAACGTGATATTATAATAAATATATTGTATTGGGTTGAAGTAAGTTGAGTTCATGTATTGTAAGAAATACAGACATGCAGCTTGACATGAAATTCGCCATAATCAAAATAAGAATAACTCCAACTGAATACAGGTGTGATCTCTGCTTAACTGCAACTGCATAACAAAACGTCCATGTGATTTTAATAGATTAAATCATCAATTTATATCAGAATTGTACATTACAATGTAAAACAAAAAGTGATATGCCACTGACACGGTAACAAATCATTCTTTATTATCTACCATAAAATAATATTTTCAGTGGCCATTTTAATTACAAATTAAATATATTTAATGTACGTGGCAAAAAAATATAAATAAATGTGTGTACAGCTTTACCTTGATCAAACCTTTGTTACTTCATTCAACCTATCAAATAATTAAAAAAATGTTTTAGAAGACAAAAATCTACCCCTTGTGTAAGATGTCAAGGTTTAACACTGAACACAGTGACACACAGTGACACACAGCAGTTCTCCACAGATCTTGCAGAGACGGCTGCACTAGATGAAATGTACAGAATCACTGCGACTGATCAACTCCAGCCTCTACAGTTGATTGGCTTCAGTATATACAGCCATCTTGACTCTGCCATCATGAGTTGGACTTACCAACTACAGATCTGGTCTGAAATATTTTTGGGTAATATTATACATTGCTAGAGTCCAGGAAAAGTAGATAACACAGAAGTCTTCTCTGTTCATGTTGATTAAACTCCTGTGGAGATGAAAAAGGTATACACATGACCCTACACTGAATCTTCTGAAATCTGGAAATTGGTCCAGGAGAGATAAAGGTAAAGGTTCTGTCTCTGCTCGGGACCCTTGAGCCTGCAGGGTCCCTGGAAACTTAAGTGTACTACCTTACAATGCATTGCTGAATGAACAAATTAGTCCAATGTTCAGTGGTCTAGAAGGCTTTTCAATTAGTGTATAATATCCTAATTTTGCGTGATTTGCCTTCCTTGAACATAATTGAGCAATTTGATCGAGGCCCACAGGTCAAAAGTGGCTGGTTTAGTTGTGCAAGACATTTTGTGAGTTGCTCTAAATGAGAATCTGTAGACGCTAGCGATGTTTGCACAGTTATTATAGTCAATATAGATGGCGCTGGCAGTCGACTTGTAGACAAGGTAAAGGTAGAATAAGCTAAATAATTATACCAAACCCTCCAGTGGACCTGTTCAAGCCTTAATTCTAAACCCCCTGTGGAGTACACAGCCTGTTACACAGTTGCCTGCAGGGGGCTATGCTAGCCAGCTCCTCATTTACACCAGCGTAGTGTGGAGCGAAGAGTTGTAGAGGATCTGCTCATTTCCTCCATATCATGGTGGAGCTTGAACCTACTACCTTGCAGTCTGCAGGCAAACGCCTTACCACTAGACCACAGAATCTGTCATTAAGTAAAACTGCATCTTTTAGAAAAGGCAGGGGCATAACGTTTCATGCAGGTAGTCAACTTCTCTTTATTAAAATTGTACAAAGCAAAGGATTGTGACCGAAAAAAGTGTCATAATCTCAACAAAATTATTCATCTGAGAAGACACAGTAATGTTACAATGTACCTGGTTTTATGATCAAGACCATAAAAGTGTCTGTTCTTCACTCATTTACATGGCCAAATGTGCCACGTGCGCTTTCCATGCGTTTGGATAAACGCATGGAAAACACATGGTTTTTGCCTTATTATAATTAGCTAAAAACCATGCGTTTTCCATGCGTTTATCCTTCTCATGAAAAACGCACGTGGCACATTTGGCCATGTAGTATAAGATGGTTTGACTACTAATTCAAAAAAGAAAAAGATTCCTTAATGGCTGAGTGGCCTCAGTATGCACAATTAGATAAATGTCCAGAGTTGTCTGAAGCAATTTGTTCCAATTCTGCTAAAGAGAAGCAGAGAGAGCTTGCCTAATGTAATGACACCCGTTACAATGCCCTCTGGCCCAAAGAAGTCATCTCGGGTCCATACCAAAATGACTAGTGTTTTAACAACATACTCAGTCTGCAAATGGAATGAAAGGGAGGAGTTAAGTGACATGTTTAATACCTTGAGAACTGTATTGTTAGTGGGTATCAGTTGAAAACGAAGTCCCAGGTAGCCTGTCAAATCTGATTGCGGCCTGGTGTAGTCAATGTTGGCCTGACGTCGGACCCATGTTGGACTGATGACAGCAAAATTGGTCAAACTCTGGCTAAGCTGGAATAATATCTCTGGAGTATAATTAAAATAATGGTTTATTTTGTTGCAAACCACAGGAATTGGGAATTGCAATAACCTGCTTATTGTAGCTAGTCCTTCAAGTTGATGGTTCATGCAGATCGAAAATAGACTTCAGGGGTTATTTTTCTATGAATGTGTACGGTAAAACAACAAAATTAAGACCCAATGGCTATTACTGAACTGGTCTTAATATATAAGTGGCCCTTAGTTTTGGTAGAAAATCTAGTCTTAACCACATTTTTTAGAAGTAAGTCTGGGTAGTAACAATAAAGTATCATATCATCTAAGAGGTTGGTTCCAGTGTTGTTGGATAAAGTGCACATGTGTATTGATGACAATGAAACAGTGTAAGTTATAAAACATTAGTCTAACAGCAATCACATGTGCATACAACATTTGGACAACTGTTGCTTGCTGTCTGTTTCACATAGTTGCTGTTGTTGCTATTATTGATTCAATGGAGCAAGTAATTGCAGCCTTGGCACATGGCAAAAAGAGAACTACAAATAACCTTCTTTTCCTGTGGAACTATCCTCAGGCACATTTCTTCATGAATACCATCATACGACACATTTCTTGGAGTTATTCACAATGTGACAATTGGCAATCAGTGGCACTAACAATGGCCTGTCTGTGGGTGTGATGAAAATTGCAGACTTTGGTGAAGAATTCTGCGTAAACTGCAGTTTTTTTTGTTTTTGTTTTTTAGATTCAATGGGGCGATTTGCAACACAAATTAGAATAAAAAAAAAGTTTAGGCAGGCAAACTGCAGCAGTCTTATGAGTAACATTTGATCTCCAATGCATGTTGGTTCCTTTATTTGTTACAACTAGCTGTCAAAAGCTTTCAAACGATAATTTCAGATGAAGTCGACATACACATTTTCCTATGTTTACCGAATAGCAACATATATAAATATTTTATTCCATCCTATTTGCTCTTTTAGGCTTTTAGTGACTCTATTTTACTGTTGTATGTAACATAATAATCTAATAAAATATGCTTTATATGTGTTCAATTTAATAAAACGCTGATAAATAAGGCAATGTACCTGTCAGTAAAGAGATTTCTATATCAACTTTCCAAAATCTTTTTTTTATTTCTTATTTATTATAAACTTCCTTATTCACAAAATAAATGTATTTATCTCCTGACAGAAATAAACGTTCGCTTGAGAATAATGAATAATGAAGTTTGCATCCGAATATTTTATCAATGGTGCTGTTGAACAGAGAAGGCTGAGGCTCATTACATGCACACAAAGCCATTGATGAAGTGATCACAAGAAAAACTTAAATAATTTTTTCAAGACAATAAAATCAGTTCTTTTTTACCAAGAAACACAACCTCTCTCTAAAGGGACATTGAATTAAATTTAAACAATGAGATTATTCAGCCTTCCAAACATGACAGGATTCATATTCTCCACAGAAATTCCATTAAGTTTCAAAATAACCGTCATTTCAGCAGGTTTCACTTCACAGCTATCTGATAATAGCCTGCCATATTGGCAAAACTTTCGTTGTGATGAAATTGTGATGTCTGCTTTGTCTTGAATATTGTACCAACAGGAAATTAAACAAACTTCATCTATGTAGTTATAATGAAAGCCTTGCTAGTCGACTGTACATCTGTATGCCGTCCCACAATTGACACCAGGTGAATAAAACGTCTGGTGAAAATGTATATATTTTTAACTAAGGGAAATCCTCCATTCATTCATTCATTCATTCATTGACATTCATTCCTTCCTTTATTCATTCATTAACATTTATTCATTCATTAACATTCATTCCTTCCTTTATTCATTCATTAACATTTATTCATTCATTAACATTCATTTCTTCCTTTATTCATTCATTCATCCATTCATTAACATTCATTCATTCCTTAACATTCTTTTTTCTTTATTCATTTATTCATTCATTCATTCATTCATCAGATCATACAAGTAAACGAATTTGCCCAATGCTTTCGACTACCTCGTAAGATCTCAAAGGGACTCTCAAATTGGTCTCATTTATTTCACCCTTCAATTATGCAACACTAGGAAACTAGTTGCTATCCTGTAATCCAAACTTTGTAATATCCATTCCAGGAAGGTGTTGGTAAAAGTCGGTAATGCAATTTCCCTGACGTTGTGAAAACAATTCAGCAAAAAGCTGTGGGGATAACCATGAGACATAAATGCTGCTAGAAAAGGCATTGGGGCAGTCAACACCTGGGTTCACACCAACCTACAGCTGTAAAGGGACTTGCTTAGCATGGAAAAGCCTCATAGGTTGCTGAGATGATTGCATAATTCACACCTTGGTTCAATTTAGACAGTTTTTTTCTAAAGTAAAGGGTATAGCAAACCTCCAGGCTTACATATTTGTAATGCATTGTTTATTGTTTATTGAAGGAAAAACTCTTCCCAAGGACTTAGTAAAATGTTGCTTTAGGGAAGAGTATAGAACAGTTTCAAATGGAAGTACACAGAAGATAAATAATGTCAAATAAATAGAATATGTGAGATGATCTTGATTAAATATATATATGTATATATCTTTTTACCCCTTCTGTAACTTAGCACTACTGTGGGTGGATTTTGGTGTTCTTAACATTCAGTACAAACTCTAACATATACCATGTGTTCATTGTCGTGTTTTCCTAATACACCAATTGGGAATGCGGCATGACACGTTTCCCTCATGGGAAACTACTTCTCGCAGGCGTGACTGGAACATGTGTCAAGCGCTGCATGTTATTAACCTAAAAGGAAAAGTGGGTGATGCCATGAAGCGCCGGAATGGGTAGGGACAGTCCATCTCCTATCTGGCCAATGCAATTGTTGACAGTGGGGGGCTTGTGGCAGAACAATTGGTCACATCCCCTAAATTTGCAGGTTTCATTTCAGGTAGATACAGTAACATTGGTATATGAGCCATATCTCAGTCAGATTGTGTTTACACGAACACCTATTGCCGGCACCAAACACAGTGCATCTGTGATGAGAATGATTATGTAACATCTGGGTGATCTAGTAGTAAGATGCTCGCCTGCTCCTCTGAAGGACCCGGGTTAAAGCCCGAGCAACCTTCATGAGCAACATCCCAGCCGGATGTTGTTTGGATGAGATGCTAAATTGGTTGTCCCTGTACTCAGAGTCTATGCTGAGGCAAGTAAAAGATCCCACCCAGGGGTAAATGTTTAACATGGGTGGACTCCTCCTCTCTCATCAATCAACCCTCGATAGTGGCAAGAACTTGCCTTAGAGGGCTGTACTTCACATATCTATCTATCTATCCTTTATACAGATCAGATGACCAAGTGACTAATTGTGCAGCCTGTCGTTGTTCTGCTCAATTTGTTTTCATCTTCGTAAACAAGAAACGAGGGAGTTTTGCTTAATGTGATGACGCCCATTACAATGCCCTTTGGCCCAAAGCAATTGTCCCAGGTCCAGCAAGACATGACTGGTTTTTTAACAACCAGGTCACTGCTAGCCAGGATTTGAACTGATCAAGTGCTTTTGACAGGCGACTTGTGAATGTGGTACCTTATCTATATCTTCTCAAGTTATTAACTAAATCTAGCACACATTGCATTGCATACCTAATATACATGAAAAACTAGATGCTTGGGAGTGGTTGGCGAAATTAAATTCACGGTGGTTTTTGGATTTCCACCCCATTTATCTAATGTTATGATTGTATTAAAATATTGGTGCACATGCACCCTTTTACCAACAGTCACTTGTTTATTGTCCTTGATAAATCAAGCTCACTTCATGACTCCTGAACAGGCCAATGTTACTTTTATTTTTCTAGAGCTGACCTGAGCAATTATACAAACTATAATCCTGATTTAAGTTCCTTCTGGAAAAACTGTAATAAATTGTCCAGGGATGCCATAACATAAAACATATAACCCTGCATATGTAATCATCTTAATGCCATCATTTCAGCTTTGAATCAGAAGCTACAATATAGGAACTTTGCAATATATGATAGAAGTTTTGGATTTTAAAGCAAAGTTTCATGGTTCAAGTGCAGTTTAAAAACACAAAAAGTAGTGAGTGAATTGTTATCATTTCACATATGTTTTCATTGATTACATACTTGTAGGGATAACATAGAAACTTTCAGAACTTTCAAACATAATGGACACATTGATAGCACAGGTGCTCTACACAAGATAAAAGAAATTGTGCTAATGTTAATATAAGGTTCAGAAAGCGAAACAAACATAGGAGTAGGTGCTAAAATAATCTACAAAGGTTATACATACATTGTGAGTGTTCTTCTATATCAGGCTGGGTAGGCTGAATGGCCAAGTGGTTAGTGTGCCAGGAATCGACAGTTAATTTCATAAAATATGTTCGACTGTAGACAACTGTAGCAACCTATTCCTGGCTGTAGCTGTAACTGGCTAAAGTCAGCTGCTTCTGTCTACGCCTAGCTTGTTGTCAGCTAACATCCACTAAAAAAATATAAACCTGGGTAAATGTAAGAAATTTATCTAATATACCATAAATATGTATGTGCATTTGACATGCATCTTTTCAGCAAAAAATATCAAATATGTGTAACTCTCAACTTATTCACCAAATGGTGCTGCATTTACTGTTAGATCCGGTTTTGAGCAGATAGCTATAGCCAGACATTCGGTTTAGTGGCTGGTAGCATCGTATGGCAGAAGTTGTCTTGCTTTGTCTAGGTTTAATTTCACAGGCCATTTTTAATGAAACTAACTGTATGTGGTGTTTTTGGGTACTTGGATTTGAACTTCTGCTCCATACACATATTAATAACAAATACCGGTCTCTACCTATCCGTCTCCTCTTTATCTCAATGCTACTGGTCTGAAATTAAGTTTATACACTCTGTGAACATATACCGGAAGCAGCCATCTTGATCAGATGATAATGTTAGTAATCTACATTTTGTTACACATTTATCCCATGGTATTTTACTTGCACCAGCACTTCCAGCTAAAATACAATTCATAGAGTCTGGGAATCGAATCTAGGATCTGCAGTAGAGCTGATCAGTAATATAACCATTAGACATTCCAACTGAATTAAAAATTCAGATTTGCAGTATGTGGACTCAATATCAGTTCAGCAAGTAATTAAAACGTTAGAAGTAAAACCCACGGACCAACTTCTGTGATACAGAAACCACTTACTTCGAGATTCATTACTTTCATATCTTTCCCATAGGGATTAATTGTAGATCCCTGTGGAATGCCATTTCAAAAGAACTCACAAGTATGTACGTAATCTTACATGAAGATTGTCTGAAAGGCTCCTAGGCTCCCTGATGAAGGTCTACAAGACTGTGCAGAAAGAGCACAATTTACTTCGGAATGAACAAGGCCTTGTTTGCAACAGAGGCCATTGTTGGTGCTACTGATAGACAATTGTCACTTTGTGAATGGCGTTGTCTCAGGAACGTGTCGTGTGAATGCTGTAGCCTGAGGAATGAGTCTTGAAATAGCTCTTTGAAATGGGATAGAAGGTCTATGTGTAAACCTCATTGTTCCCCTGTCAAGGCTGCAATACCTAACGGGATGAACGAAGTCAGTAACTTTGACACAAGAAATATGTGAAAACAGCAGGAAAAGACAGTTATCCTTGACCGTCAGTAATAAAATGTGACTGCATAACTGATGATTACTACCGCCGATATTCTTGTTGCGCTGCAAATATATACTCAATAACTGAATCACAAATAGCAAAAGCTAGATTTGCTGATGACAGATATCTTACAATGATTGTAAAAGTTTTGCATTATTTCATTTTTATTCTCTGTTAGTAAATTATGTCTGTACATTATGTTTATGTAAAGTTAACAAAGATTTCTTTAGCTGAGGTATGTCTCAAATAAAATAGAATAGAATAGAAAGATTACTAAAATATGTAAAAGGTAATTTGTGCTATTCCATTTGAGACAAGAACACTCCACCTGTGTTAGATCACTAATAAAAGTGTGTTCAAATGCTGGCCTCTCGTGTAACATACGCATACATTACAACATTTGCTGTGTTAAACCAAAAGCACTGCAAGCCTGGTTGCAAAAAGTGTGATAATTCATTCCATCAACTGAGTGGGTTGTTAAAACACTAGTCATGTTGGTATGGACCAGGGATGACTTCTTTGGGCCAGAGGGCATTGTAACGGGTGTCATTACATTAGGCAAAACCCTCTCTGGCTCTGTTTAGCAGGATAGGAACAAATTGGGCTAGACAAAGATGGACTGCACAATTGGTCACTTGGCTGTTCGCTCCGCATACTGTATGGTCTCTGCTGTTTGTTTTGTTTCTACTATATAGAATATACCATGAGAGCCATCATACATGCAAAATGATATCCATGATGATAGTGAATTTTGTTGAAACTGTAAAAAGAAGGAAATTCCTATAAACCAAAGGTTCCTGTGAGAATTTATATTCTAAATAATTATTGTATGTGTCTATGCAAAACTACAACAAAAAATTACCTGCTTTAAATATCAAAGCAACTGAGGATTAAAAGATGTAAGCGTCCAACCATCAAGTACCTATGCTGCCGATGTTTGTATATATTTGCCTAAAACCTAAGCTTCCCTCCTTCCCTCCACTCATCCATCTATGGAACATCCATCTACTATCCGTTTAATTTTCTTAGATATTCTAAAGATATTCTAATTGAAACAAACTGGACCAATAGAGCCTAACAAAACTGCATCTCCTTGAATTGCAATTAATTCAATGAATTAACTAAAGAATTTTCTTTGGCATATTGACATAATTAATCAGTATAACATTGGCTCGAATGAATGCAGATAAATTCCATGAACTTAATCCTCAATTGATCAAAGATGACACTCGACCATATCTATTCAAGAGCCACGTTAATTAATTGGGTGATAAGCATCGACTTGAAAATGAGTCAGAAGAAATGACTTACAAATTCATTGTCAGTTTCAAGATATTACATAATATTATACACTGCAGATTTGGCCAAACAGTCCCGGAGAACTCATTTTGGGGTAGATAAACTTCAATGTATATATATATATATATATACTTGAAGTCGGGACATAACCAACAAAAATGTTAGTTAACTCCTCAATTAGGCATAATTACTAACTTGTTTGATTCAAAATTGCTTGTTTGATTTTAATGCCTTTAATACTCAAGATAATTTCAGTTTGCACTCAGGAGGAAGTTAGCTTACATTTTCGTTGGTTATATCCCGCAAAAGAACAATAGGAAAGGCCACGTGGTAGAGCAGAAGTACTGAATATTTCCAAACATTATCACATATCTCCATCATTCGACCTTTGCTTGAAAATGGAATATGCACGTGCACTCGTTTAAATCCACATCGACACATGGTCGACCTAATGGAAAGGACTTGTTGCATGTGAGTTTCCATTAAAAGCCCTGGGGTTAAACCATTTTCCCTCCCTTTTTTCTTCTATCTTCATCATTACGGATGCACCAAAAAAAAAGTTTCAATATTTTCAAGCGAAGTGAAGCAACTGTGTTCAATTTTATTTTATGTCGACCAGCATTAATGGCAAAAACGTAAGCTGTCATAGACAGATATCATAAAATAGTATTAACATTGACTAAGCACAGCATTCCATCTAAACTTACTGACATAAAATGACCACGAGACTGTACATAGATAAGTGACGGAGTTTAAATCGATAAAATTGATTTTAAAAAAAAGCATGTAAATATCAAAGCAACTGAGGATTAAAAGATGTAAGCTTCCAACCATCAAGTACCAATTGCTGCCGATGTTTGTATATATTTGCCTGACATTCGATGCACATTTACTAAAATTCACTTCCATGCTATAAGGTTGCAGTTGTTCACAGTTGTTCATAGTTGCTCACATAGCTACAAATAATACAGCACTTACTTACATGCATATGAAGTCTGCAGCTGAGCCACTTTGCAATTGCACCATTTGCCTTTTTCTATCTCTTGCAGCTTTACGTATTGGATGTATTGTGATGTGTAAGAAGCATTCAGTTCTTTATAGAAGAAACATTCAGATCTGAGATTTTACACCGAGTTGTGACGTAGTTTGTGTCATTGGTTATAATGCATGTTACAGTCATTCGACCATGTCCGATTGCTTCAAAATTTCACACAGTAAGCCTTAAAAGAATCTAGTTTACATGTTTTCCACTGATTGGGTGGGTGGATTAGGGCTTTACATCCTGTATTTCTGCACCTATTGGGCTAATTAGGACAGGCAGGGACCACGGCAATGAGATGATGGATGAAACAGCCATCCAACTTAGGCTCCATCGGGAATGAACCCAGGACCCAGTGGTTGGAAGCCCAGCACGCTACCACTGAGCTAGACCTCCACCCTTTTTTCCACTGATACACCATGGTTATCACAAAAATCAGTACAAACCATGCAACAAACTACATGACTATATCACCTGAATTTGCTTGCTCAGCAAACGACTCTGGACAGTGAAGACAAATTGTCCCGCCTACATAATGAGTAGGTACTACCTCAAGACAAGGCAGCAGGTAACCCCCAGTGTCATTCTCATTACCTTCTTTTCATAATTCACTAAGAGATTGGGAAATAGAGAAAAGCATATTTTGAGGAGTGCAACTCTCTCGCATGTCACAATGAATACACCATTTTATGGCAGTGCGGCAGGAACATGTGTCTAGCACTGCATGTTATTAACCTAAAAGGAAAAGTGGGTGATGATGACATGCACCAGAGGAAGGGGGAGGGGACAGGCCATCTCCTGTCTGACCAATACAATTGTTGACATAGTATACCACACCTAATGGAGAGTTAACAAAGTATAAGGTCATCTGGCAAGAACTGCGGAGGTCAGCTTCTTTTCCTACACTGTTTATAGTATGGTAGGATCAACAATTGATGTCTCCACATGCTTTTGTAATAGGGTTTTTCATATACAATTTGAAACAGGAATAAATTGCCAGAAATGTTAGGAATAAATCAACCATCAACTTTTTTTAATTTCAATGGAAGCAAAAGCATTCTGAGCAGAATTGATTGCAAATGCCTATATGATATTTATTGTTTTCTAACCAGAAGCAGACAAAGTGTTTCACAATAGTCCTAGCTCTATGTGCCAACTAATACAAATACAATAACAAACCTAAACCCAGGACAAAAACAGCAACACCACATCTCTGACATTGACAGATGTTGATTCCACATCCAATTGATTAATAGCTTTGCTTCATCCATCCTTATCCCTAAAAGGAATGTGCTCCAGGATGGCATGAAGAAGACACAGGAAACACAAGATTTCGAGTGTATTGATTTGTCACATTGAGGATTGACTTCACAACATTTTCCTGAGGGAAGGATCATAGGAATCCAGATGGTTTTGTCTTTTATGTTCCAAAGAAAACGTTGAGATAAAGCAATGTAGTTGTGTAATATACAATAACTTGAAGAGAATTATTTTATTTCTGAATGTTTGAACATTCAAAACAACAATCTTTATATCTGACATATATAGTATCTTAAACAAACATGTAGTAAATTATGACATCTGACTCTTATATCTGTACAGTCATTCAGTCCCATGCAACACTCGCCAAAAGAATGTTAAACAATTGTTGAAATAATTGTTGTAATCTTGCATGGATCTCTCTGATCAAACTCACAAGGGGATACCTCGTTGGGGATAATATCTTTATCTTTAGGGGTATCCTCCTATTTAGTGTAATATTTGTATCGGAGGGGAGAATAAGTTTCTGAGTCTGAGTCTAAATAAAGACCATTTTACATATTATATATTTATGTGTCATGAAAAAAAAATAAAGGATAAAAAATAAAAATATACATATACATATATATAATGATAAAGTAAAATAAAAGCACAATCTACAAGAACATAACTAAGTTACATATTAAAAACATCTATTAATAATTATGTACAACTATATACACATGAATAAAACAAGGCACCATCAGGACAATTAGCACCAATCAATGCACCATAGTTAATACTGAGTACAAATAATGTATATACCATACAACAATACAATATATTGTACTGAATACACATCAGTAGCTACATACTGGATTGTCAAAACACTAGTCATGCTAGTATGGACCTTGGGTGACTTCTTTGGGCCAGAGGGCAGTGAAATGGGTGTTATTACATTAGGCAAAACTCTCTTTTATGGGATGGACTGCACAATTGGTCACTGGGATGTCCACTAGCACACATTATTGCTCATTGCACTGTTTTCCTACAATATGAAGTCCTGAAATGACTGTGCATATAGCAGATAATGTGGTCAATAATTGCAAAAAAGAAGAGTTCGGATGACACAGCAAACATTTCCCAGCCAAAATAATGGAAGCATGGAAAATGTCCACTGACCGTGTAGATGTTCCCTACTAAAGGAATTATAGTGGATTGCCCACTCACATAAAAGTCCTCACAGAGAAATTATGGGTACAGTGTAATCAAGTAATGAATAGACTGGGCCAATAGTGTGTGATAAAACTGGCATTATATCACCATAAAATGTCTACAACCAAAGATGTGTTTAGACCAGGTCTCATGACACAATTAATCAGCATTTGTTGCCTTAAATAACGACTAAATCTAATCCCCTGAAAAAATTCTCTCAGAATATTATTGCAAACATGCACCGATGAATTAATATGACAATTAGCATAAACCACAGAAGGTAACAATGCTATATAATCTAGCATGTGAGTCATTATGCTTATCCAAAGAATAGTTCACATCACTCATCAAACCTTTTACATATAACCCAACAACTTTACCTTGTGAAAAACACTGCATCATAGTAAAGAGATGTTTTATCAAAAATACAAAATATCCCATAACATATATTCCCTCTATGAGTACAAATAGGCATTTCAATCAAAGACCTTCCCACTTTCTACATTGCCAAAAGAAACAAGCAGCATTTTAGCTGGGTCTTTAATCTACAAAAGCACTTTTGGTGTAGGCACTTTATATGATATGTTGGAGTAGGGTAATTTTCCAGGTAAGAACGGCACACTACCTCAATGTATTTTTCTCGGGGTGGTATAAGTGGTATGCAAGAATTGAACATTTTGAAAATTTAAATCAGTGGTGTTTGTCCAAAAATGCCTATTAGTTGTAAAATAAATAAATAAAGACAAAGTCTTGGAAATAAACAATTTTCTCTCTAGTTGCTCTGAAAAACCCCGTAGGAATGTTCCACAGATTTTGTGACATTATTGATTTAATGAACAGTACCTGTTGCATCTGTGGTTCCATCAGCAACCCCAGGGTAAGTTCATCCTGGTTACCCTCCTCCTCCTCTGCCAGTGTCATCATCGTGGAATATGGGGAATCCAAGGAATGCGAGAAATGTTTATTTTAATCAGTCCGAACCGATGTACCACACACTGTCACATCTGATACTCCAAATAGCAACATAGCAAATCCACAGCCCTTCACAGAATTACGAAGAGTACTTGCTTAAATGCATAATATGAAGTCTGCAGCTGAGCCACTCTCCAGTTTCTAGCCCTTGTAGCTGTAGGTGCAGCCACCAAGACACAGAGCCCTGCTACATGATGAGAACAAGCTTATCCAATTACTTGTCCAGCCAGCTATATGTCAGTGTGTATGATGAATAGCTGTCAGTCAGATAGGGAAGGGGTACAGTGGGAACTGTCCATATTGTAGACTGTTCTATATTACAGACAATAAAACTGAACCGGACCTACATTGTATATGAAATTTACAAATTATGGAAAAATTTCGACCAAACGAAGATAAATAGTCTGTCCCTTTTGCTAAACATTACATCCATATCCTTAAACTAATGTCTGTAACACTACTTCGAATGTATGTCAAACTTAGTAATTATTCTGACAATCACAAGCTCAGCATGTGTGTCGGTAACTGCAATATGTTACTGTGATAGCCCAACAGGGAGAGGTGGGTGACAGGGACATTATTACCACCCAATTCCTCACGGGCAGTTATTAACCTAAAAGGAAAAATGCATGGGATAGTGTGGTCTAGCAGCGAGCAGAACAACATTGGTAGTGGTATCTAGTGGCACTTACAATAGTGCAATACTTTTTGCACACCAGATACATTTTTGTATCAGCCTAATTATATTAAATTTGTTTAAATATGCAGGGGCAATCACGAGCAGTCTAATAGGCAAGTTTCAATTAAGCTTATTAATGTTTGCACTGGTAGAATAGTCCCTGCTTAGGTATGCAAGGAAGTAGATATTAGAAAATAGTGCCACCAAAATCACAGTAATTTATTGGGTGTGGAGAACCATTTTGCTCTAGTGATGATCAAGAAATAAATAAAATCCACCAGCTATGATCATGAAATAAATAGGTAATCAGGAAAATAAATTGCTGTTTTCAGGGAGACACTACTTTATGGTGTTCTAAACGGCTGTGTGCATTGTGTTAAACAAGAAAATCTTTCAAGGAAAAAGATTTTGTAGGCGATGTGGCATATTGAAAGGTCGATCCCAGGCTTGGGCACTCTTCATGAGCTACATCCCAGCTGGATGTCAATCGTATGAGACCTTACATTGTGCCTTGTACTGGGTGTCTATGCTGAGGCAAGTAAAAGACCCCAACCATGGGGTAAATATGTAATATGGTGTGGACTCGAAGCCTTTTTATCTCATTAATACGTCTGCCTCTGGCAAATGGTCATAAAAGCTGACTTACCTTCAGACCCAGCAGCATTGGCATGACAATAATGGAAATAATATTGAATATCAAAATTGACAGAGCAAATGGAATTTATATTGTGATTAAGGTGGTCAAGCACTAGGATGCAATTATTGAAAAAAAAATAACTTCACTTCACCAACAGAAATTCCCAACTTGACAGCCACAGGACCATTATGTTGATTTTAATGATGTGAGCCAAATTGAATAATAACATTTTTTTTGTGTGATGATCAGTTTTTGCCAGATAAGTAGATTCATTTATTTATCTGTACTGTGCCCCTCCAACATGAATGGACTCACCCTATGTTAGTCCTATTTCGGGGAAATTGGCTTGGTTCATTTTTGTCTTAGGGAAGAAAGCTCATGCTTCATAGTAAATGTTTCATTCAAAATACCATATTTAACAATTTAAAAAACATCTGGTTGAGTTTCTGTAAAATTTTCCTGAACCCTGTTAGGCATCTATTGATAGGGCACAGTTTAATGCCCCAAATATCAGAAGGCCTCACTGAAGGCCTATCATTTCTTTTTTGGGGAGTGAGGCCTTTTGTGGGTTTGTCCCAATCCGAGTCAGAAGCCTGCAATGGAGTGACAACACATGCAGCATCATATGCCCATATTCTTGGTGGAGATATTAAGCTTTTGTTGAGAATCCTAACCTTTGCTAGACCGTTTTCCATTATGGGGCTCCAATAGGTATTTGTGAAAAACCTCCTATATAGAGGTGCCTCTCATAGAGGTTCCAAATGGGTTTCCACTTCCATATTTGAATAGTCACCGCTAAAACCCCTAACAGAAAGGTGCCTCACTGAGAGCATTTTGACAAAATTTGGAAGAAGGTTTTCAGCAGATTGAGGCTCGCCTACAAAAAACGATACAGTGGATGTAGTATATTTAGTCCAATTAAAGCTAATTCACCATAATTGTTAAATATAAATGGGCTAACTTTGTGTGGCATATATTGAGATATGTGCCTATGAAGTGACCTGACAGCTTTTTAATTTAGATGATAATCATTGTAGCACCAAAAACCCCATGAAAACATTGGAAAAGGAAAAATATTTCGGTGGTATTTATTTATTTACTTTATTTTTTATTATTTTTTTGTATTAAACCATAATATTACAAAAGATAAAGAAGTCACAAGATCAAACCACAAAGCAATGTACATCAGGCTGGCTGACACAGGGAAAGCTGTGTATGTGCCAAGATAAGAACGAGAATTTACAAATACATTTATGCGTTCATTTCAAACCTTGGATATGCTATACACTAGTTATTTTTCTCGCACAGAAACACCTGCATTACTTTGACAAAATTCTTGAGAAATCACTATGAGCAAAACGTTGCATGCAAGTTCATTTCACCAGCTGCAGTATACCATTTCCTATTGTATTGTTTAGGTATAATGAAAGGGAATAATTCACAAACTTCATTACTGTTCTTTGTTTTGCTACAATACAGCAAATTAAGCCTTTGCATAAACACTTAAATGAATGACTCGAGGTCTGTGGCTGTTTCCTAGAACCATTCATCTCTTCTGGAGCTTATGTGAGATTAATGAGAGCAGACACATGCAATCCATGGCTATATGTCAATGCTTTCTATAGGTCTCTTGGGGCTTTGGAAGTATCAGAATAATTCACATAGATATAAGAGCCATAGAACATCTGTAGAACTACAAGGAGTGTAGTTTACATCAGAAGAAAATAGAGACATTGTGGTGAGACAGAAAGTATTGTTATTGCCACTGAGAGACAACTACGTTTGGGAGAATGCTTTGTTAAATTCGGTATGCTGATTGTACTCATCACTGTTTAAAAGCAAGATACTATACTGCAATTCCTGTTCATTCATTTACTAGGGCACCTCACAGATATAGATAGATAGATAGATAGATAGATAGATAGATAGGGGTAGATTGATAGATAGATAGATATATATATATATAGATAGATAGATAGATAGATAGATAGATAGATAGATAGATGGATGGATAGATGGACAGATAGATAGATGGTAGGTAGGTAGGTAGGTAGATACATAGATTAATAGATACAAAGATAGATAGATAGATAGATAGTTAGATAGAAGGAATGAAACATCAACCTTCCTAAACCTGACTGTTCCACTAACTTACTGACTCACTGACTCACTGACTACCTGTCTCACCGAAGCCCTGATTCACTGACTCCTTGAATCACTGACTCCCTGACTCACTGACTCTCTGACTCCCTGACTCACTGACTGGTTAAGAAGCTAACAGGTGTCTTAACATTCAACTATTCCACCTTACCCCAATCAACAATTCAAAATCCTGATTCTGAGGAGCAATCTGAACTAAGTGGTATTGTGCATTCCTTGGCCCATAAAAAAACATTGAGTTAGGGAGAGATCAAGCCATCAAAGTGAAAATAAAGACCCAATTTGAACCTTAAGCTCCCCGAATCTTCTTTCTTCTTTCTGTTGTGTATCTGGGAAGATTTTCCTTTCATTTGATAAACAGTCTAGCTTAGACCCGTCTGTTGACTAGAGCATTCATCTGTCTGTTTCTTCAGTAAACGGCTAGTGTTCTCGCGTTCTATCTATTGTTGTCCGAGTTTGTTATGCTGAATTAATTGTTATATCTATAAAGCAGTCTCTATTAATTTGCAGACATAGTAATTTATTAATCAAGCCATGTCGTATTTTGGTTCATAAGCCTGTGTCTTTCATGTTTCATAAAATACAATCGAATCTAGCTGTCCGTAGCGACCTGTACCTTGCGGTGGTCTAAACATACTAAAGTCAGCTTCTTCTGTCCACTTCTATAGCTAAAAGTCAGCTTACATTTATCACCAGAAAAGTGTAAACACTGGCAAATGTAAGAAATTATTCTAATATTATAAATATGTACTTTTAGATCCAAATTTGAGTAGCCACCTATGACAGCTTTGGCTAGGTTCAATTTGACAGGCCGTTTTTAATGAAACTAACTGTAAGACTTAGTGTAGACTTGATTAAGGTAAATAATATTCAAGGACTATATTTTTGCATGTTTTCCAACACATGTACAGCCAAAGCATATCGAATCAGTTGCGGCAACGTTGTAACACTATTAGTACATTTCCTGCGTCTTAATTGGTTCCATTTGCGAAAGTCATGGCCAGGTACGTCAAGTTTGGCAACAGCTCATGCTAATGTTTATTTGGTTAAGTTAGGAAATACCTAATAACACTATTCTGTTTGCAGCATCGATGAGAATTGATGCGTCATAGCAAAGCGCTGGTTGCACAATATTTTTTGCCCTGCATCCCGCTAGGTGTCGCATGAGTGTCATCCACCAAGGCGCCCTCTCGTGTTTTTCAGTCAGCATAACACTTGATGTGGACTCAATGTGCTTGCAAATTCTGCCAACATGGCAAAAATATATTCATCTAAATAAATATATTTTCTAATTATGCCTCTCCAGATGGTTTCGATCTAAACAGAACAACAACCATATATAATGTTGCTATCGAAATGGGAAGGTCCACAATGTCGCTGCAATATTTGCATTTTGTGATATGTTTAATCCATTTATATCATGGTTTTATTATATTTTAATTAGTTTTTATTGTTATTGTTTGATCTGCACTTATTATTTTTGCAAATATACAGTCGATCAATAAATAGCTCTTTGATTTAATTTATTGTGGTCTTATGTCGACTTTAAATAAAGATTATTCTATTCTATTCTATTCTTGTTACACTCTAATTCCGTTGGAATCAGCCTAAGTTGCAGTTTTGCAAAAACGAATAGATTAGTAAATATATACACAATATACATTCGTCGAAACCTATACCCTGGACATTCCAAAACGAAATATTCAGTCTAAGCGATCAAAAATGATTATGACACTGGTGAATCAAACAGGATTAGATCCCCAAATTTGATGTCGTTGCACGGGGAAATATTGTAACTAATGAATTGGCAAAAAGCATTGCATTGATTAAAGACCTGAGCAAATAGACAAAGGAATAATTAGTTGGAAAATGTTTCGAAAAAGTGAAAATCAAAGCATGAAATATTTGGTAGCACATTATTCACGGAAGGGTAGGTTGGAATTTTGTCTGATTACTTTGTTCCACAGTTTATGTCCAATGCAACATTCAGAAAGCATAGTTTACATGTATGCATTTCTGCTTAATTGAAGACCGTTATGAATATAAGTCTTAATGGCCAAGGAACCTTATTGGCGTGGTTACTGTATATTATGCTCCCTTTTGATCATTAAGCTCTGTATTATGTTTATTGATGTCTGCTTGTAAAGCAACCAGGCACGAAGAGCAGAGTAACAATACTTGCATTAGATATTGTGTTATGAGTGAAGCTGTCTTTATGTGAGGTTCGCGTTAAAATCATGTAACAGTTTCACATTGTCACAGAACTAATGCGAAAGGCCTAGCTCAGTGGTAGCGCACTTGGCTTCCAACCACTAGGTCTCGGGTTTAATTCCTGGTCGAGCCTAAGTTGGATGGCTGTTTCATCCATTATCTCATTACCATGGTCCCTGCCTGTCCTAATTAGCCCAACAGATGCAGAAATGTCTATGCAAAACAACTCCGGATTTAGCCATTAATAACGTCCTCTGATTCTTTAGCATCAGCTGCATATAAGATAAGATAAGATAAGATAAGATAAGATAAGATAAGATAAGATAAGACAAGATAAGACAAGATAAGACTAGATAAGACAAGATAAGACAAGAACAAAATATAAGATATGATCACCGAAAACATGAATATGTTGCGCATTGATACAGGATAATATGAGCATGCAGGGCAAAAATGTACATACCTTTGATTATCCTCTACTTATTGTGTCCACAAAAATTAGCAATTTAACGCTTGAAAGCATGAATCATTTGCTACATCTGTTTAAACTATATTTTTTCTTTCTTCTTCTTCTTTCCTTCAGAATATAAGGACCTCTTCCAGCTATCTTGAAATATAATCTGAACTCTCACTATATGCACAGTTTATCGTCAACTGGTATACCATTAAGGGGCAATCCATTTCTATCATGTAACAACTGGCCTATTACATCACTGGCTGCTTCTCAATTATTACCTCTATCTTTTCATCACTCAAACCCCTATAGAGGGCGCTGATTTGCGTCTTATGATTAACTACCCCCCAGTCCCATGCCCCTCTCCCCTCCAGCCATACACTATGTCAGAGGCTAGTTACCTCCATCCCTGGTGAACTGCATCCCATCCCAGCTCATTACATTGGGGGCAGTGTCAAGACACATGACTCATAGTGAATGAAGTGAGGACTTTTCAGTTGATTTGGAATGGTAAACTATGATGACAATTATCCCCCACAAATTGGAAATGTTTACCAGAGATCACAAGCCCCTGGCTGTGTTTTTATTTTATTTTTTTTTCAGAATTCGTATGCAATAATTTTGATTAAAAAGAGATAAGTGCAGAAAAATTCGACGTTATTTTCTCTAGTGAAGGTTATCTGTTATATTATTTTGCTATGTATTGTATTGACCAACACGGCTGGGTTTTAATTGCCTCAGCGTAGACTCTTTGCATTGTCTTAATAAGGCCTATGTAGTGTATAAAGGGACAGCACAACACCATCCCATGCTTCGTCAAGGACCACACCATATTTGGACAAGTTTTGCTGTTTCTCAATTCTGCGATTACAATGTCAATATCCCAGTGCTGTGGTGGTAATTTCCTACCTTTGTTATTCCAGTTTGTGAAGTCTGTTTCACAAAATTGTTATTTCAATGTCCCAAAATCACAGTTACAATCCAATGTGTGTTTTGTTCATAATGTTGTTAAAGTTCCAGCATTAGAATAACTGGGATAATTGAGATTTCTTTAAACAGTATAATAATCTTGGTGTGATGGTAAAGTTCACTCAGTCTGTATTAAACCCATACACATAGACATCCACAGAGCTAGACACCCACATACAGACACCCCAACAGAGATATAGCTCAGAGGTAGCCCATCACTGCACAAGATGCAGGCCTCCTCAGAGAGATGTTCTCAAGTTTGGGAGGGGGGCAGTGGGGGTCTGGGAAACTAAGAGGGGAATGGATGACCCTTGGGGAACCCCTGGGGACACCCTGGCCAGTCTGCATTTCCTCAAGCACTTGAGAAAACTTCTCCTATATCAAGTAAGAAAATGAGCCTCAGTGTGAGTCGGTGGCTCTCCTGACTTCTATGGTCAGATATTATACAGTATACATACGAGATTTAGATGACAACAAGGTAAGCTCTAGGTGATGCTTTATAGTAAGTTAAAACAGCATTTGGGCCAAATGTAATCAGAACAACATTCGTATGTGGTGCATGTGCAATATTTAAAATAAAAAAGAATAATTTTCAAAGCGGACAACTTTGATAATTCCAGATTTCTGATTTAGACAGTCAGGAGATTTAGGTGCATGACATCAAGATACCATATGGTCAGCTACATGTATAACAATTTGCTAACAATATGTGCCAGTCCAAACATGGTTGTCATACATGCAAATTACTTATGCATTGTGACCCACAAGAAAAAACGTCCTTAATACCGAATGATTTGATAATTGCAGAATCGTTTTGCATGCAACCTTGTCATAAGTAATTAAGTCTGTCACGAAATGTGAATGAAGATTTACAAATTGTTAAAACAACAGCTAATGACTCAATATCACTATGCATACATTTGTAGGTCCTGCTGTTTAGTATTTTCCTTTCATGGAATTCTGAATAAAATCGCGCCCCCCCCCCCCCCCCCCTTCTTCAATAGGTTATGATGAAGTATTGAAGAAAACATGTCTATGGCAAATTTGCAATTCTGTAGAAAGTTCGGGTAAAGAATGATGATTTAATTAGAGTGACGTTATTTGAATGTAAATAAGTGAATTTTCTGACATTGCTACCCTGGAGCAGAAATGGAAATTACCGATTCACTGCATGAAAAGTTATTGTTTGGCAGATGTAATGAAAAGTAGTATTTAGATCTTTATCGGCGATGACTAAGTCATTCAATAATAACATAACAATTTTTAAGAAGCAGAAGTTGAAATTGCCGATTCACTGCATGACAAGTTATTGTTTGGCAGATGAAATGATGATATGGATTACCTAAAGGTTTATATAGACCTATTCCTAGTTTTGCTTTATATATCTATTGAATTCTTTTTTACCTGCCTCGGCACATCTGCTGAGTGAACATCAGGTTTTATCTATTTATTTATTTATTTATCTTACTATTTCTCATTATTTCGTTTTGCTTTATCATTTGTCATTCATTTAATTTGCCTTGGCACATATTTTGAACATGAGATAAAGTTTTATTTCACCTGATATATGAAGACAACACCCTCTTTCCATATTTGGTTCATTAATAGTGTCCACATGATGGTGATGATGATTTTATTCATGCACAATTCACAATATATATAAAGATGTATATAACAATTATGTGTGCCTTGGGAGACTCCCATAAATCTTAAATGAATTATACAGCTATGCTGGCGAAACAATCTGCTTCATGGCGTACTGCCAATTTTTGAAAAGTTTGTTTGCCTTCCTCAGTTTTGTGTATAATGATTTAAAGCAGAAGTTTGATAAATTGCCTCTTAATTAAACGTCACTCTTTTCATAGGCTGGACAGATTTCACTGCTTCCATGGCATGCTAAAATTGCAGTAATTTACAACAAGTACACATTCACACAAGCATGTAGTTTTACACAACAGCCATGCTCATATTGGCGATATAACTCATGACATGAAATGAAAAAATACTTTGAAAAAAAACTGCATAAATCCATTAATTACAATGCAGTTTGTATCGCTTTAAATATCTTTATGGTAAGTAAAGACTTATTAGTTTCTTGGCCCTTTTACTGCATTTTCTTTATTTTAACTCTGCATGTGTGTATTATTCTTTTTATCTCTAACTCCTCTAACAAGTTTGGAAAACAAAAAATATATATTCTAAGTCCACATTAGCTCATATTCTATTATTCTGGTAACCATGGAATAATAGATTTCAGGCCAAGCATGAGTCTCTCACAACTCTTATTCAAATCTTATCAGTAAGAACCGACGCCTATTTAGGAAAAACAGCATAGCATATATGTACATTTGTATATCTAATTCTACGTGATCTTTTTGGTTAGCGCTCTAGGCTTCCAACCGCTGGGTCGCGGGTTCCATTCCCGGTCGAGCCTAAGTTGGATGGCTGTTTCATCCTTGTCTCATTGCCATGGTCTCTGCCTGTCCTAATTAGCCCAACTGGTGCAGAAATACAGGACTTAACTCCCTAATCACACACTCACACATGTGATCTTTTTGGCATTTAAGCAATATTAATGTGGCCAGTATTTTCAACTGGTTGAATAAATATGGAGAGCAGAGAGTATACACGCATCAATGCTACTAACACCCTTTCGCAACATTGAAAAGTAGTATTTAGATCTTTATCGGCGATGACTAAGTCATTCAGTGACAGGTCCAACATAACAGTTTTTAAGAAGCAGAAGTTGAAATTGCCGATTCATTGCATGAAAATGATGATTGTGTACAAATAACAGCGTGTGAAGGTTATTAAATTGTGTGCACACATCATTTGTCAGTTTAGAAGAGATTCAGATGGGTAGTAAGGCTGTAAAACCACTTGCACATATAATCCTACGAAAAAATATAAAGACTGCTGCATGGCCGTCATTCTGCGAACTCGGACGCCAATGAGGGCCATGCTTGCTTGGTTAACATTAATGCAACACCCCCCTCACCTAACAACTAACAGACGATGTTAAGGCAGTCTGCACTGGGCGGAGTAGTGATTGTCTTAAATTAGACTCCAAATTGTCTATAAATAACCAGCATTAAATGGGACTGGGAGCAAAATTTTCTGAAGAACCAATTATGATTCTTTGGCCTTTAAGTAGAAGGAATTTCCAAATTATTGATTAATCCATTAAACCAAATTAAATGCAGAACTTCGGGCTTTGCAAGATCTCGTGCTGGGCTTAACACAGGAACTAAGACATTCTTAGTGGAGTTATATTGGATATAGACTGAAAATGGAAAGGTATTGATGAGTTGAATGATTTGGATAGGTGAAATGCATCCACATACACAAAAAAAGCAAATATTGCATTTTCGGCTAAACTATAATTGGTAATTTCATACAAACATTTCAAAAACGGTACTGTAGCAGTATATTATGTAGTAAAAACTTCTGCGTGGATGGTAACACTATTCTATGTGACTCTTTACTCTGTGCACAGTCCAGTCAGTCAGTCAATCAATCAGCACGTCAGTCAGTCAGTCAGTCAGTCATGCTGTCTGTCAGTCAGTCAATCAGTCTGTCAGTCAGTCAGTCAGTCATGCTGTCTGTCAGTCAGTCAATCAGTCTGTCAGTCAGTCAGTCAGTCAGTCAGTTATTCCATGTAGAAGAGTTTGGCCCCATGGATATTCATTTATTTTCATTAATTCAATATAATTATTCATTCTGTCAGTCAGTCAGTCCAGTCAGTCAGTCAGCGACCAGCCAGCCAATCAGTCAGTCAGCTGGCCATTCCTCGAATGATGCTGTCTGACGTACAGTGTACATTCAATGTATAACTAACACACGTTTACAAGTACAGTGCAGTTTGTCTGCAGTTTTTCGCATTTTGATTTATTAAGTTGTTAGCAGTGTATATATGCTACTATTGCATACATGGGAATTGCTCTGTGCATAGACTGCCTTTGTATTTATAGGTCCCTGGGGTACATGCAATCGATTTTTGGGACCCCATGGGGTAAATTGGGGGCCCCTATTAGATTGGAAGTGACACGGTGAGGGAACTGCCTCTCAACACTATCTCAAACGTCAGGCCTATCTCATGCCCACTATGGTGGCATGTCTCAGATAAGCATCTCTGTTTGCCATTTAGAAACAAAGAAATGACACTTGTTTGTAATAGAAGAGATGTGCTGGATTTCTTGGAATATGTGTGTTATGTGGACGGGTTGAGAAAACAGTAGTTTTGGCAGGACTTGTTTGTGAACTATATGGCAGCAGCGGCCACTCAAATTGACACTTAAGCAAAATTTCAGATAATTTCAGTCAATACCTAAACACTAGTCTAGTTGAAAGCATGAAACTGTTAGAATGTTTCAGATTCGTCTCCTTCTCGTTATTGAATTTATAAAATATAATATTGTAGTGCTGGCGGACCATTTTTCTGGTACTGTATATGAATGAAATCATATTTCTACTGCGTACCCGATATTTTAGAATGAAAACTATCATGGGGAGTTTGGACAAACAATTAAATTGATTTAAATTTGTTTTGTTATATTTCCAATGTCATGTTCCAAAGCATTCTGAAAATGATATGCCATGATATACTGACAGTAAAGTTTAACGTAAATGGATGGTGAAGAGTAGAGGTGGCTACACACTTTTAGGGAGTACAGTCGCCTATGTCTGTTGAACTCTGTGATTGTTGCATTGTCTGGCGTGGGAACATGCAAGCAACAGATGGCCAAATAGGCAAAATGATGGACTTACAAACCAGTGAATATATGGGTGTTTGGGTTCCAACCTAGCTTCATTCAATGTTTATTGGCCACCTCGGACATGGAGGCACCTATCATGTACAAATATCACCAAATTAACTTAGTCTAGGATTAGTAACAACCTGGTGTGGACTCCCAGCAGCCTTAACACATATCAAAGTCAATTCAGGAACAACACCCATAAATGTGCTATAACAGCATCTCTCAGAAGTAATGATCCCCCTGTAAAATGTTTAATGTGTTTCAGTTGATATTAAGTGCATGAATAATTATGGTCAAATTGGTCATGTACTTTATGCTAATGACAACCCAAATAGGAAATATTCAGGAGAAGTGTGAGACCTGTGCTGGTGTAACTCAAGGAGCAACGGTATGCAGTATTTATAGCTATACATGCTCAGTCTCTGTGTATTGATTACTGTCTGTCTTGAATTCATTGTCTGTCTGTCTGAGACTCACTCCCCTGCATATTTTATAAGTTCTTCATTCTAATTACTGTGATCGTTTCCAAGCTGTAAAGACGAGCAACCTTGCTATTGGTAATCGGACTCCATTCTTGAAGACTATGAGCTTCGTTACCCTGCAGTTTGAGCCAGGCCTTTTCGATTAATTCAATCAGTTTCAAATGTCGTCTCCTGAATACCAAATTCGCCCAAATTAGTTGCAATTATTTGCCCCAGAGGGCTCCGCTAGTCCTTCAGCGATCGCAGCGCCACTAATTAGCTCCAAATTATTTTCCTCTAGCCCCGGGAAATGTCCTGGAATCGTTCTTGAGCGAAAAAAGGCTAATGGATCTGGTAATATTTACGAAATGTTCCAGACCTTCTGCTAACTGCCATTGCCTCAGAGAGAATGGAATTTCCAGCAGTTTTGGGAAAGTCAAATTATCAGCATAACGTTGCTGTCTAAACTTCGTGAGCATTCTTGAATCTTTGTTTTGAGTAAACATTTAAAAAGTAAATACATATTTATATATGTGTGGCATCAAATTAGTGTAATTATATATATCTGTAAACAAAAGAAATAAGTTGACAATATGAACCACATTTTCTAATTAAGCGGTTGTTATTGTCCGATGCGATGAAGTATTCCAATTATGTCCAATGCTCAGTGGCACCTTCAGCCATGTCACAAATTGTCATGTCTAATTTTGCTGGAAACTAACCTCAGACTTATTTAGCATAGTTAACTACATAATGTAAGTTTGTTAACAGCCTAATTCGGAAAGCTGGCTGCTTGGTCAACCATGCATGACAATTTAGGGGGGCTACTTCCTCAATGTCATGTAGGGTTTTAGTTGAGCCAATTATTAGCCTAAGGTGTATTCGCTTATTTATGGCTTCGTTCGACTTGTGTAGCTTCAGGTAGTTCTGACTAGCTCTGGGATAGCTCATTTGAACGCATATTTTGTGACACTGGTCTTCAACAATGGATTGGAAATTAAACAAGCAATGATCAAAGTATAAGCAGCAGAAATAGTATCATTTGACCAAAATGCAACAGGTCATACAGCACTTTTAGAGCAAGCTTGGACAGTTCCATCCTCAGAACGATTTTTCAGACTGATTGAAACATTTGATAAGAATTATATAATCACCCGCAACATCTGGGCAATAAACTGGTTTTTACCTCTTTTGACCAAAGTTTACCCATTTTCTGTGCAGTTGTAATGCTATTTCTGTATTTTCTCCACTAATGGCCTGTATAGCACAGACAAGTATTTTATGACAAGGACATTGGGAATGAACTGTCCATGCTCGCTCTAAAACTGCTGTAGCATCAAACAAAGGTCATTTAGCTAGTTATGTTCTGGACAACTTGAAAAGCGATGCGACAAGCCTCTGTTGGCATCCATTGACATTTATTTAATGCTGGTCTTCTTTAAAAAAAAAAAACAGACCTCCAAGGAGTTGACCTTTATAAGGCTGTAATATATGGTAGCACAAAGAGTACTATACTGCTGTTTTATACCACGTTTCATACATGCTGATGGCTATATAGGTATCCCTCTGTATTGTCATATAAACCTTAATTAATCTACGACTATACCTGGATGACCAGCAAAAGAGAGTTATGAATAGCATAAATGACTTGCAATAAACGGGTAATATAAATTCCCCTTATAAATGACTGCTACTTACCCCGAACCGCCGACCTGACGTGTTATCGCATTGTCTCGTTGACAGGTCACGTGTGACGTTATCTTGAAGTCCGCTAGATGGGGTGAGGGTTCCATAGTCGGGAACGAGGCTAGAGGGGCCCCTGGGAGGAAGCGGAAGTCCACAGCTGTGACAGGGGGGCACTGATGGGGTGCTTTCATTTAACTCCGCAGTTTCTGTAATTTGGGCTCTGCTGTTTTCCAAACCACGCTGACTGCGAGAATTCCGGAGGTCGTGGTCACTAGAAAAGGGGTGAGATTTACAGAAATTTACTCCTTGATTGAGAATTGTTGAATTTTCGTCCTTATTTTCCTTGCTCGCTGCACAGTCTTTTCCACTATAAGTCCCAATGGGTCTTTTAGCACTTTTGTTGCTGTAGCATTCATCCAACATTCTCTTTCCATGATTTTGATGCTTGTTTACAAACAGAGAGTCCGGTCTTGTTAGTTGAAGGTCATTTCCATAGTAACCATTAAAGGTCTGCGATATAGTCACAATTTTTCCTCTTTTTCCATTGATGTCGTTTTTCCCACCAGACTTGAACATGTCTGAGTTGGGGTGTTTATCGGCAGCACTTTTATCCCCGGTAGATGGCAGTTTGGTTTGTAGGGTGTTTTGAATGTTGTCGGCTGCTAAGTGGGTTTTGACACTAAGGACCAACTCAGAGAGCTTGCAAGTGTCAGGCACAAAACACCTCCCTGTTTGACACCCAACTTTATCGCTAGGAGTCGTTACACTGCTGCCAAGTCTCGCGAGAACAGCTGACTGGTCACGTGACGAGTTTTTGGCGCCTTCCCAGGGTTCCCTGACGTTCTCTTTCACGCTTGACGTGAAGCTGGACTCAGCTACCTTTTTCAATTCGTCTGAACACGATTTTTCCTCTTTCTTCCTTTCACTACTTTCTGCTCTCATGCCGTTTAGGCTACACAATCGTATGGCTCTCAAATCGGAACAAACATCTGTGGAACTAACACCCTGTGACGTCAGATTCGGCAAGGAGGCTCGTTTGTATGACGTCACTTTTTGCGCCATTTTATAAGGGCTACATGGTGCGCTGTGTGGCACTGATTCGGACTCCGTGACAAAGCTGTTTAAACCACTTTCAACACTAGAACCTACCACACTGATGAGTGGACTCCTACTCCCACTGGAAGTAGTCCCACAGGGCGACACTGCACTCTCGTAGTAATGTGTAGTAAAGTAGTCCCCGTGTTCGCGTAAGAAGTGCTCACTGTCATCAAAATTCAACATGGCTAGCTAAGAAGTTCTCAAAAGCAGGAGACTTAACACCCTAGCTGTTTCTTATGCACAGGAGGAAGCCACTTGTCCCGTGGGTTGTCTGAAGAACTTGCTCACTCCTTTACAAGTACCTGAAAAGCAAGTTAAACATTTGTTTTAGTGTTTTGAGCCTTTTACAGCAGAAACTCGCTGTCATTACCACACTTCATGCATGACTTATTAGTCTTAATGGTGATGCTATCTTGAGCAAGTAAATACCCCTCTCATTAGGATAAATGTGTAACATGCAAACAAAGAATGTGGTTGTTATATGTATGACAGTTAAAGGTTTTCATTATTCCAACCTAGCTGTCGATAATAGGGTGCAGTATATGAAAAATGGTTAGCCATTTTGACACCCCTTTGTTTAGAGTGGGGGTTGGACTCTAAGCCGTATCATCGCATCATTACGTCTGCCGGCTACAGCTGGTCATGTAAGCAGACTACTCTTTAGCATGGCCTTAGCTTAGCCAGAGGCTGAAATCTGACGAGGCGATCTCCATAAAATAGTTAACAAAATAGGACAGTGTTATTGTCATTTATTGGCATGATAAAATTGAATTTGACCTACACCAGATGAGGCGGTGGCCTCGAGAAATACAAATGCATGGGCAAATATTTTAGCACATGGAACATACATGTGTCCATTCATAGATACTTTTATCTATAACATTATATAGCTACATCATCCGCAGAACAAGCATGATTAAATATTCATACACAATAAACAGATCTATCCTTTGATAACTAGATATCTGCCAGAACACTAAGAATAATATTTATGCTTTGGTGTTGGGTGTATATCTTGTTTGAGTGGGTGATATGTATTGATTGGTTTTGTTCTTGCTTATGTGTTTGCTTTAATAGAGGTCTACTTGCATGCTTGCTTGATTGGGTGATTGTTTAAGGCAATCAATTGTCACCATACCAGCCAGTAAGTCTGTACCAGTACGAGTCTTTCTCAACTTCATGCATTTTTACGTTCAATGCCTTGCATATTGTGCACCCACTCCAGATTTCCTTTAGGGTCAAATGGTACGGTCACCCAATAATAATGTGACCCAGTGATCTGTTAAAGTTGAGTGCAAAATGTACTTGACTTCAACTCAATTTATTAATAAATATACTAAAATGAACAAGAAATACCGACTTGTCTTAAAATGGCAGGCTGACACGAATGTCTATTTGCCTTTACCTAATTCAAAGAGTTGCATTACATATATCAAATTACTCATTTAAATTGCTTATTTATGATGTTGGACAAATACATATTTTACACAATTAGAAAGTCAAAATTTCAGCGAAGTTTTTATTCTAGCGAAGTCTATTTTTTTCCTCATCAAGCATCATTATGTTCATCGTTTGGTTGTTTTTATTGTGACATTAAACCTGTGAAAGCACCTACTTGAAATTATATCTTATTAGTTGTGGGACCCCAAAGAGAAGCTACCTCGACATTAAGACCATCTTACAATCCAGATCGTTAAGTCCATTGTGAATTTCCTCACAATTAAGACCGCTTCTTTATTAAGACCATTTAACTCAGCACTATCTGAAGGTGATGTCGATATTCAAGCAATATATAGTTTCATTGCATAGTTACTTGTTTCTGCTTGCATTCACTTATCATTGCAGAGAACAGAGAGGCCAATTCAAGGTGTTATGCAAATGACATAACAACATTTACCCCAGCAAGCTGGTCTGGGCCTATGGCTTTCCTCTAGGCCTAATGTGGAGCTGGCCAGTGGGTATGCAATTTAGTTATCCATCGAAGTCAGCTAGTCTACAGTCTTGAATGCTCCGCAATATGTGTTGCTAATACACTCATAATGCAATATCTAGATGGGTTCATATATTCATGATGCGATATACTTGAATGCCATGGTAACCATGGTGGCAAAGTGTTTCATAAACGAAATATGTATGTGTATATAATATATGGGATACATAAAACTATACTTTGTTAGTCAATGTATGATTTTTATGTTATAAACTATCCAATAAACTTTTTTGACATTATTACTTATTATCTCATGTGACATAGAAGGAGCACTTGGATGATGCTCAATCTCAGACCAAGACATAGTATCTAAAGTAGGCCAAAAACACTAGGTGGCAACATGACATTACCTTTGGTAATACCTTTGTACTTAAGGCCAACATACATGCATATCAATGTTGGTGATAATTTGACAAAACGATATCTCTTTAATGCATGCAGTTTTTTTTATAGACAAATTGTTCAGTGTTATTACTGTTGAATTCAGCCTGTAACTGCAAATCATAAATACCTTTTATATGACGAATTCTTCAGACTTTAACTGTAGCAATAGGCTGATATTCCACTCCCAATAACCACCTGATAGCACTTTGGTATCAGTTGGCAATTTATCTTTGTGTAGTCAGTAGCTAGAAGCTGTAATATTGTAAATACATTTCTCACACAGTGCTGCTCAAGGGTAGATGCTAGTTATTATCCATCAAAAGCAATCCATTTTGTTCCCATGACATGAGTAGCAGAAGTGCCAAGAGCAAATGCCTGTGATGAAATAGGGAGTTATGTGTGCAGTATAGGTGCCTGAGTTAAGTGTAGTTAAGCTGTCTGGCTCCAGCTGCACCCTACAGATATAGGTGTAAAAAAAAATTTCGCCTTAAGATCCAATACATACAAAGAGCAGTGTTGATTGTCACAGATCTCCATCCGTTCTGTCGATCTCTTTTGATCCCAGGGTCGATCCGCGTTTGATCCTTGGCGCTATTGGTGCTTCTGCCCCCCTCCCTGATCCATTCTCAAACCCCGCCTCTGCTCAGTATAAATCGCGGACTTGTCATAAACTCAGTCCGCTCATCAATAAACCCGAATTAGCCGCCCGCCTTTCTGACTGTTCCATTGTATTGGGCCTCGTTTTCGTCTCTCCACTGGTGTTGCAATCTGCCACCAGGGTCGCTGCCAGCAGCTTGTAAGGCCAGCTTAATAATGGTCATGTTCCAATAAGGCATTCAGCTCGTTAGCCCTGGCAAATCAGTGGAATAACTACACTACTCTTTCCATGAGATGCTTTTTCTGTCTTTCTGTGAATCTGTCTGTGAATCTGTCTGTAAAATTCTGTCTTTGTCCTTTGGTCTGTCTTTTTGTCTGTCTTTTTGTCTGCTGTGTATTCAACAAATTCATTATTATTTTGTATGAAATCATCACATATCAATATGAACTGATTACATTTTTTTTTTCCAAGACAAATATATGGCTATTTGGTAATCGCCTATAAATGTGTGTGAATAAGATAATTGTAAACGTAATAAGTATTTTGAATCATGCATATTGATGAATCAGTATCATATTATAAGATAATCACGTAATATGTATCTTGAAATATGTTTATATTGATGTATCGGCATAAAATATGGTAATAACTTAAATCTGATCTCGATCCATGTGGTTATGCAAACCCGCTACTGTCTCAGTTGCGTCCGAATGAGTTGTAATTGTCGAAAACGAAGTCATGTCGCATGAGTTTGAGAGAGTCGTGTTTGCGGGTTAAGTAATAGTTATATCCCGAATAGGAGGGAGTTAACTAACATTTTTGTTGGTTATACCCCAACGCCGAAGTTATTGGATTGTTCGATTAGTTTAACTGCTGTTATTTAGCAATTAATGTACAGTTTGAATCAGGAGGGATTTAACTAACATTTTCGTTGGTTATATACCAGAACAATTAAATAGGAATACTATCTAGGTGGATTGTAATCTGGATTATTTAAACAATATCAATAGGTTTAGGTCACTGGTATGGGTTTATTGTTAATAAATGTCAACATAGAATCTATTCCAACCATACATTATTATTTTTTAGTTCGTAGTGAAGCACGCTAATTATTTGTGTTGGCGTAAGCTATCGGCAAATTCCACTGCATCATTTCTGTACATCATTGAAAGCCACAGTATCAGCGACCCTAAAACGTTCATTTAAATTATTTATTCCGCATTAGAAATCACTTTAATAATATTTCCGTTAGTTCTACATTAGTCTTGAAACAAGGGACGTCTTCTCATAGAGGGCAATGTGTAAATAAACTGATCCAGAAGAAGAAAAAATTATAGACCGAAATGTCTTCTATTCTTCTATTTTGCCTCTATTTCGTGGCAAATTCTCTCCCATGAAGCAAATAAGCCATAACACTGCCATCTCGATCCTCGCCCTGACATGTGCGCTTTTTTCCCCATATGAAAGAAATCACCACGGGTCCACGTTGCTGCCACGTAACAGGATTAGCATGATCATGTGATCTAGAGGGTCATGTGACCTAGAAGGAGCACTTGGATATGATGCTCAATCTCAGACCAAGAAAAAGGGGTGGGGGTAGAGTCAAGTTCATGGCCCTTTCTCAGCTACTCGGATCTGTTGTGATCAATATGGGAGAAAATCAACATCCCTGCTTTACGCCAGTTAGAAATGTAAGGAGAGAGAGAATGGTCTTATTACAGTTATATATAACTAATTTTAGAACAAGCAAACGAAAAATTGAAGACGGGCAGCTATTGTCTATAAGTTTAGCCTATTGTCAGTCTAATCATATAAATGTACAAATGAATACTCGGAATTTCACATATGTATGGACAAGTACTATAAAGCCATTTCACACCTTCACGATTATAATGCCGATTCATGACGATCTCAAAATCATCGCTATTCTTTGTTTTAAATTATAATTAGACCCTAATAAACCTTAATTAGCTACGATCTGCTAGGAAAAGCAAAGATCAAACTACGAAGCATTGAAGCACCACTACGGTGTGCCTACGTTTCTATAAACAGTGCTACGATTAACTCTAGTCGTCACAAAACCGTAGCTGGTCGTAAAAAGTTCATGGCTCCTAGTCATATCGAGGTCAGCTACGTAGCATGGCGTTGGTTAAGGTTGACAACGAATCCATCTACGACGTGCTACGACCTCCTATGAAGAGCTACGTTAGACCTACGAATTCATAACTATAAACAGAAATTCCTTGGTCCAAAAAAAATCGACTCGAAATGTTGCACTCCACAACCTCTGACGATGTGTACAGGTTCCCTACGATGCATCAGGATGCTTGCCAATCCCAATGTCGATCATTGACTATGCATGACGAATCGTGATATATCGTAGTCAAAATCGTGAATGTGTGAACTAGGCTTTAGTTTAGACTTCGCTAAATTGTGTATCTTCTTTGACCTTGATATTACGGCCATCTAACTAATACGATATTGCACTACGCCAGAGAGGTGGTCCTAACAGCGAAGTTCAACTATAACTGCAAGTTAAATGCTCAGCTTATATTTGGAATGCAATTATGAGCCACAGACAATTTTTTTTCATAAAAAAATATACTGCATCATGAATTAGTTTAATATAAGAACTATTGCTACAGCTGTATTGTGTGACAGGCACAAAAGTAGGTATGTACAAGCCTGGAGCAATGCACACTTGGCAATAGGCAAGTCCAGTAATGGCACTAGTGTGAGGTCTTGAGCCTTTAGCTTTAGCTTCAGGTGTTCTGGCAGTAGGTGGTCTTCCTCTGTTCCAGATCCATTTTCTTCTGTATAGTTTGCGACTGAGTGGAATGTGGACTATATACAGTTATTTACATTATATAAATTTGAATCCTGGAATACCTTGCGGTTAACCTTATGCTGAAGGCTGTTTATACTCTTAAGAGAGTTGAGAACGGTTCTGGATTGGCCTTTAAAGGTTGAAATTGTTAAGTCAGCATATTGTGTGTACCATGTGTTTGCAGACAAAAATAGAATGAACTGCAGTGTATGAAGTACTATGAACCATGCTATGACAACATAACGTGGATGAAGTTTTACCATGTCAGCATCGTCCATATTATATTGGCCACATTGTTCTCTGGGAATTGGCGCATTGCACATAAACATCAAAGCAACGAAAGAGGGTTTTCTATACAGTGAATTAACCATGAAGAATTGGGGTTCTCCAGTTTGAGAGGGAATCCTTGACAATGACGTCATCTCAACTTCAAGCCCCTTAGCGCAACAAGCTGGTACAAAAGCCCCTCAAGACATTGCAGCCTCATTAACTTCAGTTAAGATGAAGATGAAAGCATAAACATGGAAAAGATGATTTACTCAATCTAATGGATAATACTTAGTCGTGCGAGTAACGACATGTAGAATGATTTATGGAAATAAGCAATTACAATGAATTTTTATAACATAGCTTTTAAAATTGCTAGATTAAACTTCATTAACTTCGAATCTTCAAATGATTGACACTCATGTAGAAAGCTCATTACTTTCTTGTAACTTTCTACAGCCAATTTCGTCAATCAATCTCAGAGACTTGGAAGCTAAACCTCCGAGGACGTCATGTGAACCCCGGACTCCTATTTGCTAAGGTAGTGCTTCAACCAATGAGTCCTGGACTCACATGCATGATGTCATCTGGCGTATAGTTTCCAAGTCTGTGATATCGACTGTAAAGAATATACTGTCAAAATTAGTCCATGGAAATGTGTCTCTTTAGCTCATTCCAAGTCGAAATTATTTTTGCCTGTGCTCCGAACACAGAGAGTGGTGGTCACTTGATCGTGCACGCTTCTTACTTGTTCAAGCATAGTCTTTCTCAACTCACTAGGAAATATACAGCCTGTTAAATAATTTCTTGTACGTATCTAAGCACTCTACATTGGCTATCAGTGTTCATAGCTAGCTCCCCATTTACACTTGGATGGAATGAAACGAATCTTAAGAGTTCAGAAGATCTACTCAGTTCCCCCATGCCATGTTGAAGGCTCGAACACACAACCTTACAGTTTGCAGGGGAGCACTTTGACCATTAGATCATGGCAACTTTCTTAGAAAGTAATAAAAAGCAAATTAAACTAGACATCCTATCTTTTCATCCATGACTTGCATTGTTTTTGGTTTTTATTACCACAAAAAGTTTACACACCACTTACTGTCCAAAATCTGGCATAGAGAAACCATAGAGAAATCATAGAAAAACCGCCAAAAGACTGCATGCAAATATCCACATAGTCAAAATATCGCAAAATAGGTGTCTGAGCGAAAAAAGAAGAAATAGATCCTATCAAATTATCCAAATGCTATCCAAAATCGACTGGCTTGATATTTTTTAGTTTTTCTCTATCCCATGAGAGGTTGCTGCAATACTGGCTTTAAACAGCATGTTACCAGTTGCGGAACAGCGGACTTTAGCCCCGAATAGTGATTTGTGAGAATTCAATGGCTGAAAGAATAAAAGATTAAGAAGACAACGCGTGCTTTATGAATCATTGCAATGTTTTCAATTAATTATTGAAGATATCGCAATGAATTTATATAACAAAATTTATAGGTGAAAAATTGTGCTGTTTATTATAATATTTGCAATATTTGTATTTTATTTTTATTGTGTACGGTGACAGTGCACCTGTTTGTTTTAATATTATAAAATGTAGGCATACGGGTACAAACAATCCATGTAGTTACAAATAAGTGTTGTCTTAGTATGAGTTTTAACAAATAGCCAGTAAATATATGAACATCAAATTGTGAAATAAAGATGGGAGTATTTAATGATGATGAAATCAACACAAGTCAAAAATAAAAAATTAAATCGTAATTTAATAAATTGCGGAATTAATACAAATACAGCCCTGTACAATGAGTGAGGACTCATGTATATCTCTAAAAATTACACTGCAGTTTAATCTTATTGTAGTAGCTTTAGCTTATTATAAGTTGTTCTGGAAATAGGTGGTCTTCCTCTGTTCCAGATCCGTTTTCTTCTGCATAATTTGCGACTGAGTGGAATGTGGTGTATTTGCAATTATTTACATAATATACATTGGATTTCCCTCCACATTATAAACAAAGCTTGCTTAGCCTCTGATGCCGCCCTGCAAGTATGGGTCCTCTCATTTACATTTTACCAATTAACCCGTGTAATTGCTAGGCGGCTGATGCTGCCCTGCATCCTGGTTCCATATTCCTCCAGCCTGGAACATTCGTACACCCCAGAACTTGGCCAATGCATTCTTGAAGGCTTTTAGCCATCGGTGATTGAGTGCCCATCACCATTATTTCAGGTAATTTATTCCATTCTTCGACCGTCCTTATGGTAAATTTATTTTATTTTGTGCCGATCTATGAGCGAATACAGAGTGCGTGTGTGTGATTAGGGCTTTACGTCCTATATTTCTGCACCAGTTGGGCTAATTAGGACAGGCAGAGGCCATGGCAATGAGACGAAGGATGAAACAGCCATCCAACTTAGGCTCGACTGGGATTCGAACCCAGTACCCAGCGGTTGGAAGCCCAGAGTGCTACCTCTGAGCTAGGCCCCCGCCCTGTTACATATATATTTTTTTTAAATACGGAATTAAGAAATAATCTAGGTTTCATTTATAAATATGCAGTGGAACTCATGGAGAAAACATATAAGTAAATTCACTTGTATAAAGTGATGTGGGAGTGAAGAACATGGAATATTTGCTCTCCCAAGAGTCATTTAAAATGTATAAATGTTTTAAGTGCTTTACTTCCATAATAATACTTCCATAATAATGCATAACAATATTTAGTCACTTTTTCTGGTCAAAGTACATTTTTGATTAGACAAGTAAGCACTGAAATTAAAGCAATAATTTTATTTTTATTTTTTGGATAAATGTTCAGTGAAGTTTTCATACAAAACATCAGTACGTGAATTTGTGTTGCTCCACCTCCAAGGTTAAAGCGGATCAACAATCTCTAGATGGAGCTGTTAAATAATGATTTAATATAAATAAATAAATATAATAAATTTTCAGTGAAGTTTTGATACAAAACAGCTGTGTATCATATAACGATAAAATACTAGAAATTAATTTTGATATAAGATAAGATAAGATAATACTTTATTTTCAGATGTTGGAATTCATTGCGCATTTCAAGTACAGAAAAGATCATACACACTGAGACGCATTCACAGAGACATACGTACATGTATCACAGACAAACACGAGCATACATAATGTACATGTCACAGACACAAAAGGCATGACCAGGCAAACAATCACAGACATATCAGATTCAATTGCCTCACACAGGAACAAATGACCTTAGATAGCAAGATTTTCTGCACCTAATGGATTTAACATCACATTGTTGTACAGTGGCATTTTGATTTATGCATTGTATGTCCAATAATCTTGGGTCTTGTTTTCAGAGCATTAAGTGAATTTGTGTCGCGACAATCATCCTCTAGATGGCGCTGCTATAGTCCTTGTTAAATCTTACATTGCTCTTGCTCCCTCTGGTGTTAATTTTGTGCAAACAAATAAAGAACAAAAACAATTTTGATTTATTAGACAATTTAACGTTAAATTACAAATACTCTGCGGATAATATTCAGTTTTCAATTTTCCCTTTCTATTACCTTAATCATACAGTTTGCAAATGTCTTGGTTAAAATATGAATCATTGCAGGGTGCACCACAACATCTTGAGATATAGCTTCCTTTTATAACAATGCATGTAGTTTTGCATTTAAACCCTGAAGGGTCATACATGTCTTGTAGAGATGGCTTAGTTGGGTCAAGGCTGGCACTGTTGCTAAAAGTGGGAAGTTTTCTAAAGTTTAGTGTTCACACGTGTTAATTTTACAGCTATTCTTGATAGGAAATTTTACGAGACATTATAAAAAAATATAATTTAACAGATTTTTTAATTGGTTACCATGGAAGCCAAAAAATAAGGTGTTATTGGCTGTAATCAAATGGCTCCGCATCTAAAAATAATCTGCAAGTGAATTTTTATAACTGTGCCAAATTTCATAGCTGTATCACAAAAAACCCTATTTGACCATGTTTTGGAGCTAAGCATTTAGACTAGCTTTTATTGGCTGCCAACAGGTAAGACATCATGCTCTTGCTCTGCTAGACCTCGGTGGTCATCTAAACAGTATATGCAGACAAAACTCATTGTCAATCTGAATATTATTTTAAATTGAAGTGGCAGTAAAGTAACCTAAAGTGTATTATTAATTGGTTTTAACTTGAAGATCATCGCATTCATGACACAACGTCCACAAGGTAGGCTTCATTTCCAATACATTTCAGTGTGCATTGTTTTTTTTTTGGGCATTTTAAGTACCACTTCTTGAATGAATTTATTTTCCAGTTTGTGCATTTATAATGAATGCTGTCTTTTTCCACTTATTCAAATAGACATAATATCAGGGATGTTTCATTACTTAATGCTAAGACAAGCTCATTTATTTGATTTCATCAATTCAAAAACAAATGTAACAAATCTCCAGTAAGATGGTACATCGTGAGAAAGAGAGAAAATTGTATGTATTATAACGGCAAATAAAAATATAACCATACAAGTAAACAAACACACCATAAGAAAAGACATCAAAACAAAAAAATCCAACAAATCAATAACATAGATCTGCGCAGCTAAAATAAAATTATGCCAATCCTTCAAGTTCTTTGTCAAAAATGCATTCTCCATGAATCTGAGCTGAACAAATTAAAATAATCTTCATAAAAAGTCTACTAAGTTTTTGGTCGTATTTTTTCATTAAAAGCTCACAGCAGTGCAAAGTTAATGTAAATCATATAAGTAAACGTAATGCCATTTTCAAAGAGATCAAAACACCTCCCATTGATAAATAACACAGCGTTTTATATCTTTCCAATCATCATTTATGCTATTTCTCAAGTAGCATGTCACTTCTGAAGCTCATTCTGAACCATGCAATAGTGACAAAACAATCCACTCAGAGACCAACTCAGTTCATCACTTCTATGGTTGATCAAAATATTTGATTATGTCCATAGCATGCACTAAAACCCACTTAAATCTACATGATAACTACATGTAAGTACTACAAGACTAATCTGTGTAAATATAAATGAATAAACATGGTTATATTATTGCGACTTACATTTGATCAACAGGTGGCTCTGCAGATCACTGTCAGTGCCTCCGCCATTATGATCATGACAAAGCAAAGAGGGCAGAAAATTAATGTGGCAGAGATAAGTTTTATGCAAATAGAAGGATGTAACTTTACTGTCAAAAGTTGGCCTGAATTTTCTTATGACGGCCTACCTATGTTATGAAACATTCCTATGCCAGTGCATGACATTACAGGCAAAAACTGACTATACATATCTTTTAAATATCCGTATAATGAAACATAGTTGTTATCTGTATAGTCTTATATACCTTATTTTTAGACTCTAGAAGTTGCTAAATAGATGAAAAATTGTCACAATGGTTACAATCTCCATATTTTTAAGATGTCAAATGCATCATGTTGTCAACTGCATTGTCAATCAATGAATTTAAAGCATGGGATTCATGTTAGGATGGGGTGAACCTCAAAGTACCACATTCACGTTCTATAATCTAACTAAATTTAGTATTTGTTGCAGTCATCCTCTGGCTCAGTTTGTGCATCATTTTTCATTTTACAAATTTCCTCAGAAGCAGTCGCATCCAAGTGTTTTGAATCTGAAGCTTGCTTCACCTTTCTCAAAGGCTCATATGGTTGAACTTCCCTGTTTTCTTCATGGTCATCTCTGAAAATATTTGTAATATTTTGCTTCATTTTGTATTGCAGTTTCTAAATATGTTTATTCAAAACAATGGATTTGGATACAAAAAACTAAGATAACCAAAAAAGTTGTAAGCTGATGGCCCTACCTGGCAACGTTGTAGTAACTATTTTCATCCTCACAGATTTTTTGCACACTTTTGGGACTGATATTTTTGTTTTCCACTGATGATATTCCTCTCATTGGAACAACATCCAGGGACTTCCTGTTCATGTGTGCACTCCTTGTTGTCCTGAAAAAACAAAAGTGCATTGAATAGACCTTCCATGGACCACCATAATGCAGTGTGAAGAATAAATTTAAGTTAATAATAATTGACGTGACCAGAATATTTACCCAGTTTGTTCATCAATGTAGTCGTACGTAGGGTCTTCTTCAGTATCGTTCTGTTGATTTTGCTCCTTTGAGACTGCTTTGGCTTTGTGATTCTTGAAGTTCCTGTATTTGTATTGGAAAAGTTTTCAAGTATAAACTTAAGTAGTACTTTACTGTTGAAATTCCTGTTCAAGCAGATTTCATAGACTTGGAAGCTAAACTCCAGAGGACGTCATGTTAACCCAGGACTCCAATTGGCTATAAAGCAGTCCTCCCTGGCATATTTGCCTGAGAGGAGGTATCCTTGCTCCACTCAAATGTTCAAGGAATACTCATAATGCAATAAATGTAACAATGTCTTTTTATGGAGCAAAATAAAAAACATTGATAGATGCCGCTGTGTAAAATTTGCTTTCTTTAAGGGTACACACTATCACGGATAAGACCTACGTATGACCACATATGAAAATGTTTTTCACTCTGTTTTTTCACTTGGTCATCCTTGGCCATACGTGATTCACTCGGCCAGCATTTTACGTATACTCGTGCCAATTGGTATATCACTCCTGGTCGTGATTGACCACTAACGGACATACGTGAAGTGAACAAAACATTTTAAACATGTTTAAAACTTTGGCAGACGTTCTACAATTAAATTGTTCATATAAGTTACATAACTTGCTCGGGGGTCAGTCAGCGAGCATCCTACGTATGTTCTACGTATGTTCTACATACGTACGAGGCCATATGTAGCCACTGTCCATCCATATGTCCTCTCCATCCATATGTAATTGCCATCCACTTGCGTCCACTCGTAAAATGCTAGTTAAAAGCTCAGCGGACGTCCGGACGAGTGCCTACAAGTATGCTTGGCGACGGACATTCATCGAGCATTTGAAGAACGTCCGGCGAGCGTTTGATATACGTCCGGGAAGCAATCTACAACTGCCACACGTATGAACGTGGAAAGAATTTATACTTGATAAACAGAGCCACGAGTGAGCACGTATATCAAATTTTTTACGTAAGTGGTCATACGTAGGTATTGTATGTGACAGTGTGAACGCCCCTTAAGTTTTATGTTTGTCATACCTGTGTGCGAGAACAGCAGTGACTACCAATGATATTCCAAGTACACCTGCCAATGCTGCGATTATTCCAATTGGAGGATTTGAAGCCACTGTTTAACATAAAACTCTTGTTATAATGTTATTAAGATTAACACAAATATTGTCTAGTTTATGTTACTAACATTATCAATACAATGGTGTTGCCAACGATGGTATGAATAAATCATTTTGCAAAAATGAATCCAAAAAAGTACACACAAGAAGGTTATTCATCTGTCTGTATGTGTGTCTAGCTGTCCAGCTGTCTGTCAGTTTGCCTGTCTGTCAGTCTGTCTAGCTGTCTGTATGTCTAGCTGTCTGTCTGTGTCTATCTGTCTTTCTGTCTGTCTGTCTGTCCCTCTAGCTATCTATCTATCTATCTATCTATATATCTATCGATATGTCATATCACCTGTCATGGTGCTGATTGTGATTGTTGCATCTGATGTTACAAGGCATCCTCCAGATGTGCATGAAAATAACTGAAGTCTGAAATTAATTTAACACAGTAATTAATCTTTTATAAAATTATCTCGGTAATAAAATCTTGATTTATTTTTGAAGACTTACTTGTAGTCTCGGTTATGTTTCAGATAGCCGTTACAAAAGCCTGCACATTTTCCATCTTCACCAAGAACATATTCTTTATAGCCAGATTTCATGCTTTCGCTGTTCACCCAATTTTCTGTAGGTACAGCAGAACACACTTTTGATTAGAGTGGGCTGTAACTAGAACGGTCTGATTCAAGGAAATTCATAAAGAAGTGCCACACACACTATTTGACATCAAATACTGTATGTTATGGTTATATGTTGCATAAGTGGTGTTTTATACAATTATATAATGGTTACATGTGAGACATCAAGATATGTAAACCCGAAAATGTCAATGTACAACGAGGCCGAGAGGCCATGTTGTACAAAATATTTGAGGGTGTACATATCTCATGTCTCACAATGTAACCATAGTGTAATTATTTTGTATTACTAAAACCCCATCCAAGTGTCAATAAAAATATCAATTAATGTATTCCCCCCATTATGAATCACGGGGAAACTAGCCATTGTATATGAGACACAGTGCACTGGTAATGGCTCGCAGCCAGAAAGTGGGCAGGGACTAAAGCAATGTCCTTAGATCTGTAATAACATTCAAAACTTTTCTGGAGGCTGAGGTGACCAGCTATCTGATTATTTGACTGACATTTATCAACTGTAGACATCTGGCTGTATTTTACTGTTCATGAATGGTAAATAATGAAAAATAACATTTATCCAAGATAACTTCAAATGGCTAAGAGAAATTTTGGAATTCAGTGGTACAAAACAATTACACAATGGTTACATTTTGAGACATGAGATATGGACACCCTCGAATGTTATATACAACTAGTACTTCGGCCTCATCGTCCATTGATATTTTTGGGTTTACACATCTCCATGTCTCGCATGTAACCAAATGTTTTATAATTATTGTATGGTGTACATTATTTTGATATTGTGTGCTATTTATATCTGAGTTCATGGATTACAAAAATAACATTTGTCATACCAGGCAAGTTTATTCTGTAACTGTCAACGTCTTCGTCATGGTGGTTTATCCATGTACTTTGATGTAAATTTTCAAAGTCAAGTTTGGCCAGACTTACTTTATGGGCTGGTTTGTATATCACTGCAATTAAAATAAGAAACCGTTATTTATAACCATTCAACATTTTAGTTAATGAAATTGCCAATTTGAAACTGACCTGTCAGATCCCTTATCAATTTGAAACCGACCTGTCACACCTCTTATCAGTTTGAAACTGACCTGTAACATCTCTTATCAATTTGAAACTGACCTGTCACATCTCTTATCAATTTGAAACTGACCTGTCACATCTCTTATCAATTTGAAACTGACCTGTCACATCTCTTATCAATTTGAAACTGACCTGTCACATCTCTTATCAAAAGTCCACAAAGTGCAACTTCTCCAAAACTGTCATCTGCAAATAGTTGGCCATCAATTGTTATGGCAACGGTTTTCTGTTTGTCTTCCGCATCCGTACTGCTCTTTTGAACAAGGCCGGAGCCCGAGTCTTGAATAATTGGTGCTAAAAATATTCACAGCAATTCAACATCAGATGATGCAATATCTAACCATATCCATTAATACATTTTTTTTGTTTTTCTCCTTTATTTTTTACAATTTCCTTTATCAGACTGCAGCAACTTCTACAGTGCAAACTTTGATAAGTATGTGTATCACCGAAGTGTTGATCGAAGTGTGATTTTAAAATCATAAACGTGCTTCAATCGATGGGTATTATTAATTATATTTCAATTAAAATATGAGATAAAGTAATTCTGAACATATCCTGTTTATTAGTGTATAACGTTTGTACACGTAAACTTACCACATGTTTGAGACATATATTCAATTTCTGAAGCCTCGCCTTCGTATGCATGATTTACGGCAAATATCTTGAAGGGCAAAAAATTTAGACGTAGATAGTTAAACAGGGTTTCAAGTAGCACAAAAAAAAAAAAAAAATTAAACTAAAAACAAAACTTGAAATTCAGATTTCAGATTACTGAATGAGTGTTTGACTGAAACTAAAAGACCAAAAACTCATAGTTAATTTGAGAACTAAATCCCTTATCCGAGATTAACATTTTATTACATTAAATTTCTAGTTTTTTTGTTGTTTTTTTTTCTTCATGGTGTCATCAAAACTATTATTATGATTAGGCATTATGCTCATTTGGTAAACACCGTACTTGCATATTCTTATAATATGCAAGATATAATGGAAAACTCTTGCATCTTCTCTGTAATTACTGTATGTAATTAAAACTATCATAATTATTCAATTTCATCTTATCCTAAATCAGCAATTTTATTCTAAATTTAGCATAACAAATATTGTAATAATCATATAGCCATGGAAAAGGAAACATACATTGATTGCATAATGTTTGCCACCCTGCAGCACAATTTCTGCAGAGGTCACATTCTCGTCTGACACTGACAAAGTCTCAAAGATCTCGGAGCCTTTCTGAAAAATAAGTATAAGGGGGTATTGTTGTGTTGTAACTTCTAGAATTCATATAGACCTAAGAGTTTCTTTGTTTTTATACTTACACTCGCAACAATAGTGTAGCTTTGAAAAATTCCATTGTGACTGTGAGGATCCAGTGCAGTCCATTGCAATGAGGTGAGTCGACAATCTACAGTTTTAGAATCTACTACGAAATCCAAAATTTTCCCTGGGTCTATAATTGGCAAAATTAATTAAAAAAAACAAATGACCCCTTACAGATACACCTAAATGATATTACAATCTGGTTTATACCTTAATTATACCTTTTTTCATATATAAAATCATACATGCTACATTTAATATGACATCTATGAATATACCATTAACAATTTCATAGAAGCCAGAAACTTTTAAATGTAATTTATTCTACAAAACCATGAAATGTTTATGAATGCAAGAAGAGATTGTCACAGACAAATATTACATGTTGCATATACATACATGTCTTCCCTGTTTTGACAAATAGTGTTTCTGATGTTGCAATGGCTTCACCACTATCCCACAGTTGCACAATTGTCTGAACTTTCACAGCATGGTCCCAGTATGCATTTTGCACTTCAATTTCTGTTTCTTGCTCATCAGCTGTCAAATATATATTTAAAAATACCATTGGTATAGTTATACAGCTACTGGTTTTAGACTGAGCTACATTCTTTTCATTATATGTTATTGTCACAATTTGGAGCATCTCAAAATTATGACATGAAAAAGTTAGATCCATTCCATACAAGTTGTTGACACGCAAGAAATATACCTAAGAGCTATGATGTTCTATCTGGATGCATATCTCATGTCAACATACCTGGTACAGTATTATTAAATCGGCATTCATCAGTATCTCCAACTTCAGAAACACACACCAAATACTTAGTTGGTCCAGTAGTATCAGTCTTCACCCAGGAAATGTGCATCATTAGGATGTTACTTTCATCAGCAATCACATCAGTAATTGTAGTTGGCAAAGCCACTGTGAATCAAATGACAACATACATGCTTAGTTTAATGTAATTTGACATATGCCTTAAGCTTTTAATTTTCAATGCATTAATCAAATTATGAAGAGCTAAACAAATTTACAGTAAGTGGTGGAAATAACCTATTATGTTATTTATGGATAGCTCTTTTCTGCTAGTCCACTGAATACATAATTATGTATTTACTGCCATATCACTAACCACCATACTTATTTCCTTTATATTTAGGTTTATACATAAGAACAACCGCCTGATTAAATTAGTGGAGAGCATTTGAGTACATCAATATATATAGTATATTTCTGTGTGTTCATTGACCCGTTTGAATAATTAAGCAGCCCACTCAAGTGGAACCAGACAAAACCATCTCCACTTAAGTGAGGACATGACGTAACGCTTCACCTGTTCACAGCCAATAGAATGCAAAAAAAGGATGTACCAAGTCAATTAGACTGAAGTGAAATGAACCTGTGTGTACTCTTGTGTGCAACTTCCCTGCATCTCTAGCAGTTGAGCTGAAGAGCAGCTGCCCCCTAGCCAAGTGCTAGTAGACGAGATAGTTATGTACTGGGATCGTATTACTATAGTAGGTGGTTAGTGAAATGGCAGTAAACTGGATCAGAGTGTAACTTAGCAATGAGAAGTTATGTGTACAAATATACATAAGTCACTAGGATCTTGGATCAGATCTTAGCAAACGAATAACTACAAAGATTTGTCGAGAGTATATCTACATATCTTACATCCAGTCCAGGTGCTAATTGTAAATGGATCACTCGCTCCCCTGCCTATGACAGTACTTGCAGTCACTTCCACTGTGTAGGTCGTGGAAGGATTGAGACCAGTGATATTGTATTGCAGACCATTTAATATGACCTTATGGGAATGTTCTTCAGGACTTCCCAGTTGTTTCCAGATCACTGTGTAGTACACAATTATGCCATTCCTTTCTTTAGGTTCCTCCCATTGTAACAAGATGGAGGTATATGTTTTATCAAGAACAAGCACATCGACATTTCCAGGCACTACAAAAAAGTAGGTTTGATTACAGTAAGAACACCACAGTCATATGAAAACAATGCATAAGTTTGTATAGCTCCAGTTTCAGAAATGGTTAACATGGCATTCGGATTAAAGAATTGCTCATGACAGGTTATGACTACACGAGTTTTAATTAAAATAGTAAAAGTGATGAAAAATAAAGATGAAAAGTCAGTCTATTTTACATTGATATCTGCTAGGTCGCCATTTAAGTTACTTTAGCGATTGCCATTTGGTGGTCACCTTACCCAATTTACACCTTATTTTTTTTTCACCACGATCTATCACGATTAGCATATTCGTCATGCATCGTCGAAAGTCGTCTTAATGATCAGGAAGCATCCTGATGCATCGTAGGGAACTGGTATGCATCGTCAGAGTGCAAACCTTTTTTACGCAGTTACTACTTGGATCATATGCTACAATCGATACGATAAAGTTTACGCGAGTCTTACATTGACTTTCGTCGGATATACATGGCTTACTTAGTCTTCAATCATACAGAGTGCAAAACTTTTTTGTGTCGACTCAAAACCGTTTTTTTGGACCTACAACTTTTTGTTTATAGGTCCATCGTAACTAATCCTAGGGCGTTGTAGGAGGTCATAGATGAAATTGTTATCAATTGTTATCAATCACCATGTTAGGTAGCCAAGCTTCACATGACGAGAGGCTATGAGCAGTAACAATTTTGTTACCGTAAAAAATGTAGCAGTTGTTAGTTCCTTCGTAGTTTGGTCCTTAAGCGTGGATCTCACATAGCCAGAATCATATTGAGAATCGTTGACATAAAGCACCGTATTGGCCATGTAAAGCAATCCATGGGTTTACGTGAGGCTTACCGCGGTTAATACTTGGATCATATGCTACAGTTGGTGTATCATACAACAAAGTTTACGCGAGTCTTACGTTGCCTTTCGTCGGATACACATGGCTTACGTAGTCTTCAATCATCCAGCGGATTAGCCAAGTAAGCCACGTAAACAACCATGTGACATCGTTCTAGAATACATAAGCGATGCTGGTGTGGCAAACCATCATTCACACATTTTTACCATTGGATGAGATGGATACACCTGCTGTTCTTCATACCTTTCTGGAAGAAGACTTTAAAGTTTAATGGCTGGACTTTAAAGTGGAAATGGGGCAGAAAAAAAGACAATATATCAAAAACTGCAAAAGTGCCTTCTCCTGAAGTTCTGCAACAAACTGCTGAAGATGATGATGCTTCTTCTATTGCCATTGCCAAGGATATGGACAAGGAAATAGAAGGATACGGACAAGGATGAAGAAGACACTGATGTTAGTGACATTTCTGTGCTACAGGCATGAAGGAAGAAGAAGAAGTCCCCTGATGCCCTGGTGCTGCTTCTTCGGTTCAACCCTCTCACTCAGAACAAGAAGACCAGTCTTTCTCCTCCTGACAGGGAGAACCCCATCATTTTTGACCGCACAATGAGGGACTACAAGGACCAGCACAAGAAGAGGTAGGCTGATGGAAGAGATGGCTGAGAGTCTGTCAGGCCCCTTCACTGGCCAGCAACTCAAGACTTGGTTGGAGTCCATGCGACATATGTTGGGAAGTTACCTTCTGGAACTGCACCGAGGAATCTGACTGAGAAGGAGAAGTGGGTCTGTGCTAACTTTGGCTGCCTGGATCAACACATCTCAAGAGTCCCTGCTCAATCAACCTCAAGAAGAAAATAGAGAAGACCAGAAGAGGCATGCCAGACATCAATTACTCAAGTGCCCATCACGTTGATTCAGGAACGGAGGAGTTTGAAGTAGACTATCGAGAGTCACCACAAGAACTTCAAGAAAGTCATGAAAGTCAAGTCATTGGAACTACCAAGGGAGGGCCATTCAAGAAGAAGATGGGGGCACCTGCATCTGAACCATGTTCATCCCTTATTACTGACCTTGTCCTGACAGCCTGGGGGACAGCAGTCAGTATTGTTGAGAAGATGCAGATGCAAAAGCCGCCAGCTTCAGGCAAATGGTCGAACAGCAGCAACAGCAGCAACAGCAGCAACAGCAGCAACAGCAGCAACAGCAGCAACAGTAGCAACAACAGCAACAGCAGCAACAGCAGCACTAGTATCCTTATTACCAAGGGTTTCCGTACCAGGCCTACCATCAGAAGACTCCTGAGAAACAGTGGACCACTTTGCAACCGTTGCGGATGCCACCTCCTGCCTCTTCTGCTACAGCAGCCAGTAATTTCCTGGCTGGGTCATCTTCCACTTACCAGCCTGCATTTCCTGGATCCTCTGTGGCTACTGCTCCTGCTCCACCAGTTTTTCCGGCAGTCCCTGCATGCATGTTCTTCTGGTCTTCCCGGAGTACCTTTAGGAAGCAACCCACCGTCAGTTTGATCTTTGGTGTCTGGTGATCCAAATGCTACATCCACTCCCATGAACATGAGCAGCTTCCTTGGTTACTTGGGCATTCAGGACAGTCCCAACTCTTCCTTCATGCAGAAAGTGCAACAGACGTCTCCTGTCTGCATTGAACCTCCAGCTTGATGACTAAAACTCTCTGTCTTGCTCGCCTAAATGAGCCTCTGTACAAGTTGTCTGCCTTGGGTCGTCTTCTACTTTCCAGTTTGCACTCCCTGGAACCTCTATTGCTGCTGCTACTGCCGCTCCTGCTACTCCATTTTGTCCGGCAGTCTCTAGATCTTCTCTGTATCCCTCCAGTTCTTTAGTCCTGCAGCAATTGCACCACATGAGCAAGTCTGCATTTAACCTCAACTCAACGTCTTCACTTTCATCCAAGAAAAAAAAAAACCTTTGCCTTTTTAAAGGCCACTAAATCCTCCCAAAAGAGAAAACCATGTCAAGTTGAAGAATCGATTCCATACTGGCCTGAGCTAGTAGTTTAAGCTCTAATTCTTCTTGCAGACATCTGACATGTTCACTGTCTGGCTGGCAGAGGTAGAGTGAGCAGAAAAACACCTACAGGCCTTTATATAGGCTAATGAGGGCCCCAACCATGTACAATGCGTGGTAGATACTTAGTAGTCACCATTGATTTGTCGCAATTGTAGACTCTTCTGTCTTCTTCCATCGTTTCCGTTGATACTTCGTTGATATGTCGACTTTCGTCATAGTCTGCGTATCATACGTCTCCCTCCAGTCAGCAGATTGTATGTTGCACACGTCATTCTTCCGTGCTATCTCCGTCTCTCTTTCGGCGTGCAGTGGTAAAGACACTGAACACAACGTATGATACGCCGGATAACTTTGATTCGTACCTGGCATACACCAAAGCATACATAGTCATATGTCAACGCCTAGCCACGCCCCCATTACGTAACAATTCCTTGGCCAATACGTCAACTTTGCATCTACGTATCAACCACAGATTTTTCGTCACTTTACGGCTATGTGAGATCCAGGATTTACTGTAGCTAATTTTAAAAGGTCATAAATTTAAGGACAAAAATAACTATGATATTAGATTGTCATCAATCGGCACAATCATGAAGGGTTGGGTTGGGTTTTATGGAAGATACTTGCCCAAGCTCAGCAGTTCACTTAAGTGGCCTTAAATGCTATCAGTTATTTGTTGTGAAAGCTAGTGATCAGCCAGAGAACATTTGCATTTTTCAGTTGTCACACTTAAAATTACATGCCACATGGGTTTTATAGGGTATTTACAGCCTTAAGAAATAAGTGTTGCGTGATGAATAACTATATACTATATATAGTTAAAGTTTTATTGTCAAGCACTGGATATTAACAAATTTAATTTAAGTTTTTCCAAGTGCATTGATATCAGCCTATTAAATGTCGTGGACTGTTCCCTAGAGCTCACAAGAATACCCGAGTGCCTAAAGGGGCATTCTCACTGTCTCGATTGGGGATGGTGAGTGAGTGCAGATGATATACAATCCGTAGCCCTCTCCTCCTTCGCCCATGGAAAACTCACCGAGAATTCTATGCATGCCTCACGAATGGTTGGTGGACACCCCATCTAAATAATTTACACTGATTAACAGCCTCCCGAGTGAGCACAAGTGAGCACGTATGGCCCCTATTTTTTACGGCCGTCGTCACTCGGCTTTCAAACTCATGCCAGTGAGAAAGCAACCTGAATTATCCCTACAACTGGTACAATAACTACAGGAGGCCTAATATTTATTAGTTTGAAATAGGAAATTATAAAACTTTCCTTATCTTACATTTTTGCAAATGATATTTCCATCGTACAATAAAGAAATTGGCTAAATTATTAATGAAGATGTGACTTTAAATGACACAAACAATTACTTTCATGAAGAGCTTTTGCAAAGTAGCTCTTGCAGCATCTTAAAAATTTATTTTTATTTAAATTGCCCTATTATATATAAACTGATATATATATTTGTTTTGAAAACACATAGGCTAATTGGGTACCCACTACATGTCAATAAGAATATCAACGATATTTATGTATGAACTACATGTTTACCACTCTCAGGTGTGTTGAACGTCTCCTCCGCTGCTTCTCCATATCCAACAGTATATCCAGCCACACTCACTCTACAAGTCCTGAAGGGTTTGAAATCCACTTCTAAATATGAGTCTGTAATATTTGCTATTTCTTCTTCTTCTGAATTGATGAAAAAATTGATATGTATTGCAGTGTGTACGAGAAGTGCTCAGAAAGTTCTGACCATTTTTCAATTGGAGAGTTATAATTTACTTAGATGATTTTAACACAAAATATAATTCAGTAAATATATTTTTTATTTACAAAATATCTGCTCATTCTGATAAAGCAAAACTTATTTTCTGTTGCCATGGAAACAAGTCTTTGAGGTATGCGGATCAGATGTCACAACTGTTGAATAACTTTTTCACTTCAATCTGTGAATCTCATGCAATATTTTAAAATTAACATCTATATATCTCAAGTTGAAAAATATCAATATTTCTGATGCTTCCTGGGAATGTTTAGGGGATAAAGGGCAATGAAATTTACCAGTAATCAATCCATATTATTGATTTTAAAAAGTGCTGAAGCGATGTCATTAAATTTTGCACTTCAATTGGAAAAATGGAAGCGAAACGGAGAATATGAACTGGTACTATAACCTTTGGTCATTTCCATGTATTATTAGTCCCTGAAGTTAATGAAAGTTGCAGCGATGCAAGCTCCCACAGCCGAGTGTAGAGGCTTTTCAATTATGCATATATTGTGTGGAATACAAAGGGGGTTATTTGGACAAAGAGTAATATGTGTCCCAAATCATTTGGCGATAATTGGTCATATATGTGACCTGGCCTATAATAATTTCAGTCAAAATTGATTATGGCTTCACCAATTAACATAAGATGGAGCAACTGTGCATTTGTAGCTTGCCCTGGTATCAATAGGTGGAGTGGCCTTTCAACTTCCCTTTCCTGTCTTAAATGTGTACACAACAAATGGTCAGGAAGAAGACATGTTTTAGTTAATTAGCCAGAAATCTGTTGTCATCCTGTGCAAGTCATGCTGTATACAAGTTTGTGGCGTGTATGCCCTCAAGTTTCATCAGCATTAAAAGATTCTACTGCATTCAAGAGTTGTACTGTTGATTGTTTGAAATTGGCATTTCACAAAGTGACCTGCTCCACCTTCCTCAATGACTTGTTTCCATGGCAACAGACAAAGGGTTACTTTCTAAAATAGAATGACTAGGTATTTTGCATATAAAAGTATGATATTTTGTGCAAATATCATCCGTTCATGTCAATTATAACTGTCTATATAAAAAACAAAAGGTCACAACTTTTTGAACACCCCTCGCAAGTAAGTAAGCAAGTACTTAATGAATAGACAATTGGGCACTTCGGTGTTGATTCACCTACAATGTAGATACAACAGCATCAGAAAGATGCCTTGATCTTCTGTCATATATATGTAATCTTTTGTCATAAATGATGAAAGAAAAACTTGAACTTGACTTGAACAGTACAATTTACAGGAGCAAGATCAGAATGGAGTACACATTACAAAAGGCCAAATTAACAGATCTATTTGCACATTTTATTAGTTCTAGTGATCAAGCATTTGTAAATATGTTGCGGTGTCTTTGATAAGTACAGTTTATCATTACTTACTTTTAACCTCGGGTCTGTCTGGCTCATGGCAGGAATAATTAAGAGCATAGTGCTGAATTATGCCATTGGCTTCACATTCTGGAATATCCCATGTCATATTTCGATTTGTCTCGTCAAACGTGATATTCTTTGGTTTGCCTGGAACTAATAATCGAAAGGATTACATAGATGGATCACAACAAACAGAGAATAACAATTCTTTAATAGGAGTATGATTAATGCTTTTGGGTTCATTTAACAATGGTATACATGATTATACGCAGCACTCAAAATCTTAATTCATGTTAACACATTAAAGTTGACACCCTGCTATAGCAAATCATCATCTTGACACCGGGGTGTTAAGATAATGAGTTAAAATCCCAACATGTGCTTAAAATCTTAACAAGTGTTAACACCCAGACACCTGACTATTGCAACCCAGTATCTTGACACCTGTGTATTGAAATCCTGTTAGTTAATAGCATTTTTTTTTTATTCAGTTACAGATAAAACCGTATTCGTTACTGTGGAAGAGCCTAGGCTGTTAAGCAAACATTATTATAAAAGGAGTTATTGTACTTAATTTCTTGAGGACCTGATTCTGTGAAAACATGCAACCTTAATCCACAACTGCTTAAATTTACGTTTTCATTATCATTGGCCAAATATTTGGCTTCAGTAATGACAAATACGTAGCATGTGTCTATTTCTCTCCACGTGATTAATCATATATACATTCTTCAATATTTTAATTGCAGAAAAAGGGAAAAACTAAATTCTGATACCATTATCAGTCCTGATGAACATATGTATTCCATGAACAGTAGTCAACTAAGATATTCTAGAGATAACATAGTGAATGACAATGGGAAAAGCCTAATTGATTTCTGTAAAACAACAGGCTTTAGAATTACTAATGGTAGACTAAATGAAACATGTAATACTGGAGATTCTGGAGATTCCACATCCTATAAGAGCAACGGGGGACCAGTGTTATAGACTACTTACTATGTATGCCCAAAATTTAAATTCAATATTAAACCTCAATATGATCCGACCGCAGAACTATCAGTGTCATCATCCACAGCAATGCACTTACTAGCTCAAATGATAACAATCCAGGAACTAAAATGTGTCACATAAAGCAAACAAATACATCGAAAGCTTTAATAAATAAACCATGACACACTGAAATGACTCAAAGTAGCACACGTATTGTAAGCTTATTAAGGGGCGTTCACACTATCACGTAGAACGTACATAGAACGTACAAAGAACGTATGGTTATGGACGTCCATGGAACATACGTAGACGTACGTAGAATGCTCGCCAAGTGACTCCAGAGCCAGTTACGTAATTAATGTAAACAATTCACTCGTAGAAAGTTCCCCAAAGTTTTAGACATGTTTGCCCTCTCCACTATTGGTCGTGAGTGGTCAAGCCCGACCAGGAGCATCCTACGGATTAGTGCGAGTATACGTAAAATGCTCGCCGAGTGAATCACGTATGGACAAGGATGAGCAAGAGAAAAACAAAAATTTCATCAGTCATCATATGTAGGTCTTATAAGTAATAGCGTGAACGCCCCTTAAAACGATTATATCATGTCATCCGTAACAACAATCTTCAGTCAGTGTGCTAAAAATGAATTGTTCAATGAGGAATGTAACTCGAAAATGGCTAACCTTCAGTTCTTTGACTCTCAAATCAGTCCAATACTAGAATATGCCTCTGAAGTTCAGTATAATAAAGCTGTTCATGAAAAACTCCCTAATAATTAAAACCTCCACCTCCACAATAACGCTGTATGCTGAACTACCGATGAGCTGATTTGCCTTTAAAACTTTCCCAGCAGTTCTATTTCCCAAGCACAAATAAAAGGTGTTAAACTTATGTTTTCTAACAAAACTGGATGCAGTTATCTAACGTTTTTGAGAAATTGTTGTCATCATAATAACAAACAATAAATCCGTCATTGCTGATAGTGCCATTTTGTGTAAACAATGCATTCTGAGAAGACCCAAATGAAAACGAGGCGCTATCGATGATGTCATAAACATACTACATCACATCAAGTGTTGTGATCTCATTGGTGTCTTTTCTCCCATAATTCTTATGGACCAAAATTGGAGCTGGCACAGTTTTTAGATATAAGATAATAATTGTCAGACCCCTGCCTTCGTGTGTCTTCAAAAACAAGTCTATGGAGTCCTAAAGAGTAGACAGGGAAGGTCAGTGTAGGGCTGGGTTGTGACGTCATTTTTATAGTTTGACTACGAAAGTTTTCAGTGGGCAATCGGTCCATCCTCCACAGAGGATAAATACTCCATCCAGCTGAACTAGGTAGACACTACGTTCATATTAAGACCTTCTAATAATATTTACTTAAGGCAAGCATCCTGTCTTTTTCAAAATAGAGTTTTCTTGTTATTTCTATTGTGCCACATACTGTACACTGTCAGGGCAATACATGCAAATTGATTTGATAATAATTGAATTAAACTCTCATAATAATTCTGCACAGTATTACATACCATCTTGTCCAGTCACAACTGAAGTAGAAGAAGCACGACTACTGAAATAATATTTTGTGTAGGGTGGTAAGTCGTGTAGAACTTCGGTATCATTAATTCTCCCCCCGACACTTTCAATATACACGTTAGTCTTTGAATAACAATCCAAATATGAAGCACGAAAAAAATAGCTGAAGTGGTAATATTCAGTACAATTAACAAACGATGGAACCACTAAGAACTTCAGGTACAGACTATTTGGAGTGACGTTCAATACATGTACATATAAAAGTGTGTTATCTGGAAAAAAAAAAAAATATATATATATATATAAATATATATAAAGAGAAATGGGTTTGCAACCAGCATCAACCCAAGCAGTCTGGAATAAAAAACTGTTTACAACATTCGTATCAGAAAATAAACACTCATTAAGTTCAAATTTTAACAAATTATTTTCAGTAATTCTAACGAATAATTTTACTTCAATAAATTTACAATTTGTGATTCCGTTAATACTTGCAAATCTATGTTTTTGCAGCTACATACACTCGGCGATATTTAAATTCGGCACAAAATTTATCGAGATTCGCCACCCCCCCCCCCTCCTAAAACACAATTATGCACCTTACAAGTTCATGATTTGTTACAAAACTGATTTTTTATATCATCGCCCGTATTCTATAGCCCCGACAGCCATCTAATAAGTTAATTGCGATTTATTTTAAGTTTTAGTGGTGAATCTCCATGTGGTGAATTTTAATGTCGCAGAGTGTGCACAGTGCTTCGAAACAAAATTCTAAGTTTAAAAAATGCCTTCATTTTAATTTAAGAAAAACCAAATAGATCCTTGACTTTATTTTGTTTTTTTTTTTTTGGTTTATCACAAATTATTTTCATGATAGCTGGGTGTAAGAAACTGAAACTGGCAGTTAGCTTTAAAAACTTCCGCCAAATACGGTGATGACGCTTATCTGTTTGCATACATGTATAATGACAAGTTATGTTCTTTACTCATGTATGAAGCGGAATTTATGTCATTTCTTGTTTTTCTTTTTTGCCCAAGAATATAGCAATTTATATTCGCATTTTTATAATTATAGATCTTCACCAACAAACTTTGCATGGTGACCTTCGTCTTTTTGCTTCACCCCTGAACTTCACATCTAACTTCTTCTTGTTTTCATCACAGACTGTTATTCTAATTGCTATTGACCTGTCCCTACATATTTTGATTAAAAGATAACACAGTAAGTAACATTAAATAATCAAAATATTGGGATCATTGTCTTATTTGTCATGGTTATTGCTTTCATCAGTTATAAGCAATGTGTTTTATTGACCAACCACAATTATGTACACAGCCAATTGTGCCAGGTGCGTTTTCCATGCGTTTGGATAAACGCATTGAAAACGCATGGTTTGCCTAATTATAATTAGCTAAAAAACCATGCATTTTCAATGCATAATCCTTCTGATGGAAAACGCACATGGCTCATTTGGCCATGTAGCTTGCGAAGTTCTTGGTAGAACATTACAAATGTAACAAAATAAATTTAGGGGTGAAGCTAGAAGATGAAGGTTTCACATCGCGAAATTTCTTAGATGAAAATATGAAGTTTGGTGGAAGCATTTCATAGAAGAAATAAATGAAAGGCCTTAATCAGATGGTTCTCATGCCTATAACCAATGTCAACAATGATTAAAATACCTCGTTCGTTAGACAAGCAGATGAGCCAAAATGTAAGTACAATTTTTTTTGTTAAAATGATCAGCTGGACAATAGTCCAGCTGATCATTTTAACAAACAAAAATTGTTTGGTCTATTAATACAAAAAAAAGTATGTCCTATGTACTTGTATTTGAGATTACTGTATCAGTTATATGTTAATAAAAAAAAAACTGAGTGTTAGATATATAAATATCTTCTGATATATTTTTTTTCCAAGGAATGGTGACAAGCAGCTAGTACTAAGTCCATTTCTATTTCTAGTGGATATTGATAATATGATTGTTGAATTACACAGGTCAGGTTTTGATTGTCATTTAGGAAGTAAATACTGTGGTTATTTTGCATTGTAACATTATCAATTCCAATTTCTATTCTGTTATCAATTTGTAAATAAATATCTATCTATCTGTTGTTATTGGATATGCTGATGACATTATGTTAATAGCACCTACTCAGAATGCAATGTCATGAATAATTTATATACGTGGAAGAGTTGCCAATGAGTTTGATGTAAAGTTTAATGGCAAAAAAAAGTCAGGCTATTTTATATGATAAAAAGGTTTCAGAAATAAAGCCTAGATTTGTATCTGATATTAAATATCTGAACAGTGGACATTGTAATAGTGGTGACAGACATGATACATCTGTTCAGTGCATTATTAATTATTTCAATAAGAAATTACATTCCTTTATCGGTGATTTAGAGTCACTCAGTTCTAAAGTAAAGAGGTCTCTCTTTCAGAATTATTGTACAAGTCTAATCTGTGTGATATGACCAACAATGATAACTTATATTTGAAAGCATTCTGACTCCTCTTTTTAAATTATAACATAACAATCTGCATTCCATGGTGGATATTGCCTGTAAGCATGGTAATACAACAAACCGTATAGGCGCGCCTTGAAGTATGCGGAACTCGCCTTGCTACAACCAGCTTCATTTATCGCATAAATTGTCACTCGGCGATTTTTACACGGGGGTGCGTAGTTTTCAAAAGTTCTACCAACGTGCTTCTTGAGGTCGACTTTTTCACAGCCAGGATCACAAGTGGGTGGCAATGGATCGTCCATGTGTTTAACATGATGTATTTGAGATATACAGTTATTTAAGTCTTCATCAAAGTAGACTAACTCCTGGTACTTAATTATTGTCATCATATCGAAGTGTAAAATTAATCCTCCGTAAGTTCCTATATAAAAATTTGGTAACATTGGTTCTGGGTCTAAAAAAAAAAGAAAGAAAAGAAAATCATGTACTACCCATATCATTTCAAATGTAAATTTATATTTTTACAGGTTTATTGTCTTCATTTCGATGACACAATTACACTTTAGCAGGTCTGTACAAGCCATAAGTGCCTATAGCCAAGCATTTATTTACATCCAGCCGGATGGAGTTACAGAATCTGCTCAGTCCCTCCATGTCATGGTGGAGGCTTGAACTGCTTAACCACAAGGTAATTAAGTATGCTAATGATTTTATACAATAAACTTACAAGTCAATACTTCACTGTAAATGGATTCACTGGTCACATTCAGAGCATCCTTGATACTACTGAAGACTTCAATCATGTACCTGGTGTTTGCTTCCATATGGTCTGTGACATAAGCACTCTCTTGTGTTTCATGTCTGTTAATTTCTGTGTTATTCGAAGTGATAACAACCGTGTGGATGGTATCTGAGCGAGAATCGCCTGGTGTCCAGGAAACCAAAAGAAAATGGCTTGTGTCAGCAATCACGCTGATGTTCTTCGGTTTGTTTGGTTCTGAAAATAAGTCAAATAAGAACAAATCCATCACAACTGGGCTCAATTTATTTAAGCAAAATGTATAAGAGGCTACAGAAACAAATATCACTTAATTAGAATATTTTAATTCTCCTGACATTATATCTGTTGCTATATTGAACATTCGGGCATGTTACGCGAACACTTTGTCTGATTGTTATTGCCTAACAATTCAGAATTGATGTGAAAAAGTACTGGCCTTAATAGGTTTCATCATCATTGTTCAAACATTATCATACCTGTAAATGTAGAGACCCTTGCAGCAGATGGGTTGCAGTTTCGTTCAGCGTCACATGCTTTCACAAATATAAAGTACAAATTGCCACTTAGCAGGCCAGTGATGGTAATTGTTGAATCAATGGTGTATCTATCATTTTGTGGGTCACTTCCTGTACTATCACTCCAAATGACCTTGTACTGTTCGGCTCCAGTTGATGTCCAGCCCACTGTTATGGTTTCGATTGTTGTTCTCTCAATAAATATATCTTCAGGATCTTAAACATAGTGAAGTAATATTCATGAACACTCTGTCAGAAAAGATCATTTTTCAGTGATTTATTATCAGTGCAAAGACGTGGGGGACCTTTAGGATATTCTGTTGCCACCTAGCATCTCTAACCCAGATGGCAGAATCTTTCTGAACTTCTTGTGTTTTATACGCATTTGATTTTTTCTCAAAATATTGCTGGTTTAGACCATCGAGACCAAAAAGTGTAAACAGAATAAGTACCAGGGTTGGCAGATTTAAATCAGGTCACCTTTCACCTTCAAAATTAAACTAATGCACATGTTTATTTTGGGAATAAAGGAATTTATTCCAGGAAGTTGTCATATCTCATATCTGTTGCAAATATGAACACAATGTCACTGAGTAGCAAACTTACAGCTTTTCTTAAAGATATTTAAATTGGGAGAATATCCCAACACCTGTACTTCTAATAAATCATTGAAAAATGACCAAAGCATTTATCATTGACAGAGGATAGGATATTTTACTTAGTAATGTTATTGTAATGTTTTTATCTGTTAGAATATTATACTTAGTAATTTTATTGTAAACTTTTTATCTGTTCTTTTCAGTGAAATATTATATGAGCTGATCCAGCACTGCCACGAAACCACAGAAAATTAAAATGAGAATCCAAAACTTGTCTTACTCCCTTTATCATCTCCTACATTAGCTTCACAAGTTCCAGTGACCTGAAATTTAAATAAAAACACTGTTTATTCAGTTTATGCTGGCATAAGGTAATGCAAATTGGAAAAAAATGTATTGCAAACAAATATGTAGACATAGTCTAATGAAGGATCCTCCCCAAGTTATGTTTATGATATACTCAAATATGTCCAAAGATAACACTCTGAGATCTATATTTTTTGAGCTGACAAACATTTATAGATTAAGCTGCAGGTTTCGCCAGCTCTGTTAAAATTTGGAAAAAAGCCCAGACCTTCATCCCCTCTATTACTCGTGACCAAGTGAAAAATGTCCTCCACAAGAAAATACTTGAGCCCAGGCCTCAATCATTATTTCCAAGCTGATATTTTTGTCCTGAATGACCGCCTGGCCCGGATACCGTTATATTTTATTTTGTTTGGATGCTTTCAGTAGAAAATTGTTTGTGAAAACCAAAAGTTAGCCAGAAGTAGCGGCAACACTACAAACAATCATAAAAGAGAACCATTCCTCACCCTCTTTAAAAATAATTTATAGATAAAGGCACATAATTTTTGAATGCGCATGTGCAAATTATTGATCTAGACTTGACACAATTCAATCGTGTGTCACTTTCACTAATATGTTAATGCCTGAGCATGATAGAAAAGTCCGGGTTTGACTTATATATATATATATATATATATATGTATATATATGAAAGTCGGGGTTTGACACTTTAGAAATCCCACTATATAGCCTAATACATGCACTTAAAAATTTAAAAAAAATGCTTGCATCCGTAATGGCCTGCATTTAAATGTATTGGATTTAAAATGGTTGTGCTATTAATTTCGATATTTAACACTTTATATTTGGTCTATTTTTGATCCAAAAACATGTACGAAATCGGTACCGCATTTGCACATGATTGAGATTGACCAAATCTGAAATTCTTTAATTTTCGTGCTGTTGCTGCCCCCTGGTGGCCATGAAAGCCAAAGCGACATAGAAGCCTAGGAAACACCGGGCTCTTTGAAGACTCTGAGGCCTGACAGCTTTTAAAACAATAATTTCATGCTTATCTAGTAACTTAGATCCGAAATGACCTTGATAGTTGTGCATGTATCAGTTGAGTTGTAGAACAATAATATGTTCTCTTGCGTTATGAAATATGTTATTCAAGCGAGTTACTACTGAATGAGAATTTTCTGAACACGTGACAAATTTTTGTAACTTTTATGTCTTTTGTTCATTTGCGTGCTGACATTCCCATTTTAGAGGCTCTTATGTGAAAAGTTAGTTATTTAGACCAAAAAGCAAAGAACCTAAAGATCATTAAGCATTTTATCTACTCTGTACTTTATGAGCCACTTTTAGCCATTAGGTCCAATTTCAAAGGGAGAGGAGGTTTGTAAATGGCCGCTGATCACATGTTTAGAGGCATCAGGGTACATTGCTGCGATGCCTGGCACTGAATAAAATGTTTCTGTGCATATCTTTATCGATTATAATTTTTCTTCAAAGTAATTTCCTTCGTTTACCATAAGTAATGGATCAGTAAAATCCACAGCCGAAGTAAGATCATCAGATATTCTTGTAATTTTATGAATACCTGGTTGCTCCCTTGGCCTCAATCTTAGCATATAAACATGGACAAAGATGATCGTGATTGCGGTCTAATTCAAAAGACAACATGGAACAGCGGTCTATTAACCAGAGAAGTGAACAGAAGCAGCTGGCTTTCGCATGTTCAGACCACAGCCAGGTTCAGGCTGCTACAGACAGCTAAAGTCGACTGTTTTCTTTGAAACTAACTGTACCCATATATGACTTGAGATGCAAAAACTGAATTTTCAACTGATTGACAATTTTGACGACGACAGGCTTTATATCAGGGAGTTTGAGGTTTCACTTATGGAAATATAGGCTCCAACCAAACCTCTGTTCCAGACCTACAGGCATTCTTACAATAAAGCAATATACAACAAATATGGAAATAATAAATATACTTGCATTGCAAACGAGGAAAATGATCCACAAGACACAAACAAGTTGATCCATCTCAGTGCCCGGTCAGACTTTGTTTATGACTATGACTCTCATAATTTATTTTTATTTTTACAAATGAAAATATATGCAAACTTGAAGTTATCATATTTCTTTTTTCACAACCTAGTTTTCAGACTACTGCTACAGATAAGGGAGTATAGTTCTATCATGTAATCTAAGGAGGTTGACGATGTTGTTTTCCTTGTTATCTATCATGTCATTCAGCAGAAATGATAACTTAACTGATTGTGTTTATTCATATTTTGATTTTATTAAATATTCTATTGCTATATATTATGTGAATACAGGACTCCCATTGGAGTCCAGGGTTCACATGACGAAAGTTTTCGATGTCTTGAAATCTGCTGTAGCTTGCTATAGAATCCTCATATTTATTATACTGTTTATAAATACAATGTTGACACACTGTAGTCATTTGCTTGAAACATTATTAACCCTGGTGCTTCAGTTTTAAACAAATATGTTTAGCTACAACCAGGTCCGTGTTGTAAATGACATCGACGATGTGGTGCCAGTTGAAAGGTTCCACTGGCGTTCAAACATTTTTGACCAAATGCAACAGTTGTTTTGTGTTGCCACTTTTGTTGATACTTAATCAAGCAACCGTGACGATGTTTGGCTTTGATAAGACAAAACAAAGAGAAAGGCATTGATCAGAAAAAATAATTTGTCCTGTAGAATTGATCAATGGGTTGGGCCAATATTCGGAAATTATTGTTTGAGGCCTATACCGGCAAATGTACTCAACAAAAATATATTAACATGTTAACATTTTTTTCCATCAAAAATATATTCACATGTTCCTCTGAACAAAAAAAAACCACCTAGCCTATATTAAATTATATTGACAAACAACTGGTACAAATATAAGAAAAATTACATTTAATAGGCCTAAAATCCTTTAGGAAGGCATCGTAAGCATGATGTCTATTTATCTATCTATCTATCTCTATCTCTATCTTTATTTCTTTCTTTCCTTCTTTTTTTCTTCCTTTCTTTCTTTCTTTCTTTCTTTCTTAACTGAACTTGAATAGTTAAATCTTTATGATACATTGTATATACCAAAAAATGCACATCCACAAGTCAGCAGAAAACAAATAAAAAAGAGAATGAAGTATTTATTATAAAAAAAGAAGAAAATTATTTTTATTTATGGGATAGGATAGGATAGGATAAATTATGGATTTTTGTTGTCCTCTGTGTCCTGCTACCCGCCCACCTTCACCCATCTTGACCTTTCTTGACCCGTCTTGACCAGCCTTGACCCGCCTTGACACGCCCGCCTGCGGCACTGTGTCTGACGGCCGGCCCCTTCACCCTGCTTGGGTCTGCTGCCAGAGTTTCACCAGATGTGGAGTCTACACTGTCTGCTGTCTCTCCGGTATCATCCCAGCGTTCAATCCACTCTTTGGTAGTGCCTGCCACTGGTTTTGGGCCCTCGTCTGGATTGGGTCTCAGCCTCCTCTGCCTTGTCATTCCTGCCTCCCAGTTGGCTGCTTCACCTTTGATTCCCATGATGCTGCCTTCCAGCCCCTTGAGGAGGAGTTTGTTCCGCCTCTGACTCCAGGTCATGATATTTGTCAGTGATATATTGTAAAATGAAATGGTGATATTAGTTTATTTGCCGTAAGCACCATTGGATACAGCATGCTGTTGGTTAAATGCTGAATTATCAGGTTATGTCATTTATTTTGTCAGGTGTGTACAAGTAATACAGGGACGGGTAACATCGAATATCTTACACCACACTATAATTTCAAAACTTCTCAGTTCATTAAAATGTTCCCATAAACCTTTTTGATAGGCACTGTTTTGAGATGTTTCAAGATAAATAATGATAATCTGAAAGACATTAAATTCATTACACTATGAAGTAATGATTAGATTGATTTAATGAATAGGTGTGTTGAACATTATGTTAAGCCTAAAGATATGCATTGTTTTAAAAATGTATAAATGCTTATAGTTCAGAACCTAAGCACTTGGAATTATCATGAATGTCCTCGGTATTGATAACTAAAATAAACTTCCTTGTTATTATCGTGTTAAACAAGAACATTAAAAAAACATTTATGTCAATGAGGTGATGTTATCAGCAGGTTCATATTAGTCAATGTGCCAGAGGAGATATTGGTACCACTTAAGCTAAGTGTTTTGAACAAATTTAATCTGTAATGGCACTTGTGCATATTCAATTGATAATATTTCTTACAATATATTATGCCTAAATATTGGTATTTTTGATTATAAAAGTGCTTTTTTTTTCAGCAACGAAGGTGTCACCTTGGCAATTCTGTTTCTGAAAATTTCAAACTGATGTATCCTCTAAGCAAAAATGGTGTAAGCATGTTGTAGATGTATTTTTTTTAAGATATAAGCAATTGAACAATTAAACTCATATGATGTTCATATGGTGTTAAGATAGTCAAGGTCATTCTCCATATTCAAAGTCATTGGTGAAAAACTTAAGATGTAGTTCGCTCCATCTGTTGTCTTTTTGTCTAATATAATAAGACGCAAATTAATTAATTTATTAACCTATCAATTGCGCACCAGGCACCAAGATCGTTAGGCTGGCGCGATGCTTATAGAGGCATGCCGATCTGAGTGCACCACTAATTAGCAACTCGCTGAATAATCACAACCAAGGCAAATATAGGATAGTTTCTCATTTAATTACCACAATACACATTGATGACATTGATCTCATTCAAACTTTGATATTTTCCCCTTCCCATTTGCATGTATCACCTGAGTTTCCCAACACTACATTAATCACTTTGACTATTATTACAAAGTACATACCTACATACCTGAATAAGATCCTGTAACTGCATCCTTGGTATATCTAAGTAACTTGTTAACTAAATACTAATCTAACTAATACACTAATGTGCCCGAAGCACCCTCTCACTAAATTCAGTGCCCAGAGCACCCACTTTACCAACTAATGTCTACATCCTAACCTCCAACTCTCCCCTACAACCACTTTGTGGGCTCTCTCCCCTCATTTCATCTACCGTGGTTGGGGGCCTAGCTCAGAGGTAGCGCTCTGGGCTTCCAACCGCTGGGTCCCGGGTTCTATTCCTGGTCGAGCCTTAGTTGGATGGCTGTTTCATCCTTCATCTCATTGCTATGGTCCCTGCCTGTCCTAATTAGCCCAACAAGTGCAGAAATACAGGACGTAAAGCCCTAATCCACCCACCCACATCCTGCTCATCCGTCATCCAATCTTGGACTACTCGCCGAGTGATCTACGTATGCTTCATGTACACTTGGCAGACACTCCTCAACCATCTGTAGAACACCTGCGTGTCCAGCCATCCATGAAACTTTCACCACGAGTGAGCATGTATAGTCCTTCTTCAGACATCCGTGGTCATACATAGGTCTTATATGTGACAGTGTGAATGCTACTTAAGACAAATTCTTGCTGCTTAGTATGGTTGACCACGTTGTACAATAACCCATGTATTGGCCAGCCAATTTAACCTCATCCAACAAAATTCATATGATAGTTTGCTCATAAAGAGAGGCCAGGCCAACAACTTAACCCAGGACTCCGTGTAATGACAGGTTGATATGTGAATGTATTATTTTGAAATTGTGGTAAAAATAACATAAAAAAACATTGAGGAAGCATACATCCTTGGTTGTTCTCAGAGTCTACCTTCCCTTGCATTTTTGCACAAGAGTGATTACCCTTCCGGGCCCTGAAAGACAATAAATCTATCTGTATTCTGTAAAAACTTTCATATTGAAAAAAGATAAGGATGCATTTTAAGTAGGGAAGCATAAAAACACAATTATTGCATATGAAACAATTCTTTTCAAGGCGCATCCCATTAAAATTTACCTTTACTTTAGTTCATATGGTTTTCTCTACTGCACCAATGGATGACATCATGTTTATCATAATTTTAATATTTTTCTTTAGTGCAAAGTCGTTTGCAGTTATGACAGCAATGGCTGAAATATTATTATAATAAATGAATCGGTTAATATCACTAAAACCAAAAAAAAATAAAATATTACATCTAGCAGTTCATTTTGTTTTAAAGCTTTAAAATGTAAAAGAAGACACCAGAATTTCACATCAATTTACTAATCTGTAAATATTATCCTGTTTGTGTTATCATCAAAAATTGCACCACATAATTCTTGTTACCAGGTGCCTGACTGATAAATTGACTCTGAGATACGATACCTATGCAAAGGTATTATCTATCCATGAGAAATTAAAAAACAAATTCATAAGTTTTATGGTCAGAAAATGTCATATCTAGAAGGCTAAACAGTTTTAGGTATAAAAAAAGCCTTATACTTTGGGACTGGCTGCGTCCACCACCAATCTCCCAGACATTTGCCTGTCATACCCTACATGACTGTCACCCCTATCATCATTGACAATCATGCTCCCATTCCAATCACTCATAAGTTATGTTTATTAGATGTCCTAAAGAAATTATGTTAAATTAATTGAAGCAAGTTATTTAACAAATATACAGAAACTTTGCATGGCTGATTTTGTATATATCCAACTTATTTCTTTTACATTTTGCCAAGAATCCAATTTGGGAAACAGCTGTGAAATGAATGCTTTGAATTCCAAATTAGGTCAGACTTTTCTTGGCGCAGACAAAAAAAACACGGTTAAATTAATATGCCAATGAATACAGATACAGATACAGAAGACCTGTGTTCAGACAGAAAATACAGTACAGTATGAATTACTAAAAAAATACATTATGAGAGCCCATGGAGACCATCATTAAGGCATTTGATGCCGCTAGCATGTGGGCCACCTTATACTATGATTATCTCAATGTTTTTTGCTGTTGATGGTTATTTAGCATTTTTCCAAATTTTTGGATGCACATACATAGCAATTTTGTTTTCAGAATAGTACATGAATTTGTGTGGCAACAATCATTCTCTAGAAGGGGATGCTGTAGTCCTTGTTAAATCTTATATTGCTCTTGCACCCTCTGGTGTTAACTTTACGCAAATAAATAAAGACAAAAAGCGATTTTGATTTATTAGACAATTTAACGTTAAGTTACAAAGACCCTGCTGATAATTTCAGTTATCAATTTTCCACGCCAGGCCTTTGTTTTTTGTAATCTCCAAATTTTTAATATTAAGGCTACCAGCAAAGGGCCACATTGAGTTAACCCTCTTTCTTTCACCTTGAACATACAGCTTGCAAATATCTTGATTAAAATATGAATAATTGCACGGTGCACCATGACATCTTGTGATATAGCTTCCTTTTATAACAATGCATGTAGTTTTACGTTGAAACCCTGAAGGGGTCATGCATGTCTTGCAAATATGGCTTATATTAGTGTGGACAAGACTGGCATTGTTGCTAAAAGTGGGACGTTTTCTCTCGAGTTTAGTGTTGATGCTTGTTAATTTTGTGGCATAGGTTTGCCATCATGACAGCATGTCAAAAACATGTCACACCTCAAAAACCAAAATATTGTCCTCGTTATTCTAAGAGATAACATTCATAATTTATGGTTATTTACCAGTCTGCTAGCCTGCTAGACTTCTTTTCAAGGAATTCCTTGGCTGTTTTCGCTGGGAATGTTCAATTCTCATCCCTAGTGGCAAGTTCCCTGATTGGCCAATATTTCCCAAGCACTTTGTGCTGTCAGTCTCAAGCCAAGCAACCTAATTGGGCAATCTTTGTTTACATATTGTTTACTACTTTATAAGACTTGAGTGTACTCAATGCAAACACAACTAATTGGTCTGCAATTTCAGCAAATCAGAAACCAATGTAACAAATCTCCAGTAAGATGGTGCATTGTGAGAAAGAGAGAAATTGTATGTTACTGCGGCAAATGAAAATATAACCAGATAAAAGTTACTATTCTTTATATATCAGTGCTTAATATGTTACATGAAAAGTAAGGCAAAACAAAATAAATAACAAACAAACCAAAAGAAAAAAAAAGAAATCAAACCCAAAATTCCAACAAATCAATATCATAGATCTGTGCAGATAAAATAGAAAAAAGAAAAATTTGTCAAAAATGCATCCTCCCTGAATCTAAGCTACAAAGTAATCTTCACAAAATGTGTCTACTCAGTTTTTGGTCATATTTTTTTTATTAAAAGCCCATAGCAGCGCAAAGTTGATGTGAATCATATAAGTAAATTTTCAATGGGATCATAACACTTCCTGTTATATATCACAGTACGCAATTGTGACAAAGCAATCAACTCAGAGTCAGAGACCAACTCAGTTCATAACTTCTGTGGTTGATCAAAATATTTGATTCTGTCCATAGCATGCACTAAAACCCACTTAAATCTACATGATAAATACATGTAAGTACTACAAGACTAATCTGTGTTAATATAAATGAATAAACATGGTTATATTGCGCCTTAGCATTTGATCAACAGGTGGCTCTGCAGATCACTGTCAGTGCCTCCATCATTCTGATCATGACAAAGCAAAGAGGGCAGAAAATTAATGTGGCAGAGATAAGTTTTATGCAAATAGAAGGATGTAACTTTGCTGTCAAAAGTTGGCCTGAATTTTCTTATGACGGCCTACCTATGTTATTAAACATTCCTATGCCAGTGCATGACATTACAGGCAAAAACTGACTATACATATCTTTTAAATATCCGTATAATGAAACATAGTTGTTATCTGTATAGTCTTATATACCTTATTTTTAGACTCTAGAAGTTGCTAAATAGATGAAAAATGGTCACAATGGTTACAACCTCCATATTTTTAAGATGTCAAATGCATCATGTTGTCAACTGTATTGTCAATCAATGAATTTAAAGCATGGGATTCATGTTAGGATGGGGTGAACCTCAAAGTAGCTGCCACTTTCACGTTCTATAATCTAACTAAATCTGGTATTTGTTGCAATCATCCTCTGGCTCAGTTTGTGCACCATTTTTCATTTTACCAATTTCCTCAGAAGCAGTCGCATCCAAGTGTTTTGAATCTGAAGCTTGCTTCACCTTTCTCAAAGGCTCATATGGTTGAACTTCCCTGTTTTTTTCATGGTCATCTCTGAAAATATTTGTAATATTTTGCTTCATTTTGTATTGCAGTTTCTAAATATGTTTATTCAAAACAATGGATTTGGATACAAAAAACTAAGATAACCAAAAAAGTTGTAAGCTGATGGCCCTACCTGGCAACGTTGTAGTAACTATTTTCATCGTCACAGATTTTTTGCATACTTTTGGAATTGATATTTTTGTTTTCCAGAGATGATATTACTCTCATTGGAACAACATCCAGGGACTTCCTGTCCATGCGTGCACTCCTTGTTGTCCTGAAGAAACAAAAATACATTGAATAGACCTTCCATGGACCACCATAATGCAGTGTGAAGAATAAATTTAAGTTAATAATAATTGACGTGACCAGAATATTTACCCAGTTTGTTCATCAATGTAGTCGTACGTAGGGTCTTCTTCAGTATCGTTCTGTTGATTTTGCTCCTTTGAGACTGCTTTGGCTTTGTGATTCTTGAAGTTCCTGTATTTGTATTGGAAAGGTTTTCAAGTATAAACTTAAGTAGTACTTTACTGTTGAAATTCCTGTTAAAACAGATTTTATAAACTTGGAAACTTAACTCCAAAGGATGTCATGTTAACCCAGGACTCCCATTGGCTGGCAGATTTGCCTGAGAGGAGGTGTCCTTACTCCACTGCAATGTTTTAAGCAATATTCATAATGCCAATAAATGTAACAATGTCTTCTTTTGGAGCAAATAATAAACATCATTGTCATTGTCCCTATGCCAAAAGGAGTCCTGGATTCATATGACATCCTCTGAAGTTCACACCATAAGTTTGAAGGTGCTGCTGTAATGGCAGGTTTAACCTATGAGAAGATGCCGCTGTGTAATATTTGCTTTCCTTAAGAGGTACACGCTATCATGGATAAGACCTACGTATGACAATGAATGAAAATGTTTTTTCACTCTTGGTCTTCCTTGGCCATACGTGATTCACTCACCCAGCACTTTACGTATACTCGCGCCAATTTGTAGATCACTCCTGGTCGTGATTGACCACACACGGACATACGTGAAGAGACAAAAACATTTTAAACAAGTTTAAAACTTTGGCAGACATTCTACAAGTAAATTGTTCATATTAGTTACATAACTTGTTATGTTCTACATACGTACTTGGCCATACACAGCCACTGTCCATCCATATGTACTCTCCATCCGTATGTACTCGCCATCAACTCGCGTCCACTCGTAGAATGCTTATTAAAAGCTCAGCGGACGTCCGGCGGAAGTCGGTCGCCCACCCGTCATCTTCCGTGCGAGCGATCTACGAGCAATCCAAGAGTGCCTACGAGTGCCTACAAGTATGCTTGGTGACGGACATTCAGCGAGCATTTGACGAATGTGCGGTGAGCAATCTACAACTGCCACACGTAGGATCGTGGAAAGAATTTATACTTGATTAACAGAGCCACGAGTGAGCCCATATATCCAATTTTTTACGTAAATGGTCATACGTAGGTTTTGTATGTGACAGTGTGAACGCCCCTTAAGTTTTATGTTTGTCATACCTGTGTGCGAGAACAGCAATGACTACCAATGATATTCCAAACAAAGCTGCCAATGCTGCGATTATTCCAATGAGAGGGTTTGAAGCCACTGTTTAACATATGGAAATTATAATGTTATTAAGATTAACAAAAATATTGTCTAGTTATGTTACTAACATTATCAATACACTGGCTTTATGAATAAATAAATTTGCAAAAACGACTCAAAAAAAGTACACACAAGTAGGTTATGCATCTCTCTGGATGTCTGTCTAGCTGTCCAGCTGTCTGTCAGTTTGCCTGTCTGTCAGTCTGTCAGTCTGTCAGTCTGTCAGTCTGTCTAACTGTCTGACTATCTGTATGTCTAGCTGTCTGTCTGTCTGTCTGTCGAGCTGTCTGTCTGTCTATCTATCTATCTATAAATTTATCTATCTATAAATTTATCTATCTATCTATATATCTATCTATATATCATATCACCTGTCATGGTGCTGATTGTGATTGTTGCATCTGATGTTACAAGGCATCCTCCAGATGTGCATGAAAACAACTGAAGTCTGAAATATATTTAACACAGTAATTAATCTTTTATCAAAATTATCTCGGTAATAAAATCTTGATTTGTTTTTTATTTGTTTTTGAAGATTTACTTGTAGTCTCGGTTATGTTTCAGATAGCCATTACAAAAGCCTGCACATTTTCCATCTTCTCCAAGAACATATTCTTTATAGCCAGATTTCATGCTTTCGCTGTTCACCCAATTTTCTGCAGGTACAGCAGAACACACGTATCATTACAGTGGGCTGTAACTAGAACAGTCTGATTCAAGGAAATTCATGAAGAAGTGTCACATATACTATTTGACATCAAATACTGTATGTTAAGGTTATATGTTGCATAAGTGGTGTATTATACAATTATGCAATGGTTACATGTGAGACATGAAGATATGTACACCTGAAAATGTCAATGTACAACTAGGCTGATAGGCTGTGTTGTACATAACATTTGAGGAGGTACATATCTCATATCTCACAATGTAACCATTGGCTGATAGGCCACATATCTCATGTATCACAATGTAACCATTGTGTAATTATTTTGTACTACTAAAACCCCATCCAAGTGTCAATAAAAATATCAATTAATCTATTCCCCCATTATAAATAGCAGAGAAACTAGCGATCGGTCTACAATTAATCTAATTGATTGATATCACATATCAAGATAGATGATGACCGTAACCTTTAGAAAATGTTTGAGTTTTAAAAATCGGATGAAAACTAACGATGTTATTAAATAAAACCTACAGGCAAATCAGATCTCTAGAATTGCCTGCAACTCGCTAGCTGCCTGTCAATGCTAGCACAGTGTGGCTGGCTAACTGTTGTACATGAGGATTTGTACAGCGGCGTACCTTAAATTGCACTGGTACAATGGCACTTGTATTTTGTTTAGATTTAAGTTTTGATAAGTTGTTCTACTTCTGCTGACATATAACATCAAGCCTGGATGTGTTAATTCAAGCCCAGGCCCACGTCAAACATATGTAGTGAAACAGGCCATAACTGACACATATACAGATGGAATAAAGCGCATGTCACCATTGTATAATTGTATATTGTCCCACTCAGTGCAATTTAGCATTATGCATGTAAAATGGTTAGTCATTCTATATGAGACACACTGCACTGGTAATGGTTGGCAGCCAGAAAGTGGGCAGGGCCCAAAGCATTGTCTCTAGATCTGCAAGAAAATTCAAAGCTTTTCTGAAAGCTGAGGTGAACATTTATCTGAATTCTTGACTGTAACTTACCAACTGTAGACATTGTGCTCTATTATTATTTTTTTCGTAAATAGTAAATAATAAAAAATTATATTTAGAGATAAAAACTACTTCAAATGGCTAATAGAAATTTTGGAATATAGTGGTACAAAGCAAATACTTAATGGTTACATTGTGAGACATGAGATATGTACACCCTCAAATGTTATAACCAACTAGGACTTTGGCCTCATTGTCCATTAATATTTTTGCGCGAGTACATATCTTCATGTCTCACATGTAACCAAATGTTTTATAATTATTGTATGGTGTACATCATTTTGATATTGTGAGCTATTTATATCTGAGTTCATGGATTACAAAAATAACATTTGTCATACCAGGCAAGTTTATTCTGTAACTGTCAACATCTTCGTCATGGTGGTTTATCCATGTACTTTGATGTAAATTTTCAAAGTCAAGTTTGGCCAGACTTACTTTATGGGCTGGTTTGTATATCACTGCAATTAAAATAAGAAACCGTTATTTATAACCATTCAACATTGTTAATTATGTTGCCAATTTGAAACTGACCTGTCACATCTCTTATCAAAAGTCCATAAAGTTCAACTTCTCCAAAACTTTCATCTGCAAATAGTTGGCCATCAATTGCTATGGCAATGGTTTTCTCTTTTTCTTCAGCATCTGTACTGCTCTTCTGAACAAGGCTGGAGCCCGATTCTTGAATAATTGGTGCTAAGAACATTCACAGCAATTCAAACATCAGATGATAACACAATATACAGTAATATACAAATATCAAAGATATCTGACCATATCCATTAGTTTGTGTTTTCTCCTGTATTTTTACAATTTCCTTTGTCAGACTACAGCGCAAAATTTGATAAGTAGGTGTATCATCAAAGTGTTGACCTAAGTGGGATTTTAAATTCATAAACATGCTTCAAGCTATGGGTAGTATTAATTATATTTCAATTAAAATATGACATAAAGTAAGTCTGACCATATCCTGTTTATTAGTGCATAAGTGAAATCATTAAAAATTGCAGTATAACGTTTGTACAAGTAAACTTACTACATGTTGGAGACATATATTCAATTTCTGAAGCCTGGCCTTCGTATGCATCATTTATGGCAAACATCTTGAAGGGCAAAATATTAAAACGTAGATAGTTAAACAGGGTTTAAAGTGGCACTAAATAATAAAAAAAAACCTAATAGAAAACGTGAAATTCAGATTTTAGATTACTGTAAAACAGTGTTATGGTCAGATTTTCTGGAATTTAATTCCCAAGTATTGTAATGAATGAGTGTTTGACTGGAACTAAAGACTAAAAACTCATAGTTAATTTGGGAACCTAAATCCCATATCCGAGCTTAATATTGTATGACACTTAATTTTAATTTCTTTTTTTTCTACTTCATGGTGTCATCAACACTTATTATGTGCATTTGGTAAACACCACACTGACATACTCTTATAATATGCAAGATATAATGGAAAACTCTTGCATCTTCTCTGTAATTACTGTATGTAATTAAAAGTATCATATTCAATTTCATCTTATCCTAAATCAGCAATTTTATTCTAAATTTAGCACAACAAATATTGTAATAATCATATAGCCATGGAAAAGGAAACCTACATTGATTGCATAATGTTTGCCACCCTGCAGCACAATTTCTGCAGAGGTCACATTCTCGTCTCACACTGACAAAGTCTCAAAGATCTCGGAGCCTTTCTGAAAAATAAGTATAAGGGGGTATTGTTGTGTTGTAACTTCTAGAATTCATATAGACCTAAGAGTTTCTTTGTCTTTATACTTACACTCGCAACAATAGTGTAGCTTTGAAAAATTCCATTGTGACTGTGAGGATCCAGTGCAGTCCATTGCAATGAGGTGAGTCGACAATCTACAGTTTTAGAATCAACTACGAAATCCAAAATTTTCCCTGGGTCTATAATTGGCAAAATTAATTAAACAAAACAAATGACCCCTTACAGATACACCTAAATGATATTACAATCTGGTTTATACCTTAATTATACCTTTTTTCATATATAAAATCATACATGCTACATTTAATATGACATCTATGAATATGCCATTAACAATTTCATAGAAGCCAGAAACTTTTAAATGTAATTTATTCTACAAAACCATGAAATGTTTATGAATGCAAGAAGAGATTGTCACAGACAAATATTACATGTTGCATATACATACATGTCTTCCCTGTTTTGACAAATAGTGTTTCTGATGTTGCAATGGCTTCACCACTATCCCACAGTTGCACAATTGTCTGAACTTTCACAGCATGGTCCCAGTATGCATTTTGCACTTAAATTTCTGTTTCTTGCTCATCAGCTGTCAAATATATATTTAAAAATACCATTGGTATAGTTATACAGCTACTGGTTTTAGACTGAGCTACATTCTTTTCATTATATGTTATTGTCACAATTTGGAGCATCTCAAAATTATGACATGAAAAAGTTAGATCCATTCCATACAAGTTGTTGACATGCAAGAAATATACCTAAGAGCTATGATGTTCTATCTGGATGCATATCTCATGTCAACATACCTGGTACAGTATTATTAAATCGGCATTCATCAGTATCTCCAACTTCAGAAACACACACCAAATACTTAGTTGGTCCAGTAGTATCAGTCTTCACCCAGGAAATGTGCATCATTAGGATGTTACTTTCATCAGCAATCACATCAGTAATTGTAGTTGGCAAAGCCACTGTGAATCAAATGACAACATACATGCTTAGTTTAATGTAATTTGACATATGCCTTAAGCTTTTAATTTTCAATGCATTAATCAAATTATGAAGAGCTAAACAAATTTACAGTAAGTGGTGGAAATAACCTATTATGTTATTTATGGATAGCTCTTTTCTGCTAGTCCACTGAATACATAATTATGTATTTACTGCCATTTCACTAACCACCGTACTTATTTCCTTTATATTTAGGTTTATACATAAGAACAACCGCCTGATTAAATTAGTGGAGAGCATTTGAGTACATCAATATATATAGTATATTTCTGTGTGTTCATTGACCCGTTTGAAACATAAGGCAGCCCACTCAAGTGGAACCCGACATCTACTCAGTCAAAACCATCTCCACTTAAGTGAGGACATGACGTAACGCTTCACCTGTTCACAGCCAATAAAATGCAAAAATGGATGTACCGAGTCAATTAGACTGAAATGAAATGAACCTGTGTGTACTCTTGTGTACAACTTTCCTGCATCACTAACAGCTGAGCTTAAAGAGCAGCTGCCCCCTAGCCAAATGCTAGTAGGTGAGGTGGTAGTGTGCCGGGATCGTAATACTATAGTATGTGGTTAGTGAAATGGCAGTAAACTGGATAAGAGTGTAACTTAGCAATGAGAAATTATGTGTACAAATATACATAAGTCACTAGGACCTTGGATCAGATCTCAGCAAATGAATAATTACAACAATTTGTCAAGAGTATATCTACATATCTTACATCCAGTCCAGGTGCTAATTGTAAATGGATCACTCGATCCCCTGCCTATGACAGTACTTGCAGTCACTTCCACAGTGTAGGTCGTGGAAGAATTGAGACCAGTGATATTGTATTGCAGACCATTTAATATGACCTTATGGGAATGTTCTTCAGGACTTCCCAGTTGGTTCCAGATCACTGTGTAGTACATAATTATGCCATTCCTTTCTTCAGGTTCCTCCCATTGTAACAAGATGGAGGTATATGTTTTATCAATAACAAGCACATCGACATTTCCAGGCACTGCAAAAAAGTAGGTTTGATAACAGTAAGAACACCACAGTCATATGAAAACCATACATAAGTTTGTATAGCTCCTGTTTCAGAAATGGTTAACATGGCGTTCGGATTAAAGAATTGCTCACAGGTTATGATTACACGAGTTTTAATTACAATAGTAATAGTGATGAAAAATAAAGATGAAAAGTCAGTACATTCATATCCACTAAGTCGCCATTTAAAAGTAATTTTAGCGACTACCCCTTGGTGGTCACCTTAAGCCCAGTTCACACCTTCACAGATTTGACCACGATCTATCACGTTTAGCAAACTCATCATGCATCGTCAGAAATTGTCTTTATTATCGGGAAGCATCCTAATTTTTGAAGTCAGCTCAAAATCGTTTTTCCAGACTGTCAAATTTTTGCTTATTGTTATAAATTCGTAGGTCCATTGTAGCTCATCGTAGGACGTCTTTGGTTGGCGTAGGAGGTCGTAGATGGAATCATAATCAGTCGTTTACAATAGCCATGTAACATAGCCAAGCTTCACGTGACGAGAGGCTATGAACAGTTACGATTTTGTTACGATAAGCTACAGTATGTGTAAGAAATTTGTAGCTGTACTCTTAAGAAATGTAAATGTAAATCGTAAATCAGGGTTTACAGTCCTACCCTTAACCGAGGCTCAACCGACCTTACAATTTCATTCTTGGCAGGCAAATCTAGAATCTTTCTAAACTCCTTTGGGAGTATTCAGCCTTGGACAGGGGGATAACTGCAGGGGCTTAAGAGCTCACTCCCGTACCATCAGTGTGGGTGCCTAATGTCAAGTACCCATTACACCTGGGTGAGATGAGGCAATGGTTGAGAATCTGCCTAACTTCTCAATGCCATGGTGGGGGTTTGAATCCATAACCTTGGGGATAGCAGAGGAACACCTTAACCACTAGACTAGGACATCCCAAACATTGGATAAACATAACAGTTCTTAGTTCCTTTATAGTCCTTACTGTTCCTGGCAGGTAGCTAATTAAGGTTATCAATTTAAGGCCAAGAAGGACTATGCTATTAAGATCGTCATCAATTGGCACCATAATCGTGAAGTTGTGAAATTGGCAGTCAGAGGACACTTGAATGCGTGAGTTGGCGCACTTAAAATTACAGGTCGAGTAGGTTTTGTAAGATATATAAAGCCTCAAACGTGCCCAGCCGCCACGCGTCCGTCAAGAACACTCGTCAAAATAATTTATACTTGATTAACAAAAGCATGAGGGAGCATAAATGATGCCTTGGTTATATCATACTTGAATTATGGTCTTATACTTTGGGGTTGGAGTCTAATAAATAATTAAAGTTACAAAAAAGAGCTGTTAGAATATTAAGAATGAGTAAAAACAATTCCCATACATCTATTTTATTTAAAAAGTTAAACTTATTGAAAATTAAAGACCTGTGTGCACTGCATGACTACCAGTTCTGCTATAAGCTTCAGACATATTGAATACATATCGAAATCATCATCATTTCACAATACATGTTTTATGTGCCACTGCCCACTGTAAAACACGAGTTTGCAAGACACAGCATATCTTAAAAGTACCCATTAACAGAAAATCTCACCACTCATAGTTTAGATGGTTCCAAGTTTTACTTCAAGAGACTGACAATTAGGGCCTACTGTGGTGATTGTTTCAATGAAAATTGTTATGAATGTCAATTATCCCACATCCATAGAACAATTATTTATTATTAAATTAAATACTTGACTTTACTTGCAAATTAACTGTTGATTTTTCTTGCTGAATACATTTCAAATTTTTGCTGATCTATGCTACACAATATGGCAACCACAGTTTAAATAATCACCCACAGTATTGGCTACAAGCACAGGACATTGTTACAACGTCATAGATGAAAAACTATGGAATTTCGACTTGTGTGGGAACTAGCCTTATAATAAATGTTTGCCACACGAAATAGACCTGCTCTAGGTTTACACATACCTTTTTTCTATTGTGTCGCACTCCGATATGGTTGATTTCTTCCAATTTTAATCAATTTCTGTGCCATTTCGAATTCACATACTGTTGATAATGCTTGACAGCATGGCCACCTAGTTCTCCAAAATTCACAAGAGGGCTCCAGTGACATTTCAACGCCCCTAGCGGATAATAAGATTTACACAGAATAGCGCTGCCAAGTCCTTAGTTCTGTCAATTTGACATTTACAATTTAAAATAATATCCACATGATTAAAATTCAATTACAAGCAAAAGGAGCAAGTAACTATTTAGCGTCAACTAAGTCTGAACAGGCACAGTGGCGCCACAATGACGTCCACAGGGGGTTTTCCCCAACACCTAGCTTTCGTTTTGATGCAGGGAATCCATGAATGGCAAAAGCATAAACACGCAAACATAATGACTTTTTCATGAATATGTGAGTGCGATGCAATAGTAAACAGAATGGTCCTCAGAAAAGAAGAAATGAGGTGCGATTATTGAAAAAACTGTGTCAAAAATGTTAAATTCTAAGAATTCCTATGCAAGTCGTTCCCACCCTACATCGCATCTAATGCAATGTAGGTCGGTTCTGGCTACCGCAGTATATGAAATTCTCTCATCCACTAGCCAATTTAATATTTTCTTTTTATTCTTTTATGCTCAAATTTAAATCTTAACTTCTCAGCAGCATCTATGAAAAATGTATGGCAAACAATAAACTATCTTTCTATCTATCTATGTATGAACTTATTAATATATTTATATTCGCAAACACATAGTATAATGTAGTAGGTACCCAATTAGTCTCTGTCAATAAAAATATTTATGATACTTATCTATAACTTCATGTTTACCACTCTCAGATGTGTTGAACGTCTCCTCTGCTGCTTCACCATATCCAACAGTATATCCAGCCACACTCACTCTGCAAGTCCTGAAGGGTTTGAAATCCACTTCTAAATATGAGTCTGTAATATTTGCTATTTCTTTTTCTTCTTCTGAATTGATGAAAAAATTCTAATGCATTGCATATATAGTGTTTATGAAAGGTGCTTAGAAAGTTCTGAGCATTTTTCAATTGGAAGGTTATAATTGTCATAGACAGATGATTTTTACACAAAAGGAAAATTCAGGTTATATATATTTTATTTTCAAAATATCTGCTCATTCTGATAAAGCAAAACTCCTTTTCGAAATGACCTGCCTCACCTTCCTCAATGACTTGTTTCCATGGCAACAGAAAAAGGGTAACTTTCTAAAATGGAATGACTAGGTATTTCGCATATAAAACTATGATATTTTGTGCAAATATCATCCGTTTATGTCAATTATAACTGTCTATATAAAATACAAATGGTCAGAACTTTCTGAACATCCCTTGTAAGTAAGTAAGTACCTAATTAATAGACAATCGGGCACTTTGGTGTTGATTCACCTAAATACAAAATCATCAGAAAGATGCCTTGATCATCTGTCATATATATGTAATCTTTTGTGTCATACATGATGAATGAAAAACTTGAACTTGACTTGAACAGTACAATTTACAGGAGCAAGTTCAAAATGGAGTACACATTACAAAAAGGCCCAAATTAACGGATCTATTTGTACATTTTAATAATTCTAGTGCTCAAGCATTTGTAAATATGTTGCAGTGTCTTTAATTAGTGTATCATTACTTACTTTTTACCTTTGGTCTGTCTGGCTCATGGCAGGAATAATTAAGAGCATAGTGCTGAATTATGCCATTGGCTTCACATTCTGGAATATCCCATGTCACACTTCGATTTGTCACGTCAAACGTGATAATCTTTGGTTTGCCTGGAACTAATCATCAAAAGGATTACACAGATGGATCACAACAAACAAGTTAGTATGGCAATTAAAGACATCAGAAATATTGATATTGGTCAACATGAGATATTTAGATGTTAATTTTAAAGATATTGCATAAGATTCACAGTTTGAAGTGAAAATGTTATGTGACAGTTGTGATGTCATTATGATAGTTTGACTGCGAACGTTTTTAGTGGGCAATCGGTCTATCCTCTACAGAGAATAGATACTCCATCTAGCAGAACTAGGTAGACACTACGAGACAGCAGTTGATGACATAGTTCAATGCAATTAATACCGAATGAGAGAGAATGCTCATATTGAGACCTTCTAATTATATTTACTCAAGGCAAGCATCCTGTCTTTTTCAAAAGAGAGTTTTCTTGTTATTTCTATTGTGCCTGTACAGGGCAATGCAAATTGATTTGATAATAATTTAATTAAACTCTTAAAATAATTATGCACAGTATTACATACCATCTTGGCCAGTCACAGCTGTAAATACCAAAGAAGGAACAGTGAAGAAATATCTAGTGTAGGGTGATAAGTCATGTACAACTTTGGTTTCATTATGTTTAATTCCTGAGATACTGCCAACATAAAGCACCTTTTGTGAAGAACAATCCAAATATGAAATATAACTACTATAGTTGTTAAATTGAGTACAATTAACAACCTCTGGTAACAATAAGAACTTCAGGTACACACTGTATGGAGTGACGTTCAATACATATACACTGAATATGAACAATCTTCCCTCATCTGAAAAACAAGAATACAAATATTTATATTTATATATATATAAAAACAAGAATATATATGCATATATATATATATATATATATATATAGAGAGAGAGAGAGAGAGAGAGAGAGAGAAATGGGTTTGAAACACATGTAGTCCAGAAAAAAAAAGATTGCAACATCATATTATTAAATGAAAATATCATTATGTTCAAATTATAAAAAACTAAAACTGGCAGTTAGCTTTATAAAATTTGCACCACATGCTGTGATGACGCTCATCTGTTTGACACAATCATGTTCCTTGCTTCTATATTGAACTGTTCTAAAAAAGGGACCCTGTACATTTAACATTTCACCTATTATAAGTAATTATATCCCAAGGCAACTTATCAACTCAATAAAGATCTGATTACCCAACATAAATTATAAAATGTTGCCCCATCATGGGGTAATTACCTCAAGGCAACCACACAAGTGTTAAAACAAGATGGCAACACCCTATAGAGTATGCAACCAAATTCGGGGAAGATCTGATTAGCCAAACAGAAGTTATAGCACCCCGTGACAACCATAAAAGTGTTACAACATGATTATAATGCCCAGTAGAGCATACCAACTTTTTCAGTGAGGATCCGATCACCCAAATACAAATCCTCTTATGGATCCATCTGTTCAGTGTATTATTAATGATTTCAATTGCATTCCTTTATTGTTTATCGATTATCTACCGTCAGTAAAGTCAAGAGTTTTCTCTTTAAGAATTATTGTACAAGTCTATATATACACAACTTGCCAGAACTTATTACTGTAAGGCCATACGTAGGATATATAAACTGCCTAATATGGCCCATGGCAGATCTCTGTCTATAATATCAGATATTGTACCTGTAATGGATTGAGGCATAAAAAGTATACAGTAAGATTTGTCTTTAGTTTGTGTACAAGCATTTCATTTATAACCCAACAAACTGCATTCTACACTGTGTGCTGTCACCTAGCAGCCCAGCAACCTAATTATGGACATTCTTTGCTAGTTTACCTTGTTAAACAAACAAATGATTGGTTAAACTATGTAGCCCATCGGCCTAGTATACTTAAGAAATCTTCTCCTAAAAATATGAGAGAAATGGATTCATATTTTTTTAGTTTAGGCCATTTTTCTGAATTGCCTGCTTGTCAGAACAAGAAGGTGTAAACTCAGGACATGGACATCAAATTATTCTGTAATTCATTGCTAGACCTTTAATACCATAAGCCTACAGACAATAAGACTATAAGAGAAATTGATTAATTTACATATGATGAGTAAACGAGCAAAACATGTGCATAATAAGGTCGCTGGGCTCTGAGGTGACAACACAGTGTCTACAGTGGATATTGCCTGTAAGCATGATAACACAACATACGGTAGAGGCGAAGATTGAAGTATATGGAACTCGCATTGCTACAGCCAGCTTCATTTATTGCATAATATGTCACTCGGTAATTTCTACACCAGGTTGCGTAGGAAAAGAGATATCTCTCCGTTAAGCTGGGATGGGTTTTTTCACAGCCAGGATCACAAGTGGGTGGCAATGGATCATCCATGTGTTGAACATGATGTAATTTAAATACACATTCATTTAAGTCTTCATCAAAATAGATCAACTCTGTGTACTTAGTTGGTCCCTCCAAAAGGAAGTGAAATTTGATTGTTCCACTTTGTAAATGACTCATAATTGGTTGAACTGGTGCTGGATCTAAAAATAAAAGAAAGAAAAGATGTACTTCCCATATAATATCAAATGCAAATTTTTACAGGTTTACTACATGACACAGAAACTCGGGCAACTGTTCAATTACACCTTGGCAGGTCTGTTTAAGCAAACAATACATTACACAGAATTACGCACTAAGCATTCTACAGTTGCCGTTAGTGCCAATAGCCAGGTACCTTTTTACACCCGACTGGATGGAGTGAAGCGAAGAGTTATGGAGGATCTGCTCAGTTCCTCCATTCCACGGTGGAGGCTTGAACTGCCGAACCACAAGGGCACCGCATCTCAAGACTGTATGATAAATAAGCATGCTAATGATTTTGTACAATAAACTTACATGTCAATACTTCGCTGTAAATGGATTCACTGGTCACATTCAGAGCATCCTTGATACTACTGAAGACTTCAATCATGTACCTGGTGTTTGCTTCCATATGGTCAGTTACATAAGCAGTCTCTTGTGTTTCATGTCTGTCAATTTCTGTGTTATTTGAAGTGATAACAACCGTGTGGATGGTATCTGAGCGGGAATCGCCTGGTGTCCAGGAAACCAAAAGAAAATGGCTTTTGTCAGCAATCACGCTGATGTTCCTTGGCTTGTTTGGTTCTAAAAATAAGCCAAATAAGAAAAAAACTATCAAGACGGCTCAATTTATTTAAGCATATATGAGGGTACAGAAACAAATATCACTTAGTACAATACTTAGAATATTGTAATTCTCTAGACATTAGATTTGTTCCTATATTCAACATTCGGGCATGTTACGCGAGCACTGTTATTGCCTAACAATTCAGAATTGACATGAAAAATTACTATTATGTTGCAAAAGCAACCGACAAATTAGTTTCAACCTTAATAAGTTTCTTCATCATAATTCAAACATTATCATACCTGTAAATGTAGTACCCTTGCAGCAGACAGGTTGCAGTTTCGGTCAGCGTCACATGCTTTCACAAATAACAAGTACAGATTGCCACTCAGCAGGCCAGTGATGGTAATTGTTGAATCAATGGTGTATCTATCATTTTGTGGGTCACTTCCTGTACTATCACTCCAAATGACCTTGAACTGATCGGCTCCTGTTGACGTCCAGCCCACTGTTATGGTTTCGTTTGTTGTTCTCTCAATAAATATATCTTCAGGATCTTAAAGATAATGAATGTAATATTCATGAGCACTCTGTCAGGAAAGATCATTTTTCAGTGATTTATTACCAGTGGACGAGTCTGTAAATGGTGAACCGGCGGACAAGTCGGTCACAAGTGGTGGATGAGTGGGCTTCGCGAGTTAAACTTGCCGGCAGACCAGTCGGTTGTCTGGTGGACGTGTCGATAGCAGACAAGTTTTCTGGCGGACGACTTGACTGTACTCCCTTAGTACAGCCCTTACTTTTTTACAAAAATAAAGTAAGACATTATGAACAAATGAAGAAGTTCAGGAGTTCAAAAAATAGGTCATCTTAGGACTCTAATTGGCATTGCACAACAGACTATGCAGGCCAAATGGCAATCATTTTGGTTCATTGCACACACTATATTAACACTCAAGAAAAAATATTTTTCCAATTTTATAAAACATAGCTGAGGTTTGTGTGACTATCGATTCAAAAGGCACCACTTGGCCATATAGAGTGTTACTTTATGAAATTTCATTAGGGTAAGTGCATTAGTGTTAGAGTTCAGCTCTAGAAATGAAAGTGTAACACCCGCCCTCCTGTTTGTTGGACAAACATCGAACAGTTTTAATGATGCCTGTGAGCTATGTGGGATTCACTTAGAGTTTTGCTGCAGTACAGCCTATGTTTAATGTTAAAACTAGCTTTGATGCAATCGCAACATGTTTTCAAAATATTTGATGACTTGCTTTAAGCAATATTAGTGCAAAAATTATAATTACAAACGGTATAATAAAATTTCAGAATATTATTCCTTTGTTTAAAGAAATTTGATTTCAATAAAAAAGAAATCTGATTAAAATCAAAAGCATCTAATATATCCGATTTATTCTATTATTGTCAAAAAATCTAAAACATCCCCAACCCTGAAAGTAACTGAGTGTTTCAAATCAAGTTGAAAGACCTGTAAGATTTATGGTAAATCAGTTTTTTTTCCAATTTTTTTTCAGAAAGATTTGTAAAATCTGGGAGTATGCAGTACATTACACAGAATGACCCACAGTAGTTCTTCGATCACCCAAAGCTGAAGAGGTCCATATTTTAGAAGTTGGCTGCAGCCCTCATATAAACATTTAGATTTTGGCACCATCTTTTTTTTGTGCAAAAATTGTCTAGTTTCCGAATCATTAGGGATGCCAAGCTGAAAAATTACCTAAAAAATGTTAATTTGCATTATATGACACAACATTTTGGTGTCAAAAATGGTGTTATTATCACATTGTAAATGGCCACTACTCCCCCAAATCTTAATCAAATCAGCAATATGACAGATCAAATCTTTATAGTGGTATTAATATCATAACTGTATTATGTTTCTGATGGATGTTATTGAGAATAACACATATATATACATTTTGTTTTTTACAGGGCTGCAACAGTTGCTGTATACATGCGAACAATATGCAGAAGAGTATGGGGTAAAGTACATCCCCATCAAATCATCATGTATGCTATTTTCTAGACAAAGACAACAGTTAATCCCAGATATGAAACTAAATGGCCGCATAATTAACTGTACAACAACTATGAAACACCTAGGGAACTACCTCAGTTATAAGCCAAGCGAAAAAAAGAGGTACAGCACAAGAAAGGTTATCTTGTTGGACGTGTTGATTGGCTTCTTAGAAATATCAGGGGAGCACAAAAGGCTGTTAAGAGACAAGTATTCCTATCGGACGGTTGCTACTTCTACGGTGCCCAAGCATGGCAATTTAATTAGGTCACTGTGAAGAGTTTCCATACCATGTGGAACAGATGTGTGAGACGACTTTTAGGATTACCATGGAAAAAACACTCTAGATTCCTTCCTATTCTGATGACATGCAGAAACTCTGAAGATCAAATATGTGTGCGATTCAAAGCCACGCTCAAGAATATGTGGAACAGTTTAAATCAGCGAGTTAAATTCATAGCTGATCGAGGCATTGCATTATCCAGTACATTGATTGGAGAGAACTTATCATATACAAAGTCTAAAATGATTGATTCTTTGCCTCTGGAATTAGTATTGCAAAAAAGATCTCTCTTATTCACTCATCTCACTGATCAAGACAATTGTGCAATTGCTGCAATTAATGAACTGATGGAGATGGACCCTGTTTTTGATTAATTTGAAAGGAATGCTTTCTGCAATTATCGTTTAACTATATAATTTGATATATACATGATTTAATAAAGATATATATATTGCTCAAACTAAGGAAATTTGTCAAGTCATACAATCACCTTGCATTTGTGCATTATCAAAGACTAAGCATCATTCAATGAAGCAAGATTTGTTTTGTTCTGGCAGAAATCATTGCGGTCACAGCAATTGCCACGCAGTTTAAGTGCATCGTCAATGGGTGTTGCGCACTCGTAGAAGATGCACTTGAACTGCACATCCAAAGCGAAATTTATCAAACTTTAATTTGAAAAAATATTCTTCACCAGAATTCCAAGATGTATTCATTGTATAACATTTGAGTAAATGTAGATACCTGGGTATCAAATGAAAGCTACTGATAAATACAAAGTGTCTGTGACAATTTCAGGAAGTTGGAAGCTTTGTGGTCACCCAAAATAAACTTTAGCCACTTATATTGCTTAATATTTTTGGATAATTAAATATCTATGCATGTTACTCTTAATAACATCCATCAGAAAAGTATGTATTAATACCAATGTAAAGAGAAACCTTTTGGCTTTATTCTGATATGTCAAATTGCTGATTTGATTTAGATTTGGGGGAATAGTGGCTATTTACAAAGTGATGATAACATAGTTTTTGGTAAAAACGCCGATTTTACTGTAGGTAAGACCCTACTGAAGTTAGAAAAATCAGATTTTGCGTCGTCTTCAACTCAAGGCTGTAAGCAAAATAATGGCTTAGAAATATGCCATTGCCATAACAAAGAGTAAAGAATTGCCGTTCTAATAAGGTGCTAACTAGTATTCCAGGTAAAATATATCTGGAGATAAGATCGCGTAAACTTAGGCTCCCAGACCACACGAAAGTAGATTTGGGTTGCCGGGTTCCTCGCCCCCCTCTCAGATGGTTTTTTGTCCTTTACGAGATTAGTACTGCATTGAAATTCACGCGAAATACACTCGATACTGGAAATTCATGCGAATATAATATAATATAATACTATATTATATAATATCATATAATACTATGTCGGAGATGTCAAAACGATATAGAAACAATGCTGGCCTAATTTGGAATGCTATCTGGTATAATATGATATAATATATAGTAATATAATATATATAATATAGTATAATATCCTGTAACATACATATTTACTGTAAGTTATTATATTTTTAGGGCATACTGGCCATGTTGACACCAATAATTTTAATTTTGACAGTACGGATGGTTTTCTATCTACTCTATAGTTTATGATTTACAAAATGCAACTGTAAACATACTTGCATTGGAGTCAAGGGTTCACATGACAAAAGTCTGCAATGTCATGAAATCAGCTGTAGCTTGGCGTCAAGCCATTACACTAATTATACAGTTTATGCTTAAATACAGCAGTTTAGGAATAAACTGGCATTGAGATTGCATATTTTTTAAGTGTAATATGATGTTATTGACTAAAACTGGCCCATCCATAAAGGCAGTTGTGATACAATGTAGTCACTTGAAACTTTATGCAATCTGGTGTTTCAGCTTTAAATATGTTTAGCTACAACCAGCATGATCCACATTGCGCTTTAATCTTGGTGTTTAAGAAAAACACCACATTTATCATATATATTGTTTATTTGCATGAACACCATATTTATATATTAGATGCTTATATAAACCATACAATGGTAATCTTTGTATAAACTAAACGCAATGTTTATACACAGCAGTCATGAAAAAGTTTAAATGTGGGGTTAAAGTTGAAATGGACCAGTTTATTTATTGGCATATTTATTTACGTAACCATGTTTTGTTTTTTTTTGGGAAAAAGTGCTCTATAGCGGACCCAGATTTATGACCGTGTTTAGCACCTCTTGGCCAGGCATATGACATCATATGCTTGAACTCAATGTATGACGTCACAAACTAATGACGGCGGTTTTCTTGTTCACGGTAAGATAGCAGTTTATTTTGACTCTAATAGACCACGTTGTTGTTTTAGTGTTATCCACCAATTCATTTATTATTATAATATTTCAGCCATTTCAGCCATTGCTGGTCTTTCATGAAACGAAAAATAATGAAATTAGTATGAACATGATATCATTCATTGGTGCAGTTGAGAAAACATATATAAAGTGATGGTAATTTTGAATTGGATAAGTCTCTTGAAAAAAATTGTGTTATGTAAGAATTACTTTTTTATGCTTCCCTACTTAAAATACATGCTCATGGTTCCGAATATCAATATTTTTACTTGAAACATTTTAAAGATTACAAAAATATGTATCAGTTTCTTTCAGGGCCTGAAAGAGTGTTTATTGTTGTGAAAAAATGCAAAGACTAGGCCAATGAGAACAATCAAGGATGTCTGTTTCCTCAATGTTTCTAATGTTATTTTTACCACAATTTCAAAATGGATACATTTACGTATCAATCTGTCATAACACTGGTTCCTGGGTTTAGTTCTTGGCCTGGCCTCTCTGGCAAATTATCACATAAATGTTGTTCGGATGATGTTATACAGCAGTCAATCAATGTGATCAAACTGATTACATTTCACACTTCAGATTTACAGAAGTGTTGATATGATGTCAGGCTGTTATAAGAAGCTCTGGTCAATCCCATAGTTTCTTGCTTGCCCAAATAATTGTTGATTCCAGTTAGGGTCTTGCAAATCAACTTTGGGCCAGAAGGTATTGTAGCAAGTTGTATTTATTTAATTCAATTGCCCCCTCCCGACCCACTAGTTCACTGCTTGCTTTTATCTCTCACTTGCATACGTCACACGGTCAGTTGTGGTGGGTTGCTGTGACTCAGTTTAGTCAGTTTGATTGAATCCTGGGCAGTAGGAATTTGTCTTAGAGGGCTATATTATGCAAATCCAATTAATGTGATGGTCGCAACTGTTTATTTGTATTTTGCATTTGTTTTAAACTTCCATTTGCAGGGACATACCAGATGCAGAAATAGAGCACCAACAGATAGGCCAATCCAACCATTGACATAAGAAGATATAAAAACATTGTTAGAACTTTTTTGGTGACACAGTCAGCATAGTGGACCACAGACAATAACTATGCTACAATAATTATATTGGATTATTCCAATCTTTGTCAGGTGTGTACAAGTAATAAGGGATGGGTGACATCATACATTTCACACCACAGTATAAAAGCAAAACTTCAAAATGTTCCCATATAAACCTTTTTCATAAGCACTGTTTGGAGATATTTCAAGATAAATAATGATAATCTGAAAGACTTTAAATTATTCAACTATGAAGGAATGATTCAATGATTTAATGGATAAACGTTTATTGAGATTACAAAAACGCGTTTAACTATATGTTCAGAACCGAAACACTTGGAGTTATCATGAATTTCCTCTGTACTGATCACTGCAATAAATTAATGTTGTATTGTCATTATAGCGTAAAACTGACATTAAAAGCACACTTATGTCAATGTGGTGATGTTATCAGCAGGTTCATATAGCCATTAAACATCATGATATAAGTTACTGTAACATCACAAGGAAGTTATAATATAAGAAATATTGAATAACTAGTCAATTATCCCTTTCAACATGTTGACATAAGCAACATAAAGTGTGTAAATCGGTTATCAGCGTACGCCTTTCAAAAGTTATGGCTTGTAAAAAGTTTTAGATGGTTCATAAAATCTGATCTAAAAAATTTTATGAAATGATGTGATCTAGTTAACACTACACAAGAACAGATTTGGCAGACATTGGTTGTGTTTCGAAAATGAATTTTCACTTGGTAGGACTTCTACTATTTGGTGTTTTTCTTCATGTGGTAAGTGATGTTAAGCTTGATATGACATGGTAACTGAAATTCTTGATAAATGGGTTGTAAAAGCAAGTTCATAATAATATAAAACAACAATTTTTAAGTTACAAACTAGGTGCTAATGTTTTGTCGGTCATTGCATCTTGTCTCTAGAATAACCAAACTATGTACCAACAATGACTTTTAGATGAAAATTTTAAAAAATCATTTATTAAGGATTTGCTATGAATAATAGGTTTCTTTTAACTTAGAAATATCATTGACATGGAATAAATTCTGAAACAAGTGCTACCCAGAGAGCATTCCAAATTAGGGCAGCGGTATTTATATGAAATTTATTTATTCTTGTAGATTCACCTGAAAGGAGTCCAAGCCAGCATTGAAGGAAGTGAGATCACATTATAATCCCTTATAATCCACCATGCATTTTCTATTATTCTAAGAGGATATGACCAATGACACTATCAGTCATCTCCCTCCTAAGTGCAAACTGCAATTTTCTTGTGTAATAAGAGCAATGAAACAAAATCAAACAAACAAATCAGTGAATATATATGCCTAATGGAGTGTAAGTTCTTCAGCATAGAGGATTTAACTAATAAAGTTCTTAGTTAAATCCCTTCAGCTCGGAATACAATCACTTTTAGCACTTCCATTGCAGACTTCATCATCAGAATATTAAGCTTTTCCTGACTTCCATCTTTATTTCCTGTAGATCCAGATGCGGTGATAGTGGAACGGGTAACAAACGAAAGCATAGCATTAGGATGGACATCGACAGGAGCCAATCAGTACAAAGTCCTCTGGAGCGATACCGGAAGTGGTCCACAAAAAGAAAGTTACATCATTGGCACAACATTCACCATTGACAAACTGCTAAGTGGCAATCTGTATCTTATATTTGTCAAAGCCTGTGATGCAGAGAGAATATGCAATGATTCTGCTACTGCGACATCTGCATTCACAGGTACAATACACTTTACGAAGTTTTAGCTGAAAAAGGGAATGTAGATATAGGCAGACCAATTATAGTTTCCAGACTAAATAATGTTAACCAATTTATCCCATGGCATGGATGGTGACTACAAAATACCGTCAGCAAGTTTTATGGTCCACCTGAAGTATCTACCTGAATTGACTACCATCTGAGAGCTCATCTATGATCATGCTTATCATGATTATACAACCCTGAGCGTTCATAATCAGTTGTTGATCCTTTAGTTTCTTTGGAAACGTGTTCTTTTAGATACGATTTGAGGTAACTGGATGAAAGGGGTCATGGCCAGTGGGGTCACTGTAAATACACCGTAAATGTTTTGTCATGTGATAAAACTTTATGGCATATATATTTTAATTAAGGATATATCTTTGTTAAATAAAAAAGAATTTGTATGTTACATATAAAGTTCTATTGACTAAAATTTATCTTGAATATCTGAAATGTATCTTGAATTTCTGATTTCAGTGCCAAACAAGCCTCAAAACCTTGAATTCGACATTGATAAATCTAATGTGCTGAGAGTTTCCTGGACCACAGGTGTTTCAGTACTTGATGTGTTTCAAACAGTCACTGTCTTATCTAATGACACGATAGTTGACAATGCTGAAACAAAATATGACACTTACATAAATGAAAACTTGAATGCAAACACTTTGTACACAATTGAAATATTCAGCAGCATCAAACTTTATCCAAATACAACGACTTCCAAATCACAACATCAGCTGTGGACATGTGAGTTATTTTTGTAATTGTTACTTTTTTAGCGATTGAGGCTGCTGATCTAAATTGTTTGTTTCATTATTTTTGTGTTCTTTGTTGTTACTTCATTGTTTAATTTTGGTGTTTGTTTTCTTTTCATTGCTATTTGTTATGCTCCTGCTATAAAAAAAAGTAGGATACGATTGCTAAATACAGAAAAACTGATCAAGCTAGCTGCTCCCATAGAGATTTCATCTTAATCAATTTCTACACCGTGTGCAAATTTGAAAAATGCTTGTTACTTTAACCATGGAATATCATGGTTTTTTGTAGCTTACATAACTAACTATTAGAATATATACGTATCTGATAACCACTTATTATACTCTACTACGGTACTTTTTCTATTGCTCTTAGAAAGGATATAACCAATGAAAATGTTTTAATTGTATACATAGAGCAGGAAAATAAATTAAAACAAATTAGTGAACAGGTCTAATGGAATATACGTTAGTTATACTACTCTTAACCATATGTTAACCGGAAGTTCCAGTTAGTTTCTCTAAACATGTATTCCTTGCTGTGGCCACTTGTTACCACTGCTAGCTTATAGTTGGCTTACACCTACCAACACTGAAAGAATGTCAGAAATTGATCTAATATATCATAAATATGTATGTGAAATTGACATGCATCTTTCAAACAAGAAATGACAAATATGCCTAACTAAACATATGCACCAGATATGTACTGCATGTACTTTTAGATCCGGCTTTGAGTTTTGTTGCTTACATGCCTCCACCTTGGGAATAACATTTAAACTTATACTTAAATCTGTTGCGGGTGCTAGTAACCAAGTTGCCTTATAAGGCCACATCGAGCAACCTTTGCCAATGATTTAACTTTCAGATCCTGTACCAGTGGAATTATCATTTTACGATCTCCAAAAGTTTGGCATGCGGTTTTCATGGCCATTGGAACTATCATCAGTGACAAACCATGAGTTGATAATTTTTGATGAGGATGAAGACAAGTGCATCAGAAAAGTTCAATTTGTTGAGGAGTCTGGTGATCCAACGCTCCCATCATGTGACACAAAATGTGACATTGAAACTCTCAATATTACTGGGAGCAGTTATAGTGAAACTGAAGTACAGTCATGTGGTCATTACAGTGGAACTTTGTATGCAATTAATGCAGCAGGATGCAGTAACGCGACCAAACATTACTTCACTAAAGTGCAACATGGTATGAAAACTAACATAATTATAGCATAAAATTATTTTATTGCCTCCATTATTATTCAGCTTTATTTTACAGCATTGAATAACCTTACATTATGGCCTACGTAAAATGACCGGATCTGTTTGTGTAACAATAACTCATAATGACTCCGACATTTTTGCAGCCGTAAAAACTGGTTGAGTGCAAATGATCTGATTTTATCATTTTCAGAGGCAATGTTGCCAATGAATAACACAGTGAGTTTCAACGATATTAATAAAAATAGCATGAATTTATCTTGGAGCAATGTCCATCTGGGCTATGAAAGATGCGAGAAAACTTACAATGTTTCATACTACTATCACGATTGTGCATCACAGCAATATTTCACTTCCACAATAAATGATATCAGAAACAATCATTTGTATGCTGGTGGCTTGGAACCTTACACGAATTACACTTTCTGTATCGAGGTGCATTTTTCATTGCAACAACAAACTATACAAGGACTTTGTGAACCATCATTCATTCAAGTGACCAACCAAGCTGGTAAGTATAATGTTAAGCAACTTGTATGTTTCTCTGATGTTGAGATGTTTTATCTGAATTGCTATTAATTCCTAGATGTTAATAGTATATCATAATAATTCACTGACCATAGTTAAGAAAAAAATTGAACAAAATTATGAAGAATACCAAATTTTTAATGCCACTTAGAATATTGAAGATCGGCATCTATGAATCCATCTTGAAATTTTAACCTTGTGCAGACATAAGAATTTTGCTCACCTTTAGCTGTCAGCTGTGTCCCATAGCCTTAATCACAAGTTACTGACTGGAAGTTGTAGTTTCTGTGTTGGTGTTGTTCACAGTTTTGCTCCTCTCACTAAACTGCCCTAGACATGAGGAAGTTGGTAGTGCCCCCCATCTTTGTTTAATGTCGGCCCAAGGATCCTGATGTGGATGCTTCCTTAATTTATGCCTCTTTGCAACCACATATTTTCTTTGGATAAAATCTTGATCTTCGATGTTGACATGATGTGATGGCTAATCTTTGTTAATATGGCATGATGTACTAGAACTTGATCTTGGATGTTCTGCTACTGGCTCTTAGGCAGTGTTCAGTCTCTCCAATGTACGAGTGGTGGCATTCTGTCTCCCCATCTCCTTTGCATTTAATGTGATAGATGGGGCCACAAGTGTCCAGGGGGTCTGATCTATCCTCATGATTTGTTATAAGGTGCTTTGCGGTTTGAAATACATCCTTCCATGCTGGTCAAATATTCTTCTTAGGGCATAAGAAAGACCCTTCATATATGCGATTACAATTGAAGGATACTTTGATCTTGCTTGGGTGTGTCTGTCACTTTTATCTTCCTGTTGTCTTGACCATGCCAGATTCGTGAGTGTCCATTCAGGATAACCAACATTTTTCAATGCTGACTTAATAGGCCGCCCGTAGGGCTTTTATGTTTAGAGATTGGCCAAAAACAAAATCTACTGACGTACTATTCTCAAATGACCGGATCGGAACTATGTTGTCCTAATTAATCTGCGCGGCCATGATGCGCAAATATTTACAATGACCTACTTACACAAAAATCGTTCTTAGCTTAAGATGATACAGATCTACCCAACAAATTTGAAGAAACTTACGTTAGAACAATGTTAATCATCAGTTCTATGAGATTCAAGACTGGACAAGCAGTAGAACTATGGTTTTGAATGTTCCATGGTTGTCCATTGCCGTGACTTTCCATGCAGCTAGCCAACTAAATGAACGTTCGACCAATCAGAGCAGAGCTTACTTAATTATTAGGCCATTTGCTAGGCAACGAGCTCTAACAAACCCTGTGATTGGCCGTGGCGCTTAGGTTTTTAGATCAATGCGCCGTCATGATCCGCGCTGACAAAAAAACGCCAAAACGTCACAATTAATATGGATGACGTCACATCAAATGCCTTTGGCGCAAAGGTGAACGTACAAAACCTAATACAAGTCCAAACGTCCGAAAACCGAAACGTTTCGACCTGGTACCACAAAAACGATGTGTTCGTTCAACCGGAACGATCGCGATTTTGGTTGTTATATTGTAGACTGTTACGTAAGGTGGTTAACTCACCGCCAACGCCAACTCACCGCCCGTAGTCAACTCACCGACCGCTGTAGTCAGTTCACCGCCTGCTTTCATCGGTGACTTGACTAGAAAATGGTTAGCTTATTGCAATAGGAGAGATTCCCGAAATGACGTCACTTTCGCGCATGCGCGAAGCGCTGGCTACATTATGCCTACTTGCTTTTTTGTAATTTTTTCTTTGTTAACTTCGTCAATTTTCATCTGATTTTGAAAATTTAAAATTCCACCTGGCTTAAATTACTCTGGACCAATACTCAATACCGATAATAATTTCATTTTATGGATCCTATTTCTCACAAAAAGGAATACAAAGTTAAAAAAAGGCCAATCTTATTTATATGGACTTTTAATAACTTGGTATTTTGGGACCATGATTAAATATTTTAATGTTAGTTTATGGAAACATTTAACATTAAATAATTAGAGAAATAACCTAATATGTTTTTTTTATATATATGTGAAATTTGTTAAAAAAACAATGACAGCTCTTGATTTTATTTTATTAGCAAACTGAAACAACTCGATTTCGGGTACGTTAAAATTAATTTTAAAATTGGACCCAATTAAGCACATGTGAGTTCAACTAAAAAAAAAAAACAGATCACTCACAATATTATAGTTTGAAATCTCCAAATACAATGTCAATATTTTTTTTTCTATTTTGCCTTCTCAATTGCACTCAACAATGTTTCACCAGAAGTGAAATAGGCCTATATATCAATTACATTATTATTTACCTGAAACGTAATAAGAAGTTACAGAACTTAAAAAATGTTAAATATGGAAATGTAGTTTTATATTTTGACGGTTCAGTAATAACTAAATTTAAAAAAATCTAGTTATAGTCATATTAACGCCATGAATATATAAGCCTCATGCTTGAGAGTCCAGACCAAAAAACACATTTACACTGTCCAAAATTAAAAAGTGACACAGATTATGCTCTGTCAATTCTCTGAAGTTGAATATATAAGCTAATTTGATTTTTCCCCTAAGGCAACACTTAATCAGCTTCTCGGATCCTCTCATGCCATTTTTAAGGGGTTAGTTGGTCAAAATTGAACGAACTAGAGTTACAACGATCTATATGGTCTCCCGATAATGCAAATAGCTACACCTTTGAAAGCTCAGAATCAAATATAAAATAAAATTTAAATATCACATTGGGACATATGCTTTATTTTTATGTAGATCATCCAGTTGCTTCAGGACAAAATTAATTTTCGATTCATTTACAGTTGTCTAAGGATACGGTAATACACTTTGAGGAATGGAATAGATACAATTAACTCTCACAGTATTTCAATTAAAGTACGGCAGTAAATATTCCCACATAAATTTATAATTTATTAAATTATATTCCCTATAAACATAAGACAAATGCAATTTTTTGATGACCAAAAATATGTGTCTCCCCACATAAAAAATTTCAAGTATTTCATTAAGTTGGTAGCTGATTTATAAAGCTGGTTGAACTTGGTAGCTTATCAATATTTATTACCCATTTCTCTGCTTCATTGATTGGCAATAGAATAGAGTGTAAAATCTCAACTCCGTATCTTACAACTCTGTTTGCCATTAACGCAGTAGGTTCGTTTAGGCAGAAAAAAATCAGGATGTTTTAAAAATGCATTATTTAACCACAATTTCAAGAAAATACTATAATTTAGGCATTGCTACTTATACACTTGCTTTTCTGCTCCCATGAAGCAAGGTTAGAGTGAAGGAAAAACTGAAAATAAGCAACTTCGTTTTTCTGCATAAGTAATGTGATTTTAAGCCCACATGTATGAAAATTCAAAGTATAAATTTAGTAAATTACACCTCCTGCGGCCTCTCATGCACATTGCATAATCATATTATATAAAATGTTCTGATTGGTGGGTGGGTGGATTTAGGGCTTTACGTCCTGTATTTCTGCACCAGTTGGGCTAACTAGGCCAGGCAGAGACCATGGCAATGAGACGAAGGAGGAAACAGCATAATGTTCTGATTATGTGGATGGTCTGACATGAATGATAAATATTGGTCCGTGTGTGTTGGCTTTCTATAAATTGTAACTTTGATTTTTCCATCATGCTTCTTGGTGGTGAAGGCCAAACAGCCATCATTTTCCTTTTCTGTAGTAAATTATATGTGACTACTGATGCTGTTGATGTGGCTTAAAAAGTCTTCAGGGTGAGGTGCTGTACTTAGTGCTCGTCATTCAAAATCTTCCATGAACAGATTGCATAGAATGGCACCAACTTCCTCACATCTGGGACAATTTACTAAGAAGCAAAACTGTGAACAACACCAACACAGAAACTTTTTTATTTATAAGATATTTTCCCAGTCAGTAACTTGTAAGATATAGCTGTAAGCTCAAGATGAGCAAAATTCTTATGGATTAATACAGACATAGATGAATCTCCACATAGACATCTATAGATGTAAATGTCTTTACCAAAAATTACTATATGAAATTCGGTACCACTTCATATAACATAAACAAAAACTGCAGAAAATGATAATGACCTTAAAGTTGAAACAATGATAAGAAACAAACATGTTCATAAATATGTTGTCAAATATGAAAGGAAATATATAAAGAAAACGAAAAACAATACATAAGCATTGGATTCTAATATATTAATATATGTTATCAATCAATCAAATGCCTGAGAGGTATGACTGCTTGGCTAAACCAGCCAGGATTATTTCTCATTAAAAAATTGTCATTACTTCAGTTCCAGGAAAGCCAGAAAACATCACTTATGACGATAGTAGCAATGGATACCTCACATGGGAATTGCCTGAATGTGAAATACATGGCATACTGCAGTATTATGATGTTAACTATTCTTGTTTTGAACCTGACCGGCCTAATATAATCAGTAAGTAGATATATATTCTACAGGTTATAATATCTGTATGTGAGGTTCTATAGATGGCTTGTTTCTGATTTCCTTTAATTAATATTTTGTTCAGAGGAAGCATACCAAGTCAAAAGTGTGTCGACTTCTTTGGTGGTGAAATTTAAACCTTTCAGGATTTGTCAAGTCAGCATTGCTGGATTTACCATTGGATTAGGAGAGATGGCAAAGGAGACCTTACATACATCAGAAAGTTGTGAGATGAGTTGCTTGATCTAATTTCTCAGCAGCTAAAGTTTAGATGAGTAGAGAAACACATGACCCGTATCACCCCTGTGAATCTAATCACCCATGTCGCCGATTTTTCAGCATTTCCACCAGTAATGATCTGAAATGTCAATTGATAATTTAAGCACAGTCTACAAAAAATCCATGGGATGGCACTGTGGTTGTAAAATGTAAATTAACTGTAAGTTTGCTGCTAAATGTTTCAAGGAGTCAAAAATAATTAAAAACCGCACCATGGCACCTTCCATCATAACATTAAAATATTCACACCAAAAAAGAATTTCAGCTGTCTTTAGCCTCATCACAACTCAACAAATGTGGTTATCATTAAACTATTATAGATACATAAATTGAGATAATCTTCAGGAAGGCCCCATGGAATATAGGTGTAACACTTAACAGGTTTTACCCTAAAAAAATATTTTATCTATCTATCTTTCTATATCTATTTATCTGCATTGTGTCGCATAATCAGCAATGTCAGAGAAATATTTACATAATTTGAAAACAAATGTTTTCACTGTCAGGACAATATCAGAATTGGTGGATATCAAAATGTTAATGTGGCTTATTCTACTACTGCAGATATAATTTTTTTCAGTTCCTGGGATGGTGGTCTTGTCAGTGGGTGAGACAACCGACAGTTCTATCCTGTTACTTTGGCAAGAACCCAAGGAAAGGAATGGCATAATTCTCAACTACACTGTTCAATGGCAAGATTATTCAGAAATTAATTACGATGTGCTCGATGCTGCTAACTTCACATACATCGTAACTTGTCTAGATCCTTCAACAAATTACAGCATCACCGTTTTTGCCAGTACAAGTGCTGGATTTGGAGATAGGAATACGATTAGTGTTATGACAAATATTGGATGTAAGCCACCTATTTCGTTTCGATTTAATATGTTTGATGCCCACTAATATATACTGATTGTGTACTAGAAATAACTCAAAAGTTTGTACCATCCAACATAAATCGTTTTAAAGACACTGCTATCGATATCAAAGAAATCATGAATCTAGGGTATCATGCCATATGTAAAATTCAAATTGTTTAACTTCTATTTTGTAAATTCATTATTATTGCTCTGTGTGCTGTGTCGTACCAACTGACTGATGAGCAATTGTTGGGTGGGCTTGTACACTGAGTTGAATTATTGATTATGCACAAAACCTAGAAATCAAGCTGTTCAATTGATCTTTCATAAACATCTAATACTCCGTCTTGAACTGCCACATACCATATTTGCTTGCATACTAATGTTCTATTCAGATATTGTTTGAAAAGAAAATATTTGTGAACATCAAAATTATCTCAGTTCCAGGCAAAGTAGAGGACATCACTTTTGATGAACAAAATGGAAATTTGTCATGGGTTTTACCAGGCTGCCAAGGCAATGGCAAACTTCAATTCTATTCTGTGTATTATTCCTGTTATGAAGTTGATCAGCCTTCTATAATAAGTAAGTAATAAATGATTATGGCAAATACCTAATGCAATGTATGGGGTTTAAAGTTAATTGATCTATGAAAATCTCCTGTGTTCCAGAGGAAAATTACCAAATAAACACGACAGTCAACTTCTTGGAAGTGAAATTCAAACCTTTCAGAACTTGTAAAGTCAGTATTGCTGGATATACTGTTGGATTTGGAGAAGAGGCAGAGAAAACATTTAATACATCTGAGAGTGGTGAGATCAACATGTGAATAACAGATGTTCATGAAACTAATAATGGGGACACTTCAAATATCTGATGATCTTTTACTTATTTCTTAAAGTTGCACTGTCTGTCAAATTTACAATTTTCTAAGACGCTATCAAACAGTTGAAAATTTCCTTCAGTAATCAAGGCACACTAAATTTGTGTGAATTAATGATTTTATAAGACATTAATTACTTAAAAATAAATTATACATTGAAAGAAAATCCAGACCAAAACATTGGAAACACAATGGAAATTACATCATCACCATTGTTTAGTATTGTGATGTCATAACTGGGTTTGTTTACATATTGAGTTTTTGATGGCATGAAAAACTAACATTTATATTATTTATTTTAAATTAAAACTACATTGTTGTGCAAAAGTGGCTATTTAATGGTGAAAAATATCATGAGACAAGAAGGCAGTATAGATTTATATCAATATTTTAATGTGCAAATGTAAATGTCAATATGGACACATGACTAATTGATACTTTAATGTCTGAGATGTCCTTGATGTTTCAACGATTCTAGTCACCAGACTTGAGAGCCTGCTATGGCATCACATAAATCAGATACATGTATGTAATAGCTCAGTTTGCACCTACAATAACACTGTTGTTTTACTAGCACCAGGAAAGGTGGTCCTGTCAGCGAACGACACAACACAGACTTCCATCCTGTTAATTTGGCAAGAACCTGAAGAGAGGAATGGCATCATTGTCAATTACACAGTTCAATGGCAGGAATTTTCAAAACCAGATGACAATTACCAAGTGCTTAATGCTACTGACTTTACCTACAACATTACAGGCCTCAGTCCTTTCACAAATTATATCATCACAGTGTTTGCAAGTACCAGTGTGGGCAGCGGGGAGTTTGATCCTATTTTTATTTCCACTAAGATGGCATGTAAGTTGCGCTAAGAATAGCTTTACTTTCATAAGCTTTATTTTCAGACATTATATAACTTTAAACCAAGAAAAGTGGCTTAATTAAACAACCATTTATGCCTGTAACTATCAGACTATCATTCATAGCATATCTGGTATTTCTCAGTTCCAGGAAAAGTGGAAAATATCACTTTTGATGAATCAAATGGCAATCTGACATGGACTTTACAGCCACACAGAGTCAATGGCATACTTCAATATTATACTGTTAATTATACCTGTTATGAAGTTGATCAGCCTAACATAATAAGTAAGTGGCAATTATAGAGAATACATAGTATTGTAGGCTACGGCTTGAATGCAAATGTGTATTTACTTGGTTAATGAACATATCCTGTGTTGTAGGAGAAGAGGAACAATCAAATACTGCAGTCAACTTCTTGAAAGTGAAATTCAAACCTTTCAGAACTTGCAAAGTCAGTATTGCTGGGTTTACGATTGGATTTGGAGAAGTGGCAGAAGAAACATTTAATACATCTGAGAGTGGTGAGATCAAACATAAGTAGAAACTATTCATCATCAGATTGATCTATTAGTAACTCCTAGAAGCCATACATAATTCACAGCATCCACAAATGATAACCTCGTTACTGGTGTCTGTTTCAACAAATGACATCACATAATCAGGCCACTGTCTCATTCCCTAAATCAACAATTATTATTGACAAGTGTCGTCAAGGCTACTGTTTCTTTGATGAAAAAATGCATCCTCAAAGGAATCCAAACGGAAAGCAAATGGGTGCTAAATATCTAGTTCTTTAAATTCTCACTTGATAATATGACAACTACTTCAATAAACAAGAAGTGTTACTACAAAGTCAGCAGCAAGTAGAAAGGTGAAAATAATCCCAAATGACTCAAAACTGATATGGTGGTCAGGCCTTGTTATTGATATTAAATCCATGGATGACCAGAAACAAAAAGAGGGATTATAGATTAAATTTGACACTTATAAGGACTGGTTCCCACTAAGGCAATTTAAGATCCAGAATTTTGCAGTACGTTGCCGATTGTCCTGCAGGAATAATTGGAGCAATACTGTCCGTTACATAGGGGCAATCTGAGCTGTTCTGGATATTTCGGGGAGATTTGGCCAAGTTTCACAATCGGCGCCAAAATATTTGTGCATGCACAAGACTGTCAACACCCAGGCAAGAAAGATTGCTTATATTATAGTACCTAGCAGAAGCGTAGCGGAATCATAGTGAAACGTAACAGAAAAATATTAATACATCTGAGAATGGTTAGCTCACGGCTTACTGTTCAGGTTGTTGCCTCGATGAAGAGGTGCAGCACATCCTCAAAGTCTTGTCTACTTCCCTTTAAATTCTGTATGGCTGTAGCTTATATAGCCTATGGCTCACAGTGTATTTACTTGGAAATAGAGAAATTGATTTGATAGCTATGTTATCAGTTAGCAAGATTCTCATACAAATTTGAATTAATAAGTTTTTGTTTATTTTTAGGCCTACAATATTTATTACGTTATGTGACAATTGACAAATTGTTAATCCAAACCTACTTCTACTACTATTATGTGGTATTAGCAAAGCCTTCTTTCACAACAAAATGTAAGTAGTGATGTCAATCTTGCTATTATGATTTTGTATAGTGCCTGAAGAGGTGGCCTTATCTGTGAATGACACAACAGACAGTTCTATCCTGTTGATTTGGCAAGAACCTGAAGAGAGGAATGGCATCATTGTCAATTACACAGTTCAATGGAATGAATATGGCAGACCAGAAGACAATTACCAAGTGCTTAATGCTACTGACTTCACTTACAACATTACTGGCCTCAGTCCTTTCACAAATTACAGCATCACAGTGTTTGCAAGTACCAGTGTGGGCAGCGGGGAGTTTGATTCTTTTTTGGTTTCCACCATGATGGGATGTAAGTTGTTGATTTTATTTGGTTCAACGGTCAGGCTAAATTGTAGTCGTGCTATTATGCAGCAATATTTAAATTCATACAACATTGTCATATCATTCTTCATACACTTCCTTCCATGGCACATACTTTCACCGTATTAGTACCTGGAGAAGTCAAAAACATCACATATGAAAATGGGACTTTAGCATGGGATTTACAAGAAAACAATGTCAATGGCATTCTGGAGTACTACGCTATTAAATTTTCCTGTCATGAACCTGATCGGCCCTCAGTGATAAGTGAGTAAAATGTCACATCTTGATGTGCTAGTTTTCAAAAGTTTTCAAAGTAAGAGCAATTTTTCTCTAAACAGATCAAATATTATAATTATTCAGAGGAAGAAGAGCAATTCAATACAACTTACAACTTCTTGGAAGTAAAGTTCAAACCTTTCAGAAGTTGTATAGTCGGTATTGCTGGATATACTGTTGGATTTGGAGAAGTGGCAGAAGAAACATTCAACACATCTGAAAGTGGTAAGGTTAATGCTGCTAGCCCGGTCAGGCCCACTCACTCAACCTAATATAGGCCATCAGCTTGCCAGGTCAGGCTCACTCAGTCTAATATAGGCATCAGCTTGCCAGGTCAGGCTCACTCAATCTAATATAGGCATCAGTTTGCCAGGTCGGGCCCACTCACATGATCTAATATAGGCCATCAGCTTGCCAGGTCAAGGTCACTCACTCCATCTAATATAGGCCATCAGCCTGCCAGATCAGGCCCACTCACTCAATCTAATTAAGGCCATCAGCTTGCCAGGTCGGGCCCACTCTCTCCATCTTATATGGGCCATCAGCCTGCCAGATCAGGCCCAATCACTCGATCTAATATAGGCCATCAGCTTGCCAGGTCGGGCCCATTCACTCGATCTAATATAGGCCATCGAGTGTTGTGTCATGAACAATGTCAAATCTTAATGCCCGAATAGCATGACACAAGTCCGATTTATGTCCAGCCAATCTTGCATGCTGTCCGAGGTTTCTCGATATTCTGATGAATTTGAAATAAATGTGGTTAAATTTACAATGGAGCTGATCTGAAGTAGACAGTGCAGTCCTACCTCATGTCACCATTTACTGATTAAGAAGTATATTTACTTGTTTGTTTTATGCCTGGTATTATTGTGTTTTGTAGAACCTGGAAAAGTGGCATTATCAGTGGATGACAGGACGTTCACTTCCATCCTCTTAGCTTGGAAAGAGCCTAAAGAGAGAAATGGATTCATCACTAATTACACAATTTCATGGCGGAGAGACTTTAATGAATATCTGGAAGTGCTCAATTTTACTGACTACAACTATGTTATCACTAGGCTTACCCCTGCTACAGCTTACATCTTTACAGTGTTTGCAAGCACTGGTGCTGGAACCGGAGAACCTGAAACGCTCACTGTTACCACATGGACCGGAAGTACGTATTAATGTACAATACAGTTGCAATATAAGTCCTTATTCGAATCCATATGGGAAAGATTCTTACAAATTACATTTGTATCATGAGCTGTACCAATAAGATGACATTGTTCATGTCATGCATTCAACAGGAGCTAATATGGTTACATCTTTTGATGTGTCTGTCGATGAGACCAACCCCTTCGAAGTGATGGTATCCTGGCTCAAGGATGAAATCACAGGACCAACCAATTATATGGTTTGTGTCTCTGAGGAAGAAAATAGGGATGCATGCTTCTTTAAAAAGACCATTCCAGGTAAGGTGAATCAATGATTCGTATTACCAACAATAATATTTCTGTTCATGTCTACAGACAAGTAAATGTGCGACTTGGCATGACAAAAGCAATACTTTTATAATAATGTCCAGTTTGCTTAATTCTTTAACTGGAGCAGCTGATGCGCAAATAGTACCAACTAAAGCAAAAATAAATATTTTTAATTTAATTTAAATTCAATTTCAAATCAAGAGCTACCGTAGAAATATTACACAATTACATATATACACATTACATAGTTGATGACACTGGCAGGTGAACACCATGTTTTAAATAAAATTATCACTAGAGTAGAACCGTATATAATATATGTTGATTGACATTAAACTCACGGTCCCTTCCACTTTATCTAAATTTTTTGCAAGCCTGAGGTTATGATCTCCCTCCAGTGACAGGTAACCTTTTAAGGCCTCTCCTAACTTCATTATCAAAAATTATTATAACAACATTTATGTAGAAGTTAAATAATACAACTGTCTGAAGTATACAATAATTGCCAAACCAAAAACTGGGTACCTGCATCTCATATTGGTATAGTCTCCTGCATATCTGAGAACAATCCTGTAATGTTTTTTCTTTTTCAGCTGACAAATCAGAATTACAAAACACATCATTAATAGTCAGATACGGTTACTGGGATTACACTGCGGAAATTCGGACAATTGTTGAGCAGTGGGATGGAACAACAAACACAGCGGTATCAAGCACACAGTATACGAGGACAGGAAAAACAAGTCAGTAATTCTATACTACTATTTCAAAATTGTGATAATTACTCCTACATGTCTGACTCTTTAAAGTATACTCTGTTCTTTGACAGATCCAGGAACAGTTCCTGATTTTCAAGTCGTTTTGCCAGGCAATATAGACTGTCAACTGGTGTCATTATCATGGATTGCATTGGACCAAAAATATCACAATGGAATCTTTAAAAATTATACAATTACGGCAATGGTAAGTTACTAAAAAAGAAAAAAATTTACCATTATAGTCTTGTTTTACACAACAATGAGCAACTATTTGTGACTGAGCGTTTTATTGAATTTTTGTTTTCAGAGCGATGCACAAAGTACGGTAGTCTCTATGGAATCTGAGTATGATACTTCTACAGAGATTTTCCTTAAAGGAGGAAAGCACTACGAAATTACTGTGCGCACTCTTCTTCATTTTATCATCTTTTTCTTGGAAGTTTTTCATGGTTTGAACGTAATTTTTCATTAAATAAATTTAATTTCTGTTGTTTCTTCAACCACATCACTCAATTTTTTTCCCCAGATATTTGCTGTGAATGACCTGTATGAAGGAATAGCTTCAATGATACAATATGAAAACCCAGCATGTGGTAAGTATAGTGAATCAAGTATAATGTATGGCAATCCAAACGTAATATATATTTTTTTATTTGCAGGTAACAAAGTTACAATTTGCGCACTTATTAAAAATCTAATATTTTTATAATTTTTTATGGTCATTTATATTACATTTTCATTTTCCAAGTGACAATGGCATACCCGCAAAGTTTGATTTTTCTTGATTTCTTATTACACCATAACATTTTCGATTTTTGCTTCATGATTCAGCTCATCATGATTATTGTAAAAATAGGCTTTCTGCTCTGAGTTAACATTCTGATACTAAAAATTTGACAAAATGCATTTTATTTCTGGATTTTTCTTTATAGCACCTATCATCAAAGATTCAGGAGCCACACTTATTGAGCAGAGCACAGATAAAGCACAAGATAGGCAGAGAGGATTTCTCATAACGTATGATGAGAGTTTCTTTAGAAATGACGATTTTGGTTTGGTTGAGAAACTTGGATTTCTGATCCGTGATGTTACAGGTATTAATTGCAACACGTGCCAGTGCTGCATCACTCAATGAACTATAGAGGGCTGATTGCTGTGAATGCAATCTTGGCCCATTGATTACAGGCCAGCTAATAGAAACTATAAATAGATCTGCTACTTTATTCTGATCCTTGAATCACCTGGAGCAGGGGTGTAATGGTACCATGACTGCTTTCTGTGTGGATAATCAGAGTTATATTTTCACTCCTCAATTTTTATAGAATTAAGCTGACTTAACATACCTCTGAGTCAGTTGTTTATGGCTTGGTAGATAAAAGAACCTCAACATGCACGAAGAACCTGTGGGGTAGTTTACAGCACCCATGGTTGCTCTAAGAAAAACCTCATTGTACCTTAATTTCTTAGAGTGTACTAGCATTTCCTTTGGATAGAATCAGTTGTAGTATAGGAGCATTTCTGTGCATGAAGTCAACTACAGCAATTTTATGTCTATAACCATATACACTAGCATTTCTCTGTATGAAACCAACTATAATAGCATAATTTCTTTCATATAAAATCAGCTATAGTGATATGTCAATTCTATGAAATGAACTATAGGATAATCACCATTCTTCGTGTTCAGCTGTGTCGTATTTTTTAATCTAGTGTCATTCCTGCCTCGTAACAAATCAACACTGATGGAAACTGAATTTGAAGCAAAGTTTCAAAGCAAATGGATAGACTATGAAGAGGATAAGGCTGAAAGCTACAGGATTGACCTACCTGGTAAGAACAAGGCTGAAAATTAGCTTGCTGTGGATAAAGTAATGGTTTATTTAATATAAGTGTAAACTTCAAAGGACACTGAAATCATTATGAATACATGGACTCTGTAATTATCAGTTATTTTTTAATATTCCATCCTTTTCATTGTATCATATCATTACATTTCTTCGATTTCCTATCCTAAACTCAACTTTTACACTTTAATAAACATAATATACTATACTTGTCTATATGCACATTAATTGCACTGTATACCATACCGTTTTTCTTTTAAGATTTCCTTTATTTTAGTCTTATCATTTGTTTATTTTATTTTTAGCAGCAAATGCAATCTCCATGGAAAACAATCCCCTTGACTATACTTTGGGAGCAGATGGAAAGTGTGGAGGTTTCTGTAATGGCTACTTGAAGCCAGGCAGTCCCTACAAGTAAGTGTTATGGAGAATGTTTCTATCTACTAGATCTATAGACACTCTTATTTGTGATTAACCTTTCTTTTTATTGTTTTATTACTAAGTAAGATCTTATTTTTAGATTTGCTTCTAACTGAGGTATTGTTTTCCACTTAAGAAGTATTTATTTTCAGAATTCAAATGTTTTCTTGCACTTCTGGAGGATGTCTCATCACTAGTGATGCCTTGTTTACCATTGAAACAGGTAAAAAAAAAAGCAGCTCTTCAATGTTGTTGAAACGCTTGTTTTCTTTTTTTGGTATTCTCTCAATGCTTTTGCTCAAAACCTTATTCAGCTTTGAGTCTACACCAAGCACAGAGGATAGAAAGTAAGAGGGGACACTTGCACAGTTTGGATTAGCCATGTCAGTGTTGGTTTTTGGCAAAAATAGGTGTCCTTTGCTGTATTACGTCATAATCATAACAATGGCAAGTGGTGTCATTGTGTTTGTTGTTATTGTGATGTCATATTTCTGCGAGCATGAAATAAAGTAAAAAGAACTACAAATGAGTATTTATGAAATAAGTTTTTCCCATGTAAAATTTTTAAGGATCATTTGAACTTCTTTAGTGTACTTTAAATGAAACACTGATAAATCCTTCATGTTTCTTCCACAAAACCTGGCCTCTCTGCAGGCTTGTCATATTGTGAAGAACCAACCCTGGACATGCTTACATTGGTTCAATTACAGTGGCGCCTCTGAGTATATATTCAACCGCAGACATTTCCTTTATAAATTATCATTTCTCCTTTTTATAAATCAAGGTAACTTTCGTTTTCTAACTGACCAGATAATGTCTCACAACTTAATTGTAAATTAGGTTTTCTTTCGAAACAAACCGGGCAAGAATGAGAAACAACATTAAAAGGAAATTCAGTACAATATGGGAGACAAGTCAAAATTAGTAAAGCCACCATACAATACTATAAAATATGGTATGAAATCCAAAGTATATCAATGTGGAATGATTTACCTGTCCAAATTAAAAAATTTGATGAATGTGCAAACTTTATACAATTGTTAAGAAACAGTTACTTCTGGAATAACTGTCAATGTGGATGTTGTATGTTTTGTATACAAAATAACCTGTAACTTTACTAAGAACATTATGTCATTTCTCATATCATTTGTAAATATTTGTCACCTTGTTGGTTTTGTTATTTTATTTGTCAGTTAGAAGTTACTGTAGCTTATGTTCTTTGTTTTATTGCCGCCACCAACTGTAAATAAAGTTTTATCTTATCTTATCATATCTTAATTCAGGCTTTGAATATAATATACTTATTTGCAATGAAACAAACAATTGGTTTCTGTCATTAGAGATATTTCTAACAGAGGGGTCCCAAACTCTATCTGAAACTGGCATAGCAAATCATACATTAGTGGGAATAATGTTAACTGCAGTTTCCATGGCAATCCAATATGTTACTCTTTTACTATTTATTAAGTTACTAATTTTCTTATCGATCTATTTTTTGCATAAACAGAGGAGAGCACACAGACTACATTCCCACTGATTGCTGTAGTTGCAACATTGGCAGTTTTGCTGGTCATATCCATTCTTATTCATGTTGTTTCAATACACAGGTAACAAACAGTTGGTAACAGCAATAAGCTACAAAGAATGAATAAATTACATTTTAGGCTAATTCTACATAAACGAATAAGGTGGATATCAGTCATATATGGAATGCATTACGTTTGATTACTCAAATACTCCATACCATTACAATTGAAATATCATCTTAATTATTCAAACATATATTTAGAGCTAAAAGACATATCGCGAACCTTGTCTTTCTTATATCTGAACAACTATACGAGTATATACTATTTTTATTAGTATGTCCATTTACACAAATTAAAAAAAATATATATACCAGTCTACTGAACCAGGTGCCCTTTTATTTTCTTATTATAGATTAAAGAAAATGGTTAACATGAAAAGAAAAACCGAGGAGATGAGCACAGAAAACACCTACGACTACATAGCAGAAGATGCTGAGTAAATTCATAACAACAGTAGAACCTAATATTAAGATCACCTCACTATTAGAAAGACTACCATAAATCAACTTAATCATATATTACATAGTTGAGCCTTTTACATCACAAAGAACGGTGTAAATATGTGGTGGTATCAAGAATATGGATTCCCATGTGAGCATAGCTTTCTAAAAAAAAAGTACTGTTATTTTATAACCCTGTTGAGTGTTAATCCCCTATTGTTTAGAAAATCATATCATATGCATGCACTCTTGAACTTTTCCATCTAGTAGGTTATGAGGGATAATTATGGGTGTCAAAAATCTTTATTTATTTAAATTTTTTTTAATTTTAAGAAGCCCTGAGAAGAACTTTCTTGAAAGCACACAAGCACCATTCACATGACATTTTCCAATGACATTTACCAACCATAACGTTGTTAAGCTCACCCAATATGAAAGTGCCTATGCAGTAGTAATTTGAAAAAGTTGCTGTCCAATGAAGCCCATGCATTCGATATCTGTCCATGCATCTGTTTCTTTGTACATTAGTTGCATATCAGAGAAATTCTTTATTTCCAGGAACATAAGAAAATCAAGAAGACGGCCCCAACCACCCACAATTGGCTTGAACACACTTGGCACAAATTCCAGGGAAAGTGATCAAACTGCTACAAGAAATAATAACCTTGAGATCAAACAGGATGACGTCAACTACTACAATGTGCAAAGGTGAAATATACATTTTGTTTTTAAATTATTTAATGAAGCTTGTACTCAAGTACTGTCTAGCAAGAGGCAAATCTTGAAATCAAACAGAATGACATCGACTATGAAGCTTGTTCTCTGGTGTCAGCCTGCCAAATATGATGTTGAGATGGATTTCTTGTTGATATTAACTGCAAGATATAGATTTCTATATTTTCTTTATTAGAAACTGGGATGTTTTAGCTTACATTGCGATACATAACAGTGTTGGTAAAAATTCTGATTTTTTTATTTTATTTTAGAAAAAAATCTGATTTTATTTTATTTAAATCGGATTTTTTGAATGATGCAAGTACTGTCTAGCAAAGCCAAATTTGATCATTTTTCCAGCATTCCTTCTAAAAGTTACTGATCTGTGCTCTAAAAAAGAACAGAGTTTAGATTTATTTAACAATTTGAGTTTTTCAAAAATATGAAATTTAAAAATAATTATGCTGTACTCTGTACCATTTGAGTATCTGAGTAATTTGTAATATGTGTCTATGCCTGAATGCAGTGTATGAAATAAATATATATAATATATATATTCAAATAAATCATGTTTTGAGTCGTACAACATCTATTTTAAATCCAAATAATTGATTTTGTTTATTTTTTCCTTTGATTTAAACCAAGATTTAAATCAATCGCTTGATTTATATCTGCCAACCCTGATACGTAATGTGATAGATAATGCACATTTTTGGGCTAAAATTACTCGTAATGTCAACTTTACGAGAAGATAGTCAATGACATATGGAAAATTTTTCTCTTTTCAGAAATGGCACTGAGAACATTGAAGACAATTCAGAGACAGGCACAGGACCATATGAGCCACTCAGAAAAGATAGTAAACAGACCATGCAAACAGTAGAACAAATAAGCATGTGATGGGGACTACAAAAATTCATTACAAATGCACTTCGATTCTTGAAGACGTTTTTTTTCTTTTAGAGCTTATACTTATTAGAACATTATTACCCAAGACTTTATGAAGTCAACCGACGGTAAGGAGGACTTAACACATTTGTTTTTGTGCAAAGAACTCGTTTTCATGGAAAGCTAGGCAGGCCTGAACTAAATAATATCTAGCATGTAATTCATAACATTGTCTCAGTGCACCATATACAAAAAAGTACTACTCAATCTGTGATCAACAATATAAATGTGCTGAAGAAAAGCAAAGAGTTTAATTGTTGCCATGGAAACTTATTGTCATGTATATGCAATTTTCTTCTTGTCTAATAAATTGATGTGCTTATGCATCTCTCATTGAAATATTTTACTCTTGCGTAATGCAGAATGTATTTATCATTTGTATGATTATTGTTGCAGTTATTAGATATATTTCATTACCACCCGATGTATATATTGTTAAATTAACGTAACCAGGATAATTGGGAAATAATCTCAACAAAATATGCATGCTTATCTGAACTTCCAGGATATCATCAACTAAAATTCTGTTTATATTGTCTTGTTTAATGTGTCCTAATGTTCTTAACAGTGGTTTGGTCAAATATCCTGGTGATAAGACATGCTTGATCATAGTTTAAAAAAAAGTAATTGTTTTATCAGAAGGTAATAACAATTTACTGTTGACAAACCTTTTTCATGTATATAATTTCTTTACCCTAACACTATTGACGAGCCTTATCAAGTAAGCCTAATAAAGAAAGGAGTAATTAAGTTATCTGAAGTTTCTTTTTTTAAGTAAAGTGGGTTGCAAAAATGATCATATACCCATGGGGTAAATATGATTTGTTTTCTGCTTAGTACCACCAACTGGTGCCACAACTGTGCTATCAGTGCAGACATGTTGTGTGTTCATTGGTGTTCAAACATTTTTGACCAAATGGTCAAGTGCAACTGGCAACTCACACAGTTGTCACTTTGATTGACAGTTGTTTGTTCAACTGTGGTAATGTTATTGTTTTAGGATCATTGGAGCGTCCAATGCAGTGCGTAGCAATTTACTTTTATTTGCTGGCTCAAACGCATCACCACTGCTCTTAGTGTAGTATTAATTTTGTCTTGGTTAAAAAAAAAATTAATCTATGATTGAGTCCACTCCTTTTCTATCCTATCCATATTTTGAAATACATGCATTATTGGCAATGTGTGGATTAATTAGCTGGAATACATGTTATTTGCAAGGTACACTCACTACCGCAGTTTCAAGGGAAAAAGATACGTTGTAGAAGGACAAATGAAAGCATATTATTAAACAATGCACTTTATAATTATGATCACCCAGAACTAGTAATTTTACCTCAATATTAAAAATCTATCTATCTGTCTATCTATATATCTATATCTCCATCACAAACCTGTGCTTTTATGTATGTTTTGAATACATATACAACTATAAAAGCACAGGTTTGCGATGGAAATAGATAGATAGATGTCATGCCTACAATGCCTTTCTAAATGATTTTAATAATAATTTTAATAATAATTTTAATTTTTTGTACCTTTTTTTTTGTCATAATTCAATGAAGACTAGGGTTTTTTGGGAGGTGTTTTTCTTCAGAGGGTCATGTTGTGATTGTATATGTGTTAACCTGTAAAATATATATTTGTTTAGTACATTTGCCTGCATCATTTCCGAATGTATGCCAAACCTATTGATCCATTCTACAGGACTACTTTATTTCTGATAACTGCCTTGCTCTTTGTTTAGTCTTATCAAACCCAAACATTGTCACAGTTGGCTGATTAAGTATCAACAAAAGTGGCAACTCACACAGCAATAGTTGCATGTGACCATTTGGTCAAAAATGTTTGAACGCCATTGGGACAAACCTCTATAGGTGTAAATGATAATTTCTATTGGTATTATGGAAACTATCATATATACACTACGTGTTGGTTTTTCATTGATTGTTTTAAGTAAGTTTTGAAGAAATGTTTCAAACGTTCTCAATTCCTATAACCCCTTTCATCCAGTATTAAGGTATTCTGCGGTTATTAATTTAGTGTTGTACTGTGGAAGAAAACCCGAAGACAGTCGGCTTCCAATATTTGATAATAAAGAGGCAGGAACTGAACCAACATATGCGTAATTGTGTAATTTAGAAGAAGATGGATGGCTATGGCCACAAGACTATTTAAAAGGCTATTAATATTCCTGTGCCTACAGTGGCATCGATAGTGCAGAGGTGGAAGAAGACCAAGTCTATAACAGATCAGGCCGTCCACCAAAAATTGATCATCGTTCTGCAAGATGACGTGTGTGGCAAGCATCAGCAAGTCCAACTATGACAATAAATGACCGAAAGAAGGAAGCTGCGGCAGGAGACATTGATGTGCTTAGGAGCAGTTTTTGGAATACTGCACTAAAATGGCTTGTATGGTAGAGTATCAAGAAGAAAGCCTCTGCTGAAGAAATCACACAAAAAGGCATCTTTGAAACTTGCCAATAAACATATAATATGGTCTGCTGCATTTTGTAATAAAATCCTCTGATAAAACCCGGCAATTTGGTAAAAATTCCAAGAAGTATGTTTTGCAGAATCCCAACACTGAGTATGCCCAAAATAACGCCATACCTGCTGTGAAATGTGGAGGTGTCTCAATCATGCAATGGGGCTTTTTTCAAGCAGCAGAACCTGCTGCTCACATCCGAGTAGAGGGTATCATGAAGAGTGCCAATTACATAGAAAGTTTGGGTAAAAATATATATTGTACCACTTAGTTGAGAGCGGGATGAAATTTAAAATTTTAAGAAGACAATGACCAATGGTCCAAATTTAGTCCAAAAATGTGTACAAATTTGGTCAAAGACTATCAGAACATGTTCAGGTGGTTTTGGATACAAAAGTTGCCGCTATGAAATATTAACACCAACATGTCACCGCCCATAAGACAGGGTGTGGTGACTGTCGCAATGCATAGTGTAAATTGGTCTCTATTTAATGGATATTCCATTTTATCAAATTGGAAATGATGATGTCATAATGTAAACATATTTAACAGATCAATTATTCATCCTTTGAGATGTTTGTTTCTCTGTATTTTCCAGAAAATATCAGTTCTGCATGTAATAACTCATATGTGTAGAATTTTAGTTGACATGTTCACATGCACACTCCAGGGGAATAAATACTTCTGCAACCCACAGTACATCAATAATCATGCTAAACATTTACCTCCATTCCTTTGCCTTTGGTTACATTCCATCTAGGAACAGCACCAAGTTAACTTTTCAATGACTCCTGTTGAAAGAGTGCATATCAGCATTCAGTGAATTGAGGAATATAAATGCCAATAGATGTTCTTGCATTTTCAGTTATATGATCCGCACTTGATTTACCATGTTATTTACGTGTGTATCTACTTAGATTGTAACCTTGCAATTTCATCACATATATTCAACAAAACCTTGTCATATCGCACCACCTTTTTCCTCCATGTCTGATGAGTTCAGGCTTTAGAAGTCTTCCATAATCTGAAACAGCTTTATTTAATTGCTTTATATGATAATATTAAACACCTTCTTTCAGCAAAGACAGAAAATCATTGCTAAGTTCCAGTTGTTCCTAAATTAACACCCTTCATACACATTTTCTTATAAATCAGCTAACATATTACAAAATGGATGATAGCTTGTATGCAGAACAATCAGGGCATGGCTGGGAAAACTCTAATAACACCAAAAACAGCATAATGTTAATTGGGGGATAAAAAATAGGAAATAAAACAAAACATCATATTGTCCACTATAATTTAGGAATAATTTTTTGTACATAAATTCTTATGCAAATGATAGCTACAAAATGTTGAGGGATGTTAAAATAAAGTTTAAGTAATAGAATATAGATAGTTTATCCCAAAATTTCATTCATGCAGGACTGCAGGCAATGTTTAATATCAGACACATGGACAGTTAGGAAAAAGGATTTTTTCACACTTTCAACTCATGATAAAACTTATGTTTCAGAGCAAAACCTCAACCCTATTGCCTTTTGATAGTCTCATTGATATGATTCAGAACGCTGAAATTACTGCACCTACATGCTTAAAACTTATCATAATATGTCTAAAGTAGTGTGGTTGTGCCTTTTGGGAGTTTTATGGCCATAAATATTATGGAATTATCGTAATGAGGAAAAAATTTGAAAAATTCTTAGTTTCTCAAATCTCTGCATCTCAACTAAGTACTATTATATTTACATCCTTTAAATTTGGCTATAAAATGTCTAAATTATTAATTTTTTCACTTACAAAATCTAATTTTGAAAATGTTGCTGAAAAATGTGTTGTTTTCTTACAATTATATAAAAGAATAGATATCTGGCAATGTATGAACAGCAGAAAAATGGGAGTGTTTAATTTCCCAGTATGAAATGGAATGAATGCAAATAGATGATAATTTATAAGGTTTAATATAAAGCAACAGATAACAAGTATAGTACTCTTTAAAAATACACCTGTACCAGACTTGTGTGATAATGTAGCAGATATTCAATAGCAGTATATTTCTGTACTGTTTATAAATCTGTCTATTTGCATCATTTGGGTGTTTCAAATATTGCCTGTATAATTTGTTTTTGTATTTGATACTTTTGAGCAATCCGCTAGTTATCCATTTCTTATCTCTTGCTCTCTGTCTTGACATTCTTTTCAGAGGAAAGCAGGAGTCAAAAGGATTTTTGTATTTTAAGCTTCAAATAAAATAACTGGGCAATATCCTGTTTGGTGTTTGCATTGTCAACATAGAATGGATTTTTTTTTTTCTCGATAGCTTGCATCTTTCTTAAAGTCTCTGTTATGTCCAGAAGATACAGCTTCACCCATCTCTGTTGCAGCTATTGTGTCCTTGTTTCGTTTGCAGTACCTAATAGCATAGTGGTATATATGTCTGGAATGTCTCATCTTGTCAGCTAAATCGCCTTGCTGAGGTTTCCCTGCTGCCTGCCACAGTCTATGCCGATTCTTGATGTATCCCTTAACAAATTCATTCCACCTCATTTCATATGTTACCACTTTAAATAGCTTAGCCATGCATTTTGATAGTCACATTGACATATCTCAGCTGTGTTTTAAAATATTTCGAGAAAACTTAAAAAAAAAAAAAAGCATTTTGTTTTAAGAGCAGACTCACACATTACTGCACCTACATGCATACAAAACTTAATGAGAATATGTCTAAAATAGTATAAAGATACTTTTTTGGAGTGTCATGACCATTAATGACAGATGATTTTATATAATAAAGAAAAATATGAAATCTTGGTACTCTTTCAAATCCTCATATCAATGACTCTATGATCCTTACATCAGTAACATTTTGCCAATGATATATTTAGATTAAAGTACTTTCACTTTTAAGCTTCATTTTGCATTTGTTTCATTCTTCTTTTTTTTCTTCATAATAATAGAAAATCGGGGAAAAAATGCTAAAATTATGTTGCTTCCTTCATATTCCATAGCATCCCATACTTAGCAATGACAGGCGTAAATGTTGTACAATTTCTGTGCATACAATTATTAAATATTTGTACATAGTATTGCCATGCTCGACCCATTCAACAGTTTTTGTTTATAATAATTAGCAATTTCATAATAATTAGTTGCAAAATGATCTATATTACTTTCCTTTGACTCCAATACTTATTATTGTTTTCTTCATATACACCTTTAAAGTGTTTGGTTATAAATACTAACCTAAATGCCATAGATTTAATGCAAATCAGCAACCCAACAATTCAGTAACTGTTGAAGGGAATATGGCAATTGATAATATATAGTTCTTTCAGTTGCCAGCTAAATGTAAACAGCGAGCAAAAAGTATTTTGACTTATAAAGACATTATAAATTGGTGTGTTGAATATCATTCAATACAAAATAAATCTTTAGGTATAATATGTGCGTGCATGAAAGAATATGATTGTCAAATACCAAATAATGTTTTTATCAACCTCAGTAAGTGAACGTTGGAAAAGTGTATTGTTATGTCTTTCCGACAGGTGAGCTTATTGTTGTCGTAACATGCATAGATAGGAATTGGTGAAATGTCTACAGATAGTTGGCAAGGGATATTATGCACATTTTTGCCAACTATTTAATCATAAACATAACGTATTTTGTTAAAGGTGCCCTCCGGTGAAAAATATCATTTTGCTAATTTTCATTCTAAAATGTTGTCTAATATGTCTTGAGTCTTTTTCACCCACTTTTATGTTTATCTGTTTATTGTAACCATGTGTAAGTTGAGTGTGAAGTTGAGGGGTGCTGGGGAAATTCCTGAGCCGACCGCCATGGCAGATTATTACCCCCCTACGTCACAGGGGTCACCTAAAACCCCTAGCAAACACTCACATAGCATGTTTTTCATGCATACTTCTTACTTTTGCTCTATTACATGTCATAAGATCGCCCAATTAAAAAAGTTGTATTAAATACAATTAACACCTGTGTGTACAGTTCCCATTGTGTCACTGTTAGGCAAGGGCAATGCCTAAGAGTTGTGTTGTAGATAGATAGATAAATTTTATTTGACCATACGGATTCAGTTTTGACCCATTTGTCATAAACAAGGTACATAGAATGCACAATGCATTGTTAATACAGACATAAAAATGACATATATTGAATACACTAACTAAATACTACTTCCAGAACTACTAATCCAAATATTATGTTCCGTTTGGGTGATGAGGGACGATGGGGTGACAAAGGACACAAACGCAGAAAGTTTATGACGTCATTAATAACTTTCTGGGTTTGTGTCCTTTGTCACCCCATCGTCCCTTATCACCCCAGTTTACGGTATCTCATTTTCTATACTATAGCATCACAGTGAACACATCTCATAATACTGAATATCATAATACTGAAAAATAAAAATAAAATAATAATATATAAAATGAATCAGTCTCATAGTAGCTGTTATATATTGCCTAGCACCAGGTTTACTGCGCCTTTCCAAAATTTTTAACATTTTGCTAAATTACATGAGGGTTATAGGCCTCATTGTCCAGGATTTCAAAATGTCAGTTTATCAAATCACATGATAAATGTCCGCATTGACATAGTTTCCATATAATAGGTAACTAAGATAAACTGTCTAGCACATAGTACATAGAATAAACTAAAGAACATAGAAAACATAGAATAAACAAAAGAATAGTGACTGTTGCAAAAACATTTACATTAATGTTTTCTAATAATAAGATGATTTGTTTCCGATAAGATATTCCTGAGAGTGGTACACCAGTTAGTCTGTCCCATGTTATTTAAATAAAGTAATGTATCGTAGGCTTGTTTTACTGGATGTCTTGAGTTAAACCCTATTAGGCTTTTCCAATAGTTCACTAATCTACATTTCAATCTTAAGGCTATAGGAAATCTTCCAAGTTCACTATATAGGGCTATAGTTGAAGTTGACATTTTGATTATTGAGATGTTTTTCATATATGATAAGTGTATTTTTTCTAGGTTATTTTTATTTTTATTTTAAAACCAAACTTCTGAAGTATATTTCATTATTGGGCTTATTTGCATGTCATATATTTTAAGGGCAAGGCTGGGTTGCAGTTGTCCTACTAGGTTGTATATGGGTGTAACAACACCCCAGGCCACTTTATCACCTTGCATCAATAAATGCATCAGAAAAATACCAAGCAGAAAATGTAAACCAAACATTTAGGAGTGGAAAATTGCAGCTGATATCAACACACAGGTTTAATTTAGTTTATTTTATAAATTTTTGTTGTTTTGATTGAATAAATGTACTAGTCTTCTTGCAGAGTAAGGGAATTTGGAGGGGGGGGGGGGGGCAGATATACTAATTAACAACTTGTATGACCTGCAAAAAAGGCCTTTCGAATAACAACTTGTCAAGTTTAATTGTGTATAAAATTTAATTGTGATATGTGTGTATACTACAGCATAATGTGAACAAAGCCAGGGGTCTACACAATGGAATTTACATCAATGATGGTTACATAAAACTTTATTTAGGTAATTATCAATAGACATGATGAATTTGTAGTTAATTTGATGGTTATTGCACATTAATACAAGTACACCCAAATAAGATGATGTACATGGGCTGCCTTGTGGAACTTGTTCACTTGAATGAGATGGCTCATAGCCACCTGAATGGTCCACTACAGGTTCAAACATATACCCTTAATTACTCCATTATATTCTTCATTTGATGATGCTAAATCTAACTCTGAACCTTCAATATCATTGTCACTTGCATCACTTGAGTTATCTGATGGGTCATCAACTTCTATTGTTGAAATAAAGCAGCTGTCATCATCACTCTCTGCCATGTTGCATGTAAACCAACATGTGTTTACCCCCTGCTGCAGGGTGGAGAAGACCCCTGTGACGTCACTGCCAAAAATGGTGTCTCACTAGAGGGCGCTTTCACAGGAGGGAATCCCCTCAGCCAGCAGCTAGCAGATTAGGTCAAATATTGTCGAGTGGAAAGGGTATTGAATGCTGTAACTGTGGGAAATGTACTCAGAAACACTAGTTTTTTCAAAATGACTAATAAAAAAAAGTTCACTGGAGGGCACCTTTAAAAGAATATTACAACAAAGTTATCAATTTTACCATATAAGCTTTTTTAATTTTTCAATTGTTACATTTGGCGGCTAGACCTATAACACGCTAAAACTATGACTGATAAGAACCTTAACATAGCCAGATACATATAACAAACAGGTTCTGTCTCAAAAATTTGGTTTTCAATGGCCGATAGGAGATTGGCAACTGTAACATACATAAGTTTTGAAATAGTTTGCTTGGTGAAAATTGAAAAAAAATTGATGAATCTCTTTGAAAGATGTGAAACACAAATTTTAAGACTGCATATATTATGTAATTATTTTGTTAATAATGTCAGATGAAGTAAAGATATTTTGTCCAAAATTTCTATTATCCTGAGGATTACAAAATCATGATAATTCACAAAAGTGAGCTATACTGTAATCAACTTTTTTGCTAATTTTAAATAAAGTCCTTGGTTACCACTTCCAAAGTTCATAAATTAAAGTTTTTAGCCCTAATTTAACTGGTAACCATGGAATTTTACTGCAGTAGAACAAGCTAAACAAAATACTTTTTTTCAGGCGATTGACCAGATATATACTATTATACCAGAAAAGTTAAGCTACATGCAGCAAGCAGCAAGGGCTGAATTGTCTAAGGCATTGGTTTGCTGAAAAAGAGCTGGAAGTGCAGCAGCTCAAGTCCAGTCCAGGGAAAACCTTTTTTGTTTTCTTTATTAATAGTAAGTCTACATGACAGTCATGAATATCATCTGCTATCGACTATTATCATAAAAGTCTGACACAGATATCTTTTTAAAGAGAGCTGTACTTGTTATCAGTTTCTTTATATTAAATCTTACTTATAAATCATCATCTATTTGCATTCATTCTATTTCACACAGGGTAATTAAACACTCCCATTTCTGCTGTTCACACATTGCTATATCTATTATTTTTAAAGAAAATAATGTTTTTGTTTATGGATATAATTGCAAGCAAACAACACATTTTTCAGCAAAATTTTTCATATTTCCATTGTTATGAAAACCGTGAGAAAGAAATGTCAAAATTAGGTTTGTTACGTGAAAGCATTATCATTTAGACATTTAAAGAGCCAAACTTAATGGATGTAAATATAAAAGTGATGTAGAGGTTTGAGAACCTATGAATTTTCAAATTTTTCCTCATTACGATAATTCCATATTGTTTGTGGCCATAAAACCCCCAAAAGGCACAACCACACTACTTAGACATATCATGACAAGTTTTAAGCATTTTTTCCTGATTTTTTCTAAAATATCACAGAAACATGTCAATGGGACTATCAAAAGGCACAACTAGGATATAAAATGAATGTACATGCAATAGTGTTTCAGTCTTTGCTGAACGAAAAGTGTTTAGTGTTATCATATAAAACATTTAATAACTGTTAGAGACTATGGAAGACTTCTACAACCTGAACTCATCAGACATTGAGGGAAAAGGTGATGGAACATGACAAGATTTTGTTTAATATGTGATGAAGTTGCAAGGTAGATACACAAAATAATACCATAGTAAATCAAGTGCAGATCATATAAGTGCAAATGCAAGAACATCTATCTGCATTTATATTCATCAATGCACTGAATGCTGATATATATTCACTCTTTTAACAGGAGTCATTGAACAGTTAACCTGGTGTTGATTCTAGATGGAATGTAACCAAAGGCAAAGAAATGAAGGGAAATGTTTAGCATGATTATTGAGTTATAACAGTGGGTTGCAAAAATGAACATAATATTATCCCAATGCAGAACTGATATTTTCTAGAAATACAGAGAAACAAACATCACAAAGGATGAATCATTGATCTGTTTTATACGTTTACATTATGACATCATTGTTTCCAATTAATAATATAGAAATATCCAGTCAATAGAGCCAAATATACAAAATAATTAAACTATGCATTGCAAAAGTCATCATAATACACTGAGCAAAAAAATAAATGTCTGTTTTTCAACATCATGTAAACTGCAGGAATATAAGGATGATCCCTTTGAAACTGGTATAAATATTTATAAAAATGTCCAGAGAGTCAATACAAATGTTGTTTGGATGAAATCACTCAAGCGGAACATTAGTGTTGATCAAATTGCCTAATGCACTGAGTAGGTCTATGGAGACAAAACAAATTGATTGATAAACCTGGTAACTTAAAGCCTGTCTGTCTTAGTGTCATTAAGTAAGAAAAACAGCCTTAAATGATCAGAGCATCTCCAGTTGTTGAAGGAAAACCATGCCTAGACTGCCATCTGAGCATCGAGAAAGGGCCATAGGTATGCTGCAAGCTGGCATGACCAGTGAGCAAGTTGCTGGGGTCATGGGGTGCTCATCCCGAACAATAAGAAGACTTTGGGAAAGGTTTGGGGCAACTGGGAGGACCGCTGACCGACCTCGCAGTGGTAGACCACGAGTCACCACACCAGGTCAGGACTGATACATCGTCACATCACATCTGAGGGATAGGTTCCTGACAGCCACTCGAACTGCCCACAACACTCCTGGACGGCACAATAACAGGATAAGTGCTCAAACTGTACGGAATCACCTGAGGGAGAGGAGTATACGCGCCGACAGACCTTTCGTTGGCCAGGTCCTAACACGGCAACACAGGCAGGCACGCATGACCTGGGCACGACGTCATCTGCGCTGGACAAATATGCAGTGGAAGAATGTTCTGTTCACAGATGAATCACGGTTCAATCTAACCCAGCCTGATGGACGCTGTCGGGTGTATCGTCGTAGAAATAAACGGTATGCACAGGCATGTGTACAGCAGAGAGACCGGTTTGGAGGTGGAGGATCTGTCATGGTCTGGGGTGGCATTTCTCATGATCATCGCACTGCTCTAGTCATCATCAATGGAGGTCTGAATGCCACAAGATACCGCGATGAAATCTTAAGGCCTCATGTGCTTCTGTTCAGAGATGCACATCCCTGAACCATTGGCTTGATTTAAATCTGCCAACCCTGATCCATTATATGATACATAATGTACATTTTTGGGCTGAAATTACACGTAATGTCAACTTTAGGAGAAGATAGTCAATGGCATATGAAAAATTTTCTCTCTTTTCAGAAATGGCACTGAGAACATTGAAGACAATTCAGAGACAGGCACAAGACCATATGAGCCACTCAGAAAAGACACTAAATGGACCATGCAAACAGTAGAAGGAAGCATTTGATGGGGACTACGGAAAATTCACTACAAATGCACTTTAATTCTTGAAGACGTTTTTTCTTTTCTTTTGGAGCTTATACTTATTAGAACTTTTTTACCCAAGACTTCATGAAGGCATCCAACTGACTGAAAGGAAGACTTAACACATTTGTTTTTGTGCAAAGTAAATGAATGCATCTGTCATTGAAATATTTTACTCGTGAGTAATGCAGAATGTATTTATCATTTGGTGTACATCAGATTAATGTTACAGGTATTAGACATATTCCATTATCACCCGATGTATATATAGATAAGAAATAATCTCCACAAAATATGCATGCTTATCTGAACTTCCAGGATATCATCAGCAAATAGTATCAACAAAAATTCTGTTTATATTGTCTCATTTAATGTTCCAATGTTCTTGACATAGGTTTGGTCAAATATTGTGGTGATAAGACATGCTTGATCATAAACATCAAACCATATCGAAATGTATATATTTTCTTTATCTTAAACTATTGACGAGCTTTATCAAGAAAGCTTAATAAAGAAAAGATTAATTAAGTTATCTGAAGTTTCCTTTTTTTAAGTACAATGGTTGCAGAAATGATCATACGCATTGGGTACATATGAGTGTTTTTCCGTGTAGTAACAGCTACTGGTGCCACAGCTGTGCTATGTGTGATCATTGGGACACACCTCTATAGGTATAGATGACCATTTCTATTGGTATTATGGAAACTATCTGATATAATGTTCAAGAATTAGGTATTGCAAAACTGTTCACCCTGGTGAATAAAGTGACATGCAATCGAGACACAACATACAGCGTGTTGGTTTTTCATTGTTTGTTTTGAGCAAGTTTTCAAGAACTGTTTCAAACTTTCTCAATCCCTATAACCCTTTCATCCAGTATTTACACCTATTCTGTTTTATTAATTTAGCGTTGTACTGAGGAAAAAACCCCAAGTCAGTCTGCTTGCAATATTTGATAATAAAGAGGCAGGAACTGAACCAACACATGTGTAATTGTGTAATTCAGAAGCAGATGGATGGTTATGGCTACAAGAGGATTTAAAAGGCTATCACAATTCCTGTGTCTGCAGTGGCATCGATAGTGCAGAGGTGGAAGAAGACGCAGTCTATAACAGATCAGGCCGTCCACCAAAAATCGATTAACATACTGCAAGAAAAGTTGTGTGGCAAGCATCAGCAAGTCCAACTGTGACATTAAATGACCGAAAGAAGGAAGCTGCGGCAGGAGACATTGACGTGCTTAGGAGCAGTGTTTGGAATACTGCACCTGTATGGCAGAATATCAAGAAGAAAGCCTCTGCTGAAGAAATCACACCAAAAGGCATATTTCAAACTTGCCAATAAACATATAATATGGTCTGCTACATTTGGTAATAAAATCCTATGATAAAACCAGGCATTTTGGAAAAATTCCAAGAAGTATGTTTCGCAGATACCCAACACTGAATATGCCCAAAATAATGCCATACCTGCTGTGTAATGGGGAGGTGTCTCAATCATGCTATGGGCGGGTTTTCCAGCAGCAGGACCTGGTGCTCACATCCGAGCAGAGGGTATCATGATTAGTGCTAATTACCTAGATGTTTTGGGTAAAAACCTCACAAAATATACATTTTACCACTTAGTTAAGAATGGTATGAAATTTTGAATTTCAAGAAGACAATGACCCAAAATATTAGTAAAAAACAACAACGGAATGGTTAAATAAGAACAAAATTAACACTTTCTAATGGCACAGTCAGCTTAACCCACAAAATATTTGCAGGCAATTGAAAACTGGCATTGCACAACTATTCACAAACAAATTTGATGCAATTAGAGGAGTATTGTCTGGATTAATAGTCCAAATAAAGTCCAAAAATGTGTACAAAGCTGGTCAAAGACTATCCAGGCATGTCCATGTGGTAATGGATACAAAAATTGCCGCTATGAAATATTAACACCAACATGTCACAGCCATATGACAGGGTAATACACTGAGCAAAAAAAGAAACGTCCGCCAAAATATACATGTTTATTATGGTCCAAATTACAAATTTTTTTTTGAAAAACCTAACAATAGTATGCAGTTATATCATTGTAACAACATGAACAAGTGTCATAAACATGGACATCACAGTAATTGCACAGTAACACTTAAAGTAAACAAGGGCTGTATGAGGAAAATCACAACATGTCAGTACTGACTGTGACCACCTTGGGCATGCACAACAGCTTGACATCTCCTGCGCATGGACTTCACTAACTGCTTCTGGTCTTCCTGGGGCATATTGGTCCATTCTTCCACCAAAGCATCAGCCAGTTCTTGGATGTTTCTTGGAGGGGGGTCTGTATGCCTGACTCTTCTGTCAAGGGCATCCCAGACATGTTCGATGGGGTTCATGTCTGGACTTTTAGCTGTCCATGGCAGGACGTCCACCCCACAGGTCTGAAGAAATGTCTGAGTGACATGTGGCGTTGTCTTGCTGCAGAATGGTTCGGGGATGTGCATCTCTGAACGGAAGCACATGAGGCCTTAAGATTTCATCGCGGTATCTTGTGGCATTCAGACCTCCATTGATGATGACTAGAGCAGTGCGATGATCATGAGAAATGCCACCCCAGACCATGACAGATCCTCCACCTCCAAACCGGTCTCTCTGCTGTACACATGCCTGTGCATACCGCTCATTTCTACGACGATACACCCGACAGCGTCCATCAGGCTGGGTTAGATTGAACCGTGATTCATCTGTGAACAGAACATTCTTCCACTGCATATTTGTCCAGCGCAGATGACGTCGTGCCCAGGTCATGCGTGCATGCCTGTGTTGCCGTGTTAGGACCTGGCCAACGAAAGGTCTGTCGGCGCGTATACTCCTCTCCCTCAGGCGATTCCGTACAGTTTGAGCACTTATCCTGTTATTGTGCCGTCCAGGAGTGTTGTGGGCAGTTCGAGTGGCTGTCAGGAACCTATCCCTCAGATGTGATGTGACGATGTATCAGTCCTGACCTGGTGTGGTGACTCGTGGTCTACCACTGCGAGGTCGGTCAGCGGTCCTCCCAGTTGCCCCAAACCTTTCCCAAAGTCTTCTTATTGTTCGGGATGAGCACCCCATGACCCCAGCAACTTGCTCACTGGTCATGCCAGCTTGCAGCATACCTATGGCCCTTTCTCGATGCTCAGATGGCAGTCTAGGCATGGTTTTCCTTCAACAACTGGAGATGCTCTGATCATTTAAGGCTGTTTTTCTTACTTAATGACACTAAGACAGACAGGCTTTAAGTTACCAGGTTTATCAATCAATTTGTTTTGTCTTCATAGACCTACTTAGTGCATTAGGCAATTTGATCAACACTAATGTTCCGCTTGAGTGATTTCATCCAAACAACATTTGTATTGACTCTCTGGACATTTTTATAAATATTTATACCAGTTTCAAAGGGATCATCCTTATATTCCTGCAGTTAACATGATGTTGAAAAACAGACATTTATTTTTTTGCTCAGTGTATTATGATGACTTTTGCAATGCATAGTTTAATTATTTTGTATATTTGGCTCTATTGACTGGATATTTCTATATTATTAATTGGAAACAATGATGTCATAATGTAAACGTATCAAACAGATCAATGATTCATCCTTTGTGATGTTTGTTTCTCTGTATTTCTAGAAAATATCAGTTCTGCATTGGGATAATATTATGTTCATTTTTGCAACCCACTGTTATAACTCAATAATCATGCTAAACATTTCCCTTCATTTCTTTGCCTTTGGTTACATTCCATCTAGAATCAACACCAGGTTAACTGTTCAATGACTCCTGTTAAAAGAGTGAATATATATCAGCATTCAGTGCATTGATGAATATAAATGCAGATAGATGTTCTTGCATTTGCACTTATATGATCTGCACTTGATTTACTATGGTATTATTTTGTGTATCTACCTTGCAACTTCATCACATATTAAACAAAATCTTGTCATGTTCCATCACCTTTTCCCTGATGGGTTCAGGTTGTAGAAGTCTTCCATAGTCTCTAACAGTTATTAAATGTTTTATATGATAACACTAAACACTTTTCTTTCAGCAAAGACTGAAACACTATTGCATGTACATTCATTTTATATCCTAGTTGTGCCTTTTGATAGTCCCATTGACATGTTTCTGTGATATTTTAGAAAAAATCAGTAAAAAATGCTTAAAACTTGTCATGATATTTCTAAGTAGTGTGGTTGTGCCTTTTGGGGGGTTTTATGGCCAAAAACAATATGGAATTATCGTAATGAGGAAAAATTTGAAAATTCATAGGTTCTCAAACCTCTACATCACTATTATATTTACATCCATTAAGTTTGGCTCTTTAAATGTCTAAATGATAATGCTTTCACGTAACAAACCTAATTTTGACATTTCTTTCTCACGGTTTTCATAACAATGGAAATATGAAAAATTTTGCTGAAAAATGTGTTGTTTGCTTGCAATTATATCCATAAACAAAAACATTATTTTCTTTAAAAATAATAGATATAGCAATGTGTGAACAGCAGAAATGGGAGTGTTTAATTACCCTGTGTGAAATAGAATGAATGCAAATAGATGATGATTTATAAGTAAGATTTAATATAAAGAAACGGATAACAAGTACAGCTCTCTTTAAAAAGATATCTGTGTCAGACTTTTATGATAATAGTCGATAGCAGATGATATTCATGACTGTCATGTAGACTTACTATTAATAAAGAAAACAAAAAAGGTTTTCCCTGGACTGGACTTGAGCTGCTGCACTTCCAGCTCTTTTTCAGCAAACCAATGCCTTAGACAATTCAGCCCTTGCTGCTTGCTGCATGTAGCTTAACTTTTCTGGTATAATAGTATATATCTGGTCAATCGCCTGAAAAAAAGGATTTTGTTTAGCTTGTTCTACTGCAGTAAAATTCCATGGATACCAGTTAAATTAGGGCTAAAAACTTTAATTTATGAACTTTGGAAGTGGTAACCAAGGACTTTATTTAAAATTAGCAAAAAAGTTGATTACAGTATAGCTCACTTTTGTGAATTATCATGATTTTGTAATCCTCAGGATAATAGAAATTTTGGACAAAATATCTTTACTTCATCTGACATTATTAACAAAATAATTACATAATATATGCAGTCTTAAAATTTGTGTTTCACATCTTTCAAAGAGATTCATCAATTTTTTTTCAATTTTCACCAAGCAAACTATTTTAAAACTTATGTATGTTACAGTTGCCAATCTCCTATCGGTCATTGAAAACCAAATTTTTGAGACAGAACCTGTTTGTTATATGTATCTGGCTATGTTAAGGTTCTTATCAGTCATAGTTTTAGCGTGTTATAGGTCTAGCAGTCAAATGTAACAATTGAAGAATTAAAAAAGCTTATATGGTAAAATTGATAACTTTGTTGTAATATTCTTTTAAAGGTGCCCTCCAGTGACCTTTTTTTATTAGTCATTTTGAAAAAACTAGTGTTTCTGAGTACATTTCCCACAGTTACAGCATTCAATACCCTCTCCACTCGACAATATTTGACCTAATCTGCTAGCTGCTGGCTGAGGGGATTCCCTCCTGTGAAAGCGCCCTCTAGTGAGACACCATTTTTGGCAGTGACGTCACAGGGGTCTTCTCCACCCTGCAGCAGGGGGTAAACACATGTTGGTTTACATGCAACATGGCAGAGAGTGATGATGACAGCTGCTTTATTTCAACAATAGAAGTTGATGACCCATCAGATAACTCAAGTGATGCAAGTGACAATGATATTGAAGGTTCAGAGTTAGATTTAGCATCATCAAATGAAGAATATAATGGAGTAATTAAGGGTATATGTTTGAACCTGTAGTGGACCATTCAGGTGGCTATGAGCCATCTCATTCAAGTGAACAAGTTCCACAAGGCAGCCCATGTACATCATCTTATTTGGGTGTACTTGTATTAATGTGCAATAACCATCAAATTAACTACAAATTCATCATGTCTATTGATAATTACCTAAATAAAGTTTTATGTAACCATCATTGATGTAAATTCCATTGTGTAGACCCCTGGCTTTGTTCACATTATGCTGTAGTATACACACATATCACAATTAAATTTTATACACAATTAAACTTGACAAGTTGTTATTCGAAAGGCCTTTTTTGCAGGTCATACAAGTTGTTAATTAGTATATCTGCCCCCCCCCCTCCAAATTCCCTTACTCTGCAAGAAGACTAGTACATTTATTCAATCAAAACAACAAAAATTTATAAAATAAACTAAATTAAACCTGTGTGTTGATATCAGCTGCAATTTTCCACTCCTAAATGTTTGGTTTACATTTTCTGCTTGGTATTTTTCTGATGCATTTATTGATGCAAGGTGATAGAGTGGCCTGGGGTGTTGTTACACCCATATACAACCTAGTAGGACAACTGCAACCCAGCCTTGCCCTTAAAATATATGACATGCAAATAAGCCCAATAATGAAATATACTTCAGAAGTTTGGTTTTAAAATAAAAATATAAATAACCTAGAAAAAATACACTTATCATATATGAAAAACATCTCAATAATCAAAATGTCAACTTCAACTATAGCCCTATATAGTGAACTTGGAAGATTTCCTATAGCCTTAAGATTGAAATGTAGATTAGTGAACTATTGGAAAAGCCTAATAGGGTTTAACTCAAGACATCCAGTAAAACAAGCCTACAATACATTACTTTATTTAAATAACATGGGACAGACTAACTGGTGTACCACTCTCAGGAATATCTTATCGGAAACAAATCATCTTATTATTAGAAAACATTAATGTAAATGTTTTTGCAACAGTCACTATTCTTTTGTTTATTCTATGTTTTCTATGTTCTTTAGTTTATTCTATGTACTATGTGCTAGACAGTTTATCTTAGTTACCTATTATATGGAAACTATGTCAATGCGGACATTTATCATGTGATTTGATAAACTGACATTTTGAAATCCTGGATAATGAGGCCTATAACCCTCATGTAATTTAGCAAAATGTTAAAAATTTTGGAAAGGCGCAGTAAACCTGGTGCTAGGCAATATATAACAGCTACTATGAGACTGATTCATTTTATATATTATTATTTTATTTTTATTTTTCAGTATTATGATATTCAGTATTATGAGATGTGTTCACTGTGATGCTATAGTATAGAAAATGAGATACCGTAAACTGGGGTGATAAGGGACGATGGGGTGACAAAGGACACAAACCCAGAAAGTTATTAATGACGTCATAAACTTTCTGCGTTTGTGTCCTTTGTCACCCCATCGTCCCTTATCACCCAAACGGAACATAATATTTGGATTAGTAGTTCTGGAAGTAGTATTTAGTTAGTGTATTCAATATATGTCATTTTTATGTCTGTATTAACAATGCATTGTGCATTCTATGTACCTTGTTTATGACAAATGGGTCAAAACTGAATCCGTATGGTCAAATAAAATTTATCTATCTATCTACAACACAACTCTTAGGCATTGCCCTTGCCTAACAGTGACACAATGGGAACTGTACACACAGGTGTTAATTGTATTTAATACAACTTTTTTAATTGGGCGATCTTATGACATGTAATAGAGCAAAAGTAAGAAGTATGCATGAAAAACATGCTATGTGAGTGTTTGCTAGGGGTTTTAGGTGACCCCTGTGACGTAGGGGGGTAATAATCTGCCATGGCGGTCGGCTCAGGAATTTCCCCAGCACCCCTCAACTTCACACTCAACTTACACATGGTTACAATAAACAGATAAACATAAAAGTGGGTGAAAAAGACTCAAGACATATTAGACAACATTTTAGAATGAAAATTAGCAAAATGATATTTTTCACCGGAGGGCACCTTTAACAAAATACGTTATGTTTATGATTAAATAGTTGGCAAAAATGTGCATAATATCCCTTGCCAACTATCTGTAGACATTTCACCAATTCCTATCTATGCATGTTACGACAACAATAAGCTCACCTGTCGGAAAGACATAACAATACACTTTTCCAACGTTCACTTACTGAGGTTGATAAAAACATTATTTGGTATTTGACAATCATATTCTTTCATGCACACACATATTATACCTAAAGATTTATTTTGTATTGAATGATATTCAACACACCAATTTATAATGTCTTTATAAGTCAAAATACTTTTTGCTCGCTGTTTACATTTAGCTGGCAACTGAAAGAACTATATATTATCAATTGCCATATTCCCTTCAACAGTTACTGAATTGTTGGGTTGCTGATTTGCATTAAATCTATGGCATTTAGATTAGTATTTATAACCAAACACTTTAAAGGTGTATATGAAGAAAACAATAATAAGTATTGGAGTCAAGGGAAAGTAATATAGATCATTTTGCAACTAATTATTATGAAATTGCTAATTATTATAAACAAAAACTGTTGAATGGGTCGAGCATGGCAATACTATGGACAAATATTTAATAATTGTATGCACAGAAATTGTACTACATTTACGCCTGTCATTGCTAAGTATGAGATGCTATGGAATATGAAGGAAGCAACATAATTTTAGCATTTTTTCCCGATTTTCTATTATTATGAAGAAAAAAAAGAAGAATGAAACAAATGCAAAGTGAAGCTTAAAAGTGAAAGTACTTTAATCTAAATATATCATTGGCAAAATGTTACTGATGTAAGGATCATAGAGTCATTGATATGAGGATTTGAAAGAGTACCAAGATTTCATATTTTTCTTTATTATATAAAATCATCTGTCATTAATGGTCATGACACTCCAAAAAAGTATCTTTATACTATTTTAGACATATTCTCATTAAGTTTTGTATGCATGTAGGTGCAGTAATGTGTGAGTCTGCTCTTAAAACAAAATGCTTTTTTTTTTTTTAAGTTTTCTCGAAATATTTTAAAACACAGCTGAGATATGTCAATGTGACTATCAAAATGCATGGCTAAGCTATTTAAAGTGGTCACATATGAAATGAGGTGGAATGAATTTGTTAAGGGATACATCAAGAATCGGCATAGACTGTGGCAGGAAGCAGGGAAACCTCAGCAAGGCGATTTAGCTGACAAGATGAGACATTCCAGACATATATACCACTATGCTATTAGGTACTGCAAAAGAAACAGGGACACAATAGCTGCAACAGAGATGGGTGAAGCTGTATCTTCTGGACATAACAGAGACTTTAAGAAAGATGCAAGCTATCGAGAAAACAAAAAAATCCATTCTATGTTGACAATGCAAACACCAAACAGGATATTGCCCAGTTATTTTATTTGAAGCTTAAAGACCTTAACAATGCCGAAGTTAACAAGAAAGGTATTGATTATATTACGAAATAATAGCTGAATGACCCCTTTTAGGAATCTATGGACCAAAAAATGAAGAATAGTTTAAGCAAACCTTACGAAATGAAAATTGGGACATAATATACAAAATAAATGACCCTAATATTATTTCGGAAATACAAAAATCCTTTTGACTCCTGCTTTCCTCTGAAAAGAATGTCAAGACAGAGAGCAAGAGATAAGAAATGGATAACTAGCGGATTGCTCAAAAGTATCAAATACAAAAACAAATTATACAGGCAATATTTGAAACACCCAAATGATGCAAATAGACAGATTTATAAACAGTACAGAAATATACTGCTATTGAATATCTGCTACATTATCACACAAGTCTGGTACAGGTGTATTTTTAAAGAGTACTATACTTGTTATCTGTTGCTTTATATTAAACCTTCTTATAAATTATCATCTATTTGCATTCATTCCATTTCATACTGGGAAATTAAACACTCCCATTTTTCTGCTGTTCATACATTGCCAGATATCTATTCTTTTATATAATTGTAAGAAAACAACACATTTTTCAGCAACATTTTCAAAATTAGATTTTGTAAGTGAAAAAATTAATAATTTAGACATTTTATAGCCAAATTTAAAGGATGTAAATATAATAGTACTTAGTTGAGATGCAAAGATTTGAGAAACTAAGAATTTTTCAAATTTTTTCCTCATTACGATAATTCCATAATATTTATGGCCATAAAACTCCCAAAAGGCACAACCACACTACTTTAGACATATTATGATAAGTTTTAAGCATGTAGGTGCAGTAATTTCAGCGTTCTGAAACATATCAATGAGACTATCAAAAGGCAATAGTGTTGGAGTTTTGCTCTGAAACATAAGTTTTATCATGAGTTCAAAGTGAGAAAAAATCCTTTTTCATAACCGTCCATGTGTCTGATATTAAACATTGCCTGCAGTCCTGCATGAATGAAATTTTGGGATAAACTATCTATATTCTATTACTTAAACTTTATTTTAACATCCCTCAACATTTTGTAGCTATCATTTGCATAAGAATTTATGTACAAAAAATTATTCCTAAATTATAGTGGACAATATGATGTTTTGTTTTATTTCCTATTTTTTATCCCCCAATTACCATTATGCTGTTTTTGGTGTTATTAGAGTTGTCCAGCCATGCCCTGATTGTTCTGTTTACAAGCTATCATCCATTTTGTAATATGCTAGCTGATTTATAAGAAAATGTGTATGAAGGGTGTTAATTTAGGAATAACTGGAACTTAGCAATGATTTTCTGTCTTTGCTGAAAGAAGGTGTTTAATATTATCATATAAAGCAATTAAATAAAGCTGATTCAGATTATGGAAGAATTCTAAAGCCTGAACTCATCAGACATGGAGGAAAAAGGTGGTGCGATATGACAAGGTTTTGTTGAATATATGTGATGAAATTGCAAGGTTACAATCTAAGTAGATACACACGTAAATAACATGGTAAATCAAGTGCGGATCATATAACTGAAAATGCAAGAACATCTATTGGCATTTATATTCCTCAATTCACTGAATGCTGATATGCACTCTTTCAACAGGAGTCATTGAAAAGTTAACTTGGTGCTGTTCCTAGATGGAATGTAACCAAAGGCAAAGGAATGGAGGTAAATGTTTAGCATGATTATTGATGTACTGTGGGTTGCAGAAGTATTTATTCCCCTGGAGTGTGCATGTGAACATGTCAACTAAAATTCTACACATATGAGTTATTACATGCAGAACTGATATTTTCTGGAAAATACAGAGAAACAAACATCTCAAAGGATGAATAATTGATCTGTTAAATATGTTTACATTATGACATCATCGTTTCCAATTTGATAAAATGGAATATTCATTAAATAGAGACCAATTTACACTATGCACTGCGACAGTCACCACACCCTGTCTTATGGGCTGTGACATGTTGGTGTTAATATTTCATAGCGGCAACTTTTGTATCCAAAACCACCTGAACATGCTCTGATAGTCTTTGACCAAATTTGTACACATTTTTGGACTTAATTTGGACCATTGGTCATTGTCTTCTTAAAATTTTGAATTTCATCCCGTTCTCAACTAAGTGGTACAATATATATTTTTACCCAAAATTTCTATGTAATTGGCACTCTTCATGATACCCTCTACTCGGATGTGAGCAGCAGGTTCTGCTGCTTGAAAACAGCCCCATTGCATGTTTGAGACACCTCCACATTTCATTGCAGGTATGGCGCTATTTTGGGCATACTCAGTGTTGGGATTCTGCGAAACATACTTCTTAGAATTTTTACCAAATTGCCGGGTTTTATCAGAGGATTTTATTACAAAATGCAGCAGACCATATTATATGTTTATTGGCAAGTTTCAAAGATGCCTTTTTGTGTGATTTCTTCAGCAGAGGCTTTCTTCTTGATACTCTACCATACAAGCCATTTTAGTGCAGTATTCCAAAAACTACTCCTAAGCACATCAATGTCTCCTGCCGCAGCTTCCTTCTTTCGGTCATTTATTGTCATAGTTGGACTTGCTGATGCTTGCCACACACGTCATCTTGCAGAACGATGATCAATTTTTGGTGGACGGCCTGATCTGTTATAGACTTGGTCTTCTTCCACCTCTGCACTATCGATGCCACTGTAGGCACAGGAATATTAATAGCCTTTTAAATAGTCTTGTGGCCATAGCCATCCATCTTCTTCTGAATTACACAATTACGCATATGTTGGTTCAGTTCCTGCCTCTTTATTATCAAATATTGGAAGCAGACTGTCTTCGGGTTTTCTTCCACAGTACAACGCTAAATTAATAACCACAGAATAGGCCTTAATACTGGATGAAAGGGGTTATAGGAATTGAGAATGTTTGAAACATTTCTTCAAAACTTACTCAAAACAATCAATGAAAAACCAACACGTAGTGTATATATGATAGTTTCCATAATACCAATAGAAATTATCATTTACACCTATAGAGGTTTGTCCCAATGGCGTTCAAACATTTTTGACCAAATGGTCACATGCAACTATTGCTGTGTGAGTTGCCACTTTTGTTGATACTTAATCAGCCAACTGTGACAATGTTTGGGTTTGATAAGACTAAACAAAGAGCAAGGCAGTTATCAGAAATAAAGTAGTCCTGTAGAATGGATCAATAGGTTTGGCATACATTCGGAAATGATGCAGGCAAATGTACTAAACAAATATATATTTTACAGGTTAACACATATACAATCACAACATGACCCTCTGAAGAAAAAAACCTCCCAAAAAACCCTAGTCTTCATTGAATTATGACAAAAAAAAATGGTACAAAAAATTAAAATTATTATTAAAATCATTTAGAAAGGCATTGTAGGCATGACATCTATCTATCTATTTCCATCGCAAACCTGTGCTTTTATAGTTGTATATGTATTCAAAACATACATAAAAGCACAGGACTACTATGTATACCTCTTGAGAAGCCCCCTTTTCATGGCCCAAAAGGGGCGTGGCTAGGGCGTGGCTAGGGGTGTGGCTAATTAATATTCATGAGCTAATTAATATTCATGAGCTAATTAATATGCATGACCTAATTAATATTCATGACCTAATTAATAGACATGACCTAATTAATCTTTATAACCTAATTAATATTAAATATTTGTGACCTAATTAATATTCATCAAAGGGTTTTAGACTAATTAGCTCGTTAATAAGAAAAAGTTAACTAGTATAATCTTTAATTGTCAAAAAGCTAATTAATATTCATGAGCTAATTAATATTCATGAGCTAATTAATATTCATGACCTAATTAATAGACATGACCTAATTAATATTTAATATTTGTGACCTAATTAATATTCATCAAAGGGTTTTAGACTAATTAGCTCGTTAATAATAAAAAGTTAACTAGTATAATCTTTAATTGTCAAAAGTGCTCATAATTACTTCATTATAAGGCTAATTAACTTTATGAACTAGCAATTTTAATATTCATGAGCTAATTAATATTCATAAACTTTTAGTTCATGAGCTAATTAATATTCATGAACTAATTAATATTCATGAACTAATTAATATTCATGAACTAATCAATCTTCATAAAGGAGGAGGGGTCTATATATCATTTAAACCAAAGTTATCATAAAAGACAAGATACATTCTCATAGCAGTGAACACAGACTTGAGGTCAACCATAAACACCTGCATGCCCCAAGGCAATATGATAGGTGTTACACATCAATACACATAGGAACACCTGTACACCCAAGGGCATTTGAGGTCTATCATTTTTATATACCTAAAAATATCCTTCATTACATAAACATCATATATATAATTGGCCAACATGTCTCTGATCAGATGATATTTTACACAATTATTATCTAGCCCTAGGGTATATTTCACAATGACACCTTTTCTAGACAACATGACAGGGTTTATGATTTTCAGCCTATTTTCAATACCTAAGGGTATGACAACATATCTAAAAATAGCCTTTTATTACATAATCATCAGTATATAAGAGTTCTCAACACCACACCTTCATACAGTCATCATGACTAAAAGGAGCTTGTCACCAGATCCACCAGATCCACCCAGAGCAAAGATCCCAAGGCCTTCACCTTACCAGATCAGTCAAACCCATCACAGAGTAGCCAGAAGGTTTGGTTATGAAGAAAGAAGCTTCAGAGCCACATTTAACCAAGACTATGTAGGACACAGACTACTGGACATACATCAAGAACTTGAAGGTATGTTTCAAGAAGTCATTGACAGATCAGGACAGCAACATCAACCTGAAGATAGAGCAAGGATAATCATTCAACATAATGACCTCAAACAGGACATTGTCATTCACATGAGGCCTCAAAACCTCATCACAGCAAAGACTATCATGGACAGAATGGAAAAAGTCCTACAATCAGCTCAGAACATGAGTGTTGACAACTCATTCCACTTAGAAGTAGGGACGCTTCATCATGACAGAGGAGGAGGTAAGGCCTACATAACCATACCCACTCTGCCAGATGACAACACACAACTTGTCAGAGCAATAGTTGTTGCCAGAGCCAGAGCCCAAAACCACCCCAGAGCTGCAGAGATCAGTAAGGCATGTAGAGCCAACAAAGCAGGGCCCAGATCTCAACTAGGTCTGGCACTTTCACTTTTAAGGGATATTCCTTTACCCGCTACTCACCAAGTAAAGATTGAAGATCTTCCAAGATTTGAGGATCACCTCAACATGCAGATTATTCTACTTGACCAAGACCACAAGATTTTATATGGAGGACCCCCCAAGGAGACCACAATTTATCTCTACCAGGACCGCCAAGGCATTAATGCAGTCACAAATATTCAGAGTTTACTACACTCAAGCAACATCTGCAAAATATGTTTCTCCATATACAAGACCAAGCACATATGTAGATCTACTAATCAACAAATACCTCCACAGGTAAAAAAAAATAGAAATTCTCTTACCATCACAAACACAGATATAAAGGACAAGAACAACTCTATCATCAGAAAAAGATGTACAATATTCGTCCCCGAACTACCCGACGACTACACCTGCTCAGCTAGGGCAATCGCTATCTGCATGGCTAAACTGCGACAGGACCCCCAATTTAAAACACTCTGCAGACCATCAAGAGCTCACAGAAAAGGCCAAAATTCCCAGTTAGGTAGAGGTCTTCAACTTCTCAAAGATGTCAACCTTCCAGCAGATAGACAGATTCAAATTAGAGAATTCTACAAATTTGAAGATTATCTCAATGTACAGATAATCGTCATAGACAAGGATACAGACCATAGCACTATCTATGCAGGATCCAAGACCAGGGACGACAAGATATTTCTTTACAAAGACGGACAACATTTTCACGCCATTACATCAATATCAGGGCTTCTCGCCAATAAACAAATCTGCACTGAATGCCTCAAATACCACAACAAAAAAACCATACATTTTTGTAAAAACAAATGCATGGTCTGCCTGAGAAAAGACTGCACATGGGAGCAGGCTGTTAAATGTCAAGACTGTAATAGAACATGTCGCAGTTCAGACTGTTTTACCAACCATCGACAAGCGGAGTTATTCAAACAGGGACCTCGCAGAGGAAAAGAAAAGTTATCCAAATGTCAACAATACTTCTTTTGCGGAGGCTGTAAGAAGCTACTCGACACTCTGAAAAGAACAAAAGAAGATCATGTTTGCGGCGAATGGCTATGTCGTCTCTGTCAAGACTACTTTACAGGACACCATCTCTGCTACATGAGAACATCAAAACAAAAAGCCAACACAGGTAAATTCATCATCTTCGATTTCGAGTCTACACAAGACGAGATATTCCAATGCCAAAGAGGCTACAAGCAACACTCGAAGAAGCACGGATGCATTACATGCACAGAAGACTACATATGCTCAACATGTAGAAGATGTAGAAACTGCGACAAATGGTACTGCGGTCTGCAACAACACATACCAAACTTTGTTGTAGCTCAGTCTACCTGCAACGACTGCACTGATGAGCAGACACACTGCCACCAATGCGGTATCAAATGCCTCACCCAGGAACAAAAGCACGCATGCCAACACTGCTACCAGAAGGAGGTTATTTTCAAAGGAGATGCAACAGTTCAAGATTTTGGTAAATGGCTCATCAACGACTATCACAAAGGCTACACATGTATAGCTCACAATGGAAAAGGGTACGACTTCCTCTTCCTACAGGGATATCTACTTCAAAATGGAATACAACCCTCTCTCACCAAAGTAGGAACCAAGATAATGTACATGAGTGTACCCCAGACAAACATCCGATTCATAGACTCGCTCAACTTTCTACCAATGGCTCTCAAGAAACTACCAAAGACATTAGGACTCTCATCATCATTAAAGAAAGGATATTTCCCTCACATGTTCAATAACAGACAACACTTTCACCAGAGATATTTCCCGAGCTATCCATCAACAGACTTCTACGGTAAAGACATTGACCTACAATGGCATAATAGTCTACAAGGTCCTTATGACATGCACAAAGACATGGAGGAGTACTGTAGGACCGATGTCAAAATTCTTAGAGAAGCATGCATGAAATTCCGTCAACTCATTAAGACCGTAACAGCCTTGGAAACTGAAACAGGAGTCACGGCTATAGATCCCTTCTCTCAGGTCACCATAGCCTCTACATGTATGCAGATCTTCAGACAAAACTTTCTCAAGGAACACTACCAAGTAACTCTTGAAGACGGTACCACAGCTAAAGCCGCAATGGTAGGAGGCCAATACTACCACAACAACCAGATACTAACTGCTGGAAAGATTAAAGAACAAACCTTCCTAAATTCCGACATCGCCCACATACCACCTCAAGGATATACAGCACGACAGGGGCACAGTTACAAGGCAATTCAATGGCTTGAATATCTTAGTCATACCCACAAAGTCTTCATTCAGCATGCACGTAACATCGGCGAGCTGTCAGTAGGTCAATATAAAGTAGATGGAGCTGATAGCAACGGAGTGCTCTATGAATTTTACGGTTGCCGGTGGCACGGCTGTCCCTCATGCTTTCCTGACAGAAATATCAAAGACAGTTACAACCATCAAACAATTGAGGAGCTTTATCAGAAGACCTTAAAACGAGAGAGTTTTCTAAGGACCACAGCCTCAACAGTCACCACTATATGGGAATGTCATTTTGACAAACATGTCAAAGAAGACCAGATGATGAAGGATTTCGTCACCTCGTTGGATATACCACCAAGACTCCATATCAGAGACTCATTCTTCGGAGGGAGGACATCATCTGTACATCTTCATTATGAGGTGGGAGAGGATGAGAAGATCCATTATTTTGATTATACAAGCCTCTACCCCTCGGTAAATAAATACAGCTCTCTACCTGTAGGACACCCTCAGATATTAACCAAAGATTTTGACTACACCATGAGAGCCTACTTCGGTATAGCCAAAATTAAAGTATTACCACCAAGAGGTCTCTATCACCCCGTTCTACCTTACAGATCAGGAGGCCGTCTTAAATTCCCTCTATGTCGAACATGTGCGGATGAGCACAGACTGTTGCCATGTCAATGCAGTAAGGAGCAGAGGTCCATTATCGGCACATACTGCACTCCAGAAATCATGAAGGCTATAGAGAAAGGTTACATCATCCTCAAGATTTACGAAGTTTATCACTGGGAAAACACTTCAGACAAACTGTTCAGGGAATATGTCGACACATTTCTCAGGATTAAGCAGGAGGCTTCAGGATACCCCGAATGGGTCAAAACTCTAGAAGACCAAGAGACTTACACCCAGAACTATCAAGATGTAGAAGGAGTCAGTCTGAGACAAGAAAACATCAATCACAACCCAGGGCTAAGAACAGTAGCCAAACTAGCTCTCAACAGCTTTTGGGGGAAATTTGGAGAGAAACCAAATCGAGTCAGAAGTCAGTATATCACTGACCCCTCCAAATTCAAGCAATTAGCCAACGATCCGTCTAACGAAATCATAATGATCTACATGGTCAATGAAGACTGCTTGATGATAGAAACCAAAAGTAGAGAAACATTTGAACCTGACAATATCAAGACTAACGATGTCGTCGCCTCATTCACCACATGCTGGGCAAGGCTAAAACTCTATGGACTCATCGATCAGTTAGGACGAAGAGTTCTCTACATGGATACAGACTCTGTCATCTTCACATCCTTCAAAGACCAAGATATACCACCATTAGGAGACTTCCTAGGCCAGTTGACCGACGAATTACCACCAGGCCAATACATAACAGCATTCATCTCTTCAGGACCAAAGTCCTACAGCTACAGACTTAACGACAACACAGAAATAGTCAAATTCAAAGGCATCGTCATGAACCCAGCCAACAGTCAACTCGTAACTTTCGAAAACATCCAACAGGTCGTTACCCAAGGTCAAATCATCAGACTCCCCACATACAATATGTTTGTAAGAGATAAAGTACATGGCCGAGTTTTTAACAAGGCCTCTTACAAGACTGTAAAGCTGGTTTATACCAAAAGGGTATTACTAGATAATTACGATACTCTACCATATGGATATTAATATTTAAATGTGTACATATGTAAATATGTAAATATGTAAATATATGTATACTTAGCAAAGAGGCTGTACAATGTTTGTAACGATTCAGTTATTTCTACATGAGCTATAAATAAAGAGATCAAACAAATTCACAATCAGTTTGTCATGGAGACTCAATCGATAAACAACGAGAACTGGCATGTCTTGGGAGTTAAGATACCCAAGAACGAGGTAGTATTTTTTAGCCAAATTATCATACTCTACGTAGTAATAATAGCATGCATCGTCAATCTATCAATCAGTCACCCTCTCAGCGAGCTCTGGGTAGGACTTTTGAGCAGCAGTATAGGATTTCTTCTACCGAACCCTACTATAAAAGACAGAAGAGTACTAATCAATAATGGATAATTATTTAAACTCTATTTACTATAATACTAGTAAGCCTGGTAGTTACTCAGGAATAACCAAGCTCTGGCAAAGTATCAAAGCCGAAGGTAACCCCCATAAACTCAAGTTTAAAGATGTAAAGAAATGGTTATCAGAGCAGTACACCTACCTGGTACACAAACAACCTACACTAAAATATCTGGCAGTATTCATTGATTTATTTTCAAGATATCTAAGAATTGAACCCATGAAAAGTAAAACCGGCGAAGATATGGTTAAAGTCATGAAAATAATTTTCAAAGATAAGCTCATTGTAAAAGAGTTAAGAAGCGATCAGGGTAAAGAATACACGGCTAAAATTGTCCAACATTACCTGAAGTCTAGAAACATAAACCATGTACTAGCTTATAATGTTTACCATGCAAACTATGCTGAACGAGTAATCAGAACAATCAAATCACGAATATACAAATTCTTTACCAAACATCAAACTCATAGATACATCGATCAACTTCAAGAGATTGTTTCTAGTTATAATAATACCAAGCATTCTTCAATAGGTATGCCCCCTTCACAAGTCACCAGAGAGAATCAGCAAGAACTTTACGAAAAGCTATATTTACCCATCGAGCTTAAAAGAGAAAGAGAACTCATTATATATAAATTTAACATAGGAGATAAAGTAAGATTATCCTTAGCCAGAATGCAGTTCGAGAAGGGGTTTGACAGGAAATGGACAGAGGAAATTTTCAAAATTGATAAAAGAACTGCTTCACACCCACCACGTTATAGAGTAACCGATTTAAATGAGGAAGATGTTGACGGCAGTTTCTATGAGCAGGAACTACAGATGAGCTTGATCACCGACAAGACCCTATATAAGATCGAGAAAATTCTCAGATACCGCATTAGACAAGGGGTGAGAGAGGCACTAGTTCGTTGGTTAGGATACAGCAAGAAATTTGACTCCTGGATTCAAGCTTCAGAAATTATAAAATATGAATGACTTCTATATTATACTCAACAGCAATCATAGCTCAGAAATTTTTCAAAACACACCAGTTAATTTTAAAGTCAGGCTTAACAGACCATTAAGACTAGAGGCCGGCTGGAAAGTAGCACTCTGCCAATACAGATCTACAGTAGCCCCTCATATATATGTATGCAGTAACATCTGCAACTCTACCATTGTCGGTCAAAAGCAGCTAAATATACTAAGATATGTACCCGATAAAGAAAAGAATCTAGACCGTTACTATGTAACGGTTGCTCAGAACTTTATAGATAGTATACACATTTACATATTAAATGCCTCTACAGAACAAAAACTTGAGATGACTGAAGGGGCAACATTCATCACGCTACACTTTGTATATAAACCTTAGCAGACTAGGTTCTAATCATTCCCATCAAAGACATCGACATGGAAGCATATTTTTCTACTCAGGGAAGTAGACCTACACCCTTTTTAACTGATGGCCTCAGACGTTATTCAGGAGCAGACAACCCTCAATACATTATAGAAAACTCTAAGGTTGTCAAAGACCTACCCAAGATCAAGATTGAGCTGATATCGGATATCAAAAAAACTTTTGACCAGACCAAAGAGGAGATGTCTACTGTTAAACGTAAGAGGAAAACCCTGACAAAGCCGCCGACTAAGAGAAGAAAGACAACATCAAATAAATCTAAACCCAAAAGTCGAAAAAGCCCATACATTAAAAAGAAGTCAAGCAGTCAACATCGCAAGAAATAATGGATGCTAAAACAACTAGTCTACCACAACTTGACCTTTTCTCACCACCAGCACATCAACAAAATGTCGAAAGGCAGTATTATATGGATTACAGACCTGTCAACCAACTGACAGATGACGGCCCTATCCTATTCGATATCAACGAACAAAAACATTTTCTGGACCTCTATAACAGTCAGCTGTATGTAAAAATGAAGATTGTTAAACAGGACAATACAGGTATGGCGGCAAATAAGAAAATAGCACCTGTAAACAACAGTCTACATTCACTATTTGAGAAAATCTCTGTTTCATTGGAGGGTAAAGAAATTAGTTCATCTAGCAACTACCCCTATAAAGCTATGTTTAGTACTTTACTGACATATGGTAAGGATGCTAAAAATTCTCAACTAAGAGCTCAAGGCTATGTAAAGGACGATTCGGATCAGATAGACTTGATTGATCTTAATAAAGGAGCTCAGATAAAGAAGGACCTCTTTCAAAAGTCCAACATTGTAGAATTTCAGGGTCCTCTTTATGAGGATATTTTTATGCAAAAAAGGTATCTACTAAACAATACAAGATTAAATATAAAACTCGATAGAACCTCTAATGAATTTGCACTCATTAACCATGAACCTACAGGTACTTATAAAATTCACCTGGAAGAGGTATTGTTTAAAGCTCACATGATCCAGCTCGATCCTCGCACACAGTTTGCTATCAGCAAGTCATTAGAAACTAGACCAGCGCTCTACTGCTACACTCAAAGAGAAATTAGAGTAGAAAATATAAACACAGGATTTACCTCAGGGACCCTTGATAACATTTTCCCCAACAGACTACCCTCAAGAATTCTTATCACACTGGTACCAGCAAAAGCATACAATGGCGATTTTAAACTCAACCCCTTCAACTTCAAACCATATGATTTGCAAAGAATAACGCTCACCGTAAATCATGACACTATCAATACCTTTGCACCTACTTTTGATCACGAGCAGGGGAACGGAGTTGCTGCCAGCTATCTCAGTCTCTATGAGACGTTTAGAGAGCTGGGTAATGATTTTGGTAATGATATTTCGTTGTATGACTATGCCCACAGTTACTGTATGTATGCTTTTAATATAAAGCCTGCTTATGGTACATCTTACACGTCTGACCATGGACATGTCCGTCTGTCTCTGAATTTCAAGAAAGCTTTGGACGAGCCTGTAGTATTGATGATTCATGCCGAAACCCCGGCAGTTATGGAAATAACAAACACTCGAAACATCACCGTTAAATAACTGTTATCTTATTACAACGAACTCATTCGTCATGCAGAGACCAGCCACAGTAGACACATCTTTTACAGTAACGGCTAATACCCCTGACTCCTGGAAGGCCATGTCTGAAGACAAAGTGCTCACACTTTTAAATACACCCTGTAATATAATAATATCATCGCCCAGTCAGGGAGGGAAATCAACATTTGTTTATCGTTTACTGAAACATGATATGTTTCGAGAAACACCCGAAAAAATTCTATACTGCTACAACAGCGTATGGCAGCCAATGTTTAGTACGTTAGAATCAGAAATGGATAATATATCATTTCACTATGGCATGCCCAGCAAGGATGATTTGGAAACCTTTCAGACTCTAAGTAGTAGCCACTCTGTAATTGTATTTGATGATCTAATGATTGATGCTATGAACACCGATGCAATTTTAAAACTTTTCACAATAGGTACACATCATAATAACTGTTCAGTTATCCTACTGACCCATAATTTGTTTTTAAAGTCAAAACATTCAAGAACTTTAAATCTAAACACACATGTTTTTGTCATAATGGCTAACAACAGAGATAAGGGGCAGATCACCTCTCTAGGTCGACAGCTAGGTTATAGACAGCTCCTACAGGCTTACCTAGCAGCAACAACTACACCTTACTCATATTTTGTTATTGACTTACATACTAAAACTGATAAGAATTTAAGATTACGGTCAGACATTTTTCCTGACGAGGGCCCTACAGCTATTTATAAGGCTGAGTAACATTTAAAATGTTCATTCACCATTATGACAGCGCTAAAAAAGAACATGCCCTTTATCAAGCTATTAGCTACAGCGGAGAGTAAACAGAAAGATAGCCTACTTAACACAATGAGCAGGAGTCAGCTAGAACTGCTTAGACAATTAGCAAGAAATATTATCGAAGGAGAGTTGATTGTCAGCAAACAGTCTAATAAAGAGTTAGGTAGATATAAAAACAAACTCATTAAGCTGGCAGATAGCCGAGAGAAAGGACGAAAACTACTCTGTCTAAAGCTCAGAACAGCTTGGCCTCGCATTATTAAAGCTGTTTTACCCCAACTAGAACTACTGGAATAATGAAACATTTTGTAATACCGGAGTCAGCATATCATAGACTTAAGAATAAGCAGAAAAAGGATCATCAACCAGAATCAACTAAACAGTCTGACGTAATATTTGAACAGCCTGAAGAGACCAACGATTCATTTATCACAGATGCATTTCCTAAATCTTCAAAAGAAAGGGCATTGAGACTTGTCACCTACATCAGAAGACATGATCCTGAAATAACATGGTCATCAAATGGAGTAGTCACAGTTGGCGGCAAGCTGATTGAAGGATCCAACATTATCGATTTACTTAGAGCAGCCATTAATGGTACAATAAGAAAACCTGAAGGTTGGACAGATTTCTTAGAAGCTTTGAGACATATCAATACTCCCTTGTCACTCATGACTCTAACACCCCCAGGCGTACAAATTAAGAGATCCAGATGGCTAACACACTAAGACATTCATAACTGATATTATGTATTATATCTATAACCTTGTCCTGAGGGCTAACTGGTATTATGTAACATAGCTATAAACAACTACAGAGGGTATACCCTCAAGATATTAATAACTTCTATTATGTAACATATCTATAAATAACTACCAATCAACAGACACTTTTAGTCTTGAGACCGCATATATAAGAAGACCAGAATCAGTACTAACTATTCAGAACTGAACACCATGTCTACTACATCCTCAACCGTCTTCAAGCATAATTTCGGGCAGAACAGCCAGGTATCCTTAACAGAATGGCAAGGGGAGAGAAGACTAAGTCTTAGAGTATTGGATGGCACCTACCCTGCAAGAAAATACCTATATCTACCACAAGGAGCTGTCAGGAGTCTACTACAATTGACACCACAAGTTTCACAAGCTTTGGCAGCAAAGGAAGAGAGATTTTTTGATCTCAACGAAGACATAAGACTATCAATTACCAGAGGATGTATTGATATTCGGCTGAGATGGACACCTCCCTATGAAACTGAGAAGGTTTTCACCAAGAGAGGCCTCTACATGAAGCAATATGAATTTGAGCAGCTTATTGATCTGTTAAACGATCATAATCAATGTTTCATTTAATGTATTAACTGTCTAAAAAATAAACATTTCAACCTGAACACTTGACTTTGTCATGTCTAAACCACACAAGCCTATCTATTTCAAGGCCGATACTATTAAACCACGAAAGTATGTATCTTTTAATTTAGAAAAGAATATCATATATCATATAGAGTTAAAAGATCCTTGCCGCGATGGGTTGATTTGGCAGCTGGAAGCTATGAGGAGACTTCATGAGGAAAAACACAACTTAACCATGAACAGTTTAATATAGAGATATAAAAACACATCAAAATAAAAACAATTTTTAATCACCATAGCCAAATTACCTCAACTGATCCACTTCATACAGAAACTAATTCATCTCTTGTAATGCGACTTGAAGGCCTGTAAAGATAGTTATAAAAACAGAACACTCTACAGACTACTGTAGGACGAATAAAGATGGCGCCATACTCATAAAGTTTCAACACATCATACAGAAATTGGCAGTTTACCTAAATACAGTACATGAGCATCATTTCATTCATAAATTACCTCCAACTTCTAGCTCGTCTCTCGGCGATCTTTTAATGAAGAGACTGTCAACATCATGCATGACTAACTCTAACATCGATGCACCTCAAGTGGAAATAACTGTCGGCAGTTCTTGAAATATTTTCGTAAACAGGTACATAGCATCTATGACAAACACTAAATTTAGGGTAGTAATTAATTAGAAAATATATATATATATATATATATATATGTATATAATCAAGCTTCACGAGTCTCCGCTCTAAAATTACATAATCTATATCCAGGACAAAGTAAAGGCAGGCGCCATAACACCAGACATCTTCAGCGCCCCTAGCGGTAAATTCATGAGGCGTCTGATAATTGGATGCTAACTCATGATACCTTTGACCCGAGATTTTACTTTAAGATGTTACATGTAAAAGGAGTCAAAATAAATCTTTAACATTTAATATAAGTCTACTGAAATGACCAAAAAGCGCGAAAGCGATGCTCTAGACTTGTAAGACAAACAAACAAACAACTTTTAGTTTTAAATATTTATATAGATCTGAATAGAACTAATATTACAATATATATATATATATGTATAAAGCTAGGCCTACAGTCTCCTGGATGAATCTGCAAGTAAAAACAATATAAATATAAATATATATATATATATATCTAAGACACATTACACAGAAAGTATAGAGATATAAAATATACTAACTTAGGCTACACCTCGTTGCATAAGTATTTTCAACTTGTGTGGACGAGGTTGTGCAGGGTAGATACTCTTGACAAAACGGCCCTTGACGCTGATTCTAATAAAGTAGGTTTCCCCGCATTTAGGCTCCCATCCTGCAACGTCATCAAGCCGTAGAAAATAATTTTTTACGCTCCCTCCATTATCATAAGGATCGAGATGTCTTTCTGTGAGTTTTGTGCAGTGTGATAAGAGCATCTCCCTTGTAGGGTTGACTTTAAACTGTGACTTTACCATAACGTTTTTAAGTCCTAACATATGATTTGACTCAATATGAGCAAAAGCCTCCATAGTAATTTCCATACTTTCGAAACTAGCTTTAAATGACGATTTATATTGATTTGGCAATGTCAGTGATCAGAATGACTACTGAAACTTGAAAAAAAGGGGAACTTGAATTTAAGGGGAGGGTTTTCAGCAGACTCTGCAGGATTGGCCGTATAATGTAGGAAGGTGTTAATTTAGCCTGAAGGATGCTGCAATGCTGAGACTTTCATGTAAACTGTTACTCTTTATCAAGCTACAGACATACGCTCACCTATTTTGAAAATGGCTACAACTCTACTGAACGCTGACGAGAACCCCTGCCATATCTGTTGTCAACAGCCTTCTAGACACAGTTTCAAATGCTGTTTTAGAAACGAGGAAATGAAGTTATGTAGGGACTGCATTGAGTCCCTGGTAATGCGTAAGCTCATCGCCGAGATTGCCGAAAGTCGACCAATTGACCTGTCTCAAAGCTACAAACTACAATGTCCATTCTGCCGGCAGAACTACGACATGATATACGACTCGACAGGATGGGGGGAGTACATGATTGAGGACTTCGTCAATCTTGGTCAATCAATAGTCCTTATCAAGCTCTCAAAAGAACACTATAGGGAAGAGATAGAGACTCTGAGAACCAATTTACGAGATCATCATCACAGTCAAATGGCTGGACAGAGAAGACGCATGACTGAGGAGGTTCTTCTACCTTTGACACGTCTACTGAACGTTGAGCATAGGCGCATAATACGACTTGTCACACCGAGACGTTAATCATGAACTTTACCAACTGTAAATAGGATTGATTAAATTACCTGATATATTCTTTAATAAACTAAACTTTTCTCCTTTTATTAATTATTGATTATTGGTATTTGATTGATCTGTATTATTGTCACTTTAAATTGGATATTAAATAGAATTTCCCTATGTATATATATCTCTGTCTAAGTTATTTTCAACACCATATACCAACGATAAATCTGACTACTACTGTAGACTGCCAAAAAAAAGTAGCTAAGTAATTTGTATTAAGTAGCTCGTGTATGAGGTGAAAATGACAGCTATTTTTAAAATAACCGGAGTCTAAGAACTATTCATGAAAGAACAGTTATGCAATTCTGCAATAAAACAGCTTTGTACTTGTTTAGCCTCAGGCCTTGAGACAGGGTAAAGAGCAGGAGGCTTAAGATGCAGCTGGAGTCTTGACACGCTTAACCCGAACACCTCGGACATTACATAATATGGCTCAATAGAACGAAGTATACAGGGGGATTAATAATGAACATAACTGCCAAACAAAGACAATATTTGTAAGTAATACATTTTGATGACACTGATACATCAAATATGATTTCCATATAAATATGTAGCAGGCTGAGAGGTACCATATCACATTCTACTACAGTTACTACAGGATCACAATAATACTATCACATATAATTAAGGAATTACCGCAATGATCGCCGTTATGCTGAGAGTTTTTATCTTGTCATGCGTGTTGGCCTGTCGTCAGGAAGCGCCAGGAATACTGATCTGCAGTGACGATGACGTTGAAGATGTCAGATATCTGAATCTAGACACCATTGAAGAGATTAGGTAAGGACTATAATTTTAATCACATATATTGTAATATAATGGGTAAGGACTGCACAGCGCTTTAATATATAGCAGCATGCAACCCCTATGCATTTTGGTTACACCTTAATAGACATGATGATAGCTGAAGATAAAGGTCATTATATATACCTGTATAGCATCATAATGCCATAGTTATTAAAGCATCCTAAGTAATTGGTTGCATGATTTTTATGTAAGAGCTAGTAGTCATTAAAAACATGTACCCCAAGAGAGATGTTTAAGTTATAATTAATCAGAAAAATTATTTATTATTCATAATCAGCATTTCATATATTTGCCAACTTACCTAATTAGGAATCAAATAATCCTAAAATATATGACAGAAAATTTTTTCAAAGATGTTAAGTTTTAATATCATTGGTAATTATGTCATTTATTCAGATTTTTCACACGCTATGAAGACGAGGTTGTAGATCAGCTGTCAGGAACAGACGCATCTGTCAAGATCGTGTTTCAGTCAGGCAGGATTGTCAACATACCTCTGGAGGCTTCAAGACCTCGGCACTCAGACACCCCACCTACAACAACTGAGGCCGCCCCCGTAACAATTGACACCAATACTGAGCCGATAACCGACGTATTGACAGACGCTGACTTGACAGATAAAGCCCCAGAGGGTCAACAACACACAAAGTCTCCTAAGATGAAAACCATCAGGATGTCGAGAAGTCACCCTGCATTTTTGAAAATGATCATACCTGTGACTATAGGATCGACTGTGACAGTCTTAGTGGTGATTATTATCTGTATCAAGGGTAAGTAACAATATATATACTGAAATTTACTAGATATACAGGAATTTATGACAAGACTTAAATATTATTAGACATGATAAGCTAGACATATATATATTTTTTTTGCAGTAATCATAAAGAGATTTCGCCATTTTGAACGAATTGACCGGGATATTCGTCAAAGGGAAGCCCTGGAAATGGAGAGACTGCAACGGAGACTGGACGAGCTGGACGAGATGAATGCTGCAGCTATCATACCTCATGAAGAGTCAGATGAAGAAGGTGAATAAACTTATAATATATATATATATATATATATATGTATATAAATAATGTATTAGTCTAGAAGTAATTAGTATATTTACTATCATAGTATTTTGCTTTTAGTTATGTTCAACTTTCACCGAGAGAATTGGGATACTTCAAGTCAGGGTAGCGAAAACAGCGGTATGTATATGTCATTATTTTACTGGTAAATTATGATGAGATTAATTATATACAACGAGTAAAGCGATAATATCTATATATATATATATATATATATATATGAGGGACTCATTTTCAGAGCGTTCTATTCCAGAAGTCAGACAGCGTCGACAAAGACGTAAGGCCTTCTTGGATGCTTGCGACAGCATGAAGAATTGTTATTAGGTAATTTTTTAAGATAAAATATGGTAAAAGCTTTTAAGGACTTTAGAATCCATCAAGTTATTGATTTAATGTTGTATATTTTTTGCAGATAAATCTGAACAACCAACATTTTTTTTTTGTTTGGTAATTTATTTTTTGTATTATACTTTATTATCGTTTTCTTAAACATCTAATTTTTGTATCACCATTTATGTCTTTTTTAATTTTAACCTAAAATAAAATACATGATAAAATGTTAAACACGGCTTGTTCTTGGTTTTATAGAGTTAAAATAGTAAAAGACAACTGTTATATCAGGTTGAAATATTTTTTATTTTCAAGTCAATAGATACAAGGATTTACAGAAGGGTTCATTTTAAAATAGTGACTCGTCTGTAACATGCAAAATTTCATTTAACGGCCTCAAAACCCTGGTAAAGAGCGCATGCGTTTGATTGAGTTGACGTATGTTCATCTTTTCTACAGTTTCCTCGAGGTGTAAGTTTGCAACATTTGCAGCCTCTGTTACCTGATTGACTTGTACCATGACATCAATATCCCTGTATTGTCCTTGAGGGTTAACGATCATTATATCCTTTGTCTTACATAATGGACAGGTTACAGCCTTTGTCGGATCTTTGTTTAGATCAAGTACAGCTAGAGTGATGTTACGGATGATGTTTTTCTGAAGACATCTGTGGCAGGTCTGCATCCTTTTATTACTCTGTACGTAACAGCATGAGTACGCAAATTTTGCGGTTAGCTGTTTACAGAGTTGACATTTTCTTGAGGCCCTCATTTCTCTAAGAAGTTGGTCTGTTAGAGTTAACAGGAAGAACATATCAAGACTTATGGAGAGAGATGAATTCTGGAGACACTTATATATGAATAGATTATATAACATATTTTATTTTTAGACCTATGATAGTATAACTCTCTTTTATGCATCATAAAAAATGTCACACTCACAATAATTGGGTAAAATACCCTTGGCCCTGAGACATGTTCACACATATATTTCTAGGTATATAAAAACTATGAAGGGTCATAAAAAAAAAAGAAAAGAAAAAAAAAAATGCCTCAGGATATGCAGGTGTTCATGACCAATATCAAGAGGTTGTACTGTGTGGAACACATACCTCATCTATTTTGAGCACTTTGATCTAAATAATATATTTAGGATTACAAGTTATGTAGCAAGCATACTTATTTAATAAGGGTTCCTTTTCCTTTATGAATATTGATGAGTTCATGAATATTAATTAGTTCATGAATATTAATATTCATGAACTAAACTTTTATAAATTTTAAAATTGTTAGCTCATAAAGTTAATAAGCATTCTAATGAAGTAATTATGAAAAAAAAAGAAGATTTTTTTCTCATTAACTTTTCCTCATTAACGAGTTAATAAGGACCAAAACCTTTGATGAATATTAATTAGGTCATGAGTATCAATTAGGTCACAAGTATTAATTAGGTCACAAGTATTAATTAGGTCATACATATTAATTAGTTCATGAATATTAATTAGCCACACCTAAGATAATTAGCATTCTAATGAAGTAATTATGAACACTTTAATCCATTAAAGAAAAAAAAAATTGATTTTTCTCAATAACTTTTCCTCATTAATGAGTTAATTAGGACCAAAACCTTTGATGAATATTAATTAGGTCATGAGTATTAATTAGGTCATGAATATTAATTAGGTCACAAGTATTAATTAGGTCATGAATATTAATTAGGTCATGAATATTAATTAGGTCATGCATATTAATTAGCTCATGAATATTAACCACGCCCCTTTTAATGCATATTAATTAGCTCATGAATATTAATTAGCTCATGAATATTAATTAGCCACGCCTCTAACCACGCCCCTTTAGCTCATGAATATTAATTAGCCACGCCTCTAACCACGCCCCTTTTAGGGCTAGGAAAACAAGTACCTCCCCATACATATATAGTAGTCACAGGTTTGTGATGGAGATATAGATATATAGATAGACAGATAGATAGATTTTTAATATTGAGGTAAAATTACTAGTTCTGGGTGATCATAATTATAAAGTGCATTGTATAATAATATGTTTTCATTTGTCCTTCTACAACGTATCTTTTTCCCTTGAAACTGCGGTAGTGTGTGTACCTTGCAAATAACATGTATTCCAGCTAATTAATCCTCACATTGCCAATAATGCATGTATTTCAAAATATGGATAGGATAGAAAAGGAGTGGACTCAATCATAGATTAATTTTTTTTTTAACCAAGACAAAATTAATACTACACTAAGAGCAGTGGTGATGCTTTTGAGCCAGCAAATAAAAGTAAATTGCTACGCACTGCATTGGACGCTCCAATGATCCTAAAACAATAACATTACCACAGTTGAACAAACAACTGTCAATCAAAGTGACAACTGTGTGAGTTGCCAGTTGCACTTGACCATTTGGTCAAAAATGTTTGAACACCAATGAACACACAACATATCTGCACTGATAGCACAGTTGTGGCACCAGTTGCTGTTACTAAGCAGAAAACAAATCATATTTACCCCATGGGTATATGATCATTTTTGCAACCCACTTTACTTAAAAAAAGAAACTTCAGATAACTTAATTACTCCTTTCTTTATTAGGCTTACTTGATAAGGCTCGTCAATACTGTTAGGATAAAGAAATTATATACATGAAAAAGGTTTGTCAACAGTAAATTGTTATTACCTTCTGATAAAACAATTACTTTTTTTAAACTATGATCAAGCATGTCTTATCACCAGGATATTTGACCAAACCACTGTTAAGAACATTAGGACACATTAAACAAGACAATATAAACAGAATTTTAGTTGATGATATCCTGGAAGTTCAGATAAGCATGCATATTTTGTTGAGATTATTTCCCAATTATCCTGGTTACGTTAATTTAACAATATATACATCGGGTGGTAATGAAATATATCTAATAACTGCAACAATAATCTGACAAATGATAAATACATTCTGCATTACGCAAGAGTAAAATATTTCAATGAGAGATGCATAAGCACATCAATTTATTAGACAAGAAGAAAATTGCATATACATGACAATAAGTTTCCATGGCAACAATTAAACTCTTTGCTTTTCTTCAGCACATTTATATTGTTGATCACAGATTGAGTAGTACTTTTTTGTATATGGTGCACTGAGACAATGTTATGAATTACATGCTAGATATTATTTAGTTCAGGCCTGCCTAGCTTTCCATGAAAACGAGTACTTTGCACAAAAACAAATGTGTTAAGTCCTCCTTACCGTCGGTTGACTTCATAAAGTCTTGGGTAATAATGTTCTAATAAGTATAAGCTCTAAAAGAAAAAAAACGTCTTCAAGAATCGAAGTGCATTTGTAATGAATTTTTGTAGTCCCACATGCTTATTTGTTCTACTGTTTGCATGGTCTGTTTACTATCTTTTCTGAGTGGCTCATATGGTCCTGTGCCTGTCTCTGAATTGTCTTCAATGTTCTCAGTGCCATTTCTGAAAAGAGAAAAATTTTCCATATGTCATTGACTATCTTCTCGTAAAGTTGACATTACGAGTAATTTTAGCCCAAAAATGTGCATTATCTATCACATTACGTATCAGGGTTGGCAGATATAAATCAAGCGATTGATTTAAATCTTGGTTTAAATCAAAGGAAAAAATAATCAAAATCAATTATTTGGATTTAAAATAGATGTTGTACGACTCAAAACATGATTTATTTGAATATATATATTATATATATTTATTTCATACACTGCATTCAGGCATAGACACATATTACAAATTACTCAGATACTCAAATGGTACAGAGTACAGCATAATTATTTTTAAATTTCATATTTTTGAAAAACTCAAATTGTTAAATAAATCTAAACTCTGTTCTTTTTTAGAGCACAGATCAGTAACTTTAAGAAGGAATGCTGGAAAAATGATCAAATTTGGCTTTGCTAGACAGTACTTGCATCATTCAAAAAATCAGATTTAAATAAAATAAAATCAGATTTTTTTCTAAAATAAAAAAAAAAAATCAGAATTTTTACCAACACTGTTATGTATCGCAATGTAACCTAAAACATCCCAGTTTCTAATAAAGAAAATATAGAAATCTATATCTTGCAGTTAATATCAACAAGAAATCCATCTTAACATCATATTTTGCAGGCTGACACCAGAGAACAAGCTTCATAGTCGATGTCATTCTGTTTGATTTCAGGATTTGCCTCTTGCTAGACAGTACTTGAGTACAAGCTTCATCAAATAATTTAAAAACAAAATGTATATTTCACCTTTTCACATTGTAGTAGTTGACGTCATCCTGTTTGATCTCAAGGTTATTATTTCTTGTAGCAGTTTGATCACTTTCCCTGAAATTTGTGCCAAGTGTGTTCAAGCCAATTGTGGGTGGTTGGGGCCGTCTTCTTGATTTTCTTATGTTCCTGGAAATAAAGTATTTCTCTGATATGCAACTAATGTACAAAGAAACAGATGCATGGACAGATATCGAATGCAAGGGCTTCATTGGACAGCAACTTTTTCAAATTACTACTGCATAGGCACTTTCATATTGGGTGAGCTTAACAACGTTATGGTTGGTAAATGTCATTGGAAAATGTCATGTGAATGGTGCTTGTGTGCTTTCAAGAAAGTTCTTCTCAGGGCTTCTTAAAATTAAAAAAAATTTAAATAAATAAAGATTTTTGACACCCATAATTATCCCTCATAACCTACTAGATGGAAAAGTTCAAGAGTGCATGCATATGATATGATTTTCTAAACAATAGGGGATTAACACTCAACAGGGTTATAAAATAACAGTACTTTTTTTTTAGAAAGCTATGCTCACATGGGAATCCATATTCTTGATACCACCACATATTTACACCGTTCTTTGTGATGTAAAAGGCTCAACTATGTAATATATGATTAAATTGATTTATGGTAGTCTTTCTAATAGTGAGGTGATCTTAATATTAGGTTCTACTGTTGTTATGAATTTACTCAGCATCTTCTGCTATGTAGTCGTAGGTGTTTTCTGTGCTCATCTCCTCGGTTTTTCTTTTCATGTTAACCATTTTCTTTAATCTATAATAAGAAAATAAAAGTGCACCTGGTTCAGTAGACTGGTATATATATTTTTTTTAATTTGTGTAAATGGACATACTAATAAAAATAGTATATACTCGTATAGTTGTTCAGATATAAGAAAGACAAGGTTCGCGATATGTCTTTTAGCCCTAAATATATGTTTGAATAATTAAGATGATATTTCAATTGTAATGGTATGGAGTATTTGAGTAATCAAACGTAATGCATTCCATATATGACTGATATCCGCCTTATTCGTTTATGTAGAATTAGCCTAAAATGTAATTTATTCATTCTTTGTAGCTTATTGCTGTTCCCAACTGTTTGTTACCTGTGTATTGAAACCACATGAATAAGAATGGATATGACCAACAAAACTGCCAATGTTGCAACTACAGCAATCAGTGGGAATGTAGTCTGTGTGCTCTCCTCTGTTTATGCAAAAAATAGATCGATAAGAAAATTAGTAACTTAATAAATAGTAAAAGAGTAACATATTGGATTGCCATGGAAACATTATTCCCACTAATGTATGATTTGCTATGCCAGTTTCAGATAGAGTTTGGGACCCCTCTGTTAGAAATATCTCTAATGACAGAAACCAATTGTTTGTTTCATTGCAAATAAGTATCTTATATTCAAAGCCTGAATTAAGATACGATAAGATAAGATAAAACTTTATTTACAGTTGGTGGCGACAATAAAACAAAGAACATAAGCTACAGTAACTTCTAACTGACAAATAAAATAACAAAACCAACAAGGTGACAAATATTTACAAATGATATGCGAAATGACATAATGTTCTTAGTAAAGTTACAGGTTATTTTGTATACACAAAATACAACATCCACATTGACAGTTATTCCAGAAGTAACTGTTTCTTAACAATTGTATAAAGTTTGCATATTCATCAACTTTTTTAATTTGGACAGGTAAATCATTCCACCTTGATATACTTTGGATTTCATACCATATTTTATAGTATTGTATGGTGGCTTTACTAATTTTGACTTGTCTCTCGTATTGTACTGAATTTCCTTTTAATGTTGTTTTTCATTCTTGCCCGGTTTGTTTCGAAAGAAAACCTAATTTACAATTAAGTTGTGAGACATTATCTGGTCAGTTAGAAAACGAAAGTTACCTTGATTTATAAAAAGGAGAAATGATAATTTATAAAGGAAATGTCTGCGGTTGAATATATACTCAGAGGCGCCACTGTAATTGAACCAATGTAAGCATGTCCAGGGTTGGTTTTTCATAATATGACAAGCCTGCAGAGAGGCCAGGTTTTGTGGAAGAAACATGAAGGATTTATCAGTGTTTCATTTAAAGTACACTAAAGAAGTTCAAATGATCCTTAAAAATTTTACATGGGAAAAACTTATTTCATAAATACTCATTTGTAGTTCTTTTTACTTTATTTCATGCTCGCAGAAATATGACATCACAATAACAACAAACACAATGACACCACTTGCCATTGTTATGATTATGACGTAATACAGCAAAGGACACCTATTTTTGCCAAAAACCAACACTGACATGGCTAATCCAAACTGTGCAAGTGTCCCCTCTTACTTTCTATCCTCTGTGCTTGGTGTAGACTCAAAGCTGAATAAGGTTTTGAGCAAAAGCATTGAGAGAATACCAAAAAAATAAAACAAGCGTTTCAACATTTAAGAGCTGCTTCTTTTTTTACCTGTTTCAATGGTAAACAAGGCATCACTAGTGATGAGACATCCTCCAGAAGTGCAAGAAAACATTTGAATTCTGAAAATAAATACTTCTTAAGTGGAAAACAATACCTCAGTTAGAAGCAAATCTAAAAATAAGATCTTACTTAGTAATAAAACAATAAAAAGAAAGGTTAATCACAAATAAGAGTGTCTATAGATCTAGTAGATAGATACATTCTCCATAACACTTACTTGTAGGGACTGCCTGGCTTCAAGTAGCCATTACAGAAACCTCCACACTTTCCATCTGCTCCCAAAGTATAGTCAAGGAGATTGTTTTCCATGGAGATTGCATTTGCTGCTAAAAATAAAATAAACAAATGATAAGACTAAAATAAAGGAAATCTTAAAAGAAAAACGGTATGGTATATAGTGCAATTAATGTGCATATAGACAAGTATAGTATATTATGTTTATTAAAGTGTAAAAGTTGAGTTTAGGATAGGAAATCGAAGAAATGTAATGATATGATACAATGAAAAGGATGGAATATTAAAAAATAACTGATAATTACAGAGTCCATGTATTAATAATGATTTCAGTGTCTTTTGAAGTTTACACTTATATTAAATAAACCATTACTTTATCCACAGCAAGCTAATTTTCAGCCTTGTTCTTACCAGGTAGGTCAATCCTGTAGCTTTCAGCCTTATCCTCTTCATAGTCTATCCATTTGCTTTGAAACTTTGCTTCAAATTCAGTTTTCATCAGTGTTGATTTGTTACGAGGCAGGAATGACACTAGATTAAAAAATACGACACAGCTGAACACGAAGAATGGTGATTATCCTATAGTTCATTTCATAGAATTGACATATCACTATAGCTGATTTTATATGAAAGAAATTATGCTATTATAGTTGGTTTCATACAGAGAAATGCTAGTGTATATGGTTATAGACATAAAATTGCTGTAGTTGACTTCATGCACAGAAATGCTCCTTTACTACAACTGATTCTATCCAAAGGAAATGCTAGTACACTCTAAGAAATTAAGGTACAATGAGGTTTTTCTTTGAGCAACCATGGGTGCTGTAAACTACCCCACAGGTTCTTCGTGCATGTTGAGGTTCTTTTATCTACCAAGCCATAAACAACTGACTCAGAGGTATGTTAAGTCAGCTTAATTCTATAAAAATTGAGGAGTGAAAATATAACTCTGATTATCCACACAGAAAACAGTCATGGTACCATTACAACACTGCTCCAGGTGATTCAAGGATCAGAATAAAGTAGCAGATCTATTTATAGTTTCTATTAGCTGGCCTGTAATCAATGGGCCAAGATTGCATTCACAGTAATCAGCCCTCTATAGTTCATTGAGTGATGCAGCGCTGGCACGTGTTGCAATTAATACCTGTAATATCACGGATCAGAAATCCAAGTTTCTCAACCAAACCAAAATTGTCATTTCTAAAGAAACTCTCATCATACGTTATGACAAATCCTCTCTGCCTATCTTGTGCTTTATCTGTGCTCTGCTCAATAAGTGTGGCTCCTGAATCTTTGATGATAGGTGCTATAAAGAAAAATCCAGAAATAAAATGCATTTTATCAAATTTTTAGTATCAGAATGTTAACTCAGAGCAGAAAGCCTATTTTTACAATAATCATGATGAGCTGAATCATGAAGCAAAAATCGAAAATGTTATGGTGTAATAAGAAATCAAGAAAAATCAAACTTTGCGGGTATGCCATTGTCACTTGGAAAATGAAAATGTAATATAAATGACCATAAAAAATTATAAAAATATTAGATTTTTAATAAGTGCGCAAATTGTAACTTTGTTACCTGCAAATAAAAAAATATATATTACGTTTGGATTGCCATACATTATACTTGATTCACTATACTTACCACATGCTGGGTTTTCATATTGTATCATTGAAGCTATTCCTTCATACAGGTCATTCACAGCAAATATCTGGGGAAAAAAAATTGAGTGATGTGGTTGAAGAAACAACAGAAATTAAATTTATTTAATGAAAAATTACGTTCAAACCATGAAAAACTTCCAAGAAAAAGATGATAAAATGAAGAAGAGTGCGCACAGTAATTTCGTAGTGCTTTCCTCCTTTAAGGAAAATCTCTGTAGAAGTATCATACTCAGATTCCATAGAGACTACCGTACTTTGTGCATCGCTCTGAAAACAAAAATTCAATAAAACGCTCAGTCACAAATAGTTGCTCATTGTTGTGTAAAACAAGACTATGATGGTAAATTTTTTTCTTTTTTAGTAACTTACCATTGCCGTAATTGTATAATTTTTAAAGATTCCATTGTGATATTTTTGGTCCAATGCAATCCATGATAATGACACCAGTTGACAGTCTATATTGCCTGGCAAAACGACTTGAAAATCAGGAACTGTTCCTGGATCTGTCAAAGAACAGAGTATACTTTAAAGAGTCAGACATGTAGGAGTAATTATCACAATTTTGAAATAGTAATATAGAATTACTGACTTGTTTTTCCTGTCCTCGTATACTGTGTGCTTGATACCGCTGTGTTTGTTGTTCCATCCCACTTCTCAACAATTGTCCGAATTTCCGCAGTGTAATTCCAGTAACCGTATCTGACTATTAATGATGTGTTTTGTAATTCTGATTTGTCAGCTGAAAAAGAAAAAACATTACAGGATTGTTCTCAGATATGCAGGAGACTATACCAATATGAGATACAGGTACCCAGTTTTTGGTTTGGCAATTATTGTATACTTCAGACAGTTGTATTATTTAACTTCTACATAAATGTTGTTATAATCATTTTTGATAATGAAGTTAGGAGAGGCCTTAAAAGGTTACCTGTCACTGGAGGGAGATCATAACCTCAGGCTTGCAAAAAATTTAGAGTGGAAGGGACCGTGAGTTTAATGTCAATCAACATATATTATATACGGTTCTACTCTAGTGATAATTTTATTTAAAACATGGTGTTCACCTGCCAGTGTCATCAACTATGTAATGTGTATATATGTAATTGTGTAATATTTCCACGGTAGCTCTTGATTTGAAATTGAATTTAAATTAAATTAAAAATATTTATTTTTGCTTTAGTTGGTACTATTTGCGCATCAGCTGCTCCAGTTAAAGAATTAAGCAAACTGGACATTACTATAAAAGTATTGCTTTTGTCATTCCAAGTCGCACATTTACTTGTCTGTAGACATGAACAGAAATATTATTGTTGGTAATACGAATCATTGATTCACCTTACCTGGAATGGTCTTTTTAAAGAAGCATGCATCCCTATTTTCTTCCTCAGAGACACAAACCATATAATTGGTTGGTCCTGTGCTTTCATTCTTGAGCCAGGATACCATCACTTCGAAGGGGTTGGTCTCATCGACAGACACATCAAAAGATGTAACCATATTAGCTCCTGTTGAATGCATGACATGAACAATGTCATCTTATTGGTACAGCTCATGATACAAATGTAATTTGTAAGAATCTTTCCCATATGGATTTGAATAAGGACTTATATTGCAACTGTATTGTACATTAATACGTACTTCCGGTCCATGTGGTAACAGTTAGCGTTTCAGGTTCTCCGGTTCCAGCACCAGTGCTTGCAAACACTGTAAAGATGTAAGCTGTAGCAGGGGTAAGCCTAGTGATAACATAGTTGTAGTCAGTAGAATTGAGCACTTCCAGATATTCATTAAAGTCTCTCCGCCATGAAATTGTGTAATTAGTGATGAATCCATTTCTCTCTTTAGGCTCTTTCCAAGCTAAGAGGATAGAAGTGAACGTCCTGTCATCCACTGATAATGCCACTTTTCCAGGTTCTACAAAACACAATAATACCAGGCATAAAACAAACAAGTAAATATACTTCTTAATCAGTAAATGGTGACATGAGGTAGGACTGCACTGTCTACTTCAGATCAGCTCCATTGTAAATTTAACCGCATTTATTTCAAATTCATCAGAATATCGAGAAACCTCGGACAGCATGCAAGATTGGCTGGACATAAATCGGACTTGTGTCATGCTATTCGGGCATTAAGATTTGACATTGTTCATGACACAACACTCGATGGCCTATATTAGATCGAGTGAATGGGCCCGACCTGGCAAGCTGATGGCCTATATTAGATCGAGTGATTGGGCCTGATCTGGCAGGCTGATGGCCTATATTAGATGGAGTGAGTGACCTTGACCTGGCAAGCTGATGGCCTATATTAGATCATGTGAGTGGGCCCGACCTGGCAAACTGATGCCTATATTAGATTGAGTGAGCCTGACCTGGCAAGCTGATGCCTATATTAGACTGAGTGAGCCTGACCTGGCAAGCTGATGGCCTATATTAGGTTGAGTGAGTGGGCCTGACCGGGCTAGCAGCATTAACCTTACCACTTTCAGATGTGTTGAATGTTTCTTCTGCCACTTCTCCAAATCCAACAGTATATCCAGCAATACCGACTATACAACTTCTGAAAGGTTTGAACTTTACTTCCAAGAAGTTGTAAGTTGTATTGAATTGCTCTTCTTCCTCTGAATAATTATAATATTTGACCTGTTTAGAGAAAAATTGCTCTTACTTTGAAAACTTTTGAAAACTAGCACATCAAGATGTGATATTTTACTCACTTATCACTGAGGGCCGATCAGGTTCATGAAAATTTAATAGCGTAGTACTCCAGAATGCCATTGACATTGTTTTCTTGTAAATCCCATGCTAAAGTCCCATTTTCATATGTGATGTTTTTGACTTCTCCAGGTACTAGTACGGTGAAAGTATGTGCCATGGAAGGAAGTGTATGAAGAATGATATGACAATGTTGTATGAATTTAAATATTGCTGCATAATAGCACGACTACAATATAGCCTGACCGTTGAACCAAATAAAATCAACAACTTACATCCCATCATGGTGGAAACCAAAAAAGAATCAAACTCCCCGCTGCCCACACTGGTACTTGCAAACACTGTGATGCTGTAATTTGTGAAAGGACTGAGGCCAGTAATGTTGTAAGTGAAGTCAGTAGCATTAAGCACTTGGTAATCGTCTTCTGGTCTGCCATATTCATTCCATTGAACTGTGTAATTGACAATGATGCCATTCCTCTCTTCAGGTTCTTGCCAAATTAACAGGATAGAACTGTCTGTTGTGTCATTCACAGATAAGGCCACCTCTTCAGGCACTATACAAAATCATAATAGCAAGATTGACATCACTACTTACATTTTGTTGTGAAAGAAGGCTTTGCTAATACCACATAATAGTAGTAGAAGTAGGTTTGGATTAACAATTTGTCAATTGTCACATAACGTAATAAATATTGTAGGCCTAAAAATAAACAAAAACTGATTAATTCAAATTTGTATGAGAATCTTGCTTACTGATAACATTAGCTATCAAATCAATTTCTCTATTTCCAAGTAAATACACTGTGAGCCATAGGCTATATAAGCTACAGCCATACAGAATTTAAAGGGAAGTAGACAAGACTTTGAGGATGTGCTGCACCTCTTCATCGAGGCAACAACCTGAACAGTAAGCCGTGAGCTTACCATTCTCAGATGTATTAATATTTTTCTGTTACGTTTCACTATGATTCCGATACGCTTCTGCTAGGTACTATAATATAAGCAATCTTTCTTGCCTGGGTGTTGACAGTCTTGTGCATGCACAAATATTTTGGCGCCGATTGTGAAACTTGGCCAAATCTCCCCGAAATATCCAGAACAGCTCAGATTGCCCCTATGTAATGGACAGTATTGCTCCAATTGTTCCTGCAGGACAATCGGCAACGTACTGCACAATTCTGGATCTTAAATTGCCTTAGTGGGAACCAGTCTTTATAAGTGTCAAATTTAATCTATAATCCCTCTTTTTGTTTCTGGTCATCCATGGATTTAATATCAATAACAAGGCCTGACCACCATATCAGTTTTGAGTCATTTGGGATTATTTTCACCTTTCTACTTGCTGCTGACTTTGTAGTAACACTTCTTGTCTATTGAAGTAGTTGTCATATTATCAAGGGGGAGAATTTAAAGAACTAGATATTTAGCACCCATTTGCTTTCCATTTGGATTCCTTTGAGGATGCATGTTTTCATCAAAGAAACAGTAGCCTTGACGACACTTGTCAATAATAATTGTTGATTTAGGGAATGAGACAGTGGCCTGATTATGTGATGTCATTTGTTGAAACAGACACCAGTAACGAGGTTATCATTTGTGGATGCTGTGAATTATGTATGGCTTCTAGGAGTTACTAATAGATCAATCTGACGATGAATAGTTTCTACTTATGTTTGATCTCACCACTCTCAGATGTATTAAATGTTTCTTCTGCCACTTCTCCAAATCCAATCGTAAACCCAGCAATACTGACTTTGCAAGTTCTGAAAGGTTTGAATTTCACTTTCAAGAAGTTGACTGCAGTATTTGATTGTTCCTCTTCTCCTACAACACAGGATATGTTCATTAACCAAGTAAATACACATTTGCATTCAAGCCGTAGCCTACAATACTATGTATTCTCTATAATTGCCACTTACTTATTATGTTAGGCTGATCAACTTCATAACAGGTATAATTAACAGTATAATATTGAAGTATGCCATTGACTCTGTGTGGCTGTAAAGTCCATGTCAGATTGCCATTTGATTCATCAAAAGTGATATTTTCCACTTTTCCTGGAACTGAGAAATACCAGATATGCTATGAATGATAGTCTGATAGTTACAGGCATAAATGGTTGTTTAATTAGGCCACTTTTCTTGGTTTAAAGTTATATAATGTCTGAAAATAAAGCTTATGAAAGTAAAGCTATTCTTAGCGCAACTTACATGCCATCTTAGTGGAAATAAAAATAGGATCAAACTCCCCGCTGCCCACACTGGTACTTGCAAACACTGTGATGATATAATTTGTGAAAGGACTGAGGCCAGTAATGTTGTAGGTAAAGTCAGTAGCATGAAGCATTTGGTAATTGTCATCTGGTTTTGAAAATTCCTGCCATTGAACTGTGTAATTGACAATGATGCCATTCCTCTCTTCAGGTTCTTGCCAAATTAACAGGATGGAAGTCTGTGTTGTGTCGTTCGCTGACAGGACCACCTTTCCTGGTGCTAGTAAAACAACAGTGTTATTGTAGGTGCAAACTGAGCTATTACATACATGTATCTGATTTATGTGATGCCATAGCAGGCTCTCAAGTCCGGTGACTAGAATCGTTGAAACATCAAGGACATCTCAGACATTAAAGTATCAATTAGTCATGTGTCCATATTGACATTTACATTTGCACATTAAAATAATGATATAAATCTATACTGCCTTCTTGTCTCATGATATTTTTCACCATTAAATAGCCACTTTTGCACAACAATGTAGTTTTAATTTAAAATAAATAATATAAATGTTAGTTTTTCATGCCATCAAAAACTCAATATGTAAACAAACCCAGTTATGACATCACAATACTAAACAATGGTGATGATGTAATTTCCATTGTGTTTTCAATGTTTTGGTCTGGATTTTCTCTCAATGTATAATTTATTTTTAAGTAATTAATGTCTTATAAAATAATTAATTCACACAAATTTAGTGTGCCTTGATTACTGAAGGAAATTTTCAACTGTTTGATAGCGTCTTAGAAAATTGTAAATTTGTCAGACAGTGCAACTTTAAGAAATAAGTAAAAGATCATCAGATATTTGAAGTGTCCCCATTATTAGTTTCATGAACATCTGTTATTCTCATGTTGATCTCACCACTCTCAGATGTATTAAATGTTTTCTCTGCCTCTTCTCCAAATCCAACAGTATATCCAGCAATACTGACTTTACAAGTTCTGAAAGGTTTGAATTTCACTTCCAAGAAGTTGACTGTCGTGTTTATTTGGTAATTTTCCTCTGGAACACAGGAGATTTTCATAGATCAATTAACTTTAAACCCCATACATTGCATTAGGTATTTGCCATAATCATTTATTACTTACTTATTATAGAAGGCTGATCAACTTCATAACAGGAATAATACACAGAATAGAATTGAAGTTTGCCATTGCCTTGGCAGCCTGGTAAAACCCATGACAAATTTCCATTTTGTTCATCAAAAGTGATGTCCTCTACTTTGCCTGGAACTGAGATAATTTTGATGTTCACAAATATTTTCTTTTCAAACAATATCTGAATAGAACATTAGTATGCAAGCAAATATGGTATGTGGCAGTTCAAGACGGAGTATTAGATGTTTATGAAAGATCAATTGAACAGCTTGATTTCTAGGTTTTGTGCATAATCAATAATTCAACTCAGTGTACAAGCCCACCCAACAATTGCTCATTAGTCAGTTTAAATACATTGGTACGACGCAGCACACAGAGCAATAATAATGAATTTACAAAATAGAAGTTAAACAATTTGAATTTTACATATGGCATGATACCCTAGATTCATGATTTCTTTGATATCGATAGCAGTGTCTTTAAAACGATTTATGTTGGATGGTACAAACTTTTGAGTTATTTCTAGTACACAATCAGTATATATTAGTGGGCATCAAACATATTAAATCGAAACGAAATAGGTGGCTTACATCCAATATTTGTCATAACACTAATCGTATTCCTATCTCCAAATCCAGCACTGGTACTGGCAAAAACGGAGATGCTGTAATTTGTTGAAGGATCTAGACAAGTTACGATGTATGTGAAGTTAGCAGCATCAAGCACATCGTAATTGTTTTCTGATTGGCCATATTCTTGCCATTGAACAGTGTAGTTGAGAATTATGCCATTCCTTTCCTTGGGTTCTTGCCAAAGTAACAGGATAGAACTGTCGGTTGTCTCACCCACTGACAAGACCACCATCCCAGGAACTGAAAAAAATTATATCTGCAGTAGTAGAATAAGCCACATTAACATTTTGATATCCACCAATTCTGATATTGTCCTGACAGTGAAAACATTTGTTTTCAAATTATGTAAATATTTCTCTGACATTGCCGATTATGCAACACAATGCCAATAGATCGGTAGCCAGATAGACAGATAGATATATAGATAGATGGATGGATGGATAAACAGATAGATAAATAGATATATAGATAAACTTTTTTTTAGGGTAAAACCTGTTAAGTGTTACACCTATCTTCCACAGGGCCCTCCTGCAGATGATCAATTTAGGTATCTATAATAGTTTAATGATAACCACATTTGTCGAGTTGTGATGAGGCTAATGACAGCTGAAATTCTTTTTTGGTGTGAATATTTTTATGTTATGATGGAAGGTGCCATGGTGCGGTTTTTAATTATTTTTGACTCCTTGAAACATTTAGCAGCAAACTTACAGTTAATTTACATTTTACAACCACAGTGCCATCCCATGGATTTTTTGTAGACTGTGCTTAAATTATCAATTGACATTTCAGATCATTACTGGTGGAAATGCTGAAAAATCGGCGACATGGGTGATTAGATTCACAGGGGTGATACGGGTCATGTGTTTCTCTACTCATCTAAACTTTAGCTGCTGAGAAATTAGATCAAGCAACTCATCTCACAACTTTCTGATGTATGTAAGGACTCCTTTGCCATCTCTCCTAATCCAATGGTAAATCCAGCAATGCTGACTTGACAAATCCTGAAAGGTTTAAATTTCACCACCAAAGAAGTCGACACACTTTTGACTTGGTATGCTTCCTCTGAACAAAATATTAATTAAAGGAAATCAGAAACAAGCCATCTATAGAACCTCACATACAGATATTATAACCTGTAGAATATATATCTACTTACTGATTATATTAGGCCGGTCAGGTTCAAAACAAGAATAGTTAACAGCATAATACTGCAGTATGCCATGTATTTCACATTCAGGCAATTCCCATGTGAGGTATCCATTGCTACTGTCATAAGTGAAGTTTTCTGGCTTGCCTGGAACTGAAGTAATGACAATATTTAAATGAGAAACAATCCTTGCCGGTTTAGCCAAGCAGTCATACCTCTCAGGCATTTGATTGATCGATAAAATATATTAGAATCCAATGCTTATGTATTGTTTTTCGTTTTCTTTATATATTTCCTTTCATATTTGACAACATATTTTATGAACATTTTTGTTTCTTATCATTGTTTCAACTTTAAGGTCATTATCATTTTCTGCAGTTTTTGTTTATGTTATATGAAGTGGTACCGAATTTCATATAGTAATTTTTGGTAAAGACATTTACATCTATAGATGTCTATGTGAAGATTCATCTATGTCTGTATTAATCCATAAGAATTTTGCTCATCTTGAGCTTACAGCTATATCTTACAAGTTACTGACTGGGAAAATATCTTCTAAATAAAATAAAAAAGTTTCTGTGTTGGTATTGTTCACAGTGTAAACTGTCCCAGATGTGAGGAAGTTGGTGCCATTCTATGCAATCTGTTCATGGAAGATTTTGAATGACGAACAAAAGCTACAACACCTCACCCTGAAAACTTTTTAAGCCACATCAACAGCATCAGTAGTCACATACAATTCATTACAGAAAAGGAAAATGATGGCTGTTTGGCCTTCACCACCACGAAGGATGAGGAACATTCAAAGGTACAATGTATAGAAGAAGACAAAGAAAATATAGCATAATAAGTCAGCATTAAAAAATTGTGGTTATCCTGAATGAACACTTACAAAACTGGCATGTTCAAGACAATAGGAAGATAGAAGTGACAGACACACCCAAGTAAGATCAAAGCATCCTTCCATTGTAATAGCATCTCTGAAGGGTCTTTCTTATGCCCTCAGAAGAATATTTGACCAGCATGGAATAAGATAACAAATCATTGGTTTACCCAAGGATAAATCAGACCCCATAGACACTTGTGGTCCCATCTATCACATCAAATGCAAAGGAGATGGGGAGGCGGAATGCCACCACTCATACATTGAGACTGAACACCGTCAAAGAGCCCGAGTAACAGAACATCCAATATCAGTTCCAGTACATCAGAAGTGTAATATTAAGCCATATTAACAAAGATTAGCCATCATATTATGTCAACATTGAAGTTAAAGATTTTATCCGAAAAAAAATATGTGGTTACAAAGGAGCATGAAGGAACCATCAACATCCATAGGCCGACATTAAACAAAGATGGGGGGGCACTACCAACTTCCTCATATCTGGGACAGTTTAGTAAGAAGCAAAACTGTGAACAACACCAGCACAGAAACTTCCAGTCAGTAACTTGTGATTAAGGCTATGAGACACAGCTGAAAGCTCAAGGTTAAAATTTCAAAATGGATCAATAGATGTCGATCTTCAATATTCTAAGTGGCATTATAAATTTTATATTCTTCATAATTTTGTTCAATTGTTTTCAGTGAATTATTATGATATAGTATTAACATCTAGGAATTAATAGCAATTCAGATAAAACATCTCAACATCAGAGAAACGTACAAGTTGCTTAACATTATACTTACCAGCTTGGTTGGTAATTTGAAGGAATGATGGTTCACAAAGCGCTTGCATAGTTTGTCTGGGTTGCAATGAAAAATGCACCTCAATACAGAAAGTGTAATTAGTGTAAGGTTCCAAGCCACCAACATACAAATGATTGTTTCTGATATTTTTTTATCGTGGAAGTAAGATATTGCTGTGATGCACAATCATGAGAGTAGAATGAAACATTGTAAGTTTTCTCACATCTTTCATAGCCCGGATGTACATTGCTCCAAGATAAATTCATACTATTTTCAGTAATATCGTTGAAACTCACTGTGTTATTCATTGGCAACATTGCCTCTGAAAATGATTAAATCAGATCACTTGCACTCAGCCATTTTTTTTGATAATGATTATTGTTTGTCATACTGTTTTTTTTAGTGGTATCTTTGCTCATGTTATGACCATACATAGGGAATAAATTTTATGGCTGCAAAAATGTCGGAGTAATTATGAGTTATAGTTACACAAACAGATCCGGTCATTTCATGTGGGCCTTATTGTTAGGCAATTCAATTACTGTACCATGGAAGTTTGATAATACACAAATCAGATTTTGATGCAAAAATATAGCTGAATAATAGTGAAGGCTATATATTTAAAATTAGTTTATGTTATAATTATGATAGTTTTCATACCATGTTGCACTTTAGTGAAGTAATGTTTGGTGGCATTACTGCATCCTGCTGCATTAATTGCATACAAAGTTCCACTGTAATGACCGCATGACTGTACTTCAGTTTCATTATATCTGTTCCCAGTAATATTGAGAGTGCCAATTTCACATTTTGTGTCACATGATGGTAGTGTTGGAACACCAGGCTCCTCAACAGATTGAACTTTTCTGATGCACTTGTCTTCATCCTCATCAAAAATGATTAACTCATGGTGTGTCACTGATGATGGTCCCAATGACCATAAAAACAACATGCCAATCATTGGTAGATCGTAAAATGATAATTCCACTGGTACAGGATCTGAAAGTTGAAATCATTTGCAAAGGTTGAGCTTCATTGGTTGTTAGATGTGACCTTGTTACAGGGTGTTCTCACATAGCCAGTTTTCCCGTTGAAACCGTATTGCTCTTGTAGAATGATGAAATATTGCGCAATTTTGGGCATCTGTACTGCAAGTCGTCCCCGAACCGAGAACAACCACCAAAATCGACAGATGTTTTGCTGATGTTCAAAACTTCCTTAAAAGACTTGCGGGTAATTGTTTATAGTTAGCAACCGTAGCGAAGATGTCGTTGCCATAGAGGCACTCATGGTATACGCCAAGTCACACGTGAGACACTTGTAGAAGGCGGTGGGTTAACCGTCTCACACGTGGGTGTCAAGAACCCGGCGGGAGAGGTACGTGTACGATGATTATACCGTTGGCTTCTACGTGTGCACTCATGTGTACCACAGATAAGTCAGCAGTTTCTACGTATAGAAAAATCTATACCTACATACGCTACGGTAGACTCATGTGTTATGAGTACGTTAACGACGGGTGCAGGACGGTTGCAGCTCCTGCTAGTCCTGCCAGTTCTACTTATTACGATCCTATACCAAGTCTCCTGCCAGGTCTCCTGCCAAGTCTTCTGCCAAATCCACTGCCAAGTCCACTGCCAAGTCTTCTGCCAAGTCATCTGATGTTGACATGGATGACAGCGACTAGACAAATATCATCAGAGGAAGATGAGGCTCATCGATGACAAGGCACAGACCCTCAGTGTCCCCTGTACTGGGCCACAGTTAAAGACTTTGCTGGAGTCTATCGGAACTAGTGCTGGGAAGCTCATCAAGCAGGGCCTTTCCGGTACAGACAAGAGAAATCCGACAGAGAAGGAGAAGTGGATTATCTCCAACTTTGGGTTCCTTCAGCAACACATCTCCAGGGTGCCGTCTCATCAAGCTGTCACCCTAAAGAAGACGATTGCAAACACACAGAAGCAACTGCCCAACTTTGATGACAGCTCCAGTGGAGGGCAGCCAGATTCTGGGCCTGAAGAACTGGAAGAAGTTGAAGAAGTTGCCAAGTCCAGTCTACCCAGTGACAATCATGGGTGGTTCCTTCAAGAAGAGAAAGAATACTCATGAGCATTCTGCTCCATCAAGCTCCAAATTAGCTGACATGGTCCAGACTGCTCAGCAGACAGCTGCCAGGATTGATCAGCACATCAAAGCCATCACACCACCTCCTCCCCCTCTTTCTCCTACAGATCCAAAGAACCGGAGCATACGATCGATGACTGACTACATCTATTCTGAGTGTCTTCAGTTGGACAGTGACAGGTATGACACGTCGAAGCCCAGCTGATGTCGTTTTTCCTGCAGCTGCAGGCGCAAGTCAGTAGGAACAATCAGCAGCAGCAGCAGCTCCATCAGCATCAGCAGCAGCAGGCCCAGATGTTTCAGCCAACTTTCAGCCAGTTCCAGTAGGCTACTCCTGAGAAACAATGGACTACTTTGCAGACGATATCTACACAGCCATCTGCTTCAGCTTCTTTACAGCCTGCAGCAGCTTCTTCAGTTGCCACGTTCCAGCCTGCAGGGACCTACCAGTCTTCTGGACCTACCTGGGACTTTATCTTCATTTTGTGTCTTCTCTGCTGTACCTTCTCCAGCGGTGCCTGGTTCTTCTTCCTTGGACCCTCCTTCAGTGGGATCCTTGCTGTCTGACATTGACAACCTTCCTGCCAGTTCGACTCCACTCAACATGAGCAGCCTGATGAACGTGTCCTTTCTTAATATGACTCAAATGTCTCCTAAGAAGTAATCATCTTATCACGTTCCTTGAAAAAGGCTATACATTTTTTCCCATCTAGGGCACCAATACAATGGAGAAAGTTCCATCTCAAACAGCTGTGCAACTTCCCTCCACTCTTCTGGTGTTGTTGGACAGGAGATGACATCTTCTGCATACTCGGCTATGATGGCTTCACACACTTCAGGAATGATGTTGCTGATGATATTGTAGGTCACTCTGAAGCCATTCATCAATGACTTGCAGCTGTTGCCAGTTGCCAAATAACTCAGGGTGATGGCAATCCTGAGTCCTGGCTCCAAAGCTTTCCTCCAGAAGGTGTCTTGTTGCTAATTCTAGGCCCAGGTTTGGCAAGCAGCTCTTGGAACATGACTGGCTGCATTCTCACAAAGTTCTTGTAGTGGGTTCCATCCACCATCAATAATTCATTCATCAAGTGTTCACATCAGCCCATCTGAGGTCTATGCAAAAGCCATGGCCCCACCCAAAATCTCTTCCTTCTCCTTCTTTTAATGACTGCTTGTCTTCTTTCTGCAGCTCTTCTGGACTGTTCTTCATCATGCATAATAGCCTATGCAATAGTTGCTAGTTGCCCATGCAATTCCAAGCTGGCCTGAGCCAATATTACACTGGCTGTTGGTTGTTCTGCATGAGCCATGGTCCTGTTTCTGTGGTAACAAGGAGCAGAATGAAGGCTACAGACAAGCAGCCACTTATCTATTCACATCTAGCCCCTCCACCGTGACAGCCAGCCTTCAAACGTAGTACACGTAATTCACGTAGTTAACTCACCAGGTTGTTCCATGTAACCTTCACAGTCATCATTGACACATGCTTGATACGCCCCTCACACGTACAGGCCTGCAGGTGGTACATAGATGCCATGGAGTCTCCTGTCGTAAACGTAATTTAACCCATGGCTCACCCAGCATCATATCGGGCATCATCCGTCGGGTTTGGTACGTATCCTACGTGTCATCCGCCGGGTGTACGTGATTTACACCTCGCTGCTGCCAACTCACCTGTCGCCTTAAGCACCACCCCTTTTTGCTTCCAGCAACCATGTTGAAGTCGTGAAAATGGGGTATTACATAATTCTATGTGAGCAATACAGCTTCAACAGGTAAACTGGCTATGTGAGAACCCCCCTTCAGGCAACTTGGTAAGTAGCACCCGTAACAGATTTAAGTATTAGTTTTAATGTTATCCATAAGCGGAGGCGTGTAAGCAACAAAACTCAAAGACAGATCTAAAAGTACATGCAGTACGATCTGGTGCATATGTTGAGAGTTAAGAATATTTGACAAAATGCATTTCATTTGTACATACATATTTATGATAATTTTTTCAGTATTGGTAGGTGTAGGCCAACTATAAGCTAGTAGTGGACACAAGTGGCTACAACCAGGAATAGATGGCTAAACGTTTAGAGAAACAAACTGGAACTTCCAGTTAACATATGGTTAAGAGGTGGTAGAACTAAGGTATATTTTACATTAGACCTTTTTACTGATTTGTTTCCCTGCTCTATGTACACAATTAAAACATTTTCATCGGTTATATCCCTCCTAAGAACAATAGAAAAAGTACCATGGTAGAGTGGTTAACAAGTGTGTATATATTCTAATAGTTGATTATGTGAGTTACAAAAAACCATGATATTCTATAGTTAAAGTAATAGGCATTTTTCGAATTTGCACACGATGTAAAATTGATTAAGATGAAATCTCCATGGGAGTAGCTTGATCAGTTTTACTGTATTTAACAATTGTAATATACTTTTTTTCATAGCAGGAGCATAACAAATAGCAATGAAATAAAAAGGAGCAGCAAAATTAAACAATGAAGTAACAACGAAGAACAAAACAATTATGAAATAAACAATTTGTATAAGCAGCTTGTCAATTGCAAAAAAAGTAACAATTAAAAAAATAACTCACATGTCCACAGCTGATGTTGTGATTTTGAAGTCGTTGTATTTGGATAACTTTTGATGCTGCTGAATATTTCAATTGTGTTCAAAGTGTTTGCATTCAAGTTTTCATTTATGTAAGTGTCATAGTCCGTTTCAACATTGTCAACGATCGTGTCATTAGATAAAACAGTAACTGTTTGAAACACATCAAGCACTGAAACACCTGTGGTCCATGAAACTCTCAGCACATTAGATTTATCAATGTCAAATTTAAGGTTTTGAGGCTTATTTGGCTCTGAAATCAGAAATTTAGGATAAATTTCAGATATTCAATAAACTTCAGTCAATAGAACTATATATGTAACGTACAAATGCTTTTTTATTTAACAAAGACATATCCTTAGTTAAAAGATATGCCATAAAGTTTTATCACTTGAGGACAAAACATCTACAGTGACCCCACTCCCCACGACCCCTTTCATCTAGTTACCTCAAATTGTATCTAAAAGAAAACATTTTCTAAAGAAACTAGAGGGACATCAAATGATTATGAGGGTTCAGGTTTGCATAATCATGATGTGTGTGTGTGTGTGTGTGATGAGGGCTTTACGTTCTGTATATTCTGCTCCAGTTGGGCTAATTAGGACAGGCAGGAACCATGGCCATGAGACAAAGGATGAAACAGTCATCCAACTTGCATAATCATGATCATAGATGAGCTCTCAGACAGTAGTCAATTCAGGTAGATACTTCAGGTGGACCACACAACTTGCTGACGGTATTTTGTACTCACCATCCATGCCATGGGATTGATTGGGTAATATTATTTAGTCTGGTAACTATATTTGGTCTGCCTATATCTACATTCCCTTTTTCATTTTTTGCTCAACTAATAATATCTAACACACCAGAAAATTTATTAAATTTCTAAACCTTCCTAAAGTATATTGTATTGTACCCGTTAGTGCAGATGTTGCAGTAGCAGAATCATTGCATATTCTCTCTGCATCACAGGCTTTGACAAATATAAGATACAGATTGCCACTTAGCAGATTGTCGATGGTGAATGTTGTGCCGATGATGTAACTTTCTTTTTGTGGACCACTTCCGGTATCGCTCCAGAGGACTTTGTACTGATCGGCTCCAGTCGATGTCCATCTTAATGTTATGCTTTCGTTTGTTACCCGTTCAACTATCACCTCATCTGGATCTATAGAAAATAGAGATTAAAGCCAGGAAAAGCTAAATATTCTGATGATGAAGTCTGCAACGGAAGTGCTAAAGGTGATAGCTATATTCCGAGCTAAAGGGATTTACCTAAGAATTTTGTTAGATAAATCATCTACGCTGAATAATTTACACTCCATTAGACATATCCCCTGAGAATAATAGAAAATGCATCGTGGATTATAAGGGATTATAATATTGTCTTACTTCCTTCAATGTTGGCTTGGACTCCTTTCAGGTGAATCTACAAGAATAAATAAATATCATATAAATAACTTACCAGATAGCTTTCCAAATCGGGGCAACATTTGTGCAACATTGGCGGCCAATATTGAAATGATGCTGGCCCCAATTGGAATGCTATCTGGGTAGCACCTGTTTCAGAAATGATTCTGTGTCAAATATGTTTCGAAGTTAAAAGAAACCTATTATTTGAAGCAAATTCTTTATAAACTATTTTTTTTTAGTTTTCATCTAAAATTCATCGTTGGTTCATAGTATATTTATTTTAGAGACAAGGCGCAATGACAGACAAAACTTTGGCATTAGTTTGTAACTTAAAGATTGTAGTTATATGTTATTATGATTTTGCTTTTATAACACATTTATCAAGAAGTTCAGTTACCATGTTATATCAAGCTTAACCTCACTTACCACGTAAAAAAAACCAGATAGTAGAAGTCCTACCAAATAAAAATTAACATTAAACATTCACCTATCTTGTATGACAGTCATCAGTCACCCCTATCGTCATTGATAACCATGCTCCCTTTCCCATCACTGACCTTTTTTTTTTATTATTACAAAAACAGCAAGCTTTCATAAGTTATGTTTATTAGATGTCCCATATTACACGAAATTATGTTGAAGTAATTGAAACAAGTGATTGAACAAATAAACAGAAACACTGCATGAAAAAAGAAAACATGGATTCACAAAATGAACTACATGGCTGATTCTGTATATTTACAACTTATTTCTCATAATCAAATAGGTCAAAGAAAGTAATTTTGCCAAGAATCCGATATAGGAACAACACATGTGAATTGAATGCTTTGAAATGGTCAGACTTTTGTTGGTGCAAAACAAAACAAACACTGTTAAATAAATATGCCAATAAATATACTGGTCCATTTAAACTTTACCCACACATATAAAGTTTTTCATGACTACTGTGTAAAAACATTGCATTTAGTTTATATGAGCATTTAATATATTAATTTGGTGTGATGCAAATAAATTTGGTGTTTATCTGTTAAACACCAAGATTAACGCTAAACATATGTAAAGCTGAAGCACTGTGTATCACAACAGCCTTCATGGATGGGGCCAGTTTCAGTCAATAACATCATATTACACTTCAAAAATGTGCAATATTATCCACAAAAATAATATTCCTTCTCATTCCAAGTGATAATTTTCATTATTTATACGTATTTACCACTTGTTTTCAAGGAATTCCTTGCCTGTATGCTGGGAATGTTCAATTCTCATTTCTAATGGCAGCTAATTTGCATATTTCACCATCTCAACACATGATGGCGCTTCCTGATTGGCCAATATCTCCCAAGCACTGTGTGCTGTCACCTTTCAGCCAATTTAGTGACTTAACTGGGCAATCTTTGTTTAAGAATTGTCAATGAGTGTAATCAATGCAAAACAAAGCTAATCGATAGTCAATCTCATTGTTAGACATTCAATGCCATAAGCCAGCCGATAGGCTATCAGGCAAATTTGTTGAAATTTAAGTCTGACTGGAAAACTAACAAAATAATTGCCATCAAGCTCAGGGCATTTCCTAGTGTATTTAGCTTCATTATGATTGGCTGTTTCAAATGACATAGCCTTGGTATTAGTTAAAGTATAAGTGTGCCATCACATGCATGCTTGCATTTGGCAAATCATTACCCATGGAGTAGATACAAAACCAACTTTCTCAAAGGTACTGCTTTATTTGATATGCACTGACCAAACCTATTCAATATCAATTGAGACAGACCAGTCAGATCTTGATTTCTCGTTACTAAACCAACAGCAGCATGCTTTAAAGCTTTGGCATGCCCTTGAGTTGCAGAATACGCATTATTATTACACCACAGCATGACCACTCGATATGATTCAGTTATTATTAATTCTATTGTATGACCGATTCCATCAAGGGGCCTCTGCTTCTCTGATATAAGCAACTAGCAAAAAATTTCAACAGCGCATCAGAAATAACTCGGTTTTCAGTTTCATAATTTCATCATCAATTTGATACAAATGAAGATTGTCAGGAATTCTATCAGAGCTTGACAACATGCTTGATTAACAGGATCCTGAGGAACATAAACATCACAGTTTGTCCTAACTTATACCTGCCATTGCAGTTTCCAATATTTAGCCCTAAGGTGGAAAGCACAATTTCTCACCTTAGTGATGTAACCATATATGTTTGATAGTCGTTTCTTCAACTTTTCAGCCCTATATTGACCTGATGCACAACTAAGCTATAAAGAGCAAAACCATATAAAATGTAAGGGTAAGTGCATTAATGCTATAACACAATTTTTAGCATTTTTTCAGATTTTCCATTCATTATCATACAAAAAGCACGCAATGAATATCAAAATTAAGTTTGAAAAGTTAAAATACTATAATTAGGATATGTCACTGACAAATTTCAGTCATGTAGGGTCAATAGCGTCTTTGGTATGGAGGTTTGAAAAAGTCCTATTTTTCTCTTATTTTGAAAATTCTCTTGTATTTACAGCTATCAGACCCCCAAATGGCACCACTGCACTATTTTAGACATATTATGACAAGGTTTTAAGCATAAAGGCGCAGTAGTGTTCTTCTCCAGAAACAAAAATATTACTTTATTTATATTTTTGCCAAATTTTGTAAAACATGGCCAAAAAATTTTAATGTGACTATCAAAAGGCACCATTAGGCCATATAGAGTATTACTGTACAACCTTTTGTTTGGGTTAGTGAATTAATGTTGGAGTTCAGCTCTGGAAACAAAAGTGTTATGCCCTGCTTCCTCAGACTGGCAATGCAATACATGCATGTAATAAAGTGTTTACTTGACTTTTGTAGTCTACATAAAAGACTGCAGCACCCCTTTCCTATTATTTCCCCAAAACTAGGAGTTTTGTATGTCACAAACATTCCAGATGCATTGCATCGCATTGCCAGTCCAAGAAATTTAAAATGATATTAAATCAAGTTTTTGCTAATTACATGCATATGAAGAAGCATATTAGCAGTGAAAAAGACATTTTGATTTTAATCAATGATTTTTATGAAAAAAATATCACTTGCATATCATTGTGATTTAAATCATTGATTTAAATCGACCTGATTTTAATTCCCCAACCCTGTTACCTAATATTCTGTTTACACTTTTTTATGTCAATTGTCTTACCCAGTAATAAAACCCATCTGGGTTAGAATGGTTAGATATGCTAGGTGGCAGTAAAATATCCCAAAGTGCCTCACGTTTCTGCACTGATAATAAATCACTGAAAAAATGAATATTACTTCACATTCTTTAAGATTCTGAAGATCTATTACAGTGGGCTGGATGTAGACTGAAGCCGATCAGTACAAGGTCATTTGGAGTGATAGTACAGGAATTGATTCAACAGTTACCACCACAGGACTGCTAAGTGGCAATTTGTACATGATATTTGTGAAAGCATGTGACGCTGAACTAAACTGCAACCTGTCTGCTGCAAGGGTTTCTACATTTACAGGTATGATAATGTTTGAACAATGATGAAGAAACCTATTAAGGCCAGTAAGGCAATAACAATCAGACAAAGCTCGCGTAACATGCCCGAATGTTCAATTTAGGAACAGATATTATATGATGAGAACTACCATATTCTAAGTAAGTAATATTTTGTTTCTGTAGGTTCTAACATATTTTGCTTTAATTAATTGAGCCCATTTTGTGATTGTTTTGTTCTTATTTGACTTATTTTTAGAACCAAAGACAACATCAGTGTGATTGCTGACAAAAGCTATTTTCCTTTGATTTCCTGGACACCAGGTGATTCCTGCTCAGATACCATGCACACGGTTGTTATCACTTCAAATAACACAGAAATTGACAGACATGAAACACAAGAGACTCCTTATGTCACTGATAATATGGAAGCAAACACAATGTACACGATTGAAGTCTTCAGTAGTGTCAGTGTGTGCGTGTGTGATTAGGGCTTTACGTCCTGTATTTCAGCACCAGTTGGGCTAATTAGGACAGGCAGAGACCATGGCAATGAGACGAAGGATGAAACAGCCATCCAACTTAGGCTCAACTGGAAATCTAACCCGGGACCCAGCGGTTGGAAGCCCAGAGCGCAAACTTAATTATCAGTCTTGTACAGACCTGCCAAGGTGTAATTGTGTCATGTAAAAGTTTCCCGGAAGACAATAAACCTGCCCAAATTTACATTTACATTTGATATAATATGGGAAGTACATGATTTTCTTCTTTTTTGTTTGTTTTAGATCCAGCACCAATTCAACTAAGCATGTATTGTATAGGATCAATAGGAAAAATTAAGTTTTACTTCTGTTTGGAGAGACCAACTAAGTACACAGAGTCTATCTAATTTGATGAAGACTTAAATGAATGTGTATTTAAATTATTTCATGTTGAACACATGGATGAACCACTGCCACCCTCTTGTGATCCTGGCTGTGAAAAAATGCATCCCATCTTCAAGAAGTACACGGATAGATATCTCTATACCTTCGCATCCCGGTGTAGATATTACTGAGTGACATATTATGTGATGAATGAAGCTGGCTGTAGCAGTGTGAGGTCCATATACTTCAATCTGGCCCACCCAGTTTGTTGTGTTATCATGCTTACAGGCAATATCCACCATGGAATGCAGATTGTTATGTTATAAATTAAAAAGACGAGTCAGAATGCTTTCAAATATAAGTTATCATTGTTGGTCATATCACACAGATTAGACTTGTGCAATAATTCTGAAAGAGAGACCTCTTTAATTTAGAACGGAGTGACCTAAATCACCGATAAAGGAATGTAATTTCTTATTGAAATCAGTAATGAAGCACTGAACAGATTTCAAGATCATGTCTGTCACCACTTACACTCGGCGACAGTGAAATTCGCCATGACAACGAGATTCGCCACTCGTAATAAAGTGCAATTAACATTTATTAGATGCCTGTTGGGGTGACAGAGTATTGTCAATTATATAAACAATTAGTTTTTGTAACAAATCATGAACTTGCAAGGTGTATAATTCAGTATTAGGGGGGTGGCAAATCTCGTTGTTGTGGCGAATTTCACTGTCGCCGAGTGTATACAATGTCCACTGTCCAGATAATTTATATCAGATACAGTGTACAAATCTAGGTTTTATGTCTGACACCTTTTTATCAAATACAATGGCCTGACTCTTTTTGCATTTAACCTTTACATCCAACTCATTGGCACGAATATCAAGCATTCTTGACATTGCATTCTGAGTAGGCGCTAGTAAAATAATGTCAGCAGCATATCCAATAACACCAGATAGATAGATATTTATTTAAAAATTGACTACAGAACAGAATTGGAATTGTTAATTTTACGATGCAAAATAACCACAGTATTTGCTTCCTGCATGATTATCAAAACCTGACCTATGTAATTCAACAATCATATTTATTTTTTATCAATATCCACTAGAAATAGACATGCACTTATATTAGTACTAGCTGCTGGAAAAAAATTTATCAGAAGATGTAATATATTTTGTCAGATTAACATTGTGTCTTGACGTCACCAATAGGCAGGCCTATAATGACGTCATCTCATTGCAATAACTGATGACGTAATTTCCATTTTTTTTACTTTGCCAGCATTTATAAGTTGGCCTGTTTGCTTTTGGCCATGGCACTGCATTTTTGTTGCTAGCAAAGTCATATTTTTTCTAGGGAAAATATGAAATTACAGGGAAAATATGACTTTGTGAAGGAAAATAACTTTGACCAACTTAATTCCACATTAAAACCTATAGGCTAGCCCATATCTCCCAGGGAGATACTTGTGTTATTAGGGCTGATACATGATCAATCATAGAATAAACTAAAAATGAATATATAGTAACATACATAATTACTGTAATCTACTGTATTTTCACAACTTATTATTTATCTACTCTGTAATTTATGAGTCCAATATTGAAAGCGAGAGGAGGTTCCTTAATGGCCGCTGATCACATGTTTCTTTCAGATCAGTGAAGTTGGCTACCCGAACCTAGCTACCTGACAGCTACCCGGCAGCTACCTGAAGATGTAAAGTTAGCTACCCGAACCTAGCTACCTGACAGCTACCTGGCAGCTACCCAAACTTTCCATGTATATAACTCAAAAACAGTTAAGTGTAATTTTTCCGTTTTTGGGCCAAAAGATACTTAGGGCAAAGGTTTATGTTCTAGAAAATTTTCGGAATTTTCCAAGCATGTCTGAGATGTGATAAATCAAAAAAATTGAAAAAATGACGTTTTTTACCGTAACGCAAATGGTAGCAAATGGAGTGTCCGGTTGAGAAAGCGCCGGTAGAAAACAAAAATTAACTTTTGTGTCTAACTTTGAGCATAGACAAAACTAGTCTTTACAACCCTTAAAGGGGTCAAATTCATTAGTACTTTCGGGTAGCTGCCAGGTAGCTGGAATTTGGCTCGCCTCTTTTTTGCCACCCTCTCGTAAACGGTTTCACGGATCTTTATCGTTTTTCACAAAAAGATACATTTGGCATAGGTCTTTATTTTAGAATTTTTCCAGAATTTTCCGAAGCGTTACGGCTCTGAAATATCAAAAAAAACTCAAAACCAACCTCTTTTGCCGTAGCTGCGATTGTAAATTTACCGGTTGACCGGTTGGGACAGTACCGGTAAAAAACAAAAATTAACTTTTGTATCTAACTTTTGCAATATGTAAAACTGACCTGTGCACCCGTTAAGTGGGTGTAATTAGGCCTTAGATTCAGGTAGCTGCCAGGTAGCTAGCTTCGCTATCGCATATTCCTCGAAAACGGTCAAACGTGATTTTTCCGTTTTTGCGCCAAAAGATACTTAGGGAGAAGCTTTACGTTCTAGAATTTTTTCGGAATTTTCTGAGCATTTCGAAGATGAGATAAATCAAAAAAATTGAAAAAATTACGTTTTTTACCGTAACACAAACGGTAGCTTTTTGGAGTGTCCGGTTGAGAAAGCGCCGGAAGAAAACAAAAATTAACTTTTGTGTCTAACTTTTAGCAGAGACAAAACTAGTCTTTACAACCCTTAAAGGGGTCAAATTCATTAGTACTTTCGGTAGCTGCCAGGTAGCTGGAATTTGGCTCGCCTCTTTTTTGCCACCCTATCGTAAACAGTTTCACGGATCTTTACCGTTTTTCACACAAAGATACATTTGGCATAGGTCTACAGTTTAGAATTTTTCCAGAATTTTCTGAAGCGTTACGGCTCTGAAATATAAAAAAAAATTCAAAACCAACCTCTTTTGCTGTAGCTGCGATTGTAAATTTACCGGTTGACCGGTTGGGACAGTACCGGTAAAAACAAAGATTAACTTTTGTATCTAACTTTTGCAATATGTAAAACTGACCTGTGCACCCGTTAAGTGGGTGTAATTAGGCCTTAGATTCGGGTAGCTGCCAGGTAGCTAGCTTCGCTATCGCATATTCCTCGAAAACGGTCAAACGTGATCTTTCCGTTTTTGCGCCAAAAGATACTTAGGGCAAAGGTTTACATTCTAGAATTTTTTCGGAATTTTCTGAGCACGTCTAAGATGTGATAAATCAAAAAAATGACGTTTTTTACCGTAACGCAAACGGTAGCTTTTTGGAGTGTCCGGTTGAGAAAGCGCCGGTACAAAAAAAAATTTAAATTTTGTGTCTAACTTGTAGCGTACACAGAACTGCTCCACTCTCTTTCATATTCATACTCTGGTTAATATATTTTTTCCTACATCTTGATGCATTGTGTAGTTCTGCAGTCACTGTAAGTAAAGTTTTTATGACAGCTATTTTCACAGATCGAAATCTAAACAATTTTTATCATTTTAAGCATAGTCTGATTGATGAAAGTAAAAAGTTATAGATAGATAGCATTTTCTGCCATTTTCGGAGGGCTGCATCTTGTGGCTAGAACCTCTTCTGATGATTCAAGTCAATGTGATCGGCGAATAATGCCAGCGTAGGATAAAATTACAGCCCAAAAACATTAGGAAGCTGTCGCACAGCTATGTTTGCCTACATACTAAGCCACAATGCGATACTCCCCCGGTAACTTTTGCTTTCATCTGGAAACCAAAATGTCGACAAGGACATCATGGACATCACAAACTGAGAACAAAAGTTCTTTCCCCCTTTCATACAATAATTCATACTCAATTTATACCCATAGACTCATTTAATCTTTAAGAGTATTTGTCCATTTTGTGAAAGTCATTAGAATTACAACACAGAGGAAAACAAATCCAAACAATTAGGATATTTTCATGCTTTTTGTGAAGCAATCTACAGAGGTGAGTATGAAGATTCAAGGATCCCGAGCAAAGACAGTTACAAATGCCGCATTTGCATTGCATTTTAAATGCATATGCACTTGGAAACATTTGCACTTACATTTGCATTTTTTAAACTGAATATTTACATTTGCATTTGATTTTAAAACATTTGCATTTTTTCAAATGTCTTTCTAAATGCAGGTTTGGGTAAGACTTGAAAATAAGCACATACTAATATTGTAAGTTATAATTAATTACTTGTAATATAACTTACACAGATTTAAAACTTCACACAGTAGATAGTTCATTACAAATTGATAAACAATTATTAGCTAAAAAGTCTTCACAAAAGAATGAAAAAGTGGCATTTATTGTATAGGTTAATGTTGCTCAAATTGTCAATTACTCAATCAATAAGAGTTGTATATACATCAAGTTTCTTATATTATTATCTGCTATTAAAGTGTGCATTGAAACACTTTGAGGTATTTTTAGTTCACATCATGTCAGACATTTACCCCATGGTGTCTTGTGTTACCTATTTGATAAGCTGTCCAATGTATTGATGATCTCTTTTCTAATATCATTTATCTTATCTCATTTTAAATGATGCATTTTATCTGATTTTTACGGTGGCTGGGATAGGACATGCACTTTTTATTTTTTATTTCGTTCTCACGAAATAGTATTCATGCAGTATTTCGTTATAACGACATAGTATATCGTTATAATGAATTACTAATTCGTTCAAACGAAATACTTATTTTGTTTGGATGAAATATTAGTCCCTACAAGATCCTTACAAGATCCAAGAAGTGCTGACACTGGTATTCCAGTGAACCCATCAAAGTTACCTTCTTTTTAACAGAATAAGACACAAGAAAAATTCACACTGTTAATTTAGTAATGGCTTAGAGAAATTAGACCAGGAGAGGACACTGGGGTACATCAAAGGTAGAATTAGACCCCCCCCCCCCTCCTCCCAACCCCCACCAAACATTTCCAACCCCACCCCTGCAGTTTCGTTAAGTGCATTTGATTGAAAACCTATTTCTGGTCATGCTCTTCTGTTGTGATACTGAGGCCTATCTGTCTGTCTATCTATCTATCTGGGTTGTAGATAAATTAGGTTATCCCCTACTGAAGAGAAAGGGTGTAGCCACATAGGGGGGGGGGCGATATGGGGTCAGATCCCCCACACCCCCACCCCAAGGCCCTTTAGAAGTTGGAATGAAAAATTTGAGATTTTCACCTCTGCGGCATGTTAAGCCAAAATGATATACTATTTAATGTTATTATTTAGTTAGTGTGAACTTAAATAGTGTTATAAGTTTCTTTTTCTTTTCAAAATTTTTAAAGAGCTCAACCTCTTCAAAATGTCAGCTCTGGTTGCGACCCTCCCAAGGGAGTTCCACCACTGGTCAAATGACTTTGATTTCATGACTTACATTATGTAGGCCTATAAGCATGCAGTCCCCTCTTGTCTTATAGCTGCAGCCAATTTTATTTTTTGGATTTAATAACCTGGTATTCTGTTTGTCATCTTTTTCTACTTGTTGTGGTGTATATATGTATGCAGATAAAGATATCATATAGTGAGCTTGATAGGATAGGATAGAATAGGATAGGATAGGATAGGATAAGATGCTTTTTCCCCCATTCCAGGCAATCTTCATGTGCAACTTCTCAGCTGAATGGCATTTGGAGATGTTCCCTTGTACTTGGTGTCTATGCTTAAGCAAATAAAATTCTCCATACATGTGTAACGTAAGTGCATGGGTCCCTCTCTTTCAGTTGATAATCAACCCTTGTGAGTGGGAAAGAACTTGCCTAAAAGGGCTGCACTAAGTTCACTTTCTGCTATCTATCTGTCTATCTATCTATCTATCTATCTATATATATATATATATATATATATATAGATCTTTATCAATCAATCAATCAATCAATCTACTTATCTGTCTATCTATCCATCTATCTATCTATCTGTCTATCTGTCTATCTGTCTATCTGCCTTGGTATTAGACTCAGATTAGGGGCAACAACTGACACCACTTGTACAATGTGTTATTCTATCATTGACTGTTGAATGCGCGTCAACTGATTTAGACTGAGTAATTCTTCTGGCCATATATCAGCAACAGTTTAACGTATTTTTCGTGAGTACGAAATACTATTTCGTTCTCACAAAATAAAAAATAAAGAGTGCATGTCTTAACACAGCCATCATAGATTTTAACTATTTTATGGTATGTTTTGATGCAACGTCTCTCTGTACAAAGAGGTTAAATAACTACTATTAAAATAATAATTCTTAAGCTATTTTTTCAAAGGTCAATTTAGTCATGCTAAATCTGACACAATAGAGAAGAGGAATTTCCCTTCTACTGACTGTCATGTAATTCTTATGTAATTCCTAACAATAGGGGCTCAGCAAAACAGTACATTTAATTGACTATTGTTGACCTAGAAAATGTCCTAGATTTAGAACTCTATTTTGCCAAACATGTGGTCTTTGTTTAATCACCCAGTGAAACTGAGTAAAATATCAGGTGCAATACTTGAATACTACACAATAATAATATTGTTAAACATTACCTAAACATAACATTTTTGTTCACTGCAAAATTGGCATTTATTAATGAATGAGTGAGAATATTACATAAGCGTCTTTACAACAATGATTTGATTATAGAGGGATAATATAATAATATAACAGTGGAAATTCCTAATCATCACTATAGTTGGCCACTTCCATTTTTAAATCTTTAATTTAAAAATAATTGTTATATATCTTGATAGTATGAAGTATCTTTTGGCGCAAAAACGGAAAAATTACACTCAACTGTTTTTGAGTTATATACATGGAAAGTTCGGGTAGCTGCCAGGTAGCTGTCAGGTAGCTGGGTTCGGGTAGCTAACTTTACATCTTCAGGTAGCTGCCGGGTAGCTGTCAGGTAGCTAGGTTCGGGTAGCCAACTTCACTGATCTGTTTCTAAAGAGGCGTCAGGGTACCAGCATTGCTACGATGCCTGGCAGACTTGCCAACTGAACCAGAATTGCCGGGTCAAGCCCGGAAATCTAACACTGAACCCGGCAAAAAATGACAGTAAATACAGTGAAATTTAATTATATTTTCGGGCCTCGCCTGTCACTGACCCGGAAAAACCCGGAAATGCTTCCTCCAAAGTTGGCATGTCTGGCCTGGCACTGAATCAAATGTTTCTTTGTATATCTTTATCTATGACAATTTTTTTTGAAGAAACTTCCCTCGTTCACCATAAATAAAGGATCAGCAAGATGATAAGATATTCTTGTAATTTTATGAATAACTGATTGCTCTCTTTGCCTCAATCTTAGCATATACACAAAGATGATCGTGATTATGGTCTAATTCTAAAGACAACATGGAACAGCGGTTTTCTAGTAGATATTGACAATTTCGAGTACAACAAGCTTTATTAGGGAGTTTGAGGTTTCATTTATGGCAATCTAGGCCAACCAAACCTCTGTTCCAGACCTACAGACATTCTTACAATGGAGCAATATACAACAAATATCGAAATAATGGAAAAAGTGCAGTATAGTGGACCCAGATTTATGACCATATTTAACAAGCCAAATTGCCAGGCCTATAACGTAAAATGCTTGAAATGTAGTTATGACGTTACAAAAATTAATGTAGTTCTGATGGCGGTTTCATCTTCATGGTAAAAGACAGCGTTTACTTTTGATTTTTCTTGGGGATTACCACCCCCAAACCCCTGCTTATCTATACCAAATGTTATTTTAATTGTGCTAGAACTTAAGACCTTGTGAAATATTTAAGGAATTAAATTTTTAATGGCCGCCAAATATCGGCATAAATTTGGGTCCGCTATACTGCACTAAACCCGAAATAATAAATATACTTGCATTGCAAATGAGGAAAATGATCCACAAGACACAAACAAGTTGATCCATCTCAGTGTCCGGTCAAACTTTGTTTATGACTGTATGCAAACTTGAAGTTATCATATTTTTTTTTCACAACCAGGTTTTCAGACTGCTGCCACAGATAAGGGAATATAGTTCTATTATGTAATCTAAGGAGGTTAAGGATGTTTTTCCTTGTTATCCATCATGTCATACAGCAGAAATGATAACTTAACTGATTGTGTTTATTCATATTTTGATTTTATTGATTAATTTAATACCCATTGGAGTCCTTGGTTCACATGACAAAAGTTTTTTTGATGTCATGAAATCTGCTGTTATACTGTTTATACTGCAGTTTATAATTGGTGTGTTTATAACTAAATTCAATGTTGACACACTGTAGTCATTTGCTTCAAACTTTATCAACTCTGGTACTACAGTTTTAAACATATGTGCTTAGCTACAACCAGGCCCGAGTTGTAAACGACATCGACGATGTGGTGCCAGTTGAAAGGTTCCACTGGCGTTCAAACATTTTTGACCAAATGGTCAAATGCAACTGTTGTTGTGTGAGTTGCCACTTTGGTTGATACTTAATCAAGCAACCGTGATGATGTTTGGCATTGATAAGACAAAACAAAGAGAAAGGCATTAATCAAAAAATAATTTGTCCTGTAGAATGGATCAATGGGTTGGGCCAATATTCGGTAATTATTGTTTTAGGCATATACCGGCAAATTTACTAAAAAAAAAGGTTAACATATATACAATCAAAAATATATTCACATGTTCTTCTGAACAAAAAAAACCACCTAGCCTATAATTGAATTATATTGACAAAGGACTGGTACAAATACAAGAAAAAGAACATTTAATAAAAAAAGTCCTTTAGAATGGCATCTTAAGGATGATGTCTATTTATCTATCTAAATATCTCTATCTCTATCTCTCTTTCTTTCTTTCTTTCTAACTTTCTTTCTTTCTTTCTTAACTGAACTTGAATAGTTAAATCATTATGATAAATTTATTCAAATTGTATATACCAAAAAATGCACATCCACAAGTCAACAGAAAACAAATAAAAAAGACAAGAAAGTATTTATCATAAAAAAGGAGATAATTATAATTATCCTTGGTCCACCTCGGACCAACACCAGCTCCCACTTTAAGACCCACTACCACACTGGTGGTCATTGTGACATACACCATCGTCCAAAGGAAGGCCTTTTTGGACAAGCTGGCCTCCCAAGTTGTCACCTACCACTCAGAACTGGTTGCAAATACAACCTGTGGGGCTCATCTGTAGCCAAGGTCTCATCGGCGCTGCCTCCGCTGCTGTCTCAGAGCTGATGTGCATAGAGGGGCTCAGCCACTCTAGACCGGCAAGTCTCCTCTGCTAGTAAAAGAAAAAAAGACGATCAGGGTATTGGCTATTAAGCAACAAAATAAACACAGTTATTGCGTATTTAAAGAAATTTTAAAAATGCTATACATTTATATTTGCCAAGTCATCTGAATATTAGAATGTAGATGTTATTATCCGAGTAAAACTTAGTGGACAAAAGTAAGACTTAATACAAGACTTTTTCAGACTTTTTTAATAACCCATGGAAACACTGTATTATTTTACACTTGACAGAATATAATAAACAAATGAAGAATTTCAAGAGTTAAAAAAATAGGACATCTCAGACTCTAATTTGCATTGAATAACAGGCTATGTAGGCCAAGTGGCAATTGTTTCGTTCATCGCACACACTATATAACCACTCCAGAAATAATATTTCTATAAAACACAGCCTATATATTTCAGTGTGGCTATCACAAGACTAGTGTTACTGTATACAATTTCATAAGGGTAAGTGCAGTAGTGTTAGAGTTCAGCCCTAGAAACGACAGTGTTTGTCAGAGTTCTGCTCTGTAAATGAAAGTGAAACGCCCGCCCTCCTGCATGTCGGACAAACACATAACAATTTTAATGATGCCTGTGTGCTATGTGGGATTCGCTGAAGGTTTAGTAATTCATACTGTACTATATTTTCTGTCCCAATAAAAGTCTTCTGTACTGTGTATTTGTATTTATTGGCATATTCGTTTAATCGTGTTTGTTTTGCCTGGACCAAAAAAAAAAGTCTGACCAAATTTGGACTTTAAAGCATTCATTTCACAGGTGTTTCTCAAATTGGATTCTTGGCAAAATGTAAGAGAAATAAGTTGGAAATATACAGAATCAGCCCTGAAAGTTTCTGTTTATTTGTTAAATCACTTGTTTCAATTACTTTAACATAATTTCTTGTAATATAGGACATCTAATAAACATAACAACTTATGAGTGATTGATGACAGTCATATAGGATAGGACAGGCTAATGTCTGTGAGAGCGGTGGTGGGCGGAGCCAGTCCCAAAGTGTAAGGCTTGTTTTATACTTAAAACTTTTTAACCTTCTAGATGTGAAATTTCCTGACCTATACCTTTGCATAGCTCTCATGTCTCAGAGTCAATTTATCAGTCAGGCACTTGGTTACAAGAATTATACATATGTGGTGCAATGTTTGATGATAATACTAACAGGATAATATCTAAAAATATATTATTAGTAAATTGCTGTTAAATTCTGGTGTCATCTTTTACATTTTGAAGCTTTTAAAAAAAATCAACTGCTCGTTCATAGATTTTTTTTTATGTTTTAGTGTTATTAACCCACTCATCTATAATAATAATATTTTCACCCATTGCTGGTCTGTAATGACTTCAAACAACTTTGCACTAAAGAAAAATAGTGATATTATAATGCATGAACATGATATAATTCATTGGTGCAGTTGAGTAAACCATATGAAATAAAGTAAAGGTAATTTTGAATGAGATATCTTCAAACTTTTTACAGATTACAGAAACATTTACTGTCTTTCATTGCCTGAAAGGGTCTTCATTCTTGCATGAAGACTAGGCCAATGAGAAATTGAGGTCACAGATGTACGTTGCCTCAGTTTTTCTTGATATGCTATTTTTACCACACCTGTCATTATCTTGGCCTGGCCTTTCTGTATGAGCAAATTATCACATTTAAACTGGCTGACCCATACATGGGTAATTGTACAGCATGGTCAACCATCCTGGAAAGCAAGAATTTGTCCATTAGAGGACTATACCATGCAAAATCTAAGTAATGTGATGGTTGTAAAAGTTTGTAGTATACTTGTATTGTGTATTTGTTTAAAACTTTATTTTGCAAGGACATACCAGGTGCAGAAAGAGAACAATGTGACATAAGAAGATAGAGAAACATTGCAGGAACCTTTTGGTGACACAGTTGTTACAACCAGTAACACTTACGGCCAAATTAGCTGACCTGGCAGGTTAAATTAGTTTATTTTGGCAAAAATCAATCACACTGACCATACCTGCCTTACTGACAATTTGACTACAAAGCGGGTGTTGCTGATTCGCGATTTCAAAGTCATTTAATGACAAATTGAGGACATACTTGTTTCAGTTCACGTCATAAGTGGTACACCTACACATCTTTGTGTATAATAAACTTTGAATTTAAAAAATCTGACATAAATTGAAGGTGCTTTCTGATCCAATGTAATGCGAAGCGTCGACGCTAATGACGTTCATGACGTTCTTCTGTGCCTCGGTTTTGTATTCTGTAGCTTTTGCCAGGCAATATTAGATCATGATATTTGTCAGTGATATATTGTAAAATGAAATGGTGATATTAGTTTATTTGCTGTAAGCATGCTGTTGGTTAAATGCTGAATTTTCAGATTATGCCATTTATTTTGTCAGGTGTGTACAAGTAATACAGGGACGGGTAACATCCTATATCTCACACCACAGTCTAATTGCAAAACTTCTCAGTACTTTAAAATTTTCCCATAAACCTTTTTGATAGACACTGATTGAGGATGTTTCAAGATAAATAATGATAATCTGAAAGACATTAAATGCATTCCACTTTAAAGGAATGATAGGATTGATTTAATGAATACACATGTTGAACATTATGTTTAGCATAAACATGTATAAATGCTTATGGATATTACAAAAACACGTTTTAACCATATGTTCAGACCCTAAGCACTTGGATTTATCACGAATGTCCTCAGTATTGATAACTAAAATAAACTTCCTTGTTATTATCGTGTTAAACAAGAACATTAAAAAAACATTTATGTCAATGAGGTGATGTTATCAGCAGGTTCATATTAGTCAATGTGCCAGAGGAGATATTGGTACCAGTTACGCTACAAATTCAATTGATAATATTTCTTACAATATATTATGCCTAAATATTGGTATTTTTGGTTATAAATCTGGTTTTTTTTTCAGCAAAGAATGTGTCCCCCTGGCAATTATGTTTCTGAAAATTTCAAACTGATGTATCCTCCAAGCAAAAATGGTAATAGCATGTTGTAGATGTATTTTTTTTAGATATAAGCAATTGAACAATTAAACTCATATGATGCTCATATCGTGGTAACATAGTCAAGGTCATTCTCCATAGTCAAGGTCATTGGTGAAAAACTTAAGATGTAAAATTGCTCCATCTGTTGTCCTTTTGTCTAAGCAGTGCTGTTTAATCTTATGCTCATTCTTACGTATTCAAAATAGTCCTTTAGACTTAAATGTCATCTTGTCTGATGTCAATCAATCCTTCAGTTTTTATCCAGAAGGTTTCTAGAAACAGAAAAAGTGCAGTATAGCGGACCCAACTTATTGACCATATTTAGCGACCCTCGTTGCCAGGCCTATGACGTAAAATGCTTGAATTCAATTAGTGACGTCACAAACTTACGGCGGCGCTGGGACAAAAAAAAGCAAGTTTATCATAGTTTATTTTCTTTTCTTGGGGGCTGCTGCCTCCAAACCCCCGCTACTCCACACAAATGTATTATTATTGTGTGCCAGAACGAAATTTGCTCAAACATGCAGATTATTTTCATGTTTCATGGACGCCAAATATGGTCAATAATTTGGGTCCGCTATACTGCATTAAACCCCTAGAAACATAGGGCTTAGTATACTTTAAAATGCATGCCCAATATCATTTGGCTTGATTCATTAGGAATAGCACTGTTTTGCTAAGAAATGCATAAAATGAATGTGTACAAGGCCCAGAGCGTTCGTCATTTCATCTATCGGCACTTGCTCGCAGGCAAGCCAACTTCCGGTTGACTTTTGATTGATTTTTTGAACTTTTCAAGCCTTTGTCATGGCAGAAAAGTGATTCTGAATTCACGTTAGTGTGTTATTGACTAATTTGTCAATGTTATCATTACCCTTGTCTAGTCTTCGTTTTAACTGCACTCATCGGGCGATTATATATAGTAATGGGTCTAATGATATCCTAATAATTAGCAAATCCTTCAAAGATGATTGACACTGTTAAATTTTATCTAAACGGCAATTGAAATCACATAACCATTTACGGCATCATTATTAAGGCTTGGTACCATGGCATCCATTATTTACTGTAGAGAATAAATGGTCTAGTCAGACAAACATAATATTTTTAATTTTTAGACATTAGAGTGTCAATGCAGGTCTATTTGATAGTGCAAAAAATGTGATGGAACTGAAAAATTTTGCAAATGTTGCCATGGATACAGATGCTTATTTCAAAGATACATTGATTTTGGGTGATAATTTTGATGTAATTTTATATAGAGTTTTTTTATCAATACGCAAGCCAAACTTTGACCATAGACACATGTTAAACTTTTTGAATTTAGCATTTTCATAGGTGGCGTCACCAACAAAATGAGTGCTCACGTGTTTTATTATAATCATAACATAGGTCACTTATACAGGTGCTGTTGAAAAAGTTGCATAAAGCAAAAAAAAAAAATATGTTAATAACAATGTGACAACATACATCAAAGTACCACACACACAAGCGGAAATAGTCATTGCTCAAAGTCAAGATGAATTTTTGGGTCCACTGGTTGCTTATCTAAAATATGGAAAAATGATAGGAATACAGCAAGTCTGTATTGGCCCTAACCATGAACCTCGTCATTGTGGACGACTTATTATTGCGCGATTTTACACAAGTACGAAACTCCGAGAGAAAAATTGAGTTGATGAGGCAAAATGCTATTAAACTGCATAATGAAATAAAGGTGAAACAGAATCAAGACCATATCCAACGGGTGAAGAATATACAATTAATGAGGGAGATTTAGTACTTCTTTATGCACCAGCTTATTGTGAGAACTAGTTGTTAAAAGGTCAAAAGTATGGCGGTTCTGAACCAAAAAATACGGCCCTTCTGAGAATTGAGAAAATTACGGCAGTTTTTAACAAGAAAACTACAAATCAGAAAAGTGCGACACTTCTGATCGTGGTTTTATGACAATTACTGGTACTTCATCTATGAACGGGACCACAACAAAAATGAGATGAAAGCAGGGCAACTTAGAAACTTTTATTAAATTTGACGTCCTGTCACATCTGAGTTGTTTGTTCCCAATTTATGCAAATCCTCTACTGTTAGTTATGTTTGAATTAGCAAAACATATGACTGTTCAGGGGACCTTTTTATCAGCGTAGAAAAGTTATATGAATGAATGTTGAATAAGAGAACTAACAAAAATGAACAAGTGTAAATAACTTGCATGGGAGGCAGCTGTACAGGCACCCGCTCGTCAAGTTGGAGCTTGAACAGTAATAGTTACCCAATTAAGGGGTGCCTTCCACCAGTACTGACCGGCTGTGGGTGTTCCACTAGGGTTGGAATAAAGTGGAGTTCTACCCCTCAGCCCACCACTTCAGTCACGAATTCGGTGTAGAAACATAGACAAAATTTCAACTTCTTAGTCGCTGTCAGTGAATCGGACTAGTAACGTTGAAAGTTCATTTTAACAAGTGAAGCTACTGACCTTCAAGGAACTTCTCTGTCCACTAACATTCAAGGACTTGATCCCAATTAATTTACAAATGGATCCAAGGATATTTGGAAGGGGACTGTGGTGCCAGGGTCGGGGAAGACTACTGCCTTCGCCTGAGCCAATCCAGGAGCAAACACTAACGACGGAAGACGAGAGGGAGTCTAATAATAATTACAATTTACTATTTGTTTACTATTTTGTGTAACGAAGACCCCCCCCCCCCTTATAAAAAGTGTGGATGGAGCTTGGAGCATGAGCTTTGAATTACAGATATAATCTATATTGATGAAATAGGCCTAAAGCAATCATCCCCTTCTTGTGTGATATGAAGAAAGGTCCAAATATATTAAATTTTAATATATACTTAGATTTTGTTGATCATTTATTATTAGATCCATTCTAGTTCTCTTTATTATAGGCTTGAGCGGCTTTGTCAGAGCTGGCTAATATTAACAAAAATTATTAACGTCTCTGGCTTTGCCTCAAAATACCCACTCAAGAGGACACAGATGTATGACTATATATTAATTCCATATGAACAGGAACTTCCTGCCAGATGCAGAATAACAGCTCAATAGTGCATTAGCAATTTTTGGGGATCCGCCCCTGCCACATATGAGCACCTGCAATATATGTATATGATATACAAATATGTAAAAAAAAAAGAAAAGAAAATAACACTGATGCATTAAAATTAAATTCAGTTTATTATTAAATTATTACATGTGTACAACTACATATGAATATAACCTATAATGCTTCATGCATATCATTAAACCATCAGATACACATATCACGTGATACAGGCAAAACTAAACTCCATACCATCGTTGATTGTAAAGACATTGTAATATGCACAACATCCAGAATTCATCAAATGAACAGTCCGGCTTAAATTCAAGATTGTGGTATAATTAAGAATCCTAGAAGACTACATTTTTAAATGGAGCTATTAAAAAAAAAAAAAGGTTCCAACTTTTCTCACATAAAAGCCATTGATAATAAAAATAATTACCATCATTTATTTATTAATTCTATATTAAATCTTTACCACATTTAGGAAAATAATTTATAAAGTGACAATGTTATTCATTTTATTTTTTTTAATAAAAATAATAAGTTAAAGACTTTTATCTGTTAATAAGACTAATTCATACGATTCTGTTCAGGTTGTCAAGTTCCCTGCAGACTGGCAGCATCAGCTAGTGCTGTTTATTTCTAATTATTTTTTCAACCAACAAGAATGCATAACAAAATTTGGTTGCGCCCTCTGTTGATTTTGCCGGAAACTAGAAATTTGTATTATCGCCAAATACGGATAAGAAAATAGCCACATCGATCTTTTCACATAATGGAAATATCCACTGCCGGATTTTTGGAAGCTATTTTGGAGAATTGGATATTGGCATTGGGACTTTGGGAAGTAGCAACAGCCACATATATATAAGTCATGGGCATATAGGGAGACCTCAATAAAGTGTAGGATTGGTATTTTATAAGAGACAATCAAATGGATGCGTGACTATGGGAAAATCACAGTCATTATGATTAATAAAATGCAATCATTAGGACGGGTGCTTTATAATGCACAGTTAAAGTAGTCATGGGTATCTAGGAAGGACACAGTAAACGTAGGATTGGTATTCAATAAAAAAATACAATCAAAAGAAAAACTGGTGCCGAACTTCACAGATTTATTTTTTAGGAAAAAACCTGATGCCGAACTGCATTTATTTTTGAGGGATTAACTGGTGCCGAACTTTACAGCTATTTATTTATGAGAAAACTGGTGCCGAACTGCACAGTTGAGAAATAAAACTGCACAGTTGGTTATGAGAAATAAAACAGTTATTAAGATTGCAGGATTGTACAATCCGGGGAAAAGTTTCCCGATCAACAGGATTAAATATGAGGCAATACTTGTCCAATCTTACATTGTACATTGTAAAATGGACGGCTACGTGTCATAGTAGAAAATACCATTGGACGATTACCAGAGCTAGAAGAACTCAAAATGATAGATTGTGCTGTGAAGTTAATATTAACATATATTTTGGCTTGGAAACACAACAAAGCTCATAGTTGGGTTTAAGGTTTAATTTTTAAGATAAAGTAAAAATGTAGTACAGAATAAATGGTATAGCGAGTTAGTGACATGACAAGAAATCTTGAATAACATAAGAATGTATATATAATAGGAAACTAATTAAAAACTAGTACACAATAGTTGGATAAGCAAGTTAAATGACGTGACTAGGTACTATAGATACTTGGATAACATGACTAGCTATATAAGTACAAAGTGAGGAGTATAAGTGCAAAAGCTACGAAAAAAAGGCACTCAGTAAAAGTGTTTAGGTTTAACAAACACGGGTTTTGCCAGTGAATAAAGTTCATACATGTGGAAGTCGCACATTTTTGGGATGTGAATATCCAAGAACGAGATGCTGTGCGGGTCGTTCGTCCCAAAATGTCAGTGTCGCGCTCTCTCTCGATGGTCCGTGGGACTGGCCTGACGCAGCTGGCAAACGCCAAACTGCTGCTGGTTAAAAGTCCAGTTGGCAAATACCAAGCTGGTGCAGGATGAAGTTCAGTTGGCAAGCACCAAACTGTTGCAGTGTGAAGTACAGTTGGCAAGCGCCAAGCTGTTGCAGGTTCACTGGGGGAGAGTGAAGTTGTTTGGCCGGATGTAGCGCTGGTATGCCGTGCTTTTCCATTGGCCAGCGGCACGAATGATTTGGTCAGGTTGGCCGTTGATGGCTAACTGTGTGACTCTGCCCACCTGGAAGGCATGGCACCCCGTGCCCAGTCAATGCAATACGAAACTACATCGCTATACGGGGTAACAGCCCAGGCCCCCTATTCCTCAACCGAAACAGAGTACCGGTTACCAGAACACAATTCGCGGCAATCCTCAAAGCTACTGCCACCATGTCATCGCTCCAGGCACACCACTATAACACCCACTTGGTTCAGCGGGGATGATAAGAGTGGATGTAGCGCTCTGCCCTGGCTGTGTTTATAGCGATGAAATTTAATCTGTATGGCGGCGCTGACGAGAGTAATCTGTGATAGTTGGATTACGTTGGACAGATTAGCAGCCTGTGTCACCTCTCCCGAGCGCAAGCAGCCATGGTAAGTGCGTAAAAATAGAGCATGCCAGAGGGCGTGCTCAATTGCTGGGTATTGCATACGGGAGCGCTTGCAACAGGGATTGCAGGATATCTCTAGTAATTGGCAGTAGTTGGTTGTTGGTGGGGGTCTGCTGGTTCCGAATGCCCTGCAAAGTTTTGGTTCGATAAATGCGGCTGTGGGATCAGGTCAATTATTAATTTTTTGGACGAAGGATATGGCTGACAGATATGAGCGGATGGTTGTGTGAGAAAGAGATTTGTTCTGTAGATGAATAAGGAAGAGGCATACATGGATTATAGTTACTGGGATAATGGGTTGCTCCTGTAGCTGCAGAGCGATGAATTGGAGGAACGTGTGCCAGTGATGGTTGTATGAGTTGGCCGTGGACGGTAGCAGGGATGCTTTTAGAGCTGTGTCCAATTGAGTTTGCAGTTGGTTGGCCTGAGTCGATGTGGGATGGGTGTTGGCTGAAGATCGGCCCCAAATTGATGTAGTAGAGATGGGTGAACCTGAGAATGGGAAATAGCATAACATAAAACATTTTGAATACCGGGTATGTGGTTAGATTTTAAGTGGATATTATTGTGAAGGAGGATGAGAGAATTTGCATGATTAAGTGACATTTTGAGGACTGCATGTTGAGGATGTGGACTACGGCCTTGTTGTCTGAGTAAAAGGTAATTTTTGAGTTGCGGAGCTTGTGTGCGTACATGGCAATGGTGATGTAGATAGGGTAGAGCTCCAGTACGGTGATGTGGAGTTGTTTCCAAGATTCTGGCCAGAAACCTTGTATCCAGGCTTTGCCGTATGTTCCACCAAAGCCGATTTTTGAAGCATCCGCACACAGCATAATTTGGGTAGAATTGACGACAGAGAGGGGGCGTATGATGGTGCATCCGTTGTGGTTGTTCAAGAAATCGGCCCACATTTGGAGGTCAAGTTTGGCATCACTGTTGATCTGGATGTGTTGATTTGAATTGAGTTTGCCTATAGTTAGGTTGTGGAGCCTGCAGAGAAATGCTCGGCCAGATGGTATGACTGAAGTTTCGAAAGTAAGCTGCCCGATAACAGATTTGAGGTCCCGGCGGGTGGTGGTGTTCTGTCGTGCAATTTGTCGGACATTGGTGGTGCATTTGTGGAGCTTGTCGGGTGGGAGCTTCGCCTCCATTGAGATTGAGTCCAGCTGGATTCCTAGGAAGGTAATGAGGTTGGTGGGGCCCTCTGTTTTGTGAAAGGCGATGGGGATGCCAATGTAAGCGCACATTTGAATGAATGTGTTAAGGTATGTGAGGCACTGTTGTCGGTTATGATGGACAAACAAGAAGTCATCAAGGACCTTAACCACGCTGGTGATCTTGTATTTGGTGTGGAGGATCCATGAAAGAGCATCGGAGAATGCCTCAAAAATGCGGCATGAGGGAGCTGCTCCCATACTCAGCATCTTTTCGTAGTAATATTTGTTGTCGAAGCGGAATCCAAGCAGGTTGTATTGTGAAGGGTGGACGGGAATGATGCGGAATGCATCAGAGATATCAGTTTTTGCCATGAAAGCGGCAGGGGCATGCCTCTGTATGTGATGGATGGCATCTTGTATATTTTGATACTGGACGGAGGTGTGTTGCTTGGGTATATTGTAATTTACAGAAGTTTCGTCATATGGATAAGACAGATTGTGGAGCAGGCGGAATTTGCCGGGGGTGGACTTTTCCCTCAATGCAAGGGGGGAAATTTTAAAATGGGGAAGAGGGGGCTGCTGAAAGGGGCCAGCGATACGATGAAGTTTGAGTTTGTGTTGTATTTTCTCTCTGACAACTTCTGGATTGTGTAGGGCTGACGGTGAATTTTTGGAATTAAGTGTTATTTGAGGTCCTTCGAAATGAAGTTTGAAACCCTTGGTGATGCCGTCGATGATGAAATCCCTGTGTGGGTAACCAACCAGCTGCTCATTTAGCCGTTCGGCTATCACGGGAGTCGCGAGCCTTGCTGGTGTTGCGTCTATGTGTGTCGCGGCTGTGTGAGGAAGTAGGGGGGCTGTGTCTGTAGTGTGCAGGTGGTTTGTTACATTGCATGAAGACTGGGTGTGGGACCCAGGAAATGGGGGAAGGTGTGCTTGAAAGTACATCTTGTTGAATTGCACCGCTGGTTCTTGGCATGGTAGGCGAAGCAGTAACCCGAGGGGGACGTTCATTGTTGAACCGCTTGCTTGGTGTTCTGTTGTTAGATTGACGAAAAGACTTGTTGTCGTCGCTTCTGGGCTGTCGAAATGCCCGCATTCCAAATCTTGTCGACTTCGTCCCAGCTGCATAGGGTGAACTCACGGTCCATCCTTAATTGGGCGTCGTTCCAGTGCCAATTGGCACCGTTTGCCATGAGGTCCTTTACATGTTGGGTATATGTGAGGATTTGACCAATGTGTTGTGGGTAGCACTCCACGTAGATGGCAATGAACGTATCCATTGCCTGGCTCCATTCAGCTTCATTGAGTTTTTTTTTCCTTTTGGAAGCAAGTTGGAAATGAGGTTGTCCATCCTCAGTGGTCAAGGCCAGGGTGTAGTCCGTTGATCTTGTAGAGTGGAGAAGATTACCAACTCGATGTATTTATGCTGCCAAATTTTAGATTTGATTGAATGGGGCAGGTTTTGGCCGAGGGGTGCGGAGGTGGAACACAAAGGGCGGGAAGTTGGTTGGTAGAGAATTTGAAGTAGCTCACCGTTTGGGGTATTTGTGGCATCTGGTGTAATCGGTTGGGTTAAAGTGGTGTTCATGTGGCAAGCGCCAACATAGTCTGGTTGGATGGTGTTTGAGGTAGAAGTGGCTGGGTGTCTGGTAGGGTTTTGTGTGGCCGGATGTCCTGTAATAGTCGTCTGGATGTTATACATGGTTTGCATGAAGAGCTGTTGTTGTTGCAGGTATAGTTCTTGCATGCTGTTTAGTGATTGGACCACTGCACCAAAAGCGGCTGAATCAGGCTGGTTGGTGGGTGTTGGCATCCCTGGGGCCAGCTGCGGGTGGCAATAGGCATCATGGGAGCGGTTGGTTTGACCTGCCACCGGGGATGGGGATCTGTGCTGTGACCTGTGGCGGATTGGTGAACGGGAGCTGTTATGTGGGATTCATGCCAGTGATGGTGATGTGGATTGCAGCCTGGCTGGTTGGGTCCTTGTTCGCCGAGGCCGGGACGGTGGCGAAGCCACACGGTGTTGAGTGCGTGGCATGGTGCCTGAAAGTAAAAGAGGTGTCTGGTGCAAAATATCCATAAGGAAATGAGTGTAGATAAGCAGTGTAAACAAAACTGGAGCAGTAAACAGTATGTGCCAGACAGGTAAACTGGAGCATAATACCAGATAAGGAAAAAAATAAAATAAAGTATTAGCAGATGTGTTAGACCGGAGCTAGCATAATTGGAGATAAGGACATTGTGAAGGATTGGAGTGCCAGAAAGACAGCTTTGCGGATGGACTTGATGTAGCGCTTGCGGCCAGTGGAGGAATTGGGGTGGATGCCATCTCGGGACCATATTTGGGTGGGCTCGGACCAGAATCCTTTATGCACATGGTAAGTGATGTGGGGGTCGGTCTGAGCGAAGGTTTTGACATAATTGTTGAGCTGGTATGCAGCAGTTGCAAACTGCTCCGCTGTTATGCCCTGGAGGTGGCGATCTCGTTTGATCCCAGAGCAGAGCATGACCTGCGTGACATGGTATCGACGGTGTAAAATATCAGCCAAATGAATTAGCTTGGTGGCTACCTGGAGTGGGTCAGCACCGGAGGCAAGATTGTTAGTACCTAGGTCTATGATAACAAAATCGGGTCTGGTATGTTGCAGCAAGTGATGGTAGGACCGGGAGCATACTCGTGCTCCTGGTTGGCCGTGCATGTGAATCTGGCCTAAAATTCTAGATAGATTTAGTCTATGTGCCAGTGAAGGGCTGGTGGTATTCCCGTTTGGAGCTAGGTGATGGAGGAGGTGTTGAGTGCGTGGCATGGTGCCTGAAAGTAAAAGAGGTGTCTGGTGCAAAATATCCATAAGGAAATGAGTGTAGATAAGCAGTGTAAACAAAACTGGAGCAGTAAACAGTATGTGCCAGACAGGTAAACTGGAGCATAATACCAGATAAGGAAAAAAATAAAATAAAGTATTAGCAGATGTGTTAGACCGGAGCTAGCATAATTGGAGATAAGGACATTGTGAAGGATTGGAGTGCCAGAAAGACAGCTTTGCGGATGGACTTGATGTAGCGCTTGCGGCCAGTGGAGGAATTGGGGTGGATGCCATCTCGGGACCATATTTGGGTGGGCTCGGACCAGAATCCTTTATGCACATGGTAAGTGATGTGGGGGTCGGTCTGAGCGAAGGTTTTGACATAATTGTTGAGCTGGTATGCAGCAGTTGCAAACTGCTCCGCTGTTATGCCCTGGAGGTGGTGATCTCGTTTGATCCCAGAGCAGAGCATGACCTGCGTGACATGGTATTGACGGTGTAAAATATCAGCCAAATGAATTAGCTTGGTGGCTACCTGGAGTGGGTCAGCACCGGAGGCAAGATTGTTAGTACCTAGGTCTATGATAACAAAATCGGGTCTGGTATGTTGCAGCAAGTGATGGTAGGACCGGGAGCATACTCGTGCTCCTGGTTGGCCGTGCATGTGAATCTGGCCTAAAATTCTAGATAGATTTAGTCTATGTGCCAGTGAAGGGCTGGTGGTATTCCCGTTTGGAGCTAGGTGATGGAGGAGGTGTTGAGTGCGTGGCATGGTGCCTGAAAGTAAAAGAGGTGTCTGGTGCAAAATATCCATAAGGAAAAGAGTGTAGATAAGCAGTGTAAACAAAACTGGAGCAGTAAACAGTATGTGCCAGACAGGTAAACTGGAGCATAATACCAGATAAGGAAAAAAATAAAATAAAGTATTAGCAGATGTGTTAGACCGGAGCTAGCATAATTGGAGATAAGGACATTGTGAAGGATTGGAGTGCCAGAAAGACAGCTTTGCGGATGGACTTGATGTAGCGCTTGCGGCCAGTGGAGGAATTGGGGTGGATGCCATCTCGGGACCATATTTGGGTGGGCTCGGACCAGAATCCTTTATGCACATGGTAAGTGATGTGGGGGTCGGTCTGAGCGAAGGTTTTGACATAATTGTTGAGCTGGTATGCAGCAGTTGCAAATTGCTCCGCTGTTATGCCCTGGAGGTGGCGATCTCGTTTGATCCCAGAGCAGAGCATGACCTGCGTGACATGGTATCGACGGTGTAAAATATCAGCCAAATGAATTAGCTTGGTGGCTACCTGGAGTGGGTCAGCACCGGAGGCAAGATTGTTAGTACCTAGGTCTATGATAACAAAATCGGGTCTGGTATGTTGCAGCAAGTGATGGTAGGACCGGGAGCATACTCGTGCTCCTGGTTGGCCGTGCATGTGAATCTGGCCTAAAATTCTAGATAGATTTAGTCTATGTGCCAGTGAAGGGCTGGTGGTATTCCCGTTTGGAGCTAGGTGATGGAGGAGGTGTTGAGTGCGTGGCATGGTGCCTGAAAGTAAAAGAGGTGTCTGGTGCAAAATATCCATAAGGAAAAGAGTGTAGATAAGCAGTGTAAACAAAACTGGAGCAGTAAACAGTATGTGCCAGACAGGTAAACTGGAGCATAATACCAGATAAGGAAAAAAATAAAATAAAGTATTAGCAGATGTGTTAGACCGGAGCTAGCATAATTGGAGATAAGGACATTGTGAAGGATTGGAGTGCCAGAAAGACAGCTTTGCGGATGGACTTGATGTAGCGCTTGCGGCCAGTGGAGGAATTGGGGTGGATGCCATCTCGGGACCATATTTGGGTGGGCTCGGACCAGAATCCTTTATGCACATGGTAAGTGATGTGGGGGTCGGTCTGAGCGAAGGTTTTGACATAATTGTTGAGCTGGTATGCAGCAGTTGCAAACTGCTCCGCTGTTATGCCCTGGAGGTGGCGATCTCGTTTGATCCCAGAGCAGAGCATGACCTGCGTGACATGGTATCGACGGTGTAAAATATCAGCCAAATGAATTAGCTTGGTGGCTACCTGGAGTGGGTCAGCACCGGAGGCAAGATTGTTAGTACCTAGGTCTATGATAACAAAATCGGGTCTGGTATGTTGCAGCAAGTGATGGTAGGACCGGGAGCATACTCGTGCTCCTGGTTGGCCGTGCATGTGAATCTGGCCTAAAATTCTAGATAGATTTAGTCTATGTGCCAGTGAAGGGCTGGTGGTATTCCCGTTTGGAGCTAGGTGATGGAGGAGGCCGTGGACGAAACTGTCCAATGACCATGCCGACTGGTGGCGCCATGTTTGTTTACGTTTTGCCCAGTGTGAGCACGTGGCGAGAGAACGGCAAAGTTTCAGTGAAATTCCGCTTACGTGCGTGGTAGGCGAGTGCGTCCTGGTGCTTCTGGAAGTCCCTTGAAAGAAATTGGGCTAATTAGGACTGGGGGTAAATGTCTGAGTTGGCTGTGAGATGGGAATTTTGAGATGGAGTTGTGGATGGCTGTGGTAGTTGCAATGGCGTCAAGATGCTGGAAGTGTCCGGATGTTGAGGCTCAAGAAAGGTTTTACCACTGTTACGGTTTCCTGCCAAAAGCCCGTTGGGGCACCAACGGGTTGATGTCTTTACTGGGATGCCAAAGGTGCGGGTGCTAAATGTGTCACATAATGAGTTCAAGGAATTTTTTTATCGAGGCTGGTGATGTACTGCAACTCGAACACCTCGATATCTCCTACAATACCTTGCCGAATTTCGAATCAGATCTCTGTACAAAACTACAGTCAATTCTGATGCGCAATAATAGATTCAGAATTAAAAGTCTAACCACAGCTAGAGATTATATTGCAAATGACCTAATAGCACACGTTGGTCTGCGATTGTGAACTATCTCTACTATTAAGTCTTCTCCCAAATACAGCGATGGCATTTTAGCTGTGCAGAAAATTAGGTCACCAAATGAGCCATCAACCAGCAGAGGTCAGGATGCACCAACACTGCCTACAGCAGCGCCACCACGATACCTGATTACAATGAAAAAGTAGAAATTAATCCAGAAGAATCAGGAACGTCGACTCAAATCATTGTCCCTTGGTAAAAACCATGCGATTCACTAAAACCACTGTCACAAGTATTTCAACTACTCCAGCAGTACAGGTTAATATCATGTAGATATAACCATTAATGGTACAAATATAAAGTATTTGCAATGTGCAAATTATCTTGGAATGAAGATTGATAGTCAATTATTACTTTGTTCAAATATTGGCAGTAAGTTAAGTAGACTGCGAAGATTAAAAGGTATTGTCTCATCACAAGTCATGGGTAAAATATATGTAACTGCTGTACAACCAATATATCGCATCCTTCTCCCCATTTGCCAAGGAATAGTTGGATTCTTCCAGTCAACGGATCATCCGCATGGATGGACAACTCATGAGGGGGCGTCGTGAAAATCCACGGTGTCATCATGTAATACGTAAAACTTGAGTTAATCCACATTATCGCTCGGTAGGCCTAGTCTTCACAACGAATCTCTAAAGATTCGAAGCATACTGCATCTGGTATGATATCTGGAACCATCCTATGTACTTTAATTATGTATTCGCTCTTACATCATGAAGCCCTGATAGGGCACTCTATGGACGCTGAAGTGCCATCCTTTGGGACATTAACATATTCAGCAACTTGAGTGGTGCCGTTTCGTGAATTCAATCTATTAGGGAAACTAATCAGTCAATCTACCGTGGAATCAGTCAATCTACCGTGGAATCAATTGATCTACCATGGAATCAGACAATCTAACATGGAATCAGTCCATCTACCGTGGAATCGACATCAATCTTCTGTGGAACTACCTCGGTGACATTATTGTGTGGACAATACTATGGAGATTAAGGTCTCAGACTTTGTTTTTGTATTAAGTATTATTGATGGGCATTGACGTATTGATGAATATAACTGTTGATTTTAAAATTGTAGTGCTCTGGGCTTCCAACCGCTGGATCCAGAGTTCGATTCCCGGTCGAGCCTAAGTTGGATGGCTGTTTCATCCTTTGTCTCATTGCCATGGTCCCTGCCTGTCCTAATTAGCCCATCCGGTGCAGAAACATAGGACTTAAGCCCAAATCAAACACACACACATTTTAATAATGAATTATGTGATTGGATATTTATTGAATTATGAACACTCTTTGACATGAGTGATAGATGTTATTTAGTCCTTATGTGTACTTAATATATTTAATGATGGTACTTCTAATGTTACTTATTAATATTGATTTGGTATATTTAATTAGGTTTAATTAATATTCTTCTATTCATCTATTAGTCTGCTTCGCTTAGCAATAATATAATCCCAGTTTGTTTAGTCATGATTTCTGTTAGCTAGCCTTATGCCAAATTAGGCCTGTCAGTAATTTGTCATAAAAAAGATGGACGGGCATGTGTCATAGTCCTGTACTTGGCAAGGTTAGTTCAGTAAAAGGGCTCTAAGGCTGATTAGTTGATGATATGAACACAAGGGAGCAAGGCTGTTAGTTCAGTAAAAAGTCACTAGTATGTTGTAGTCTTCAATTCCTTCCTTGAGGGTTATTTCTTGCTTCTGTGATGAGGTCTTGGTGGACTTGTTGACCGCCGGAAGTCAGGCTGTGTCCCTTGAAGTGTCATGGAATAAGGGAACACCAGAACCAGTTTGAGTCTTTCTTCACATCACATCTTCATACATACATTGCTGACCACTCTTCTGGCCTATCTGCTTGCTATGATCCCTGTCTCAGCCTTTCCCTTGTTATTTACTTTATCCTATTCAGAGAAGTGAGCAACTACCCCTTGAATAGTACATGTAAACAGCTAACACAGAGAAACAACTACGTTATAGTGTGATGGTTTTTCATTGTTTGTTTTGAGTAATTTTGAAGAACTGTATTCAGGCCTATTCTGTGGTTATTAATTTAGCATTGTACTGAGGAAGAAAACCCCAAGACAGTCTGCTTCCAATATTTGATAATAAAGAGGCAGAAACTGAACCAACACACGCATAATTGCGTAATTCAGAAGTTGATGGATGGTTATGGCTAAACGAAGATTCAAAAGGCTATTAAAATTCCTGTGCCTACAGCAACATCGATAGTGCAGAGGTGGAAGAAGACCAAGTCTATAACAGATCAGGCTGTCCAGCACAGTTTTTGGAATACTGCATCAAAATGGTCTGTATGGCAGAGCATCAAGAAGAAAGCCTCTGCTCACACCAAAAGGCATGTTTGAAATTTGCCAATTAACATGTAATATGGTCTGTTGCATTTTGTAATAAAATCCTCTGATAAAACCAGGCAATTTGGTAAAAATTTCAAGAAGTATGTCCAAAAGAATGCCATACCTGCTGTGAAATGTGGAGGTGTCTCAATCATGCTTTGGGGCTGTTTTCCAGTGCAGGACCTGGTGCTCACATTCGAGTACAGGGTATCATGAATAGTGCCATTTACATAGAAATTTTGGGTAAAAACCTCAGGAAATATACATTGTACCACTAAGTTAAAATGGGATGAAATTTTGAGTTTCAATAAGACAATGACCAAACATATTAGTCAAAAACAATGATGGAATGGTTGAAGAACCACAAAATTAACACTTTGTAATGGAACAGCCATCTTAACCCACAAAATAGTTGCAGACAAGTGAAAAATGGTGTTGCACAAATATTCACTAACAAATTTGATGAGTATTGTCTAGATTAATGGTGCAAATTAAGTCCAAAAATGTGTTCAAAGCTGGTCAAAGACTATCCAGAGCATGTCCATGTGGTAATGGATAAGAAAGTCGCCGCTATGAAATATTAACACCAACATGTCACAGCCCATAAGACAGGGTATGGTGACTGTTGCAATGCATAGTTAGAATTATTCTGTATATTGGTCTCTATTTACTGGATATTTCCATATTATCAAATTGGAAACAATGATTTCATAATGTAAACGTATAAAACAGATTCATCCTATGTGATGTTTGTTTCTCTGTTTAAGAAGTGTAATCAATGCAAACAAATGTAATTGATATGCAATTTCACTGAAATTGAATAACATTGAAATTGCATATCCCTTAGTTTGGTTTGCATTAATTGACACTCATTGACAATTTTTAAACAAAGACTGCTCAGTTAGGTCATTTAATTGGCCTAAAGCTGACAACACACAGAGCTTGGGAGATATTGGCCAATCAGGAAGCACTATAATGTGTGTAGATGGTAAAATATCAAAATGAGTTACCATTAGAGATGAGAATTGAACATTCCCAGCCTACAGGCAAGGAATTCCTTGAAAATAAGTACCGATAAATAATGGAAGTTATCGCTTAGAATGAGAAGGAAAATTCTTTTTGTATATAATATTGCCATTTTTAACTGTTATATGATGTTATTGTCTGAAACTGACCCCATCCTTGAATGTAGTTGCTCGGGGGGGGGGAGTAAAAGCTGTTCTTGACAAAGTCAGTAGCCTTGATCTTATTGTATGCTAACTCGTTAAGTGTTCTCATATAAGTGTGTCATCACTGGGCAATGTCATAAACACTGAAATGCGATTATAGGGTATAGTGCAGTATAGCGGACCCAAATGAATGCCCTTATTTGGCGTCCATTAAATATTTAAAAATATCACTTTTTTGCCAAAATTTGTTCTATCACAGATTAGGTTTGGGGGCAGTAGCCCCCGATAAAAAATAAAAAAATTAACGCGGTCGTTTTTTGTGACGTCATTTATTGAATTCAGGGATATGACGTCATAGGCATGACAAAAAAGCTAGCTACATAAGGTCATAAATTTGGGTCCGCTATACTGTACTTTTTACCCGATTATATGATATGAAAACACTCAAAAATGACTATAAGCACTAGTGTTTATGAAACAACACTTCAATGTGTCTAAAAAAAGGCATTGGTTTTTTAGAGTGCACATGCTGGTTGTGCTGAGGCTAGAATTGGGATATATAACCTAAGTCAAGGACTTTGTGTAGGAGAATTGTCATTTGGTGTTGACATAGTTGAAATTCTAGTTGGCAGTTTAATATGTAAATGCTTCTGCAATAGTGAATATGTTTCAGATTTAGATTCATTTATTGAATTTTTTTTATCTCAGTAAAATATAATTTCTGAAAATAGTTTTCCCTAATAATAGTGGTAGGCTGACTCTTGATTGGCAATAAACAAAAATCAAATATGCTTCTAATTGTATGAATTTGGGATAAAAGAAATAGTGATTTTTATATGAGCCCATGTTAATATTACGTTAAGCCAGCAGGACATGGTCCGTGCGAAAAAAAGTCCCAAAAATGACTTTTATTACTAACAGTAATTTCATCATATACTTATTTCACACATATCCCCCATTTTACAATGAAGGAAAATGTCCTTAATATACTGAATAATACATATTTTGTCATGAAAATGTAGCTTCTAGTTTTTTGTAAGTCTGAGAACACATGACAGTTTCTGATTCACATGTATCTATGCTTGGCTTGTACACTGCATGTCAGTTTCAACTTTGATAACATTATATGCAATAAAACATATCAAATTAATCATTTAGAGCACATACAGGTTTAATTAAATATAGGTATAGTCATGGGTTTCTTTCAAAATTAGTATTTTCTGATGCACTACATACATTTCAGACATTTAATGTATCAAAAACCGCTATTTTGTGGTCTGATAATCACAAGTTAATGAGCAAAATAGTTTTCCATTATGATTTTGGCCTACATAATATACAAGAATGACCTTTCTATTATAAGCATTTAAATGAAAGGTCCCATGAGTTTATGAAACTCTTCCTGGTCTGGGAACATTTCAGTAACCTCATGTACACCATACATAGCAATACGTACAGTAAGGAGTATGGGATACTTCCATTACAATTTCTGGTTCTATGTCAATTGCATCTTCATCATATTGTTCTGTGCCAGTCAATGTGATATCTACACCAGTGAAGGTAGGTCGCTTTGTGTTATTTATCTGCATGAATTTTAAGCCAAAGAGGTCGTGGGGGGGGGGGGGGGGGTTAGTGTAGGGCATTGTGTATTGTTTCCTAACTTTGAGGTACATTTCTATCATTCTTAAAGTGGCCATCTTGAAATCAAACATGGCTACCTCCAAAGTTCTTTGCCATAACTCTGTATTGACATAGGGTGGCAAGTGATGGGTCAAAATATACATACGTATATATATGCTCTTATATATATATATTTTATATATATATATATATATATATATATATATATATATGGCAAGTGGACCAGTGTTAAAGTTTCAACAGCCACAAGCTTTGTCCAACAAAAGATCAACAGCAGATTGCAATTAAAAGGTTTATTCCAACAAGGAAATATGACCAATATCCAACACATCAAAGCTAACTAAAACACGGGACAGAGTCAGGTGGAAATACCTGGTGCTTGGTGTAATACTACACAGTTATTCATTTCCATTTTCTGATTATGGTATTGGAGGCAAATAAGATGACCAAACTGTGTCTGGCGATGTGTTCTCTTGAGATTTATGGCTGCTGGGGCAATATATCCACTTACTATGCGCAAATTACAACATTGTATTTTTTACATTTATTTTTCCATATTATCAAATACGAGTTCCTGCTGTCTGGCAAGTTCACTTTGCATACACACCGTGGTAAATGAATCTAGAAACCACAAATAAGAGACAATTAGAGACAATACAATGCAGATTCGCCTAAGATAGTAGGTTTGATCTGATTGATTGATTTACATAACATTACCTTTCTATTATTAGCATTAAAATGAAAGATCCCATTAGAGTATACAATGTAGCCCGCATCAGGAAGTTGACGAGTTCATTGCAACATTCTAATTTATGTTTTATTTATTAATTTTACTTCAGAGTGCGTCCAGGTCACAGATTACCCCAACTTCTACCGGTTCGAGGGCTCCTGTTTTTGGGTGTCTCACTGGACAGACAGAAGAAGTTGGGATAATGCGCAGGAGATGTGTGACTTGCTTGGCGGAAATTTGGCAACCGTTGTCAGACTAGAAACAGCAGAATTGTTGAAGAAGTACTGGTAGGTTTGGGTTAAGCACATTATAGTGGACCCAAATTCATGCCCATATTTGGCATCCATGAAATATGAAAATAATCCCGATTTTGTACTCAATTACCATCTTGGAGACAATAACAATAGATTTGTCCAGAGTAGCGGGGGTTTGGGGGCAGCTCCCAAGAAAACTGAAAAATAAACTATGATAAACTGCGTTCCTGCCTCACCACCGCCGTTTGTTTGTGACGTCACTCATTGAATTCACGCATTTTACACCATAGGCCGGGCAACGAGGCTCACTAAATAAGGTCAATAATTTGGGTCCGCTATACTGCACTTTTTCCGTAGGTTTCCATATGTTATTTCGAAATGTGCTAAGATTGTTATGGCCCACATGCAGGAAACTGCAAATTTATGATCTCAGCAGTATCAAATTCAGATTCAGATTCATTGTATCAATGTATTGTAGACTAGACCCGAAACATTAGGCTTGTCTGTCACTTGCAAGTTGAAGACCTAGCATTGGCTTGCTGAATGATACACAAATCTTGTCGCATCCAATAACTGAAATATATTTTTACTAGACAAAGAAAAGAAAGAAAACCGTTTCAGACTGGTAATGATAGACAAAAAATAAAATAAAACACTCTTAGTCTAGTCAAAGTATGGTCTAGTTACTTGATTTACAACTAATTTCACAAGGTTTTTTTTCTTCTGATTTTCATTATGCAACGTCTCAGTGGTACTGGTCTCAAGCTTAGCCATCTTATACTAAGTCAAAGGTAGACATAATTTCAAAATTTCAATATTTGTTGCCATCAAGTTTAAAGGATGTAAACAACCTGATTGGTTTTAAATATGCCTTCAAACGCCACATTTTAGTTTAATTATTTTATGAATCTTACTTTTATATATTTCTGTTTTTATATGCCTTTTGTTTTAAATGTTTTTTTTATACTATATTGTACTATATAACATATTGTTTTTATGGGCCATCTGCAAAACAGCTGTGCTGATGATGCAACCCATGTAAAATATATTGGAATAAATAAATAAGGCTTGGAGAGTCCACACCGTGCTTCATATTATCCCCATGGATTGGTCTTTCATTTGCCTCAGCAAAGTAACAGAGTACAAAGCACCTTCGATTCAACATCTCATGTGATCGAAATTCAGGTGGAATGTTGCTCATAAAAAAACTGTGGAATTGGCTGATGATTGAACACTTAGGCCACCCAGCTGTTGCAATAAATATCATCTTATCCATGACCAAACATCTTATCTCTCAACCAAGCATGATTATATCTCTGTTTCCAATAAATCGTATCTCACATCTTATCTTATCAATAAATATTAAATATTAAGCAACAAATCGTATCTTCTATATTTTTATCTTTCAGGCCTGGTGAGGTTGATGATACTTCCAATTACTGGATTGGTTTGTACCTAGATGCAACAAACGCTAATCATCACAAAAGGAGACAAGATATTTGGAAATGGCTTGATGGGACCAGGTTTGACCCCTTACATGGTGTTGGGTGGCACACAGATGAACCGGGGCTGGATGAAATTACAGGCATGCTTAAGAACCTCAAGTGGGCCACCTTCGAAACATCAATGATTGCGAGATTTCCATACATTTGTGAACTGAGTAAGAAAGGCTTCTTATATATTTATAAATTCCCAGTAAGGAAGAGGCTGGCTGCTCAATATGTATAAGAATATATAATTATTTTATATTATTCTAGTTTATTTTTGCAATATGTTATACATCTAGGAATATTAATTCTTTACACTTCCTGCATGCGCTAAATTTAAATCTAAGGTTCAAAGGTTACCATGGCTAGAGGCTGTACGTAAAAAACATGCTCAGTCATGCGATAATGCAAATATACAGTGTATAGTGTATATATGTTTTATGGACGTACATATGCAGGAAAAAGTGCAGTATAGCAGACTCAAATTATGGACCATATTTAGCAAGCCTCGTTGCCAGGCCTATGACGTAAAATGCTTGAATTCAATGAGAGACATCACAAACTAACAGCTTCGGTGAGGCAAGAACGCAAGTTAATGAAAGTTTATTTCGCTACTCTACACAAATGTGTTCTTTATGTGTGCCAGAACAAAATTTGGTTAAAAAAAAGTGATTTTTTTCATGTTTCATTGATGGCAAATATGGTCAATAATTAGGGTCCGTGTACTGCAATAAGCCCCATATGGAATATCTATTAGGTTTTTGAAGGAATTCTAGTATATTTTAGTATATGTATATTTCAGAACTGCCAATAAACAATACCAAAACATCTGACTCCCCTGAGCCCACAACTGTGTCAGGTAAGTTTATTTTGTTCAAAAGTCATTTTTTTCATAATAACCAAAAGTCATTTTTTTCATAATTACCAAAAGTTTATTTCGTAATTATCCCCATATGGAATATCTATTAGGTTTTTGAAGGAATTCTAGTATATTTTAGTATATGTATATTTCAGAACTGCCAATAAACAATACCAAAACATCTGACTCCCCTGAGCCCACAACTGTGTCAGGTAAGTTTATTTTGTTAAAAAGTCATTTTTTTCATAATTACCAAAAGTTTATTTCGTAATTATCAAAACTTTTTGTAATTAAAAAAGTTTTTTTTGTTTTTTTGTCATTACTAAAAGTTCTTATTCTAAACTATCTTTAAATGGGATTCAATAAGGGGCCAAATGCAATTCGATCAACTGACACAAGTTGTCACACAATTACATTATATTTTGATAAAAGATAAACTTTCCACCTCTGTAATGTCCAACAAGTTCTGGAATGTCTAATGTGCAAAATACCGATTTATGTATTAATTTATAATGAAGAAACCCTCTCCTAATAATGACTGAATGTGTATGTAGATACCTAATTTGAAGTTGATCTCCGCTGTTTGTTATTGGCTTTCCTTCATTACTAAGTCTTACTTAAACAACAGTAGGTAGTGGTGGTGGTGGATTAGGGCTCTACGTCCTGTATTTCTGCACCTGATGGGCTAATTAGGATAGGTGGGGACCATGGCAATGAGACGAAGGATAAAACAGCCATCCAACATAGGCTCGACCAGGAATTGAACCCAGGACCCAGTTGTTGGACAACAGTCTGCTAATTGCTATGAAAAATAAGTTTAAAAACTTTATTTTTTATTATTTTCTTTTTGCTTGTGTTGCTCTGTATTCTATATTGTTCTTAAATCAGCAATTCCTGCAATTCATTTGAACTGTCAACCTATCTATCTATCTATCTGTCTAATCTATCTATCTATCTATCTATCTAAGGCACAAAGTAAATTCATCCTTCATCTCATTGTCATGGTCCCTGCCTGTCCAACTGGTGCAGAAATACAGGACGTAAAGCCCTAATCACCACCACCACCACAAGGCACACATTAAAGGGTTTCTCACTACAATGTGTGACACAAAAACTAGCCTATTGCTATATAATCAATTATATGCTGTGTTTTATCTCATGAGGCGAAAAATATCTTTTGTTGGGATGTAAAGCCATTCAAATGACCTGTATCTGTTGTAGACGACTTTTTCCACAGAACAATTTAACTAAAAATTTTTAATAATTTGCATAGAAAAAATATATTTTGTATATATACTTTCTTACGAAGCCATTTTTGGACATAATATTAAATTGTATATACGACGTAGTAAATTGTATATTATTAAACGAAATACTAAATCGTATAGACGAAATAATAAATAGTATATACGGAATACTAAATTGTATATACAAAAAATACTTAATTGTATATACAAAATTCTAAAGTGAATATACAAAATTCTAAATTAAAAACAAAATACTAAATTGAATATATTAAATACTAAATTTGTACATACGAAATACTAAATTTTATACACGAAAACGAAATTGAATGTACGAAATACTAAATCGTACATACGCAGTACTTAATCGTATATACAAAATCCTGAATTGTATGTACGAAATACAAAATTGAATATACAAAATACTAAATAGTATATACAAAATACTATATTGAATATACGGAATACTAAATAGTATATATGAAATACTAAATCGTATTTTAATTACGAAATACTTAATCGTATATACCAAATACTAAATTGAATATTTGTAATACTAAATTGTATATACGAAATACTTAATCGTATATGCAATGTACTATTTCGTATATCCAATTTACTATATAGTTTATACAATTAAATTTGTTTTGTCTCATGTCCTTAAATGGCTTCCTTACTTTCTGGAATTTCTATTTTAAGCAATTGGCTACATCGCCATTGGTGCAGCATTGGGGATATTTGCGATGCTTGTGGCAGTTGGAGCTAACTTTGGGATCAGAAGGTATGTATAAACAGATACTTAGACACAATGTGTAACATGTATTGATTGAGCTTACCATGTCCATAGAAAGTCTTAAGACACACAAAAAAATTTTCACCACTGGTCACTGACCCGGGTTCAATCCTGGGCTCGGGCACCCTTTATTTGCTCGGATAAGACATTAAAGTAGCAGTCCCTTGTACTCGGTGTCTATGCTGAGGCAAGTAAAAGACCACATCGTATCTATCTATCTGTCCAACTATCTATCTATCTATCTATCTATCTATCTATCTATCTATCTGTTCAGTTAAGTGTTCATGTGGTTTATTTAAGTGTATCGAACCCAGGGCCTTCAGTGAAGCTGGCCAGTACTATATCTATAAGAATTTCCGAAAGTGTTGGAATAAATCAATGGTTCACTTTACTTCAATGTTATTTCAGGTATAGAGGAAATAAAGGATGTCCTTTGATGAAATGCACCAAAAAATCTTCGCCTTCTGAGCAGGAAGACGGCACAGGTAAGTTATAGGTCTGCAAAAATAATGGCTAACTATATGTTTTTTAAAGCAGCTTCCGAGAGAGCTTCTCTCTGGGTCATTACAATTTGGAGGTTAAAAAGTAGATAAGGTTATGTCTCTATCATCAATTTGACATCAAGAGCCTCGGTGTTACTGCACTTGGCACTACAGTAGTTATCCCCCAACTAAAAAATGGTCACCTTCCCAGATAGCATTCCAAATCGGGCCAGCGTCTTTCTACGTCCGCCAACGTCGGTACAACATCATTTTGACATTGCGCCGACATAACGCCGACACTGCGCCGACATTGCACCGACATTGGCAGATTTTGAATGTTTTCTGGGTTAGATGTACTTGTTGACTTAACACATTTTGGACCTGTGGTTTCACACTCTGCTTGACTAACTTTTTGATGTTTCAAATATTTTTGATGAGCCTGTTCCCAAACATGTATGTGACAGAAACTCCTCCTGGTCATATTATCCCATTCTGTATTTTCAGAACACTATTGCGAAATTGCAGAGAGGGAATCAACTTCCAAAAGCGATGAAAATACCTACTGCAACATGCATGTAGATAGAAATGGTCACCACGTAGCTGGCAGAGAGTCTTTGCACTCTGGACAACCGCATTCAGTGGATTCGAATGAAGTTTATGAAAACTGGGAAATGCAGAGCATTGAGCTAACTGATGCTAGTGGACCTAAGCAAGGGTTGGGGCAGCCTCCTGAACACGTATATATGGGACTTTGTTGAACAGTAGATATCTAGTACCTCGCCATTATGACCACGTCCAGTGTATAATATGCTGGTCCTAATGTTGAGTTGGTCTTAATTTGTGAGACACTATGCAGTTGGTTCAAAATTGATTATTTTTATTTCACACTGACTTTGTACGTTGCAGAAAACACATTGCATGCATGCAGATTGCAGAATAAAGACATAATTCACAAGGTGGCGCCAGAATGCAGTGCAAAGAAAGTCTTAGAGGACACCACTAATAGGACACAGTGATCGAGGTACCCGCGCCACAATATGGCATAGCAGTTTAAGCTAACTGTGAAATACAAAAAGAATGCATTGTAATGTGTTTGTTTGTTAGTTTATTTACAGAAGAAGCATTATCGAGCTGGTACAAATTTAATTAAAAAGAGTATTTACAACAAAACATTGTGAATTGAGATAATTAATTACATGTGTATTAAACAGTTAAAATGATATTGATATAATGATGAAACAGAGTTGAATAAAGTAATTGTTATGCTATAAAATGGTAGTTAAAAGCAAAATTTTGATGTAAGATAATACTTTATTGTTATACTACAACGAAACTTTCCAGTTGTTGTTTTGTTTTTTGGTTTTTTTTTGCCTTGTTCTGTTTTTTACTCTGGGCAATTTTAATTTCATTCTATTTCTTGTATTTGTATAATTGTTATCTGCTAATTCTTGGAAATTGTGTATGCATGATGTCTCCAGGCACTACACTTGAGAATTTCTTTGCTTGTTTAAGTTTTAATGTGAACGGAACTGAATATACATTTTGTCAAGTTGAGATACTTAATAATAAAACTTACAGATGTATACAAGCAAAGAAGTGAAGTACTATGAGCTATGTGTTACCAAACCTATGGATTGAGCCTATATTTACGATTTATTGTGTCATAGAATAAACAAACCTGCTTGTCATCACATTTATCACCGTAATTGTGCCTGGTAAAATGAAGTTAGCAATTTGAAAATTAGGGCTTTACACAGTCTGTAAGATGATATATTATATAATATAAGTGTTGTGTACCTGATGTCAATAATTGCCTAGAGAAGAGCTATAGTAATTGTTACTTTAGTACAAGAAACTATTTTGCACAATCTATAAATGGGTCACATCAAAGCGTATGGAAACAGTATAATAGTCGTGTAGAATAAGATTCCTTTTCTAAGTGGGAGTATTCTAGTCAGTGAATAGATTCAAAATTATGGTTTTTACAGCAAGTTTTCCGTTCTTTGGGAATGCTACGAACAGAGAAGTTACATCTGAGTGTTGACAACTGTTGCCTTGTAGTTCCATCCAGGGTCCCCAAGGTATTATTTGAGAAACCGAGAAAACGTCGGGAATATCTAGTAACCCGTTTTCCCGCTTAAAAATCGGGAAAAAATATAATACATAAAAAAATCCCAGAATTCAAATATGTCCGTTTTAGGGCTCGATGTATTAGTTCTGAAAACGGCCGCTATGAACGCTAGCATTGCGATCGCGGGATCCTGGTGGTTGAAATCTGAACCACATATCCTCATTATTGAAAACATTTCTATTTTTGTAATTTAAGTTTTAATAAAAATATATAATTTACACAGCCTTCGCAGTTGACTGTTAGAACTGAATTATGAAAAATGAGATTTTAGTCTGGAAAAAGTAGGGAAATTTTGCATCCTGAAACTGAGGGAACCCTGTGCATAGGTCCATCCATTAACTGGTCATCCTGGCCAATTTCGTCCTCTGAGAGTTCATTCCAATGATAAGTTGTAACTCACTTGTTTTCTTCCGAAAGGCGGCACTACGATCGGGTGCGAAGCACTGACCTTTCTCATTACCGATTTGCAGCTCCCCCAGTATCGGGGAGGGAAAGGTCTACGCGCGTCGTCTGCATACAAAGTAGTGAGATTCCTACGCACATTTTCTTTATTGTAAGAAGCCACTCACTGGAAAACTGGTGCAGATGTTTTCTCTTCCCCCAAACTATATCAACGTGACAAAATTTCAGTTTGAGACGAGAATTCTACCAGCTGCATGACGTACTACTTTCGTGAATGTCACTGAACAAGCGTGTTAACGGCGTTGAGACGCTTATTCAATGATCCTTTTTTTAACATATCCCTTGAGCTTTGCGTGAGTTCTCAGAAAAACCGGTGCTATGCACCAGACAAGTGCCGTCTTTCGGCAGAAATTGGTACCTCACTGGCTTGATGTGGACAACTTTCGACATCCACATTGACGCTAATTTTCGAGGCCCTAGCGATGAAGTTCTAGTTGAAGAAAGAGGGAAGGTGGACAACCGTTGCTAGATTACCATCGAACAGCTGTAAATGAAAAAGAATTAGATTAAGCGAGAAAAAAAGGAAAGAAAAAAACTGTTCCATATGAATTGATATGCTCAGACTATATTTTTTGGTCCTCATGAAAAAAAACCATCACAAGGACTTAAAGATTAATTCAATTCTGATGAATTTTTTTTTTTGTCGAGAGGTTAATTATTATGATCATAATTATTAAGGAAAAAAATATATCATTGTTTGAATCAAAAACTTTTTTATTGGGGCCGACCACAAAATGTCTTTTTATACAAAAATTATGTGGCTAATCATCAATGGTGTCAGGAACGAATTAAGTCAGTGGACTTTCTTCTTGAACATTAAACATAATTTCAATATAAAATATGGACAATACTTGTAATATTAATTGGCTACACATAGCCCCATGGGGAAATATACAATAAAGCCATGTTTACTTCGGTGCATTTCTATAAATTTGTATGCGAACCGACCACAAAATGTTCTTTCATACGAAAATGATGTGTCTAATCAGATTCAAAGGCACTTTCATCAATATTAACGAACTGGATAATACGGAAGCCTATTAGTGCCACATACAAATTTATTATTTTCATTTGCGTTTTTTGATACATATATATTTTATTTGTGCTTTTTGCTACATAATGTTTTTCATTTGCGTTTTTTCCTACATTTTTTTTTATATTTGCCTTCTGTCACGTTATGTTGTCTGCTGCATAATTTATTTTCCCCAATTTGTGATTTTTTTTCTGCTGCATAATTTTTTCCCACAACGGAGCAGATGTAGTGTGTGACACGCACGACAGACTAAAGGATAGGACCATACAAATACCATTGATGTCTTCGTCATTTTCAAAGCTCCCCTTATTTAATTTCATCCCCACAGGTCCCACCCTTATAGTCTGTCCACAGGCCCCTTCCAGCGGGAGCTGACACATCTTGACACAGTATTAAATACGTCCCACCTTTTAGTTCGTCCCCCAGCTCACGCCACCTAGCAGTAATCTTTCTGCATTTATTCGCAAATATTTACTCTTTTTGTATCAGAATCTCAATCCATAACATATCCTATAATTAGCAGAACTCATAGAGATATAGATACTTACTAAGATTGGTTTTACAAATAATCTTCTGAGCCTTGTGAAGATTGCCAGTGACATCACTGATGTTTGTGTAAATTTAAGCTGTGGCCAGATCACTGATTCACATCCTTGAAAATGGCTTAAATAACCTAACTATGGCACATTTGTCTTCCTTGAATAAAATGGAGCAACTTTAAATTGAGGACCATATGTCAAAAGTGCCTGGTTTTATTGTACCAAGGTATTTATTAAATCTTAAATCCAACATCAAGGGACTCATACATGTTAGTCTTATTTACCAGAAATTGGCATGGTTAATTTTGGTCTTAGGGGTGAAAGCTTGTGAAGGTTTTCAACAAATATATGTTGGAGGCCCATCATGTAAAATGCCTAGCAACTCAACAAAAGCTTAATATCTACCTACATTATTTCATTCCTATGAAAAATAATGTGATTTGAATGGTAACATGGTGCTTTGGCTGTTAACAAAAATCCATCATGAATTTGTGCTTGCTGCTGCTGTTATGCAAGTGTTGCAGTGGTCACTCCATACACACCCACACTCTGACCTATAAATGGAATGAAACTGGCCAAACACACTCACTCTTTCTTAAGTGAAAAAGTGTAATTACACAAATTGGATTTGTCAATTGCTCTTTATGTTTTCTGATAGCTGATTGCATTTGAAACTGTTCACTGCAATTTATTACAAGTAATTAAAAATAGGCCAATATTAAAATTATTTCTCAAACTGTTTTAAATAGCAGATATGCAAACAAATTTTATCAAAACCACAAATAAAAAAATGATGTATCAAAAAACACAAATCCTTAGAAAAGTATGAAGAAAAAACTCAAATGAAAATAAAAATAAATTATGTATCAAAAAACTCAAATCCTAAAAAAGTTATGATACTGGATTTTAGGAATTTCAAAGGCATGCGTAACAATTGCTTTGTTCACAACTAACAGAGTAATGATGAATTAGATAATGATATATATTGCAAAAACTGTTGATTGAAATGTCACTGTTTTGTTTCAGGTAGTGTGATAAATTACTCCAGACCTTGGCTACCTTGGTGCTGAGGAGTTGGCTTTGCAAATTAAGTATCGTGTTTGGAGCCCTTATATTAGACTGTTGTCTTGTGGGGTAGTTGCGAATTTAATTTACAGTTCTGAATTGGTTTGAAAGATAGATGGGCACTTTATTTATTAGACTTCTGAGATTACAGCACAGCACATTAAATAGATCATCAACAGTCAGAATACTTAAGGTGTGAAATATAGGTTTAGTATAGGCGTGATATTTGGCCTTAACAATAAATCTTACAGCTTGTTTATGCAGGGTCTTTAAATGTTTGGTTTGCTTAGAATGTGTCTTTCCCCAAGCTAGAACTTCATAGCTGAGATGTGGTTGTATTAGTCCATGATGCAATATTTTCCTTGTGGTCCAAGGGACTAAGTTCTTTATATAATGAGTAACAGCAAAGTTCTTTGCCAGGAGTTTGTTTTTGCTATTGACGTGAAATTTCCAATTAAGAAATTCATCAATAAAGGCACCTACCAGCAGGAACTTTGTACTTGATATTTTCTGAATTTGTAAGTTATTTATAGTTAATTATGAAGGTGATCAGATAATTATATTTTTGGTCCAAAATAAGATAAAATTAGATTTTTTGTACATTTAATTCCAAATGAACCATTGTGAAATATTTTCTAATTACTTCCTCACTCACATGTTTTACATTTCATTGTTATTTATATATTTTTTGTAATGAAAATAAAAAGTTCTAAGTTCAATTCTTCAAAATTTAATTATTATTCTCCGAAACTAGATGAACTCTAACTGACAAAGATTCTTGTGGGTCTCTATTGTACAGTGGTAATTACTAAGATTTGGCAGTAACCACAGGGTTGCTTGTACTTGGTCTACCAGGGATACAAACAACATAGTATCGAGTATAAAGACCAATTAGACTTGGCACCAAGATCCCTGTGGCAGTATTGACTGGGTTTGTACGGCAATGGACCGCGCATAGAGTTAAATTACTTGGAATGTTAGTAGTTAATAATATGTGCAATGAAACGTTTTAGAACATAGAGGAATATAAATTATTAAAAAGAGGCACATCCCCCACTTGAGTCATGACTAAATAAGCGGAAAAGTCATCGACCATGAAGCTTTGAACGAATAGTTTAATGGGGCTACAGGTAAAGCTATTTTTCCTGTGTGTAAATAATGTGCATTGCATTTAAAGAGCATATATCCTTTAAAAGGTTATCTCAAATGTCTTCTCGCTTGAAATTACCAAATATCTCATAACTTCCAGTAATTCAGTTTCAGGACAATTACTAGATGATTGAGCATATGTCTTATATTTACCTACCAACCATCCTCCAATTATACGATCAGATAGACTGCTGGATAGTGGTGTGTACAGGCTGAAGTGGTCTTTTATTTTTGTAGAGTGGTCTGATTTGGACAACACATTATTAGCGCTTAGCTAAGAAATCTGATCTGACTGAAGATGAAAACCGAAATCTTTATGGTTTTATATTTGAACTTAATTTCATTGCCAGGTAGTTTTCAAGAACAAGGTAAGTACCCAGGCAAAGTGTGAAAATTTCACTTATAGCAGCCTCAAAAATGTTTTGATCTATTAAGCTCTTATTTAATTCTACCATCAAAATATTGCAGTTGACCTGAGGCTCCCTCAGAATTGCTCAGAGGTTCAACTGGCATTAACTGGTGCAACGGACGGACATTACACCTTGAACATTGATGGACAACCTGGTGTAATCTACTGCCATCTTATGAACACTTCCGCGCCTAGGGCCTACATCACTTTGCACTACATGAACAGGTTTGACAGACAAAAAGTCGACAATGGAAGGACCTATTTCCAGAAGGTTGCCGTCAATTTGCAGGTACACTAAATATCATCACAACATTGTCACCTAAGAAGGGTAGTAATACACTGCAGAAATAATGTATAAAAAAAAATTTAAGTTTGCGATTTGTTTCTCAGCAAATTGTTTGTATCATTGACAGTTCTGTAATACTTGGTGCTACAATAGTATTGCTCAACAAGTTAAAAAATACAAATATTAAAACAATAATTCTTGAAATAAATGTTTTGATTTTACATAGTTGTATAGCATCTTACACTTGATGGTACAAAACTACTAGTTCTTTTTTTGGGTATCGACAGACTTTTACCATAATGCAACAGATGGGATTCTCTATAAGCAAATGTTTTTAGTGGTTTATTGTAAAGTAAGGATAATATTATCAATATTAAACTTCAGACAAAAGAAATCATAAAGAATGACTGGACCTTCGCATATACTGAGTACAAACCTAAGAACACGGGCACATGGCTCAATGGGTAATTATAGTACAGTTACAGTTGGTGGAATTTATATGCAAACTTTCATTCAAATGAAAAGTGAAAATTGCACTTGATGAGTCATTGGTGATACATGGACCTATATTTTGTGAAATTTAAGCTCCCTTGATGACTCATACTGGCATTCATGGCAATGGATAATCCTGTATTCACTGAAGCTTGTCACTAAAGATAAGGAATAGCTACAGATGACACCACCTGCCACCTAGTGATAGAAAACTCAAGTAACAGTGATGGACCTTTTAATGAGTCATAACTACCTTATGAGTCATCATGGGATACAACAATTACAGTAAAACATATAGGATTGTGACTCATCAATGTAGTTTTTAGTGGAATAAAACGAGAAAAGTTTACATATAAATTCTATCAACTGTGACATTACCACATCAAACCGACAATTTTATGGATTTGTTGAAAATCAAAACATTATTACATGAATATTCTAGTTGCAAATTTTAATGGGCACATGCCAATTATTCAGGGGTGGGGAAATTTGCTGATTCTAAGTGTTCATTCATTCATTAGGAATCATTGATTGTAATTGATGACATCACATTTGGATGACATCATCACATATAGATGACATGATCAAACAATGGTTGTACTATGATATATTTATCTTCAAGTACAAAAAAAAACTTTTTAAAAAAAGTCTTAAGTTGTCTAGCGATAGGCACAGACTGCTTCTAGTTCCGCTGCAACAGGAAATATATACAATTCATTTACATTCCTAATTATCTCTATTAAACCAGCACAATCAACTACCGTATGCCATTTGGTAATGCTGAAAGCTGCACTGCAAGCAATTTCCAAGAGTTTGCTCATGGTGATCTGAGAAAAACTGGTTTTGGATTTAACCAAAAGGTGAGTATTACCAAAAAGACATAATCACTGTGTGTTGTCACCTCACAGCCCAGCAACCTAATTATGTACATGTTTTGCTCGTTTAATCATCTAGATCAAATTAATAAATTTCTCTCATAGTCTTTAGGCTGGCTTATTGTATAAAAGGTCTAACAATGAAATTACAGAATAATTAGATGTCCATGTGCTGTGTTTGTGCAATACTTGTTCTGACAAGCAGACAATTCAGAAAAATTGCCTAAACTAAAAAAATATGAATCAATTTCTCTTGTATGATGAAGAGAAGATTTCTTAAGTCTATGTTCAGCCTATTGGCTACATAGTTTAACCAATAATTTTGTTTAACAAGGTAAACTTGCAAAGAATGCCCATAATTAGGTCACTGTGCTGTTAGGTGACAGCACACAGTGTCATACACAATTAGTGGTATAAAATTAAAGCACATCTACAAGATATAGTCATCTGGCCTATTGGCCGGTTTGTGCAAGCAATCGTTTCCATACACCTGAGCAAAATGTCATCAGTGAAATTATGAATAAAATCATCCAAGTGTAAGAACTATGGAAAATTATTAGAATTGTGTATCATTGTTTCATGAAGAGTTTGCTGTAATGTCTCCCTCGACAAACAGAGGTATCTCAGTGGTCATATTAGATTTTAGAAAGAGTATTCAGAATATCAAGTTGCATTATAAGCATTCACATACGGATTTAGGGACAGACTCAAACCCAATACAATCAAAACTGCTTGTTTGGTCTAAGACATGGCATAATATTATCAAATTGCATTTTATCTTTTATTAAGCAGCTATTAATGTAATATCTTACTTGAAGAGGCACCAGCCATACCACAGTACTAAAGACTAAATGTAACATAACATAACATGCTTTCAAATATTTTGATATCGACCAGTACAGGCTTTAACTGCTCTGTATCTTCTGCCACTCGGATATAGTAGTCTAATAGTGCTTACTGAATGAATTTGGTCATATTATTCCCTTACAATTCATCCACAGATTTAACTTGGTCTGTCAAAGTCTTTCTTTATACCAAGGTTGAACAAGCCATACAAGGCAACTGATGTATACATCAATACAGCATGGACTGTAGCATTATAGAACATAACAATGAGATTTGGGTCTATACATTAACTTACTGCGCAGCGCCATCTAGTGTAACATTTAAACATAATATTCAAATAGGATTTTATTAACTTCACAGGTGCAATGGATAGTGTATGGATACATGCCACACATTGAAGAAGAAACAAGGGATTTGGTAAATAATGAGACTTTCCATGTACGATGCGGTGGCTACTGCGGCATTTGTGCTGCAACAGATTTCTCATTTCAAGTTCAGCCTGAGCTGGGTAAGTTCACCTTTAATGTCAAAAAAGTCTCCAGATCAACTAACATCAGATATATATTGTCAGAAAAAGATAAGGAACACCATATTTCTCAATGCATCGATCAAAATTTACTACTCAATTTATGATGAATAATGTATATCAGATAAATATTTAAAGGTCTGAACGCTAATCAGCTTATGTGATTAGCAACTATAGTCAGACATAATGATGAGTTGTTGTACTAAGCCTTATTGCAATGCAAGGAAATGTGGGAAATTATACCCTGTCAATCTACATTAACAATTAAAATGCAAGCAATAACCCAAGGATCATCAGTGGAGCCATTTTTTTTATCATAAGTAGGGGAGACAAGAGCCCTTTGGGACATGGGGTACATTGGGACACCTGGATTAAAATAAATCAGAAATCCAAGGCAGTCTCAAATGCAAGTACCTTAATTTTCTTTGAGGAGACCATCAAGATCAAGTGAAGGGTTCAGCTGTGGTAGGTTATTTCCTGGTTTTCGAAGACTGAAGTAACATTTGCATTGATACTTTCTAAACCTGGTGTTTCACAGAATAGAGTAAAGCCGTTGTGCCAAATGAATATTTGATAAGTACCTTAGAAGCAGTCAGAGTGACCCTGACCTCAAGAAGAGAAGGCTATGCGTCAGACTGTCCAGGCACTTGATACTGAATATGTGTCTCCACAGGTATTTGAAATTGGTAAAATTAAACCAGGCAATGAATTCAAGACTTGAAAGTTTTTACATACTACATGACTACAGTACATCCCCAGTCTCACCAGTTTCTGAGTAATTGAGAAACTGAGTCAGAAGTATTTGGTTTTTCTTTGTTTTGACACAGTTTATTGAAATTTTGATCTCTATTATTCAAAAACTATAAAAACTTTATTGTTAATTTAAGTTAATTTGTGTAAACAAAGTTCAAATGATGTGCATTTAAGTCAGACAGCAGATCACTGATCTTATACTTGTTTTTATGTGACTAAAAACATGCAAAATGAGTCAGTTCAGTGCAAACATAAAGCTACAAAAACTAATGTTTTCGATGTCCCAGAGGTTCCCAGGCTGTGTCCAATGTACCCCATGTCTGTGGACCATAGGGAAAATTTCTAAGATAAGAAAAATACTGCCTCGCCGAAAGTTGAATTTCACAAATATATATAGCTGGGATAAATTATTTCTACAATGATGCAATCTACAATAAACATACAGTTTTTAAAGACTGCTTTTTAAAGACTGCTTATTTTTAAATGTTGCTGTAATCCTTTTTACAGCTGATGTGACTGGAAAACGTGTGTTCATAGGTGGAACAGTAAATTTATCTTCTCTCTACGATGATGACCTTGAAACATTTGTGCACCTCCCATCATTCTCCAACCTGAATGTCTATGCTATGGCTCAGAATTTCACTATCTATTTGGATGGTCAAAGGTGCCCCGGAGAAAGCAGTAATTCACCAATATACGTCGGCTTCAACTCCAAAATTGTGAAATCTGAAAGGGCCATGGTTAATACAATGGACTTGTGTGATGTGTCAGTAACCAGAATCAGTGATCTTTGTCTTATGAGCGTCCAGTGTTCTTTAATGCAATATTCAGATGCTGTGTCTCTTTTTGTTGCATTTCCACAAGATGGAAAGCTTGCAATCAGAGGTGTTGCATTTGCATCAAAGCCATAGATTGATATGGAAACTGGATGTTTAGTCTAATCACTCACACAAAAAATTACTTACCAGAAAGACTTGATGATTCTGTAAAATATCTATAGTAGAGTAATAAATAATGTGTGCAGTCATATCCTCATGTGAAAATTAATCAACTTTACTTATATGTAAAATGTATCTTTCATTGAATATCTAGTGTCTTAATTCAGGGAGTTGTTTGTCCACGTACTTTTTACGCTGGGACTTCCCAGAAATATGATGTGAAGCATCTTGTGACTTGATTTCCCAGCTTGCCTTATCACTCATACAAAATAAATATAGCAGATATATTTATCATTTACTGGGTCATCTATGTTGGGAAATTAAGGATGATTGGGCATGGTACGGCGCGGACCTGGTGGATATTTTGGAACTCATGTTAGAATGGGTTACATAGCTTATATCCATCTGTCTGAATATATAATAAATATGTTGTGTGAAATTTCTCATTCACTTGCAATTATAAATAATTGTTTTACCTAATGATTTTTAATGTGTGCCTGTCTGACTAGGTCAGTAGGTTGGTCTATAAATGTGTTTCTTTGGCTGGCGATTTACGTTACCTTATGTATGATAAAATACATTTGTAATTAATTTCAATAGTTCTGCTATAAATATTACCAAATGTACTCTTTGAAGTACAAATAGTATTTACTTTGGTTAATTTATTGGGTAGTCCTCATAATGCTTAAGGTGAACAAATAATCAGTTAAATATATACACTGGAGGAGACCATTTCCCGAAGTCTTTAACTTGTCCCAACTCAAAAATTTGAATGTTGACCCCTGGTTTTTTTTATATGAATACTCAGAATATTGTCAAGATGATTTTTCATAAGAATTACATACATGGTAATACAGCTAATGTTTTATTTATTGCATATTGTCTGAATAGGATGGATTTTTCTGTATTTCTCTATATAATTTAATATAATTTCAAGTACCTCTATCTTAAATTTTTGAACATTTACCCCATCCTTTAGGATGTACATATTAAATTCAAGATATCATAATTTTGGTAATACTTTTCATCTTGGGCGAATCACGCCCAATCATCTTTAAGTAGCAAGATGCTTCACATTATTTTTCTGGGGAATCAAGTGTGGGACAGCAGTAACATGTCAATGAAGTTGAAGAATGTCAGTGAAACTGCTCTTCTGTTAAGGGACTATTTTGATTATTTATGACATTATTTATAAATGAATAATATGACATGTGAAGAAACATGCAATTTATGGTCTTGTCCAAAAAAAGTATCGTAAAAGTCAACACAAATCCATGTATGATAATTTCATCATTGTGATAAGCAAGGATAGGATCATTAGATGAGACAACACACAAAAGTTTGATACTTGGGATGGCACTTTTAAATGTAATAAATGTTCGGTGGGAGTGGTTTGCATTGAACAGAAAAACAATGGTTACAAATATTTGTAAGATTAGTGTTTCACAGTTTGTAATAAATACATCGCAAACAAAAGCAATCAGTCATTTTTAGTATAATTAATTTTCTAATAAAAAAAATAATAATAAAAGAAAGATATTAGAATGATGAATGTAAATACTTTTAAATTTAAATTTTTTTTTATATAATGAACATCAATGGCTGCTAAATAAAAATCGCAAGGCAGTATTTTTACATTAATCTTGTTCATGTCATGTCATGATGTCCGCACACAGTTGCAGCTTTATAGAAGACTGTTTCAATTGATACTCTCCATACATGGTTTTATACATAAATATTTATCAAATTTGTAATGATGTCCTATTTTAGGGTTTTCTTGTCAATATGAAACTGTGTTGAACATTGCACAGAAAACTTGAATCGACAGCGTGCATTGACAACAATACGGCGAGTGTTTTATCATTGTATCGCCTCGGAAATGGACTGCTTGTGAGCAGCAGGCATTCAACAAGTCAATACCTCTCCTAGCGGAATCACCTTTATTAGTACATTACGACCCTGCGAAACTACTTCAGATTCTTCAACCTATGGCATCTGTACCGTACTAAAGGGGGGTTCTCACATAGCCGGTTTTGCCGGTGAAGCCGTATTGCTGTCGTAGAATTATGTAATACCATTTTGACGACTTCACCATGGTTGTTGGAAGCAAAAAGGGGTGGGGCTTAAGGTGACGGGTGAGTTGGCGGCAGCAAGGTGTGAATCACGGTCACCCAGCGGATCACAGTACCAAACCTGACGGATGATGCCTGGTCTGATGCTGGGTGAGCCACAGGTAAATCATGTTTACGACGGCAGACTCCACGGCATCTACATACAACCCGCAGGCTTGTACGTGAGAAGAGCTTATTAAGCATGTGTCAATCATGACTGTGAAGGTTACAAGGAACGACCCGGCGAATTAACTATGTCAAACCTTATGAAAACCTCAGGAGAACCTTAGAAATTAAAATTTGTAGTAAAATTGTGGGGATAATGTGAACACAAGACTAAAAATATAAAACCAAAATGTCCTAATCAGCTAAAACATTTCTACATTGTATCCATATAATAATATTGAAGAAATATGTTGCACTGAGAAATTGCTAACCTTTACATAAGGTCATAGTGATATGAAATTGTTTGCAGGGATAAAATTAAAATCAATTCCGCGAGACATAGAAAATTGATTCTTTTGTTGTTGCCTTGGAGAAGGTACCAAATAAATTAATTGGCAATGACTGCTTAACAAGCTTCCAGAGGCCATCATAGAAGGACCTGCATCTATGAAGAGAGGCAAGTAAATTCAGTTATTCATGAAAACAATGCATGATAAAACAACTCAATGCACAAGCAGTATTCACATTATTTCTAAGAAAAGATCACCATATAAGTAGTTTAGTGCATGAAAGGAACGCTAATTGTCATATTTTAGTGGATTCCATCAAGCAATGTGTCTAATTGTACTTGACTGTAAACCTAAAGGAATTATCAGTGACATTTAATTTGTCCAAATGACTGTCCAAATTAAATGGATTGATTCTTAGGCCAAAATTTGATCTTATTTGCACAAAAATATTCTTTTTGGGTGGAAGTAGCCAAACTTTCAAATATTATGACATATGACTGGGTCTGTAATTACTGTCTCTCATAGCCTTTTCTGAGTTCTAAATTAGATGACACTTCACATGACTGTAATGCAGACCAAGTTGTTCAATAGTCAGACTATAGCTTGTTAGTCAAAAAATAAAAATATGATGCAAGTTGTAACTAAGATAAGGGTTGATACTAATGTTTTATTCGAGGGAAACTTGACAAACAGTTACTGTCTGAAAAGCTCTAGTGAGCGTGAACCTCTTTTTATAATTACAAAAACATGCCAACATCTATAAATCCACAGTACAATGATTTGTTAGGCAATGAACTGAGCATAAAGTTATATTACTTGAAATATATGGTAGTAATGTGTAATGAGGTTTAGGTAATGGACTGAGCATGAAGTTAAAACTTTGAGTACTTGGTAGTCATGTGCAATGAAATGTTCATTCACAAGAATATTAAAAACTTTAACTTCAATTCTGACTAAATCACCCGCATATGTCTTCACACTGTCACGGATGGCCATGGCTAGCTAGTTCGGATGAAAGAACAATTTTTACTTTTGTTCAATTAATTCACTCGCCAAGCAATGTACGGATACTCGTGCTAATCAAAGAACGCTCCTGGTAGCGCTAAATCACCCTTGACCATCCATGGAGAGGGCTAACATTTTTAAACATGTTTAAAAATTTGGGGGACGTTCTACAAGTAAAATTGTTTACCTTTATATGGGAGTCACTCAGGAGTCACTTGAGAGTCACTCGGGAGTCACTCAGAAAGCGTTCTGCGGACCTACGTTGTTAATGGCCATCCATACTTGCTCACTCCTGCTCATCCGTGTTGGGCTTGGTGTCGAGAATGTTAAACGTATGATCACGGATAGATAAGAGTGAGTGGCCACACCTCCTTATCCATAGCCTTCTCCTCCTTCACTAGTGAACTACTCGCCAAACGATGTAAGAGTGTCTCACGGACGCTCCTCAAACATCCGTAGAACACCCGCGCGTTCCGCCATCCGTGTTCATTCTTCCTTATCCATCGCCCACTCTGGGACTTTTCGCAGAGCAATCTAAGTATGCCTCACGGACGCTTGGAGAAACTAAACCATCCGTAGAACACACGCGAGTCCAGCCATCCATGAAACTGTTACGAGTGAGCACGTATAGTTTGTCTTCAGACGTTTATGGTCACTCGGCTCTATTACTCGTGACAGTGTGAACATGGCTTCAGAGAGGTTTGAAGGAGCATTTTTATAGGTATTTTCAGCAGGTCAGAATTAAGTGAATGATATTAATAAATACTTTTAAAAATTCACACAATTAAAATCCATTTAGATCTTATTTTAGAAGCAGTATGACATAAACTTTAAAAGATAATTTCATGCATCTTATTATTTCAATTTACACATATTTATTTAGTTTTAAGTTTAGTCTCTTGTTAGCATCAAGAATACAGTTATAAAAAAAGCATACTTTGCATACAGAAAACATGATATATCATGATATATATATATATATATTTATATATCTCACATGGATATTAAGGTACATTAAGGTACTGTACTGATATTTAGGTTAGGCATCAATGCTCTAGTGAGCTGTGGGTATGTGCCTGCCTACAACTTAAAGTTTATATAAAGTAAAATTATTTAAAAAAAATGATGAAAATATAATATACAAAAAATCTAGTAAACAAACTGAAACAAAAAAAAAAGAAAAAAAAAGTTAAATGAACAAGTAGAGTTAATAATATTTAAAAAAAACCATGACAATTCAATATACAAAGAATCTAGTACAGTTGATAATAATATTATTACAAATTGACAAAAATGGATGATTGAGGAATGACGATATGGGGCTTGATAGTGGTGATAGTTTTAACATAACTAGAAATTATTGCATATGTAGCAATTCGGGATAAGGCATATTGGATTGTAGTTGTCTAATTGTATTTTTTTAACTGGGTGCAGAAACATTTTAATGATGCATGGTGGGCTATCTTTATAGTTCTTTATTATCAAATGTAGGGAGTTCCAGGACAAAGTTACTTTATACTCTATGACGTGTTCTTCTTGTTAATTTTTTATAAGGGGTGGAAGAATGTTGACAGTGTTTCGGATTTAATAAGAATGGCTTAGTCTGTCGGTGTAGAATTGGTCACAAATATATTGTGGCAGTTGGTTAAGACAGAATTTGGCATAAGGAGTTTCAGAGATTTAAATAGGGGTTGTGTGGCTAGTGTATTTGGCACCATTTATTTTTCTTATTGCTTGCTTTGGAGCATTGTCATTCTTTTAATCTGTGCATTTTCAATTTTCAGTATTTAATATCATCTTCCACTAACTCTTTCAGGACAATTAACAGCACTTCTTACCTAGTGCCAAGTACATAGTCCTCCAAAATATAAGACCAAATTGATCACAATAGTATGTACATGCTGAAGTGATCTTGAATTTTGGAGGGAACAAGACATCAAAAATTTCTGATCTGGTGAACATGAATATAAAAATGTTTATGGTGCTATACCTCGGCTTTACAACATTGCCAGGTTCTTTTCAAGAACAAGGTAAGTACCAGTTTTGTATGGTGAGCATTTCATATATGAAATGAGAACTACATAGGGCAATCAAGGCAATGGTCATTTCAGCAGCTGCAAATAGCTGTTGAAATGACTATGTAAAAGAAACTATGTAAAAAATAAAATTTCATTTGTTCTATTTCTAGGTTAATATCAGACTAAAGGAGGCAATTCTCATGGGCAGTTTACTCACGGGTGTTTTTTTTGTCCGGATCTTATTTTTAGAGTTTCCCACTAAACAGTGGTATTCATGCAAATGTGATGTGAACACTATTTTGCAATTACAATTTCTCATGAACAATGATAAATATTATAAACAGATTTATCCATCATTTACTTAATTCTACCATCAAAATATTGCAGGTGACATGAGGCTCCCTCAGAATTGCTCAGAGGTTCAATTGGCATCAACTGGTGCAACGGACAGACATTACACCTTGGACATTGATGGACAACCTGGTGTAATCTATTGCCATCTTATGAACACTTCTGTGCCTAGGGCCTACATCACTTTGCACTACATGAACAGGTTTGACAAACAAAAGGACGACAATGGAAGGACCTATTTCCAGAAGGTTGCTGTCAATTTGCAGGTACAATTGGCAACATTGAAATTCACCACGATGTTAAAACACACCAGCCCAAAAATGAAAACATACACTTTGCACAGCAGCCGGCTGCATTATTGGTTTCCAGCTGCAGACTCGGACGTTTTATTTCTACAACAGAGACAAAAGAGGTTCATAAAATAGACACAATCTATCTCAATTGTAGGGAGACACACATACAGCACATACAATAACATGAAGTAAAAAAAAAAAAGACACAATCTATCTCAATTGTAGGGAGACCCCTCTAAGGCAGGTTTCCAAGCCTGGCTTGAATCCCCCGGGTTACCAATTGCAATTAAATTGAACAAAATAGTAATAATACATGACACTTTATTTGCAAAGTTAGACGCAGATATACGGTACAGAAGAAATTGCAAGTTAATGCTCATATTATTTGACAGTGTTCTAATACTGACACAGTCATCTGATAAGTGTTAGTTTTTTTCAAGTGGGAATTTCAAATGTTGTGGCAAATCTCAAAGTTGCACAATTGCATGGTGGGCGAGGAGTTAACTTTGTTGCCTCGTGGTTATGTGTGGAGACAGTCCAACTTTCGCACTACGACAGCCTAACTTTTGCCTCACTAAAAACTTTGGCAGTTAAACTATGATATTGACGTCACACTACAGCGCCACACTGACCTTCCCTGTCCACCCTTTAGGAATCCATAGACTTGTTTTTGAAGAGAAATGAAGGCAGATCGAGGTCTGACAATGATTTATTCTCTAAAAACGACTACAGCTCCGATGTTGGTCCATGAAACTGCATCGCCATTTTCCACTGAGAAATATGGGATAATAGATTCTGATGACATCACAACACTTTAAGTGACGTAGCTTGTTTATGACGTCATTGCGGGCACCTCATATTCATCTTAAAATCCTCCCAGCATGCATTATTCACAAAAATGGCGCTGTCGACGAGGACGGATTTCTTGCCTAACGAGATTAAAACTGTCTCAGGTTTGTCATGATGACATGATGGCAACAATTTCTCTTAAAAAAACTAAAGACAAGTGTGTCCAGTTTTATTAGAAAAAGTGATTTTTAACGCCTTTCAGTTGTGCTTGGGAAATAGAACGACTGCAAATTTTTTTAAAGGGAATTCGGCTCATCCAAGCTACTACCAAAAAAAAAACAAATATTTTCTCTATTTTTTAAATGGCTTGGCAAGCGAAACAGCTGTTTGGAAGGAGATGATCTGGATGAAAACAAAATAAAACTTCTAAGTTCTGAAAAAATTGACACAGAACTTGGAGCATGGCTCATCGACCTCAAAAAGAATGATGGCAGTCCCTATGAGCCAGGAACAGTTGTGTCGAGCACCGAAAAGGAAATTAGAGCAAATAGGTTATGGGGTAGACATTGGTAATGATTCAAGGTTTTGGCTGTCAAGAAAGTTCCTTTCGTCAAAGATAAAGGAGCTAATAAAAAGAAAGAGGGTTTTTGGTAACCTGCCAAAGAAAGCAGAGGCATTACAAAAGGAAGACGAGGAAAAGCTATGGGAAAATGGCCAATTTCAAAACAGGCGAACAATTAAATTATGTATAATATTCTGTCACAAAGGGGTTTGGGTTTCTGGGGGTCCAAGAAAGTAAGCAGCTTCAACGGGGAAGATATAACTTTGAAATTAAATGACAGCTCAGAATGGATGGAATTGAATGAACGACTAACAAAAACAAGAAACGGCATCAATCCACACCATCGATGCTTTGCACCAAAACTATTTGTAATTGGCTCCAAGAAATGTCCAGTCAATGCCTGCAAGCTATTTTGAGACAACCGTCAACAAAGAATGCTCTATAATGATGCCCCATTCTTTGTTAGTACATGGTACAAAAACATGCCAATGGGAATGAATAAACTGGCAGGTCTTATGAAAACAAAGCCGGGTTTTACCAATCATAGTGTGCGTAAAACAATGTGCTCCAATTCTCCACTCACCCAGGAAATATACCCCAGGCAAATCTCGCAAAGTTGGGGTATTATCATAATTTATTCATGTGGCCCACGTGGTCAGAGCTGTCAAACTAACAAAAACAATTAGATGGGCTTGTTCGCCATTAACAGTGTTAAAACATTAGCTTCAATTTTATAAACACAACTTCCAGAGTAAACAAATCTCCCGTGGTTCATGGTGGTTGTATCCACTGCAACAGATTTTACCTTTTGAGTTGAAGGAGTGACCTCATTGGCCAAGGGTAGTGGTCAGGCCATGTCATGGCAGGGTCAACTAATTTGAATATAACGTTTGGGTCACTGCTGATTAGCTAGTTTGGAGCCCAATCTCGCCTTATTTACTGGAGCCTTTGCTGGCCTTTGCTAGAGTGGGTACTGAGGTTGCTCAACTGTCAGGACATAAGTAGTAGCAGGAAAAAATCAGCTAGTGCATGTGCGTCAACTTCAAGCAGCTCCGCCCACTACACTGCATGGTCAAATCAACATCAGGGCATATTCGAGGGAATTCTGGCTAATTGCTCAGTTGCACTCAATGGCAATGTTGCGTTCAATGTCAACAAGGGCAATAATTAAGAAAAATTTATATATGTTTAAGAGGTGAAAAAAAGTAGTTTTTAAAATTATCCTTAAAAATGTCTATTCTGTATATATTTATAAGTATATTTATTTATGTATTTGTCATGTATATGAAAAAAATAAATATAATAATGACAACTGAAAAAGCATTTGTGCATTTGATTTTGCTAAGATAACATCAGATTAGAAAAAATAGTTTATTTGTTATATGAAAAACCCCTTTTATTATATTATGACCGCGATGAGCCTTATTAAAAGTGTGGGATATAAATAAAATCCAACCAGTGTGGTGAATCAGACCACTGAAAGCCACGAAAAGCACTGGAGCAAAAGCTCCCATCATGGCTGACATGGCTTAAAATTCGCCACCTTCACAAAAAGTGCCTCGAAACTTGTTATTTGTGAATTTTCACAGGTTAATGCTCATGAATCTAATGTATTTTATATACATTTAACATAATTCAACAATTATTTAATTTCATTTGGTTATAAAACCTACCGACTAAATGGATTAGCCTCAAATTTTGAACATGCTATTGTGTTGATAATTGTGCATAAAATCTTTGAAACAGAACAATTAAATGACAGGAAAAGGATAGCCAAACAATCAGGGTAGTAACTATTAAGCAATAAAATAAATGCAGTTCTTAAAGTATTTAAAGAAAGTTCAAAATTTCTATTCATTCATATTTACCAAATTATCGGAATATTACAATGTAGATGTTAATATCCAAATATATCTGCATTAAAAAAGACAATGTAAGACTTAATACGGCCCTTACTTTTTAACAAAAATAAAGTACGACTAAAGTTATCAGACTCACAAGACCCCACTAGGCCATACAGAGTGTTACTGTATAAAATGTCATTAGGGTAAGTACAATAGTGTTAGAGTTCAGCTCTAGAAAAGAAGGTGTGTGTTAGAGTTCTGCTCTGGAAACTAAAGTGTAACGGCGGCCCTCCTGTCTGTCGGACAAAAAACAATTTTAATGATGCCTGTGTAGTATGTGGGATTCGCTGAGGGTTTAGCTGCAGCGAAGCCTATGTTTATATTAAATGTTTTAGACTGACCATAAACCAATATTGGGTAACAATACAGCATTCCCCCTGCCTCTTAAAAAAGGCCTGTAATATATCTGATATTAAAAATTTAGAAGAAGCAACTTATATTTATAACATGCAAATAAAACTAAAAATTGATTTAGAATATTTTAAACACATTTTTACTACAAATTTGCAAGAAGTGAGTATAGAATCAATTTTGCAAACTCGGTAAATAATTTATACAATATATATAAGTATATATATATATAAGTATATCTATCAACAGAGATTTGCAGCTGGATGCTCAAATGGTTCTTATAACACTTGAAGTGTACATGTTCATATACAAAGTCTTTTTTCCTAATTGTCTAGTCAATACATACTTACAGTAAATTACTGTAAATGGAAATGTGTGTATTGACAGATGTTTCTATTTCCGTGATTTGATATCCTGTGTTTTAAATACCTCTTGTAATTTTCAACTTTTTTTTTTGTATCAGAATCTCAATCCATTAATTTCCTATAATTAGCAGAACTCATAGAGATATAGATACTTACTAAGATTGGTTTGACAAATGATCTTCTGAGCCTTGGAAGGATTGCCAGTGACATCACTGATGTTTGTGTACATTTAAGCTGTGGCCAGATCACTGATCTTCACATCCTTGAAAATGGCTTAAATAACGTAACTATGGCACATTTGTCTTCCTTAAGTAAAATGAAGCAACTTCGAATTGAGGACCATATATCAAATGTACCTGGTTTTATTGTACCAAGGTATTTATTGAATCTTAACAGTTCCCCCCTCCAACATCAATGGACTCATCCAGGTTAGTTGGATTTCCCAGAAATTGGCATGGTTCATTTTGGTCTTAGGGGTGAAAGCTTGTGAAGGTTTTCAACAAATATCTGTTGGGGGCCCGTCATGTAAAATGCCTAGCAACTCAACAAAAGCCTAATATTACTTACATTATTTCAATCCTATGAAAACTAATGTGATTTAAATGGTAACTATGGTGTTTTGGCTGTTAACAAAAATCCATCATGACTTTGTGCTTATGATGCTGCTGCTGTTATGCCAGTGCAGGCATCTGACCATGATTGGCCAGTTGAGTGACACACCCACACTCTGACCTATGAAATGAATGAAACTGGCCACACATAGTCATGTTATTACAAATAGGACAATGTTGAAATGAAATTATTTCTCAAACTGTTTTAAACAGCAGTTAAAAAATGCTACACTCACTGAACCTGTCAATTATGTATGTTAATGTCTTTATTGACGAACGTGCTATAAAATGTACTTTTCCATAGATCCTCGCTACTCCTGCCTAGCTACCCACAACTTTCTGCAAATCGACCATTTGCAACATCTATAGTATTAGTAATCATAAAAAGAGACCTTTGCTTGTTAGTCATACTGTGAAAAAAAAAATATATATATAAATATATATATATTTCAAACTTTCCTGCTTTTAAGTTGCATAGAATTTTTTTATAGTTATTTTTTTTAATATACCTAAATACTTTTAGTATTCTGTAATTTGCAGAAAAATGTGACATGTTTTGCAAATCTAATAGAATAATTCAGATCCAAATTTAAAAAAATAAAATTATGTTTCATTTTTTCACATTAACATACATAATTGACAGGTTCAGTGAATGTAGCATTTATTAACTGCATGTCTGCTGTTTAAAACAGTTTGAGAAATAATTTCATTTCAACATTGTCCTATTTGTAATAACATGATATTTATTACAGTGTCCAGTTTCAAATCAATCAGCTATCAGAAACATAAAGAGCAACTGACAAATCGAATTTGTGTAATTACACTGTTTCACTTAACTTATTTAAAGAAAGAGTGAGAACAGAGACATAAATTTATATGAACTATACTAATTGATTATAATATTTTGACATGAATCAGAATAGTCAGACTCAATGCTTTCATTATGTCAGAATGGCCAGACTCAATGTTTAATTAGCACAGAATGGTCCAACTTAATGATCAATCATCTCAGAGTTGTCATAGTCAGTGTTCATTCAAATCAGTATTTCATAATCTAGTTACCCCATCCCTCTGTGTCAGTTACCCCATCTTCCCAACGTTTTTCTTTTGTGGATTATGTAACATATGGCATATTTTACAGCATAATTGTGTCCTGAATAAATGATGTACTGACAAATCTTTCTTTTAGAGTCATCAAACATGCGTTATTTAACAATAAAAGCACAGAAAATACATAAATGTGCATCACCTTTGTGCATGTCAGCCATTTTGAAAGATGGGACAACTGCATCCGCTTTGCCCCAGACATAGTGTGAAGGTATTTCGTGGTGCGATGATATATTTCGTGGTGCAAAGATATATTTCGTGGTGTGAAGGTTTTTCGTGAGGAAGTACCAGCTGTCAGGGGGCGAAGCCTCTACTGTCAGGGGGAGGGGGGGGGGGGGTGGGGAACCAAACCTCCACAGTCGGAGGGCGATGCTTTGCACCAGAAAATGTACTCCTCAGCCACCATACGATTGAGCTAACTACTTACAATGTAACTCTATCAGATGTTGAAAGTGGTTTGAACACTAAATCTGAATTGAATATGCAAATATTCCTATTGAGCATTTCTTATAAAATACACAGACCATTCTTAGCATGAAAGTATATTCCTTGTGCACTCTTATTTTCTATCAAACCCATATTTTCTTCCTTTAATATTGGATAACTTAGTCAGTGCCTCTTCTCATATGGTGACATCACAACTGCATACTAAAAAGCAGAGATGTTTAGGGAGACCCTAGCTGCACTTAAGAGGCTGCGTCTGTAAAAACAATGCAGAGAGTGAAACAGGACTGATCACAGATCTTCATGAAAGTCACATATATTAAAGCTACAACTAGGTTAGGAAGCTCACCATCGAAATGTCTGGTCGAAAAGCTGTATTCGTGGAATTATGGGGCATCAAAGTTTAAGGCCAATTTGACCTTGGCAGCAAGTTTTTCATGGTTTGGCCTAAAGTTTGCATGGTTTAAATGTAGGCCTAAAAGTCATTTTGTGTATTATATTTATGAGAACTGTTTTATATTGAAAATAATGCATTTATTATATTTTGTTTTGTCACACTGCAGACAAAAGAATTCATAAAGGATGACTGGACCTTTGCATACACTGAGTACAAACCTGCGGGAACTAACTCATGGCTCAATGGGTAATGTTATACTACTTGGAATCAGCAAAAAAATTGCCGAACAGCAAAATTTACCACATCCGAAAACTGCCTAAAACTCTTTCATATAATTTTAAAACATCCCCATGGCAATGACTCGTGTACATATTCAGTTACTTGGATATTCCAAATATCTACATGCAAATAGTCTATTTATCAAGTGTGGCAAATTTTGCTGATTCTGAGTGTAAATCATCAATAGATAGTCAAAACTATTTAGTGCAGTTGATGATGACACAATAAGATGATGTCATCGAACATCGGTTACAATGTATCAATTACAAGAAGCCCATTAAATTTAAACCTTGAGAAGCAACTCTAATTTTCAAAGTCAATTTCTCTCATTTAGAAAAAAGGTTAGATAATATCCTACTGCAGTTAATAGACCTGAGATGTGAGGTAATACCTCAACCGCTAATAATATTATCTATATGGGATTTGACAAATACCTTGTTTGCAAGCGATGCATGTGAAATAAAATGTTTAATTCTTGTGATGACTAATCCAACAGAAAAGTATTTTTTTCTTTAATTTTTTGTTTTTGTATCTTCTACCAGTACCGAAAATGTTGTGTGATTTGCTTTACATACTCAATACTAAACACAAATAATTTATTTTCACTCCTAATTATCTTTATTAAACCAGGACAATCAACTACCGTATGCCATTTGGCCATGTTGATAGCTGCACTGGAGCCATTAACTCCGAGTTTGCTCACGGTGATCTGAGAAAAACTGGTTTTGGATTTAACCAAAAGGTGAGTGGACTTTGTGTCTGATAGACATCCTCTAAAGTTTAAGATACTAGATTTTATTGACCATTCTATAATTAGTATTCTGCTAATAAATCTTATAAATCAATATTCAAATTTAGACAGGATGTTCATGGAATGTCAGGATGCATTGGATGTATTTGAAGAATTGATGTATACCTCAAGGTGGTTGCCTGTTGAAATGAGACTCAAACTTAATATAATCAAACATGCATGATGCCAATATTATAGATTTGTATACTCTGCCTAAAACATGGCATATAAAACAAACATCTTCATTTTTCAAAAAAGGGTCTCATATGTAAAGTAGTTATTCATGATAAATCACAGTAAAAAGATGGTACACATTGAGCGCATCACTAGAAATATTGAATACGATATTGAAAGAGCATTTTCAAATTTTTACTAACGTTATTAGGCTCAGTGGATAGCAAGAGGATGGCAGCATTACATTTTAGAAGAAACAAGGGATTTGATAAATAATGAAACTTTCGATGTGAAATGTGCTGGCTTATGTGGTCTCTGTACAGTAAAAAATTTCACATTTCAAGTTCAGCCGGGGCGAGGTAAGTTCATTTCATTATGCTGTAATCATTCATATATACTGACCACTGGAAGCCAACTTTGCCAAAATGTTTCACTTTGTTCAATAAAAAATTCCATCATTGAGACGATCCACTGCTTTAATCACCAGATCATTCAACTGAGCAATGCAATTTATTTGATCGCAATAAAGGTAGTGGCAGACACATTGTAGGTGGTATGCCTTTACAACAAAATTAATGCATCCCATCAAACAGACAGTGACATTATTAAGTGAATATATAAAAAAAACTCATTTAAAAGTATCATATAACTGGAACACGCTTTGCTACTATATATAAATGGGATGAATAATTTTTACAATAATGTAATCTACAGTTTTGAAAGACTTTTTATCTTAAAATATTGTGGGTAATCTTATTTGCAGCTGAGGTAACTGGAAAACGTGTGTTCATTAGTGAAACAGTAAATGTATCTTCTCTCTTTGATGACGACCTTGAGACATTTGTGAACCTTCCATCATTCTACATCCTGAATGTCTATGCTATGGCTCACAATTTCATCATATATTTCGATGCTGAAAGCTGTTCCAGAGGAGCCGGTATCCCATCAATGCATGTTGGATTCAACTTCAAAATAGAGAAGTCTGAAAGGGCTATCATTAAAACAATGGACTTGTGTGATGTGTCAAAAGGACAAAATAATGATCTTTGTCTTGTGAATTTCCAGTGTTCTTCAAGGAAATATTCAGAAGCTTTGTCTCTTTTCATAACATTTCCAAAAGATGGAAAGCTTGCAGTTAGAGAAGTTACATTCATATCTATACCATAGATTGTTTGTAACTAGAATTTTTGTCTTCACAGTTGCAAAAAATATTTCATGATTCTCTAAAATATTTATTGTATGGTATTAATATATTGCTCGTGTGAAAATTAGTTTACTTTAAAAGACTTAAGCATAGATCTCACATAGCTGTAAAGAGACGGAAAATCCGTGGTTGATACGTAGACCCAAAATTGACGGAAAGGTCAAGGATTCGCAAGGAAAATGGTGTGAAAAAGGGGTGTGGCTAGGCGTTGAAGGATGGCTACGTAAGGGTTGGGGTATGCGACAGATATTCGAAAATTGACGGAAGGCAACGTAAGACTTATGTATGCATTGGCGAAAGCCACAAAAGATCTGCCAACTGCCGTGTAAAAAATTGAAAAATAATCTTTTCGTCGCTTTCCTACGCGATATCATGGAATTTTCATGCATGCATGAAAATTCCGTCAAAACAGCAGGAATGTGACAGAACAACAACGCAAGTGTTGACGGAAATTGATGTAAAGCCAATGTAAGCTTGCGAAAAGCTCACAGAAACCAACGGAAAGCTTTCCATGGTCTTTTCGTCTCTTTCTGTCAACCTTTACGGCTATGTGAGATCTATTCTTTACATGTAAAATGAATTCAGTGCGCTAATCATTATGAATTATATATTTCTTAAATTTCAATAATATACTTGTGTAGTATAACAGTAAAATGTCAATGACGTTGAACAAAACACATGGGATTGTTTTACTGAGACTATTTTGAATGTCAGTGAAACTGTAACAGTTCTCCTGTAAAGGAAATATTTTTTAGTATTTTGATAATTTATAATATTATTGACAAATATGGAGACGACAATAAATAGTATGCTTTTTATGTTGCGCAAAATAAGAAGTATCGTAAAAGACAGCACAATTCCATGCACAGGTATTTTAATATTGTGATAAGCAGGGATCAATAGAACCTAGTGATGAGACACCATCACAACAAATGAATTCAGATAATTGTGATAAAACCTTTCAATGTAATATGTGTTAGCCGGGAGTGGTTGCATTGAACAGAAAACTAGGTACAAATTTCTAAGCTCAGGGTTCGTTATAAATAGTACATCAGAAAAAATATTTAATCAGTCATTTTAGTAAATTTTAGTGTCTTAAAAGTGCAATTTTAAGACGTTTTTTACTCGGGCCCTACAATAGTTTTTCTGACAAAAAAAAAAGATGGATAATTTTGAAAGATATCAAAACGCTAAATATGACCCCTTTAAAATGTTTAGTTTTTGTGTGCAATGAACATCCATGGCTGCTAAATAAAAAAACCCCAAGGCAGTAAGCAGTATTTCTACGTTAATCATATTTTATCCCACCCTTATCGAGTCCTTTTGACCTTGATGAGCATGTAACATAATCCTTCAAGAATATATTTAATCTTGTTCTTGAAAAATATGACCTTAAATCCTTGCAGTAACAGGGTAGTTTCATTTCATGTTGAAAGCTGAGAGTGAAATCTGCCTTTTTGAAGCTCCATCAACTCTCTTGAGAAACACTTGGATCTTGCAGAGTAGTTTGAATTTGAAACGATTTTTTCTTATCCATCTGATAATATTTAATACAGGTTAATTGCCAGAATCTAATCTTTATGGTAAAAGGATTTACGTCTTAACATTATTCTTTTCAGTTAGTCTTACAAGATTTTTTAATAGTTTATTATTTGATTGTCATGCAACAATATACACACACAGTTGCAGTGCATAGGGAAGGCTGTTTGTTTTCTTAGTTCTATCCATATATTTAGATTTAAACATGACAGTGATTAATTATATTTTACTATTATTCATAAATACTATGTATCAATGTTGCTTACTTGCACTGCATAATTACACCTATGTACACACTTCTCTACCTTAGCTTATTTGTATTGTATGTAGCAAATGACCCAATATATATGAATTAATACATGTTTGAGCATACATTTACAATTACTTTGTATTTAAAACCCTGCTTATATACAGTTGTGTGTACATTTAATATGACTTCTTATAACATAATATGACATATATTGTAGTAATAGATAAACAAGACTAGTTTTATCATTGTGTTAAATTGTGTGATACCAGGAAGAAACATCCTTGGCTGCAGCATATAAAAATAAATATAAAAGGCCTACAGTCTTTGCACTAGGGGAGCACCTGCAGCAGTGATCTCCATATCAACCGACTGGACTTGGCCTATGATGCTAGAAAAGTTAAGAAAAGATTGTTCTCAGAGTGGTTTATAGCAGCAGGGCATAGAGGGACCTGAGCTATAGGACCAGAAAGGGAATCAGGACTTACAGGGAATTGGGAGACAATTGTCAAATTTGAGGGAACTGAGAATAGGTGACATATTGGTCAAACAGATGCAGATCCAGGGATGTATCACAAATAGGTATGTTTAAGTGGTATCCTTTAGTACTGTTGATGATGTATACAAAGGTTAAATAGGACCTTGCTGGAATCATGTTGAATAGATGTGAAGTGAGTGTTACCAAAATTTTCAAACATTTTTTATGCGTTGTGACTTACTCTAGTGAGAAAAAGGAATTGTCGCATTGGGAAAGGCCACTTAGATTAAAAATTGCCTAAATGGTTAATTAGTAAAATTAACTAATTACAGTAGAAGTACAACTGTTGGAAGTAAATTACAAATTACATGAAGTGGCTCAATTTCTTTATATATCAATCTAATTCAGCTGACAAGCTTTACAAGCGGCCATATTGGCTTCTTGAGGAATTGCACCCCTGCCAAGCTTTGTCACCTGGATAAACAATCCTGGATCCGGATCAACTGCCTAACAAGCGAGTTGCACTAGCTCATATGGTGGAGAACCAGGGCATTTAATTAGGCTAATCAAGTAAATATTTTAATAAAATGGTCAAATTTAATCATGGAAAAATAGAAAAGCAAGTTATAACCCTTCCTTGGGGTGCCGGAAGGCCCACAGTATGGGCGACAAACAAGAGGTCAACCAGCTGGAGCCCCTTTTAATTTTTTCCCTATGTTCGTTGAGCCTTTAGCTGCACTCTTGAAAATCGATACCCACCTTTTCCGCAGCCAGCATGATCTCACTGTACAGCACGCCATTGCGTCACACTTTGGGCTGTACATAGCTGAGCGTTTTGACTATTAAAGAACAGTGGCCTGGGAACACCTCCTCCTTGAATACATTCACCCAATATTCCGACACATGGCTGCTTCCCTGGCTACGGTAGAGATGGACGCCGGAACAGATGCCCAACTACTGGTATTGTTCCTCAGTACGAAATATGTCAAGCATGGGTTCACGATCGTGATAATGAACCACGTATGGGACATACTGATCAATGACCCAAGCCAGGTTCCCATTTTTCCAGCAGACCATCTTGAACTATTCATGTCTTTGTACGGGGGGGGAATATATGTGGAGGCTGGCACAGAAAATAGATCGATTCATTGCCATTGAACTCAAGAAATGGGTATTATGTGCAGGAAGGGGACCAGATCACCCAAGCACCTCAAGTTAGTATGTCTTCTCCACACGACGTTAGCTCTGTGAACGAGTCTGAAGCAGAGGAGGAAGGTGACCCTAGTGAGCCATCCAGTGGTACCAAAAGCCCTTTGGAATATGGGGCACAGCTGGAAGCCACGGTGGCTGACCCTACCACCAGACTCTCGAGTGCCCACCCGGACTTACAAGAAAAAAGCAATGGCCTCCACTCCTTATGCTCGCCCACCAACCCAAGCACGGACATAGACACCAGTGAACGTTCACTTGAAAGAGTGTTTTTGTCCCCACCACCCGATGACCTCATAGACGAGGAATTCACCACATATCCCCGGTCTAGAAAAAAGCCACCCCCTTTCACAGTGAGGCGAAATGTAAGCACTGAACCTCCAGACGAGGATATTGAGGTATCACTGCAACCCCAGGGCAATGTAAATTTACAAACAAGTAAGAACATACAGCGAAAGAGGGTCGTGGACCCCAAAATAGACAGATCAACAATCTGACAGGGCCTGAAGATAAAACAACTGCATCAGAGTAAGCCGGAGATTCCCTTTTTTTTTTGCTAGCTGGAAAAGATGTCAAGAATACAAAACACCTACATGAAGAGGCGCTTCGCAGCCCCGCAATGCTAAGGTCCCTCAGGTTAGCCCATCCAAAGGGAAAAAGGGGAGTAAGACATTTAGTGTGAATATTCATGACTTTCTTCAATACCATGGTATCGGAGGGAAAAAGTATGATTCAGTGGCCCTTGATTTATTCAAACAATCCTTAAAGGGAGCTGCAAGATCCTGGTTTCAGGACTTACATTTTTCAACAGATTCCATATTGACGTGGGCTCGCGAACCTCAGCTTCTCAACAGCTTTGGTACTCTGAGAAGAAGTTGCCTACATATGCTTAACAGAAAACTAGGCTACACAGAGCAGACCATGATTGACAAGGTACTGGAGCAATTACCCATCCAGGTCAGACTCCGGATGAGGGAAATAGAGCCCGATTCCCTGGACGCAGTGTTAGAAATAATGAGATTCTACACGAGGGAGGGCATGGAGACTCAGAGTCTGACAACCACACAAGGCGCACTCCATAAAACGAAAGGTCACATCTTAGACGTAGGAAACTGCCCTGGACCTCATATTGAAACCGGATATGTATTGACGGCCCATGAAGGGTACGGACGACAAGAACAAGTAAACTACAATTCTGGACCACCTAGAGGCCCAAAGTACCCACCAAGGGTCGACATGAAGAAGGCACTTCCAGTCTTCATGGAATGCGCTAGTAGTTCATTGAGTTTTGTAAGATGTACATGCATTACAGGAACCAAAAAAATGAAGTATTATAATACAGCTACTTTTTTGCACTGATTCAATAGTAACTCAAGTGTGAGGAAATGTATACAAGGGAGGTGTCACTCAAAGAGGAACAAAAATAAAACAAATTGGTTATAAAAAATTTGCAAAAGACAATGTACATATTATAACTCAAGTGTTCTGTCAAATCCAATAAAACTAAAGTTGATAAGAAACCAAAATCAATTTATGCAACTGTTAAGAACATTTTTACAACTTCCCAGAAGCCAAAATTAGGAAAACAGCCTCATTGGAACAATCAGACAGAGCGCATGAAAATACATTCATCTCAACAGTCATTCTGGTTGAGGAATTGAACGATTGGGTTAAACAAGCCACTGCCTCCAAACTCATTGAAATCCAATATAAGGTAAAATACAATTGCATGAAAGTCCCAACTACATAAGATGGCTTGCTTATGCCATGTTGACAATTCTTAGTTGAAACCAATCCTGAAGTATAAAAAAAAAAGAGTCCTAATTAACTACATTGAAACTGCATGGCTCAAGCTCTCAATGTGTAGCATGAATTAGTTTTTCTTAACTCTCATGAGCCCCTAATGAGCCCTATTCACCTTTAGGCATTACATCACTCTGCACTCCTAAGCATTGCCATACCTGACAACACCAGTCAATATTATCCTGCTGTGTCTTTCGCTATCCATCGTTATCAATACAGATAGCACACATCATTCAAGAAAGCTGGACGGACAGACAGACAAGAATTACCTTACTGACATAAGTTAGAGTTTTGAGAGAAAACCCAGCTTGTTGTCAATATACATTAAATATTACTCCAATATTCATGAATAAAACTTTCATACAGTTTAAGCTGTCAAGAAATAAGGCAGTCTATTCAATAAAATGCAGCCATGCACCAGTGTTTTGCAATATTTTAAACTTCCTCTTTGAAGGCTACTTTTTGCAGCAGGAGTTTCACAATATCAAAAATAAAAATATTATATTTTACTACATTCAAATGTATGTTAAAAATTAATTAAAGTTTTCCAAAAATATATTTTCATTTTATTTACAGCTGTTAATCAAATTGGATGGACAATTTACCTCTGATAGACACATCAGTAATATCAAACATGGTCACATTAATTTAGAAAAAACAAAATTCCCATAAATATAGCATCCGTTATAGAAGCAAATAGCCATAATTTATCTAGAATTTCAGAGCTCCTTACTTGTACCTGGATGTTTAAATTCCCATCCTTTAATTTATTCTGCTATTTAAAAGACCTTTAATACCCTATCACAATAATCACAAAAATGTTCTGTTACTTTGCTAGGTTTGTTGTTTCTCTAGTATACTTCCCACCACCATCCTGAAAAGGATTGACTATACAATTGTAAAAAAAAAGTAACAAATTACTTCCTTGATAATAGTGATTCAATAAGAGTAATTTTTGAGACATTATTATCTGCTTTTTAAGAAATCATTGTGCAAATGGAAATGATATACTTGTTTAATTAGATTGCAATGGAAAGATATGGCAATATAATGGTACTGTCAAAAAGTGCTACAGCCTGCAAGGATCAAATACTCGCAAAACCTGGAATTACACAGAATGTTATTGTGAAGGGACAGGTGGTCGCCTTGCTTCTCAATCAACCCAGATGAAACATGATGCTGTGGTTCACATAATCAGGTAAGGTTTCATTAAGTTTAGTGTGATTTCAAATGGTCTAAGCATAGGCTGCCAGCTGGCGATTTAATATATGACATACACAGTGGGCCCATGCAAATGCTAAGAAGATTTCGCATTCACAGAGACTCAAAACGCTGAGCTGTCCAGGAGGTCTCTGATTGGCCAGAAATAGTTGGCGATGTTTGGAGGAGACACCCATTAAACTATTCAATAGCAAAGTTTACCCCAATCTCTGAGGCTGTCACTTATTTTTGATTAAACCAAAATAAGTACAGCAGAACGTGGTGAATGCTCTGGGGCTGTTCCATTCAAAGGTGTTGATAAACTTCTTTTAGTGTAAGATCAGCTCTTGTGTTACCAGCATAAGAATAAAAATAAGATATTCATTGTGTCAATAAAATACTCAAAGATTTATATATTAAAAAGGCTACACATCCAAAATAGGTCATTGTACCAAAAGAAAGATGTACCAAACCATAGAGTTCAGTATTTGAGTGTACTTTTTGGTTTGGTTTTCATTGCTTTGGTTGTGGCAGTGATTTTCATGAAAACGTAAGTTTGAACCTATCCAAATCAAAGAATAATTGTTTGATTTTTTTACGCCATAGAATGTTACCAGATATGGCGCAGTACACATGTATTTTTGTTATTTACAATATGTGCAAAAACAAAAGGCTGGGACACATCTTAACAGTTTAAATTTCCAATTCTCAGGTACAGAAGTGAAATGCAATTCTATATTAAGTTATTTGAAGATTGGTCTATCTTCTAATAGACCTAAGAGATCAGATGGTGAGTTTTATTCATCAGCTTCACAACTCGTATACATAAATATTTAGGTAAATTTTTAGGTATCTTCTAGAGGTCACCTGAGTGCTGTCTTAGCTTCAATATTTGTTAAGCATTTAACAATAATTGTGCCTGCAGTAAAATACAATAACAAATGTATCTAAAATAGAAGGTTTGCTTTATTTCATTAAGTAATGTCAGTGCATATTTAACTCTGATATCAAATTATCTACTTTAAAATTGCCAAAAAAGAGATTCACAGTGCTCTAGGATGTGCATTATACATAATCATCATGGTTTGTCCTTTTGCATTTTCAGTGTTCTAATTAGGCAATTTATAACTACTGTTTTAACTAACAATCAGTATAATTCACAGCAATCATACAAAATAAGCAATTGATAAGCAAGAAAAAGCTAGTTGTTTAGTTGGGAGTAGTGAATTAAAGTTATATGTGATCATTGTAGACTGCGATATCAAAGAAGAATAAGTCTACTATAGTGATACTACTAATAAAAGACATGTTGTTGATAGACAATCTTCCTGTTATGATGCTTCAGTCTCACCTACATCTTTTAAAGCAAAGGGAGTCAGCCAAGGTATTACTGGACACCAAGCTGCAATTACGAGGAAGAGGCATATGAAAATCAATATTTTTCACTTCAGAGAGGAAACCCCAAACCATTTAATGTACTCGGATCAAATTGAGAGGATATAGAAGAGAAGGAAAAAAAATATATATAAGAGTATGTCTAAGGAAAACCCTATTACATAACCAATATGTACATTTTGCTCAGACAAATGCTGAGGATAAATACATTGATACCATTTGATTTTCTAACTTGTATATAAACTTGTATTGCTGTACTAGAAATATATTGCTTAACTTTAGAAGCGAGAGATACTTAAAAAAAGAAGATCAGTGTGTGCATTTCATTTAGCGTGTGAAATAAGTCTAACAGAACGTTTTTGTAGTTTGAACGGTCTCAGTGGCACAGAACCCCAAACTATTATCTAAAGGCAAAATTAGTGAACTGTGTGAAGGTTTTATCTGGATATCAATTTAACTAGAAGGCTCCTCCTAAATGAATACTTTGTAATACCCCACTCTTAAATGAGACATTTTTTTTATGATTGCACGTTAGAGCAAAAATTATATATATATCAGAAATGTCTATTTGCATTGATCTGAAGTCTCTTAAGAGTGGAAAGTATTTTGCAGCAGCCCAAAGAGGAAGAAACATGATGCAATTTTGTAATGAAATTACTTGTAAAAGCAGAATAGCGATGTACAAATAGGACTCAAGCGGTCTGTCAATTCGCATATATAATACAACTTTGAAAAAAAAGTTCCAACTGCATAAGATTTGCTATTCTGACAATGCCTAGTTGAAAACAATCCTGATGTTTAAAAAATGATTTGTCTTTTGTTTCCCTGTCCAGCATTCATTTTCAATCAATCAACACCATACCTGACAATAGTTTAATACCTGCTGCATCTTTGGCTTATCTATCTCTATAAATACAGACAGCAGCTTGACACCCTGATAGCATGAAAGAGAGATGGACAGACAGTGAGACACACAGTACACAGCAAAAATTGCTTTACTAGCTTGTACTGTATTGAAAGAAAACCCAGCTCACTGTGGGTCAAGTCATTACATCCAAATTCTGTTAAACTACAGATGATCATGAGAATGTAGGAATCTCTTTGGCTTAGGGATTGCTTTAACCAATGAGAGTCCTGGATTAACATGACTACCTTTGGAGTTTAACTTCCAAGTCCAAGAGATTTTATGAATTTGGCTGTGAAACAATAACTCTGACCGACCAAAAACTATCAACACCAAGATACATGACATATATCTTAGTGTCTATACTTTTTACTTGAAAAAATATACAAAATGTATATAGCATGGTTAAATCATGACAGAGAGCACAAGAACATTTACTCAATTTCCTTTTTTTTCCATACAGTATGTGTGAAACGTGAGTACTAACATTTTAGTAAATTACCCCTATTGTTTATTCATTCTGCATCACACAATATATCTAAATTCATGAATAAATATTTTTTCCCTGTCATGCAATGTTAGTTGGCAGCAAATATTTTAACCTTCCCTTTTACAAGCTACTGAAGTTTCATTATGTAGTAAAACATTTCATTATTTACTTATAAATGGATGTTTTAAAGCAAATAAACTCATAAGAAATATAATATAATATAATTTTCAACCCTCCATTGATTCATGCTAGTGTTCTAAAGATATATACATTTTGGTATATCAATGAACTTGTGATAGTCTGGATCTGTACAGCACCTGGGTATATGCATAGTGTTCTAATAAAGAGGTCATACACAACATACCACACTATGTCAGGACCCTATACTAACACACACTTAAATTGTATTTAAATTTGGTATAAGACATATTTAAAATGGTTGGTTCTTACCTTAAGACAGCTGATTCCCACACATTTGCACTTGAGGTACTTAATATTTCATGCAAAAGAAAAAATATAAAACTTTTGGCATTGTGTTATTTCATAATTGCATACCGAAATATTTAGTTCCTCTTTTCGTCTGGTCAATAAAGGATGTTTGTCATTCTGTCTTTCTGGAACGTGAATACCTGTAAGAAAAGTCGCAAATGTTTCTAGGGCACCTGAATGAGCTGTCCATAAGTGGAACATACAACAAATACCTATACTTATGATTATCATGATTGCTAAACATTACTGAATGACCAGTATAACCAAGAATTCATCACAATTACTTCATGCACTCAGGTGTATTAATTATGTTTCTTCAGTATTTCAATATGATTTCCACCTCCTAGTTGCTCTATTTTACAGTATTATTATAAACACAGTTCGAAACATGCTTACATTTAAGATATTGTCTGCATATTTCATGCAACATCCAGTACTAACTCACTTGATAGTGCACACTCATTTGAAGTGAACAAAGAAATCAGAAAAACATAACTTAAAATCCTTACAGATAATTTAATTTGTGTTCCACACCATGTAAAACTCAAGCTTTCACTTCTCCGGCTCGAAATCTATAATTACTATGCATGCTGCCCATGCATCATCAAATGTTAACAGCAAAATAAAAAGCTGGTTGAAAATATACAATTTATACAGGAACAATTGTGTGATCATTCTGTAGCATGTCATGATTCTTGTGGTCCTTAAATGTATAGTAGCACTGGACATCCTCCACTGCATATTTAGAATGAAATAGGAACTTCCAAAATAAAGTTGTTAGTGCTTGTTTAAAGTGCATGTTGTTCTTGTACTTCCTTGTGGTCATATGTAATGGATAGTAAATTCAAACAGTTAAATATTAGATTATAACACCTGAAAGGACATAATGGGCATGCATCATCGTGGATACTGCTATTATCTAATTGTAATCATGGCATATGGATTGTGGTGCCATTGTGATGGCCAAGATACAAATGGTATGTATGGATTCAGTTTATAATCAATGCATGAATGAGTTTGGATAATGTATAAATTTATTAAAGATTATTATATGCATGACCATTATCACTTCTTAACATGATGTGCTACTTTATTAATTCAGTGTGTAATAAAATTATAAGCAATGATTTCTATGCTTCTTATTCATACACTTGACAAGGTATATACACATATATAATAGTATAATACGTTTACATTAATTTACACCGAATTGGGTTAAAAATAACATGTCATACAAGCAATTCACCAGCAATTATTTGGATTTCAGATGTCCTTCACTCAGTCTAAATTTTCCAAATTATACTTTCATATACGCTTATACTTCAATACCAACCCTAAATAATAATAAAGATAATTCACATATTGAGTGAGATAAATGAGTTCAGTGACTTATTTTCTCATATTAGCTTGCATGAAGGCTACTAATCGCACCGACTTCAAAATGTTTGGATACTCCTGCTTCTATGTGTCACATCCGAATGACTTCAGGGATAGAGCTGGTGCACTATCAGTCTGTTCATCATTCAATGGAATTTTAGCTACAGTTGCACGACAAGACACACTTGAATTCTTAAACCAAAACTGGTGAGTCAGAACAGTTCTATTTTATAAAATATTCTTACTAGAAAAAATGAATTGTGATTGGTGGTGGAACTATACATGTCCCTTTCTTCCTGTTTTTTTTTTTTTTAACTTAAATTTCCTTCATTTCTTTGAAAATTAGATTATACAAACAATTTAACTGTTTAAAAAGGTTGTCCTAACAATTTATTTTATTTATTTGGACCAGTTTACTAAATTGTTTGCACAATTGGGTTTAGTGCAGTATAGCGGACCCAAATTTATGCCCATCTTCGGCATCAATGAAATATGAAAATAATCACTACTTTAGACCAAATTTTGTTGTGGTGAAGCCACCGTTTGTTTATGACGTCACATATTGAATTCAAGCATTTGATGTCATAGGCCTCGCAATGGGACTTGCTCAATATGGTCAGTAATTTGGGTCCGCTATACTGCACTTTTTCCATAAAATATAGTAATTAATTTGTACGATTCAATTTTTTTCCCCTGAAATCGCTTTCGTACATTCAAATCGATTTTGAAATTTTTTTTATCCCACCCTTAGCAGCTAATTACTTTTTGTTCAGATTCAGTTATTTGACCATTCATTTATAGGGCACTTCATGACCGGCACTAGTGGATTGGTTTGTACGCATATTCCTCTGACCTTCTGGCAAATAATGATCAAGAAAAAAGAAGACAGGCTGTGTGGAAATGGCTTGATGGGACACCATACAACTACAACGATGACCTGGGATGGAATAATTATGAACCATGGTTTCACGATTCCTTTGGGTTTTTGAAAGATTCTAAATGGAATGCTTATACAACAAACAAAACAATGAATCATTACATCTGTGAAACAAGTAGGTAATGCTCAATGACCACTCTAGCAGTCCTCAACCATTCACTTTTAAAAATTTGCAAAATATCCATGTATGCGCTCACCCACAAACTGTGAAATTATGTACTTAACAGAACCTGCAGAGATTCCATCCCAAGATATGCCACCTGAAAATCCTTCAGCTGGAAATGAAGACCAAAAGGGTAATATATGATTATAGTCCACATACAATTTATTATAGTAGGATGGGATTTTACTCTTTCCTGAGATATTTGAATAAAAGTAATAAATTCTGTATCTGTGGCAATGAAATATACCATAAATTATTATAAAGAAGTCACAATTCCCCAAAATAGGTCATTCTACCCAAGGGCAACCTATTTATTTTAATTGGGGCCTCAGTCACCAGATTGTATCCTATTGACCCCACCTATCTTATCCCCTAACGATTTGTATTGTAATATTTATCAAATGCAGTTTACTGGCAATAGACATTTATTCAAACATCAAATAAATGTATTTGAAGTTAAAGAAATTTTAACCTATAAAATATGGCCACAAAGAAACAAAAGTAATTCCTTTTTGCATATTTTAGTTCCAGTCCTTGGACTAGCACTAGGTGTATTTCTTGGTGTGTCTTTCATTGCTTTGATTCTGGCAGTGATATTCATAAAAATGTGAGTTTAAACCAATCTAATTCAAAGTCTAAATTATTGCACCTTCTTACTATTGATACTATATAACATGTACAAACACAAAAGGCTGGGACTCACTTTAACAGTTTACATTTCCAATTCTCAGACGAAGAAGCAAACAAGTTAATTCTACATCAAGTCATTTGAAGATTGGTCCATCTTCTAAGAAGCCTAAGAGATCAGATGGTAAGTTTTATTCAACTGGTTGACAATACTTTCATGGGATGTAATCCCCACATCAGTCAGTCAATTTTTTGTCAATTTTTAGGTATCCTCTCAAATTCACCTCAGCTGCTCGATCAGTGCTGTTTTAGCTTCACTTATGTTGAAGCATTTAAAATACTGTAACCAATGTATCTAAAACAGCAGATTTGCTTTGTCTTATTTCAGTGAGGTATCAATGCATTTCACTTTGAAAATGAAAAACAAAAAGTTAGTGTATGCAGCGTCTAAGACGTTGTCTTTAGTACTTACAACCAGGTTACAAGTTTTCTAGCGACTTCAGACCTGGTCATTGTTTAAAATCTCTTTAAAACTTTCTTATATTGGAAGCTGTGTATGCGGGGGTCTCAAGACATTGTCACAGAAAGTGGTTAAAACAAATTCATATAAGACAGTGTCTTATATCACCTCCGTGTTCAATGGGCATAATTAACAATGTATGATTGTTTTTTTAAATATCAATCAGTGTAATTCACACTGGTCCTACATTGAGTGACATGTTAAATTGCTCATCTAAAGTGTCATATTACAAATGCAGCGAAAGTGACCTTGTGACAATTCAAGTGATGAAGATTTGAGAAGCAATTCTATTTTACTTATTTCTCATAATGAGAGACTCTTCTATTTAAATCAACTATATACTATGTAAATAATAATAGATTTTTATTTTTCTACATTGTATCATAGCAAGTACACCATTTACGTGTGGGATTAAAGATTATATGTATATATTGACAAGCAAGATGTTATTTTGGTCGGTAGTAATTAATCCAAAGTTATGTGTGATCATTTTAGACATATACTGCGGTATAAAAGATGAAGATTTAGATAAACCACAAGTTTTCTAACCAAAGAAATCATCACGTTGACAGACAATCTTCAGGTTAAGCTGTTTCAGTCTCACCTGCCTCTGTTCAAGAACAAGGAGTCAGTGAACGTATTAATGGACACCAAGCTGCAATTCACGAGGTTGTGGATGAACATTAATATACTCCACTTCAGAGGGTAAACTCCTAACAGCTTAATGTATTCTGAGCAAATTGAGAGGATATAGAAGAAAAAGGAACTATTACACAGGTATATCCAAGAACAAAACAACCCTTTTACATAAATGATAATTATTTTGCTTAGCAGCTCTATGCAGAGGTATACAGCATTTGTGCTATTATTAATAACTTTTATCAAATCAAATCAAAGTTACAACAGCCATAAAATAAAGCTGAGACTTTATTACTAACAACATTTCATATGAGTAGCATCTTAAGAGGTTCCACCTTTATTTTACATGGTATTTTCTTCTTTGTTACATGGAACCATCTTTGTCAAGAGATTACTAAATATGTTGTTGTGAAATTCCATAACCATGAATTAGTATGCCTGTCTACATGCAATTCTATGGCTTGGAATTAGCAAGTTTACTTGCAAAGCAATGCAATGCATGATGTACTTTCTCTTTAGAGCTGTTGTAATTTTTAATAAATGAACTTTGTATCTCAGTATGGTTTGTTCTGTTGTAATCTTGAGTTCTTGAATTTTTATTTTTCTTGGATCAGCTGTCGTGGCCAGACAGAATGATGAAATTACAGACTGTAGTGCCAATTAGAGTAGTCAGTGAAGATAACTTAGAAAACCATACGTCTGATGAATGGATAAAAACACATTAATTTACTGTCAAATAACCTGAAAGTCAACATAATTAAGTGACATTTTGGACATCTTCAAACTGAAAATTAGAATGCTACTCCCAAAGGAATACTTTATGATGCCCCCTCTCTTAAGTGAGACATTTTTAATTTATTATGTTTGTTTGCATTTATATGAAAGTCTCCCAACAGTGGAAAGTATGCAGCAGCTCAAAGAGGAAGAAAAATTACACAACGTGTGGCCTGTCAATTTGCATATATTGCTCTGACAATTCCTAATTGAAATCACTAAAGTATTAAATAAGAAACCTGAATTGTGTTAAAAGGACTTTACTCAGTTTCTCAATGTGGTGCATGGACTTGTCTTTTTCTGCCCAGCATTAACTCTCAATCAATCATCACCATTTCTGACAACTTATACATTGTATATACCTCCTGAGTCTTTGGCTAATTCCTCTCTGTAAATACAGACAGCAGCCTTCGACCCTGCATGGCAGATAGACAAAAACACACAGCTAGACAGCGTTACACAGCGCAACACAAGAAGAAGTGCTATACTGGCTTGTATTGAGAAAAAATCCAGTTAGCAGTGGGCTTACAAGTGATCAAAACAATAACTGAATAACTAAAACAAAGTTCAACACCAAGATACAGAACATAATATTATAAACAATTTAATCATGACATATCTATGTATCATTATGAATTTCACCTCACAAGATTAAATAGGCCTAAATAGTGAATAACATATCTCAAGATTACAAATCACTGCTGGAAAGCATAAGAAATTTGTGCGTTGCTATAATAAATTACATGAGTCCCCAGATAGGGCCTAGTGCAAATATAATGAAGCCAAAGTGTGACATAACCAAAGTTTTAATTATTGTTTTTGTGTGCTAAATTAAGGTGAATTTATTGTATTTCATAAAAAGTTTACAAAATTCAACAATAGTTTAATATCCCACTTCTGGAAGACGCAACTTAATTTTATTCTTGTTTTAATTGGCCTATAACACAAGTAAACTGTGGCTCAGTCCTTCAATGTGATTATTTTGTGAAAGGTCAGTTTAGTTTTTTGGCTGGGGCAGAGAATTTCAGAACATTGATAATTGGACATAATGCTCAGGACACCAATTTCCTATTTTTGTTGGACTCTCACTGCCCTGTGTGTGTGTGTGTGTGTGTGTGTGTGTGTGTGTGTGTGTGTGTGTGTGTGTGTGTGTGTGTGTGTGTTGTGTTTGTGTTTGTGTGTGTGTGTGTGTGTGTGTGTGTGTGTGTGTGTGTTATTGTTTAACGCCTCATCAGCACCTGAGTGGGCTATGTAGAGGCTCTCTAGGGTAAGATTGATTATCTATATTTGGTAGTAGAAACCAGAAGCATGTAAAAAATCAATAATTGTCTGCGTTGGATAGCTGGAGCAGCTTGTGCAATGCGCACTGTCCTGTTTTAGCCACTGGGGATAGAGGACTTCACCCCAAGTGTTTCCACCCTCGCCGCGTAAACATGCGAACTTCGACAATAGTCTGGAATGATATGAAGAACATATAATAATACCATGATTTTATGATATTGTGTTTTTTTTAATAGATCAATAAATTTGTAAAAATAATTCATAGGTACCAGTGACACAAAAAAAATACTAGATTGAAGTTTGAGATACCGATATTTCAACAACAATTATCGCTATCTTCTGCAAAATTTCAGCAATGTATATGCTAAATTACTTGCATATTTTGACAAAAACTTAAATGTGAAGTTTTTCCTAATGTTAGTACGGAGAGTATCTTTTGTAGAGCAAAGAATAAATAGAAAACTATCTTAGAAAACTAGACTAAATATACTTAAGAAAATCATAGTTTGGTATATTGAATTATTAGCACTAATTTTTTTAATAATCAATGATATTTAACTAACTTTAAAATGTCACACTAAAAACGGTAAAAGGCAGTTTTTCTGCTGTTCATTTTGATATGAATGAAAATGGTTGAATTTATTTGCCATAAATTTGCAGAGAATGCTAACAAAATCTACCAAATATAAGATGAATATAAATAACAACTGTAGAATCAGTAGTATAGCTGTATTTATTGTAAGACTAAATATTATATCAAAGGCTTCATTATTGTTGCACTAGGCCATAGGGCTAATTAATGACTTATAGCAGAGTTCGAAAACCGAAACGTCCAATTTATTTTTATTTTAATTTTGCCTATGTTTCCTTGGATGAAAGCACACAATGTTAGTGTGACAGACGATAAAATATGCAGTTCCTGCAAAGCCATGGAAAAGCCATGGAAAAGCTCCACTTCTGTGTACTAAGTCGTACATATTTTTAGATACACCTGGAAATAAAGAATTTTTATTTACAACAGCATATAATTTGTGTTTATGTTATATGCATATCTTTAATTATTACAAATAGAGTATACATTACCCCTGCTAGGGACATGTTTAAATAAGAATTTGAAGGATTAACCTCACAACTTACATTAAGCATCAAGAGTGTGTCATTGTTTGCTTAATTATTAATATTAACCCTATAGGTGGTCTTAAAACTAACAGCTTTAACAAATTAGGCTACATAAATAACCATTGAGTTCATTGATAGGATTAATTTTTAAACCACATTTAATGTGTCTTGACAATGTATTATTCAAATTTTGTAGTTAACTTGTGGAAGTAAAGTCCTAAAATAATGACAAAATTAAATAAATATGGCTAAATAATAATAAAGTCAATATTTTCTTTGAACACAAAACCGTTATATTAATTGCAATCATGAGTTTTATTTAAAATGTATTCCCTCCACCACAATTGGATATTTCCACCCCTGTTATGTTCAATTGATAAGGATTATATTTCATTAATAACCAGTTGATTAAACTCAATATTTTCATTAAACTTCATTTTAATATGAGGTGTTTTTTAATTGTTATAATACCTTTATGGCATCATAAAATAATATTACAATGGTCTAAAAACATAATTTATGTATTATTAATGTAGTTATGTTATAATTATTTATCATAATTTATATAGCTAGGTATTCAACTACTATGGACCAGTTCCTCAGATGATTCTGAGCATTCAGAATCTGTCTCAATTGTCCCGAAATGTTAACTAGAAGTGAAGTCATTAATATTTTCATTTCATCGACGGGGGTACGGCGGACAGAGGGGGGGGGGGGGGGGGCGCTGGCCGGTCAGCAGGTTCATTGCCAGCCTCCGAAACGTCCGATTGGTGCGATCAGCTTTAACTTTAATTAAAAGCACTAAAAAAAGGTCTTGCTCATCAAATCTCATGTAAAATTACAGACAGAACTTGTATCTAAATGAATATCAATTAATTTTTAACAAACTTTTGCGTAAAAGTACATAAAACAGCAGAAAAAATATTTTCGGACGTTTAGGACACTTTTAGTACGTTTAGGGAATCGGACGTTTTGGGTTTCGGACATTACGGACTCGGACGTTTCGGTTTTCCGACGTTATTCGGACGTTATCTGATACCAATCAGAAGGTAAGGGAAGGTTACTGACTTCAGTCTGCAAAAACAAAGCTGATATTACAGGATTGCAATAGGCTATATATGTATACAAAATCATATTGAGTTGTGATTATTGCACCAAATCGTTTCACTTGTGACAATCAAGAACATCTTGTGAATCAATTGAAATTAAACTAAAATCATAAAGAAGAATGTAAATTAATGTTATTTTATATCAAACAACTGATCAGGCGAGTCCAGTCTCATGTTCATGCATCATTGGATAACTGCTAGAAAGCTTCGATGGATCCAGGTAAAGCTTCAATAATGACTAAAGGTAAATGATGTGTCTTGGAGGTAGGGCATGGTGAATAAAATATTATTTGTTTGCAATAAATCTATCTAACTATATCTGTCGATCTATTTATATCTATTTAAATCTATCTATATATCTATATCTATCTATTCTATATCTAATCTATATCTATCTATCTATATCTATATCTATCTATTTATATCTAATCTATATCTAATCGATCTATATATCTATCTATATCTATCTATATCTATCTATTTATCGATCTATCTATCGATCTATCTATCTTACTTTATGTGTGTCGCTGTTTTTGCATATTTTTTCACTCTGCTGTTAGCATTTAAATAAGAAGACATAACAAATGTTGTCAACCTAGGTATCTTTTCAAATATTTTCACATGAGATTTTGTGCTAGAAAAGTACAGTCTAATTGCTGCGAGGTTCTAATTGACCTAATCACTATATAGAAAATGTTGGCACATTTGCATTTGACACAACTTAAATCAAATGACATAATAAGATTTAGGAAAATGTATTATTTGGGTTGGCATGAACATGTATGGTCAATTTTGAAATAAAATTATATCCAGCAGGTGGCTGCCACAGTCAATAAGATTTCTACACATCATTAAATAACCAGTATAACCTAGACTTCATAACAAAAATAAAGAAGAAAAAACTTCATGCACTCAGATGTTCAAATTAATATTTCATCATGATTTACACTTCCTAGTTGCTCTGTTTATGCTGTTGTACTAAAAAAACCGCATTTCATATGTTTCAGACTAAACATTATTTTATGTAAATAGCAACATATAAATATACATGTCTACTTATGTCACATATAAAAAATCCAATGCTACACTTCACTTGAATAAGCACACTCATTTTAAATGAATATACATACTAATCAGAAGCAAAACTTTACTATATATGTTCTCACATGTAAAACTCTCAAACTTTATTACTATGCTGCACATGTATCATCCTATGTTTTTAGCATAAAAAAAGCTAGTTTGAAATATATATAATTTATACAGGGGACAATTTTGTGATCATTCAGCATGTCATGATTTTTGTAGTGGACCTTAAATATATATATATATAGATTTTATTGACATGTAAAATATCATAAGTGATACATATGTCATTCAGTTAAAAGATAACATGAAAGAGACATTAATGTAAATACAGAAAGCAATAAAATTTCAATAATCAAGGTTCCAGCCACCAAGTTAACTTATAATACGTGTTTAAAATCCACATACACAATAGAAAAAAATACAAGCCGCTAATAAAAACATTTCACTCTTAAAGTCCAAAACATGACAAGCACATCATAACTAATAAACTAATAAACTAAATTAATAACTGTGTGGATACAGGAGATGGTTTTCTCTACACATCGGCTTGAAGGAGAAACTTTCCTAAACTATTTAATAACTCAGGTTCCTTGTTTGTCATTATTGCTGTAAACTTAGTTATATCATCTAGAGACAAGAAGTTGTTAATAAATTTAGTTGCATTCAAAAAAAGGTTAACACGGTGTTGCTCATTACCAGGACAGACAATCAAACAGTGAATTTCGTCTTCTACAAAGTTTAACGTACACTTTTCACATATTCTATTTGGAGCAGGAATTATTGGTTTATGGTGTCGACCTGTTTCAATCTTCAGGCTATGTGAACTTGTCCTAAATCTAGCTATTTTAGTTAACACTTGGCGAATTTGTTGCAATTCAAGATAAGGTTCTATTCTACAATCAGTTTTAAATAGTTTATCAGTCCTAAGTTTTGGTTGTTGTGAACTGTCATTTATTGCATTTATAAGTCGCTCATGTTCGGCTTCATAGAGTCTTAGTTTCACTGTGTTAGAGATATTATCAATGTCAAAGTTTCTGAGGTTACTAATATCATATTCAATGTTGCAATGTAGCACATGTCACGCAATGTAGCACATGTCACGCTCCACTGCATATTTAGAATAAAAGTGGAACTTCCAAAAAAAGGCAGATGTTAAGTGCAGCAGTTTTGCTTCCTCATGGTCAGACAGTAATGGATAGTACATTTAAATAGTTTAATATTAGATTAAAACACCTCAAAAGACATTATGGGCTTGCACCATAGTGAACATTGCTACTATTTTATGGTGATTGTGGTATATGGATTATTGTGCCAGTGTGATGGTCAAGATAACAGTGGTAAGTGTGGAAATTATAAATTATCTGAATAAAATAGTTGCTGACGATTTACAGAGTTAATTTGTCCTATCATGATGTCAATTGTAACATCTAATAGTCCTTGTTCTTCAATCAAGAGGTTTGATATTTTACTAATTCCTAACTGGGTATATTTCTGGAATCTTGAGTGAAAAGAATCATAGGCAAGTATCATAACCAAGATAGAATGGTATCAGAAAATCCTTTCCAAGTATCAGAATTTTAACTGATAGTGATTTAACAGTCGTAGGACAAAATTTGATGATTACAAATAGTCAATTCAACTATAGGAGCAATGATGGAGGCATCATGGAGCTGTAATTTCTTTCTCATATTTGTGACATCATTCAATCTGGTGCGGAACTTCCAAAGGAAAGACAATAGGAAAAATTTGGCTATTGTGCCAAAAAGAAATACTTCTATAGCTATTGACATGGCATGAATTTGAGGTGTTGTTATTGCAAATTTGGATTTCACTAACACCATGATCTCCGTGCCTACAGTTGCAGGCAAAAGGATTTATACAGGTGTGATAAAAGTGGAAGTTCTATGTACAAGGCCGACAAATGGATTCCTTAAAAAAAAAGGCATTTATCTTTTGTCTACCAGTGGCTTTTTTAATGTTAGACTGTTGAAGCAATACAATGAACTGAATTAATAATAATGATTTTATTATATTTTTTTTTTCAAATGTAGCATGGAAAAAAGTATTCATAGTAGCGAATACTTTTTTAGAGTATTTAGCACGAGTACCTTCAAATCTTAGGCAATGTAACATGTTTCGGGAAGATGTCTATAGACACACTTGAGCATTCACAGTACTTAGTACTATGTTGAGTCCCCTGGTTCCAGTGGAAAAATACAAGATTCTTGGAAAGGCTCAAATTTTTTTATGAATGCTGTTCTTATGTTATGTTGGTCAGAAAAGTGTAATTTAGTCTCAGCAAGACAAACTATAAATTTAATTTTCATCTCAGTGTGCGTGATTTACTTCTGTTGGAAAATCTATGTAACTCCCGTGTGAGCAACTTTCATTAAGTGTTCATGTGCGGTGACGCTTTGTAGTGTTGGCATTGGATAGACATGACTTGCAGCTGTAAAGAGATCTGTTGTTAGGTCTCTTTAACTTGCATTTGAGTTCTTGCAAACATTATGTGCAAGTGATGGTTCATTAGTTGAGATCAGTGAAGTTGGCTACCTGAACCTAGCTACCTGACAGCTACCCGGCAGCTACCTGAAGATGTAAAGTTAGCTACCCGAACCCAGCTACCTGACAGCTACCTGGCAGCTACCCGAACTTTCCATGTATATAACTCAAAAACAGTTGAGTGTAATTTTTCAGTTTTTGCGCCAAAAGATACTTAGAGCAAAGGTTTACGTTCTAGAAAATTTTCGGAATTTTCCGAGCACATCTGAGATGTGATCAATCAAAAAAATTGAAAAAATGTTGTTTTTTACCGTAACGCAAACGGTAGCTTTTTGGAGTGTCCGGTTGAGAAAGCGCCGGTAGAAAACAAAAATTAACTTTTGTGTCTAACTTTTAGCATAGACAAAACTAGTCTTTACAACCCTTAAAGGGGTCAAATTCATTAGTACTTTCGGGTAGCTGCCAGGTAGCTGGAATTTGGCTCGCCTCTTTTTTGTCACCCTCTCGTAAACGGTTTCATGGATCTTTACCGTTTTTTAAACAAAGATACATTCGGCATAGGTCTACATTTTAGAATTTTTCCAGAATTTTCCGAAGTGTTACGGCGCTGAAATATCAAAAAACTCAAAACCAACCTCTTTTGCCATAGCTGCGATTGTAAATTTACCGGTTGACCGGTTGGAACAGTACCGGTAAAAAACAAAATTAACTTTTGTATCTAACTTTTGCAATATGTAAAACTGACCTGTGCACCTGTTAAGTGGGTGTAATTAGGCCCTAGATTCAGGTAGCTGCCGGGTAGCTAGCTTCGCTATCGCATATTCCTCGAAAATGGTCAAACGTGATTTTTTCGTTTTTGTGCCAAAAGATACTTAGGGCAAAGGTTTACGTTCTAGAATTTTTTCGGAATTTTCTGAGCACGTCGAAGATGTGATAAATCAATAAAATTTAAAAAATGACGTTTTTTACCGTAACGCAAACGGTAGCTTTTTGGAGTGTCCGGTTGAGAGAGCGCCGGTAGAAAACAAAAATTAACTTTTGTGTCTAACTTTTAGCATAGACAAAACTAGTCTTTACAACCCTTAAAGGGGTCAAATTCATTAGTACTTTCGGGTAGCTGCCAGGTAGCTGGAATTTGGCTCGCCTCTTTTTTGTCACCCTCTCGTAAACGGTTTCACGGATCTTTACCGTTTTTTAAACAAAGATACATTTGGCATAGGTCTACATTTTAGAATTTTTCCAGAATTTTCTGAAGCGTTACGGCTCTGAAATATCAAAAAAACTCAAAAACAACCTCTTTTGCCGTAGCTGCGATTGTAAATTTACCGGTTAACCGGTTGGGACAGTAAAGGTAAAAAACAAAAATTAACTTTTGTATCTAACTTTTGCAATATGTAAAACTGACCTGTGCACCCGTTAAGTGGGTGTAATTAGGCCTTAGATTCGGGTAGCTGCCGGGTAGCTAGCTTCGCTATCGCATATTCCTCGAAAATGGTCAAACGTGATTTTTCTGTTTTTGTGCCAAAAGATACTTAGGGTAAAGTTTTACGTTCTAGAATTTTTTCGAAATTTTCTGAGCACGTCGAAGATGTGATAAATCAATAAAATTTAAAAAATGACGTTTTTTACCGTAACGCAAATGGTAGCTTTTTTGAGTGTCCGTTTGAGAAAGCGCCGTAATGAAACAGACAAACTTTTGTGTGTAACATTTAGCGTACACAGAACTGGTCCACTCTCTTTCATATTCATACTCTGGTTAATATTTTTTTTCCTACATCTTGATGCATTGTGTAGTTCTGTAGTCACTGTAAGTAAAAAGGTTTTTTTATGACTGTTTTTTTCACAGACAATTAGAAAATCCATTATGAAAATTTATTTATTTTCTGGATTTTCTTTTGTGTAAAAAGTAAGAAAAGCCAAATTCGATCTGATGCATAAGACTTTAGCTCCCCTGGTGGATGCATTTGGTAACTGCTACCTTTGGTACCTTAAAAATTCTAAATCATTTTCATCATCTTAATTATAGAATGCAAATGCAAGTATGAACTTTTAGAAACACATTTAAATTCAAATGCATTTGCTTTTTTTCAAATGTAATACACCTAAAAAAAGTATCGAGATATATAACTATTATTTTTAAATTAAAGATTTAAAAATGGAAGTGGCCAACTATAGTGATGATTAGGAATTTCCACTGTATTATATTATTATATTATCCCTCTATAATCAAATCATTGTGGTAAAGATGCTTGTGTAATATTCTCACTCATTCATTAATAAATGCCAATGTTGCAGTGAACAAAATGTTATGTTTAGGTAATGTTTAACAATATTTATTTATTGTGTAGTATTCAAGTATTGCACCTGATATTTTACTCAGTTTCACTGGGTGATTAAACAAAGACCACATGTTTGGCAAAATAGAGGTCTAAATCTAGGACATTTTCTAGGTCAACAATAGTCAATTAAATGTACTGTTTTGCTGAGCCCCTATTGTTAGGAATTACATAAGAAAGGGTGACAGTCAGTAGAAGGGAAATTCCTCTTCTCTATTGTGTTCAGATTTAGCATTTGACTTAATTGACCTTTGAAAAAATAGCTTAAGAATTATAATTTTAATAGCAGTTATTTAACTTCTTTGTACAGAGAGAAATTGCATCAAAACATACCATAAAATAGTTAAAATCTACGATGGCTGGGTTAAAACATGCACTTTTTATTTTTTATTTTGTGAGAACGATATAGTATTTCATACTTACGAAATACATTAAACTGTTGCTGATATATGGCCAGAGGAATTACTCAGTCTAAATAAGTTGACCTGCATTCAACAGTCAATGATAGAATAACATATATAACACATTTTACAAGTGGTGTCAGTTGTTGCCCCAAATCTGAGTCTAATACCAAGGCAGATAGACAGACAGACAGACAGACAGATAGATGGATAGATGGATAGATAGATAGATAGGTAGATTGATTGATTGATTGATTCATAAAGATATATATATATATATATATATATATATATATGTATAGATAGATAGATAGATAGATAGCAGAAAGTGAACTTAGTGCAGCCCTTTTAGGCAAGTTCTTTCCCACTCATAAGGGTTGATTGATCAACTGAAAGAGAGGGACCCATGCACTTCTGTTACACATGTATGGAGAATTTTATTTGCTTAAGCATAGACACCAAGTACAAGGGAACATCTCCAAATGCCATTCAGCTGAGAAGTTGCACATAAAGATTGCCTGGAATGGGGGAAAAAGCATCTTATCCTATCCTATCCTATCCTATCCTGCTGAATCATCACACACAAAACAAAACGGCTATATTTGTGAAATAAGTGAGGGCCATCCAATGCATAAAGTATTATTGACACATATGTTTGATTCAAAACGTTATATTTGTAGTCGCTAGCGCTATGCATCTGAAAATTCAAATCACAATATTCTATTTCCATTATTTCAATATGTACGTGCTGTCTAAATTAACTATTATTTGTTAGACTTGTTTTAAAATCATACGCATTAAAACTGTTTTTGTATTATGTTTACCAGGTTGGCCCCTCTGCAGCAGCATTTACAGCCTTTGAGGGGTCTCCCATTCTCAATTTGTATAATCCTTTGTGTAGTCAGGGAGCAAGTACAATCCCGTGGGGCTTTAGTGATGAAATTATAAGCTATATACCATTGCTTTTCTTACATTCTAGGGATTCCTTTAAGCCATGTTGGCAATCTTGGAAATGTGTGGGACCAGAGTTCAAGTTAGGCCTTCTAATAAGACAAAACATTGGAACAAAATGAAATAACTGCAATTTTATGGTCCTATTGCTAGATGGCAATTATTCAGCTATGCACCATTTTGTTCCTCACATTTGAGAGATTCTTTTAAGCTATATTGGCAACCTGAGACATTTGTGGGACAGAAGTTAAGGCCTTTTGAAATAAGGCTTCAAATAAGATGAAAAAGAGGCACAACTCGCCTTAATAACTAGCTGACACTTCTTATGATCGTATTGCTGGTTAGATATCAGTTAGCTATATACCATGTTGCTCCTCACATTTCAGGGATTCTTCTAAGCTATGTTGGCAACCTGAGAAATGAGTATGACTAAAGTTATGCGTTTATTTAATTTGGGCCTAAAAATAGGACGATAATAGTCCTATATTTTGTTTAAAATCACTCAGTTATTTACCATTTTGTTTCTACTCTTTTGGGGATTATTTTAAGCCATATCGACTACCTGGGAAATATGCATGGTTGAAGTTAAATATTTTGAATCGAGGTCAGAAAATATAAGGAATCAATGTATGATACAAATTGTATTTGAGAAAGTGCTGATTTCAATAAATAACATTTTCAGGTGGTGTTACTTTTACAAGACTCAGGTTAGCAGTGCTTAGGCTAAAAATCTATAATCCTCGAGAGTTGCTATGTGCAGTGCACTATGGTGTTAGAAACTCCAGAAAGTACTGATATTGAAACCCTCTCAGACATCAGCATGAATCTCTGAATATCAACTTTATTCGGGATCTTCCAATTGAACCACAGTGATATTTTCTGACTTGCAAGCATGAGTCGCCTCACTACATGATTCATATTGAACAATGCAGGGCAGCATGCAAGTGCATGAGCTACCCCAACTGTATCAGTGATTGCTTGCTAATAAGCTTGGAAATTTTCATCTAGGACATAGTAGAAAATGAAAACTGGAATCTTACCACATTGAAAAAGATCCATGCTTCATCTGATGAATCTCGTGAACTGGCATGACTATGTTTACCATGCTAAGGTCTCAAACTCAATGGCCCACCATCAGCTGGACTTAATGGAATTTAAGGCCATGGGGACCATGCATTTACATTCAGGTTACAATCAAGATCCCTCCTGATCCATCCTTCAAATCAAAAGCAGTCTATACATTTATGTGACCAAAAACATGATGCAAAGCAAAGTTTGGATGTTTGGTTGAACTACTTAGGAAATTTGTGGATGCCAGTATTCTAGTTCTGATAAGTGATGCCTGAATTTTAAATCAGTGCAATCCCAAGAGTATTCAATCTAAGACATTCAATGTAAATAATTTTTCCAAACATTAACCTGACAACATACTTGAGATATGCATATGGTTTCTGAATCGACTCAGTACTTTGACCAGGCCACAGCTTATCATTTGTAACTGAATTTTTTGCACCACAGTAATGTTCTATTAGGAACTATACTATGACAGGTATAATAACATAGGTATTTTCTTATGACATAATAAATAACATTTTAAGATGATTTCTTGGGTTGAAAATATGAAAATCTGCTTATACAGTTCAATTATATGAAGCTCATAAAATTGCTAAGTAAGGGCCCTGGTAATTATTGAACAATCTGTTAATATCAAAATAATTATTACATAAATTGTTAATGTAAGAGCTATTGACAACTATTTAAATGGTTATTGACTTTCTGTATGGGTTTTGTCTTGTTATATTTAAATGAAGTTGTTGTGGAAGGTTGAAATAATGGGCGAAATTAATTTTATATGTTACTTTATTCAAATCCTCATAGCTTCTAACATGGCTCAAATGAAAAGTCCCACGGCTTTCTATTTCATTGTAATTGCTCCCTGACTAGTATTCCTTCTTTTTCTATATCCTTTAATTTTGTTCTGTAAGCTTTGGGAAGAATAAATGCAATCTGAATCTGAAATCTGAAAGATGTCCTGCTTATATTTGTATCATTTGTGATTGAATTAATCATACACACTGTGAGACATAATTCGTGTATCATAATTCAATGGATCATCTTTATATGATAATATGTTTTGTTAACTTAATCTAAAATGCATTGTTGAGTATACTGTGGCAATATCAATATTCAATGTTACTAATCATGTGCAATTTTGTTGCAGAGTTACCAGGTGATAAACTATCACCTGCACAAACTACAACAACCAAAATGACACAGCCACAACAACCAGAAGATAATAATGACCAAGATAGCTCAGGCCAAAGTTTGGGTATGAATTTTGATCTTTCAGTGAAAAATCATCCATTATATCAATTCATTTCATAAAAAGATAATTTAAAATGGATAAAAATATGACCTTTGTGTTTTGACTTATCAACTAATGTTTTAATTTTTTTTTTTAATTATATAATCATCATGTACGCAATATTGTGAATATTATTTTCTTTGTACCCAATGCCAGCTTGATAAGCATATGCTTTTTCTGATGAATAAACAAACAAACCGGACGGATTGCAATCACCAAACCATGAGAGTCATTTGGCAGGTTTCATTTCACTAGGCGCACCTGTCAATGTTGAAAATATGCTGCTTAACTACATCATGACTTTATTTTAACCAATTTCAATTTTGTTATGATCCTTTGTATGGCGAGATGCCTGCTTGTTACAGTGGTAAATTATCCTATCTTTTACTCACTCTTGAGTAACTGTAAATTGAGAACTGAGGGTCTACTTCAGTTAACTGACATATATACACGTTAGCCTGCATCTAGTTTTCAGAAAGGTGTGTCACTTGTTAGAATTGGCCAAGATCACTTTTAAATAAATTGTAGCATTTTTGCGACTCTCCAGCCTCTCTACTGAATATTCCAGTTGTCTGTGTCAGTTGAGGTATTTAGGGAAAATCCTGAACTTATAAACTAGAGACTTCATCTCTTTCACAAAAACTGTAGTTGCTTTTGCATATCATCTTATTTTCCTATTATCTTTATTTCTTTATTGGGCATGTAATTTCAGAGTGTGGTGGGAATTGGCAGCATAATAGTGACACGAAAAAGTGCTACAGCTTGCAAGAAGCAACTAATTCCATAACCTGGAATGAGGCAGAAAACCAATGCATGCTAGAAGGTGGTCATCTAGCTTGTCCATCTACAGAGTCTCAACATAATGCAGTGGTCGAAATAATCAGGTGAGTTCTTCTGTAATTTCTTGTAATTGGAAGAAATAACCTACCATGATAAGGATATATTTCACAATATGCTAATCAAGGGCCCACAGGCTGCAGTAGGTGCACTGCAGGGTCATGTTACATAATGAGAAATTCATAACGAATGAAGGAAATAGCATATTGTATACTTTTTTCTAGAGTTAATAATTGTGCACAAGAAAGCATTGTTTGATGACACAAACTAACCCTTCCTTTTTTAATTTGAGGGCCACATGAACCTCGAAAATTACTCAATGTCAATTTTGACATCTGGCTTAATTCCAGTGGGTATAAGTTATGAAAATAGTTGACCATAAACTTTTTAACTTTTGTGTGCCAGTTACGTTCCATATATCTATAGCTTCAGTTTGAAAGAATTTGGACCTTCAGTGTAGCTTCATATTTATTGGCCAAAAAGTAGAGAAAATTCAACTCAAATGAAGTTTGTGACCTTAAAAAATTAGTCACAGCTTCTCAAAATGGGTCAATATCATGAAATCATCCTATAGGTTTTAAATCCATAAGTTTTCATTATTTCAATATGAAGATTTTATTTCCAGAAAGGAGTGTAAAACCACGACAAAATAATAGTCCTCGTCGTAGGTATGCTTAATTAGCCCTTAATTAACAGATTAAAGACCAAGCAAACTATGACCAAGGCATGTAAGCCATAATACTATATGTCAGTCTGGCAGTCTGTCCGTGTCTGAACTGACTCAAAATTCATCTGGAAGGAGACTGTATCATGTGAAATTGCAAAGTATGCCCTAGGAGTAATAAAGTTCGATTATATTTTTGCAGGCAGAGAAATGTGTTTGAACAAAACGTCTGGATTGGCTTAATGCATGAAACAGGAGCAGGAGCTGGGGGGCAAAATCGACAAGACGGTTGGAAGTGGGTGGATGATTCGCCATATAACTTCAAACATTGGGTAACAAATGAACCAAATGAAAATGAAAAGGTTGTCCGATTGCAAGATGGGATGTGGAAGGGGATTATATCCAATGTCATGTACCAATACTTCCTGTGTGAGAAAGGTAACCCAAGCAATTCCCTTTCCAGATTTTGTTGAAATAGTATATTCTAGACCATAAATGGAGCCAAGTCAGCCCCACACAAAATGCAGAGAAATACCTAGATGTTGGGATGGGTAATTATTTGATATTATCTTGCCGTCTATATGACAGAATATGCCTATATCTAGACGATTATGTATGATTTTGAAAATCTATACTGATGGACGTCTGTAAGTGCTGAAAATACAAGGGTATATAGACAGTCTGTAATACGATAAATGACTACATGATAGAAAACGTCTGTATGGGGTAAAGGTGTGCATAATGGGCATCTGTTAAGACAAATATTAGAGTAGGTACCAAAATAATAGGTACTTATGGACGTCTGGAACCAGCAAAATATAGAGCATACCAGACGTCTACACTGTCTGTGAGACTAGTTTTGGGTCTGGTTTTTAGCTGAATTTGTAAGATTTTTGTATATAGAACTTATTAACATTACACACTGCAGTGAAGTTCTAGCGCAGATCCTCAATCAGTTACTTTTCTACACTGTATTCATGTGCTCCTGGAAGCTGGGAAATAATGTACATATTATAACAGAGCCCGAAAAGATTCCACCAAATAATCCTCAACACAGTGGAACCACACTACCAATATTTAAGAATACACCAGGAGCAGGGGAAATTGACTCCAAGGTAACTGCAAAACCAGATGGAAGTGACGACAATCAAAAAGGCAATTATAGCTTTGGTTCTATTTCTACTTAGCAAGATCAGTAAAATGTTCTAAAGTATGTATGCGCCAGGGGTCATTCAAATCATTAAATGCTTCTAGACATATTTTTGAGGATATCACATATTCAAATGAAAAATATCAGCCAAAAATGGTATTAGTCGCCACTTATGGGCATCCTGTTTATACAAGGCTTGTGACAATCCTTGTAAAATGCAGTTACTTTACAATTTAAAAGACAAATTTAATAAATGAAAATATGCAACTAGAATTTAGAGCTTGTATGAATGTGCCACAACAAAGAGAACAACGGGATCAGTTACACTAATAGTGTCTTGATATTTCAGAAGTTCCGGTACTTGGACTAGCACTTGGTGTAACTTTTGGTGTGGCTATCATTGCTTTGGTTGCTGCAGTGATGTTCATGAGAACGTGAGTTTAAACTAATCTAATTCAAAGTTGAAATGAGTGCATTTTTTATGATACACTGTACAACATATACAACTGGAAAAGGCTGGGACACATCTTAATAGTTCATGTTTCCAATTCTTAGGCGCAGAAGTGAACAATTCAATTCTATGTTAAATCGTTTGAAGATTGGTCCATCTCCTAAGAAGAGATCAGATGGTGAGTTCTGTTCATTCAAACCAACACTCTTATGTAGATAAGGTATGGCATAAAAAAAACAATGAGCTCAGTATGAATGTAAGTTCCTGCATACATATGCATCACTGTGACAAAAGACCTGCTTCCAGTTTACAAAGTAACATTCTCAGATGCAATGGCCGTTAATTTCCATATTTACTTGGTGGTGATTCTGGTTTCTTGAAGAAGTAGTAGTGTAAGTTGAGATTAACATTCAAGAGGACGGAATGGTCACAAAACACATTATAGCCCACAAAAATTGATAATACCTATAGGAGCATAAGGGTATGTAACAAACATGAAAGGGGAATTAATGTCAGATTGGTAGAGAATATTGATATAGCTTATGGAGCCAGTAAAGCACACATCCTACCAGAATGTGTTTCCTGTTAATGTCCAACTGCTTTTTTCTTCTGTTAAAATGACACCAGAAGACAAACCTAACTTCTCTAAATATGTACACTTCATCAGTAGTTAAAATTTACATGAGTGTTCAGTTTTAACAAGTGTGATTCCTACAATTGCATATATAATCTTGCCAGTTTTGCCAGCCAGTTATAACCCGTTCCCCCCCCCCCCCCCCAAAAAAATAAAAATAAAATTGTCTACAGCCTGTGGAGTGAACATTGCCAACTAATGATTTTGTTGCAGAGACTAATAAAAAATCTTTGCAGGAATGCAGTATGGTTGTACATAAATAAATGAATTATTGTAATTTATCAACGGCAGGTTGTCAATGTCGTTTGTGTTTCATTTGTAATGTAATCTTTTCAGCTGGTCATTTTATAGGTATCTGGCCATGATGCCAAATGTATCTAAAATAAGATTCCCTTGGTTTCATTTTATCCAAAAATCTGAAATTGGTCATTAGCCACAGATGTTAAACACTGCATCTGAAAATTCTTAATTATCACACTCTTGGCACAACTTAGAAATATGCTCTAAAATGCGCATTGGATATATCGTACCAGGTGTTCCTATATCCTTAGGCTCTTAATCATTATATTATGTACTTTACTTATTAAATGCCGAGTACCATATAGGTGACTGGTACTTTCGTATTTTAACCATTCTAACCAACTTAACAGTACCGGATCATGCAGCAGTGAATTCACAGGTATCATGTGTCACCATTGTAGACCAGTACTAACACAGTGTCCTGACAAATGACCATTGTGCCTTATGGTCAAGTTGAAGGCTGTTTATGATTTTAATAAAATAACCTTTTGCTATACCATATATAAATTTCCAAAGGGCAGGCAATAGCAGTAGATTCATGAAAATGGCTTGATAAAATAACACAATAACAGTTTCAATTCAATATTTCTCAACATTATCACATATGCAATATCACAGTTGTCACACTGGATGTTAATTGGATAAAGCCCATCCCCTTTATTGATAAAACACATCAAAATGAGTTTAACTATTACAAGTGCTATACAAAAGTACACAACGACTGCATCTTCTATGCATTGGTGCTGAATATCCCCAATAGAGATGAGCATACTCTGATTTATTTAAATCAGCACATGTATATGTAGTTATTTAAGAAATCCAAAGATGCTCACATTTTAATAGATAAGTTAATAGCCATGATATTCTTGCCCACACAGATGGTAAAAACCAAATTTTAAAATCACACTGAGCTGATTTCATTAATTACCAATTTTTACCATGGAGCCATAAGAATGACATGGTTTTACTATTTGATTGATCCTGACTTGAGGTGCACATTTCAGCAGACCATTAGCAGACTCAGTTCCATTTTTTTTTCTTTTTAATCTCATATGTAATAATGTATACTCTATAAACATAAATTTACCAAAAAGTTTTACAAAAAAGTTTTACAAGAACTATGCTAGTATGACCAAATGCTTATCAAATATTTGGCTGTCACATAATATAACATTAATTTCTTAGTCAGAATTACGGTACAAGAAACAGTATGAGCAAATTTTATTACAAATGGCCTTCAAGGTGTATTTAAAAAAAATTAAACAATAAATAATGAAAATATCGGTACAACATTGTTTCAACATCGCCGATGTCCTGCCAATGATGATACTCTTTGTAAACTACCAAAATTGTTGCCAGTCAGGCAATATGTATTGGAGATGGCCTTCAAGGTGTATACACATTTCTTTAAATGAAAAAATCAACAGTGCTATCTACCGTTTGAGTTTAAATAATCAAAGCCTGATTTATTTAAATCACAGACTCAGACCACAAAAAAAGGTTTGCCAGTCAGGCAATGTTTATTGGAAATGGCTTTCAAGGTGTATACACATTTCTCCAAATGAAAAAGAAACATAAGTGTTATCCAACTTTATAATCAAAGCCTGATTTATTTAAATCACAGACTTGGAAACTACCAAAAAATGTGGCCACTGAACCTTAACATAGTATCTGATGCTATAGGTAACCCTCTACTATAGTTTTGATTTTGTTTGGAAGTGAGTTACGCTTGGTGAGATGGAATATATGGCTTAGCTTAATTGAGTCCACATGTACTGTTTTTTCCATTGGCTCATGAGATCCTGTTTCAGCTGGTTGCCATGCACCATTTATTGTCCCAGTGTATAGCATACAATGTATGATGTCACCATTCTTCCCTGTGAGCTTGGCAACATTCAAGTTTTCACCTTCAATGATAAGAACCATGCAGCCACTTTCCACAGCCTCAGGAGACACTCTGGCTCTGGCAGATTTTGACGCACCCTTTTTTCCATTGCCTGTGTACACCTGGAAGATAATATAACATATGTTTACACTTCCCAAGTTCTCAAGATGTTTAACTCAATTGTTACTTATTAGTGCAATAACCTGTGGAATTTGTCGCTCTTTTCTCATTACTAATGCAAGAGGTGATGTAATATCCAAATCAGGTGTGTTGGCACACTCAGATGTTGAGATCGATTCATCATTATTGCTTTTCTTCAATTCCAATATATCATCCAGGAACCATGTGATTGTGTCATCGCATATCAATGAGACAGGGTTCCTCAGAAAATTGTTCCACCACTCCACCTCTGCAGCACTAAAATATTTTGCTAATTTTCCCAAATTAGTCTTGATAGCCTCCAGATCTTGTGATTTGGTAATGTCAGGAGTAACCAGTTTGGGTTTGCCTAGTGGAATCCGTTGTCTTCCAAGCTCATCCAGCTGAAATATTTCAAGTTGCGTTTCATCCGGTAGGGGGAGCCATTCAGGATCGGTGGACCAGTTCTTGTATTGTATGGCCACATGGTTGTTGCTGTCCTTGAAAATGCTGTCAAAATGATTTTAATAATAGCAAAAATTACTGTTAGAATTGTTATCCATTAAAAATACATAAACATTAAAAAAAAGTAACAATATCGTATGCAAGAGAAAGAAACCAACACATTTGTCAAATGAAGTTAAGGACGATCTGTCTGACCAGTATGGCAAATATTGTAATTTAACCATGCAAGGTCTATTTTTAATAACTTCAGGGAAAATATATGAAACATTCACAAAATAAACATACCTATAAACATGTGGATAACTGTGGTTGTGTATACCCTGTAGACATGTTTCCAGCCACTGCTTTATATCAAACACACAAGGCAAAAGGTGTGGGTGCATTTTCCCTTCCACGCTTCTCTCAATCACCTGCATTAAATCTGGAAGGGTCTTGGCATGCTTGTTCCTAAGTTGTACTGAAATTCTGGAAAACCTTGCATCTATATCTTCATGTGTATGACCCTAAAAATATAAAGTTGTCTGTGGTAAGGCTTTGGTATTGATTATTAAATTAAAAAAAATATATAAGACTAAGATATCACATCAAAATTAATACATACCACCATAAGGAAGCTCAGAAGTATATTTGTGGCCACTCCCAATTTTACAAGTAGCGCCATCATTCCAAGAAAGTATTTATTCTTCAATGAAATTTTCAAGAAATTATTTGTAAAGGAAATAAAGAATAGATCTTGTCAAATAGTGTTTTTTTTACTCCAATAGTACCTTGTTCTCTCTCCCACAGTTATCCAGCTGAATGTAGATTGTGCTGCCGAGGTTTCCATTTTCTGCATTCTCTTTTAAAGTCCACAGAAGGCAGGACAGTGTCAAATTGGAGTCATGCTGCCATTGATGTAAGTCAATCAATACGTGAACTTTGTGGCCATGTACTTCTGCTCCGACCAGATGAGTTTGCAATAAATTTGCTGAATCACAGTCCTATGGAAGATTAAAAGTACAACAGAAAATTCAGCATGATTAACCTGGATGGGGGGAAAAATATTGTTGTTGTATGAGATGCACTTACCTTGGGGACAACCCAACCAGCAAAATGTGGCAAGTTAGTTTTACCTGAAAAGAAAAACGAAATAAGTCTACATATATTGAACTGCTAAAAACTTGATGGATTTATGATGTAATATAGCATTAACTTTCATTAGAAACAGCGACTTTTAGATAGGCAGGAAACCATGCATTTTGCCCAGCAATGGATTTGGAACATACTTTGGTCCATGCCTGAAAATTTAAAACAAGAAGCATTAGCTGTTAGCAGATGATAGTGACATAATGATTTTTCTTTAAGTATGTACATAAATGCAGTTTTTACCATCTAATATTACACTGGTTTTGTCGGGGTCGAGGCTAGCAGCTGCTCTTCTTTCATAATATGCTTCACGTTCTGATCTAAGGAAAAGGCCAGAAATGAAAAAATGCAATTAATTGTGTACATTTTTGTTTTGAGTATGTGCTTATAAGCAAAAAATAGCTGCATACCTTTGACGCTTCAAGTGCTCATCCCTATCTGCAAGAACATTTGCTTCCTCCTCTGGAGTCAAATTTTGTTGCAGAAGCTCCCTTGCCAAAAAGCATACCTTACACATGGAAACCCTAGAAGCATACTGTAAACAGAAACATGAAAACAGATAAAGCATAAAGGCTGAACCATTTTTCTTTGAAGGTTAAATTCAACAAATAAGACCTGCCTAGGTACCTTTTGACGAGACACGTGAGACATTTGATCCTTCCAAATTCTGTAAAAATAGCGTTTTGTAACAGGTTTTTCATTGTGTGCTGAATATTTCAAGTAAATATCCTTCACGAATATACCCATTGGGAGAAGGATTCTTCCCGATTCTGGATGATGGTCTCCCACAAGAGAAACATAGTGTTTCATGAAGCCCAATGCTAACATACCTACAAAAAGTTAGCAATAAATTAGGTAGGATCGAGTGCATGCCTCACAATATTTTTCCTCTTTAAAATTAGCTATAAAGGCAATGAGACTTAGTTAGTCTGAATACTTACATATTGAATAATTTATAACCCCAATGAAAAAGTAAATAAAAATATCATAGTTGTAAACTTGTATTACCTCGGACCTCAATACCTCTTGAATGACTTGAAGCAGCCATTGCAGGTATCACTCCATTGGAAATCATTCGTTTACACCTTGTATAGCTGCTTTCACTGATCCCGAGCATGGTGATCCATGCTTGCCTACAAAAATATAATCCCAACAATGTATACCGTAAAATTTGGACAAATACTTAAGAAGGTTAAGCCTAACTATAAAACAATTGGTATGTTACCTGCAAAGAAGATGACCACTGACCAAATGTAGTGTCTTTCCCTTTCCCTCAGAAAACAGTGAGTCCTTGTACATTTCATTTAATTTCAAGTGCCTTCTGTTACCAGAGGGGAGAAGGTGATACCTCTTCCTGTACCCCAATATATCCTTGTAGCTCAGAAAGTCCATGCAATCTCTTCCACATCCACATTGTTTCCGAGCACAGTCATATATTGCTTGCTGAGACAATGTTTTCTTTCTACGACTGAGCTTCTCATCTATGGAAATCAGTATAAAGAATAATAATAATATTATTTGTCAGCGATATTACAATTACATGTCATTGACAAGAAAACTGTTAATCTCACCTTGAAGGTTACAAGTACCATCACTCTGATTAGGTATGCACACCTGCTCTTCACTATCACTGCAATACTAAACAAGGGAATATTGGTATAAAATCATTTAGAAATTGTCAGCAAAACATAGACACACTGGTAAGATTAAATTCGAAAAAGATGTTTCAGTACTGACACCCACCCACCTAATAACACACATACACACCATCAAACACACATATTACAATGTGTGATTTAATTAAATCAGCACAGGGGCCTGATCTGACTAGAGACATTTAATATAAGACTAAATTATTTGATCAAATCAGCATCATACAGAAAACCATAGACATTGATACTGCACATACTAAAGGCATTTCATATCACACTGCATGATTTACTTAAATCAGCATACAAGGAATCTGCAGGCTAGCTAGGCATTTTATATCTGTGTGACTTAGCTGACTAGAGACATTTTCCCAGACTGTACGATTTAATTAAATCAGAATCATACAGAAATCCATAGACATTCATATCAAACTGTATGATTTAATTAAATCAGCATAGCCAAGAAACAGTTACAGCAGTTTTAGACCAAGCACGGACAGTTGCATCCTGAGAATGACTTTTCAGACTGAGTGAGACATTCGAGAAGCATGAAATAATCACCTGGGCAATAAACTTGTTTTCACCTCTTTTGATCAAGTTTACCCATTTTCTGTACAGTTGCAATGCAATTTCTGTATCTTCTTCAATAATGGCACAGACAAGTATATTATGACAAGGACATTTGTAGGCTAGCTAGGCATTTTATATCTGTATGATTTATTAAATCAGTATACACGTAACAGGTAACTTAACTACAAGCATCTTCACACCATGACTGTACAATTTAACTAAATCAGTGTCACAGGGAATTGCACATACAACAGGAGTTTCATATCACACTGTATGATTTATTTATATCAGCATGCAAGGAATCTGCAAGCTAGCTAGGCATTTCATATTTGTGTGATTAATTAAATCAGAATCACAGATAACTTAACTGACAACAGGCATCTACAAACTAAGACTGTACGATTTAATCAGATCAGCATCACAGGGAATCTCACATACTCTAGGTGTTTCATATCACACTGTATGATTTAAGCATGCAAGGATTCTGCAGGCTAGCTAGGCATTTCATATCCATGTGATTTAATTAAATCAGATCACTGGTAACTTCACTAAGACTGTTTGATTTGATTAAATCAGCATCACACACAGAAATCTATAGACATTCATATTACACTTAATGATTTAATTAAATCAGTATCATAGAAAACTTAACAGGCTAGAGGCATTTCATATAACACTGTGTACAATTAATTAAATCAGCATAACAAGAAATTCCCAACTGTAGATCATCATGTGACCAAATGATTTTAATACTCAGCATTGTGGCTCATAAGAATTACCACCTACACCTAAGGTTTCTTATCACTTGTATTACTTTACTAAGCTTTCCTGGACTGGATTATTCTCTTTGTTTTGCATATATATATAAGAGAAAGCAGCCTACTTGGGATTGTACCAAGTAATCCATTCGATAAAATTTTAATTATAAGTAATTCATACAGTATGATATAAAACACCTTGGGTATACATCAACTTATCAATGAATGTTCTGTCAACAAATATGATTTAACTACCATTACAGGTAATCACAGGCAGTTTAAATTCTGAGTTACGATTTAATTAATACCTGGTCAGTGCAGCCCTCTGTGATGATGCTTGAGATTTCATCCACTGCGTCCTGGTCATCATTCCATGGTATTTCCTCTAAGAGGTACAATGATTCTTCTTCATGATGTTCCATATCATCTTGATCGATGCATGCTGCAATTAAAATCCCCATATCACAGATGACATCAATGAACTGCTATACCATGTGTTTTGAATTTTTTTACTGCGACTACAATTTCTGATGGCTCCATGTGACTCATTTCATTTGAGCCCTAACTCCCTCACCCAATTCCCGATTGCTTTAGGATTTCAACGATATGTTGGAGCATGGAGCCACCAGAATTAAAATTACAACATAATAAATATCAAATGAGATGCTGTGAGAGTTATGCAGAACCAAACAATTAAAACCTTTGAGCATATTATTTACATCTAAAAAAAGACGAATGCCTCTCCCCCCCCCCCCCCTGTTTTTATTTATTTATTTTTAAAAGTCAAATGGAGAGTGTAGGCATAACAAAATCCTTTGATATGAAGGAGCAGTGTCTTTCAAACTAAAGCCATAATGAGACTGTCACTTATTTTATTCATAAATACAGGAGAACCACGCGTGATTAGCTCATTAACCCCATAATGGTTTACTGGAACATCTAACCCAACCAAGAAAAAATTGGCTCTTATTAATGAACAATTTTATTTTTTTCCTTGGCTAAAATAAACATAAGTTTGACCATATGCATAAATTAGGTGATTTCGACAAATGTTGTTGGGTGGGTAGTGCGCTCCCCTCCCCCCACCTACATTTTCAGTAATGTTTCTAGAGATAAGTCATCTGAATGAAGATCTGAGTGACATTTCTCAGGCTTCTTAATTCTTAATATCAGATTTTATCGAAACCATTGCTTGAATTTCAACTTATATCTCTTTGCATTTTGGTTCCAATAATATGACATAGATATTACGGAAAATGTTTAGTGCATGAAAGACAATATTTCAGGTATAATTACTTATTACCAATTCCTGCTTTACTTTTTTTAAATGACAGAGATAGATAGATAGATGGATGGTTAGACTGATAGACTGATAATAAGCGGACTTATATATATAGGCCTATATATATATATATATATATATATATATATATATATATATATATATATATATATATATAGAGAGAGAGAGAGAGAGAGAGAGAGAGAGAGAGAGAGAGAGAGAGAGAGAGAGAGAGAGAGAGAGAGAGAGAGATAGGTGATAGATAGATAGATGGATAGATAGATGGATAGATAGACAGATAGATGGATAGATAGATAGATGGATAGATAGATAGATGGATAGATAGATGGATGGATAGATAGATGGTAGACAGATGGATGGACAGCTAGACAGACAGACAGATAGACAGATATAATGATAAATAGACTGATAGACTGATAAAGGACAGATAGATACATAAATATATAGGATAGATAGGATGGATAGACAGACGACGGACAGAAGGTTAATGGCAGAATCTTGCCAGATCGAATTGAATAGATAGCAGTGTTGCTCTGAGATGTTTGTTAGTCGCCAACCGTGACAATGTTTGGGTTGAATGGGTTTATTGCACATTTGATAAACAAGACGGCCCCACAACCATTACGGGGCATCCCATTGGCTGAAGTGAAGCAGGCCAGGTCGTCAAGGTCATGCTCATGAATATTCAGCGATTGACCCAGATAGTGCAGCCAGCCTGGCAAGTTGCCAAGGTTTGGCGTGCGAGGGTGATAGCCCAACATATCGCATGGATGAGATAGGCAGGGAGGAGGAGAGAGAAAGAAAATAATAATTAAAAAAAATATATATATTAGAAAGTGAAGGAGAGAAGGTAGGGAGATGAAAGGAATTAAAGAAAGAAAGCAGAGAAAAGAGAAAGCTAGGGAGAATGATAAAAAGAAAGAATTAAGTAAGAAAGAGAGGGAAAGAAGATAGGAAGAATGAAATAGAAAGAAGACAGAATGTAAGAAAGAACCAAAGCGAGACACACACATACATACAGGCAGAGAAACAGGCAGCCAGTGAGACAGCTAGGGGACAGACTTGTGGAGAGCAGTGGTGTAGCAATTGGGGTGGCATATGTTTCTTATGTTTGTATGTTCTAAGTCATTTGTCTAAGTGAATCCCACTTTAGTTTTTTACTTAATATACATTTCCACATTGTATGTTCATATTATCATGATTATGTTGCCCAATTTCTATCTATCTATCTATATATATATATATATCTATCTAGCTAACTAGCTATCGAGCTAGCTATTTATCTATATGTCATATGTATCCTCACGATTCCTGGTGGTTGATCTGCTGGGGGGTTCCCTATCTATCCCAAACCTGACTTCCTTCTCGCTCCGGTCTAGATTAGCCTTTCTTCCAGATAGGATGTCCGACAGCGGGCCGTATCCTTTCGCTGACATAATTGCTGGCTCTCCACTGGCTTTCGCAATATTTCGACCACTCTCTCTCTTTCCACTCTCTCTCACTTATCTCTCTCTCTCCTTAGTTTCTCTCTCTCTTTCTTTATTCCTTCTTTCTCTCTCTCCCACCTCCATCTCTCTCATATCTCTTTCTCTCACATCTCTTTCTCTCACATCCCTTTCTCTCACATCTCTATCTCTCACATCTCTATCTCTCACATCTCTATCTCTCAAATCTCTTTCTCTTATATCTCTATCTCTCAAATCTCTTTCTCTTATATCTCTTTCTCTCAAAATTCTGTCTCTCAGATCTCTCTCTCTCAGGTCTTTCTCTCTCATATCTCTTTCTCTCACATCTCTATCTCTCACATCTCTATCTCTCAAATCTCTTTCTCTTATATCTCTATCTCTCAAATCTCTTTCTCTTATATCTCTTTCTCTCAAAATTCTGTCTCTCAGATCTCTCTCTCTCAGGTCTTTCTCTCTCATATCTCTTTCTCTCACATCTCTATCTCTCAAATCTCTATCTCTCACATCTCTATCTCTCACATCTCTTTCTCTCACATCTCTATCTCTCACATCTCTATCTCTCAAATCTCTTTCTCTTATATCTCTTTCTCTCAAAATTCTGTCTCTCAGATCTCTCTCTCTCAGGTCTTTCTCTCTCAGATCTCTTTCTCTAGAAACTCTTTCTCTTAGCTCACTTTCTAACAACTCTCTCTTACTTTCGTACCTTGAGCCTAGCGATCTCGAGGCAGGGGTTCCCCCCCGCTCACCGCTGCCAGTGAATTCCACCCCTGAAGAGCCCTCTGGTTGCATGTTCTCAGTATTTGCGTGCTCAATTTTCTGCAGGCTGGGCTGGGTGAAATCCTCTGAATATTCGCTTTCTTGCATATAATTATATTCCACATCATTCTCATCATCCACTCTGTATGAAATATCTAGGCTGAGCCTCCCAATTTCCTCATCCACTGACTTTACGGCATCCTCTGCTGGCATGGCCTCAACTCTGCTTGTTGACATTGCTTGTTGGCATTTTCCAGGACCAAATGGGCCGTCATGACCTCTTGTGGCCCTACCACAGGCAGAACAACTTCGTGGTTTCTTTTTTCCTCTTGTCATGATAGTCGTAGATGTAGGAAACTTACTTCAATGAAGTTACAAAATGCTGATATGATGAAATAATTGTGTAGGATGTTGTGCCACTGGATTTGGCACCACAGGTAACAGCTTGTTGAAGTGATGTGGATTGACGGCTGGACACAATGGATTGAAGAATGGAGACCATGTAGATGTGAAGGACTTAGCTGACTCAACAGCTTAGCAGCTCTTCCGGTCAACTGTGAACAGCATGTGGGTGCACATATCCTCTGTGTGCATTGTGCATGGTGCTAATGCAATGATCTTGATGGAAATTAATGAAGCGAATGATGAAGGGAGTTGAGGGGTTGAATTTATAGTGAGTGATAAGGAGATTAAGAGAAGGGCTCCTATTGGCCCAGGCGAAGTCAGCTGTGCGCGGAAGCGGAAGTAGCATTATTATTAATTAACTAAATTTAATAATTAAATTACATATGTTCTAAGTCATTTGTCTAAGTGAATCCCACTTTAGTTTTTTACTTAATATACATTTCCACATTGTATGTTCATATTATCATGATTATGTTGCCCAATTTCTATCTATCTATCTATATATATATATATCTATCTAGCTATCTAGCTATCGAGCTAGCTATTTATCTATAGATGGCTGATGAATTTCCATGCGTAATGAATTCACTGTCAAGACTTGACTTGTCTCAGGGTGAATATTGACACCAAATCAAATGAATTGAGTGTTGTTTATAATCACGTAACTATTAGCCCAGATAGCTGAACAATGTCGTGGCACCTTGCATACCGCTTCCGGTACACTTAAATTTAGGTCACATATTGACAAGGCTTCAAAGTTCTAATTCTAAACCATTTAAAAATAATTCTATTATCCTTTTTGACATAATCATGTACTCAGCCAAGGGATCATACAAATATAATGAGAACTTGCTAGATTTAATCATATCACACTAGTCTGAGACTGTTTGTTACTATGATGTGTCATTTCATTACATGACCAGCATTAATATAAATAAAGTTCCAAGTAGTATTAATTACATGCACCTATGTAATTTTTTCCCTTTTCCCTTTATAGTTGACGTGTAACCTGTCATATTTGTACAATGTGCATTTATCCAACACCTCAAACTTATAGCTTTAGATAAAATGCATAATAAATAATCAGCACACTCACCTGAATCCATTTCTGTGTCTGGCACGCTGCTTACTGTCCTAAGTCCACCACACTTGCTATGATTCAATTCTCCCGCCAAAACTCCGGCCAGTTTTGAATTGGGTCAACTTCTGCAGCAGCATGCTGCGCTCGGCCACTGACCAGTCCCACAACCTACCCAGTGTGGCAATCGCAGGGTGATATTATGGTACTAAAATAACAATCATGTATTTTTATAAAAATATATCTCTTACACTATCAATGCTGAGATTTTAATTTGTAAGTGGTCAATCCTGATTACCTAAGAATAAACTTCAAAGCATAATTGAAATGATTTAGCTCAATATGACCTCATATTCAATTATATAAATTAATTTATTTCATTCTGAAATAATTTTTGGTGTGACAGTACTGTTGGTGAAGTGGTCTTACATGGAATCGTATATAAGTGGTATGGAAGCAAATTATCAATGATAATGCAAATGGAAGTTGTAGAAAAATAACTCAATAGTTTTAGGTGTGTAATGTTACATAAAATGCACTGATTTGAACTCCAGCCCCTTGTACTAAAGTGATGTGAAGGGAAATTCCAAGGATAAATATCCGTGGACACGGCAGTTTAAGAATGAGCATGGACACTTGCATCCTCAGAACAACTTTTCAGACTGATTGAAACATCTGGGCAATAAACTTGTTTTCACCTCTTTTGACCATTCTTTGATCAAAGTTTACCCCTTTTCTGTACAGTGCTATTTCTCTATCTTCTGCACTAATAGCACAGAAAAGTTGGTCAATTACTTTACAATCTTTCTGATCTGTCTCTTTCACCCCTGAACTGTCCATGCTCGCTCTGAAACTGCTGTATTTTGTGAGAAGGACTTGACCTTTGCGGTCAGAGTAAAACCCCATTCTTGTGGGTTTCATAGTGAAACCTGCTGCATAATGCTCAATTAAAGAAATTAATTTTGTTAAGTTTGCTATGAAATTTGTTTAGTATATGTAATATGTCATGAAAAAGAACCCCTTATATTAGTGAAATAATAAAGTTGTTTGATGAGGTCTGAGTTGCTATGGTAACCTTGCATGGTGCAATGACTATTAGCCAGCTCACCCCCAAACTTTTGAAACAAGATACACATAAACTTTCTTTGGTCGTAATTGTTTCTTTGGTCGTAATTTATTGATCATTGCTCATTGAATAAATGTGTGAACTAATTGAGGAGGATGAAATGGACTTATGGCGAAATGGTTGTACAGTACTTTATATATCCATGAATATGAGTGAGTCCGTCAGTCAGTCAGTTAAACAATAAATCCATTAATTAATCAATCTATCAATTAATAAATGAATGAATGAATCAATCAATAAATCAATCAATCAATCTGTCAATATGCCTGTTAATCTATCCATCTTTTCTCTTTCTCTCTCTCTCTCTCTCTCTCTCTCTCTCTCTCTCTCTCTCTCTCTCTCTCTCTCTCTCTCTATCTATCTATCTGTCTAGCTGTCTAGCTGTCTGTCTGTCTGTCTGTCCAGCTGTCTAGCTGTCTGTCAGTCAGTCAGTCAGTCAGCCAGAAGGCAGCCAGAAGGCAGTCAGAAGGCAGACAATCAGTCAGTCTATCCGCCTATATTATCTGTCTATTTTGTGCTTGGAAACTGGCCAAGCTAAACACATAAATATGTCAATAAATTAAGCAATCAATCAATAAATCAACCAAATGACTACTGATACAGTCTATGCAAGTGATTGATCGCTATAGTGCATTTTATTAATAAGTTACCTAATTGCAATCACACATGACACCTTTCTTCTTCATATAGTTTTCCTTTTTTTCTCCTTCTTGCTTTCTTCGCAATATATGATCAGATTGGGCCTAAGAAGATGTCATGTTTACCACAAGCATTATTAGAAGGTTCAGTCCTGTTAATTACAGTACGATTTACCATGGAACCAAACAAAGTAATAACATCTAAACAATAGCAGGGGAAATGATGTACCTAAAGTGATACAAGTGACCACACATTCTTTTTCCATCCCCCCTCCCTCCCTCCCCACAGGTATCATTCCTAGTCTCTTAGTGCAGCCATTGATAATGACTTTCAGGGGTGGATCTAAACAACTGCCTGGCAATTAAAAACAATAATGATATCACTTATCTACCACCTCATTCTCTCAGGTTGTGTTTAAATCCACCCACGGAGTTCATTATCAAGTTTGCATTGTTGCCATAACTTTGCTGTCAGCCATTATAATAGCAATTAAGTACGGTTATCGCTCATTGTCTCATGTAGTTTGCAAGTTATGGAATTATATTGCTTGTTTCTGAAAAAGTTTGAGTAACATCAAGGAATTCAAGAACTATCGCATACAATGGAAATGTACAATTCATGCTTGGCAGTCATGTTTTCAAATAATACTCCCCAAAACGATGCCAGTACATCTTATCAACATTCATTAAATGGGACTCCAAAATCATTTCAGCAGCATCTGTGCTGAAGTGAAGCCGATGTTTCATTTTTAATTTTATAAGTTTATAAAATTTAAAATAAATGCAACAATACTAATGATTCAGATAATTTTTTTCAGTGAGTCAAAATAGAAAGAATGCATCAAATTGGGTTCTTCATGAATGTTAAGCTGTCATCCACCACAAAATGCAAACATGTATTCAGTTTAAAATTATGACAGATTTGCATGTGTAGTGTTTAGTGGAGCATTAAATAAATAATTGATGAAACCTGTATAGTCTACAGAGAATACATTATTATCTACAGGTCAAGCAAGCTACACAGGATGTGAGGATTAAGTGAAGCCTGTGTAGCCAGGGGTTTTGGGATTTCTTATAATCACATTTATAAAGTCTGCAGAAGAAGATAATATCTTGTTGGAATAAATTAGGAGTTGCTCATTTATGAGAAAGGAACAAGTCAATACCATTTAAGTCAAGTTAAAAGTCGGTTAGTCTCATTGTTCGGAGATCCTTGGTTTGATTTCCTCTCTTTTTGATCAGTCTTAGTCAGTATCGTTATAGTTGTGATTCACTGATTTGACTATTTTCTTATATTCACTTCTTTATTTTTGTTCTTCTGGGTGCTTAAGTTGTGAATTTTAATTTGTTGGGGATTATCTTATCATACATGATTACTTCCATTGGTCCAATGCTGAATTTGTTTTGTTTCTCTCAAATCCTCCTCCTTCACTGATTGCCCATAGGTGTTTGTTTTTTTCATTAAAACTTGCCGTTAATCTTTGACTTTTTTCTGGTTAATGACTATTTTTTTTTCTTCTGGCCATTTTGCTTTTAGGTTATCTGCTCTTTTCGATATTTAATGACATCAAGCAACACCACAATGATTATCATGAATGGGCTCAATGCAAATCTTGTTTTGGTGATAATTATATTAGTAACATTTCTGTCATCAAAAGTACTTTTTTTTTTTTTTTTGATAGGTTGCCTTGACACTTCCTAATTTCAAGGACGCACTTTGTTTGCAGACTCCAGCATTAAAGGTACCTTGGAACTGTCATAAGCCTTTTCAATGTCACAAAAGTGCAAGAAAGTTTTGCTTTATTCTAATTAGTTGTTTTGTAGTTTTTTTATGAAGATGACATATGTGGTTCCTTTACAGGACTGAATACTAAGTGCATTTCTTATTGCCTATGAGCTTGCTCATTCTTTGCTCCACAATTATTTCCAAGATATTTATAAATGTGTCACAATAATTTACTTCTTTGAATTTTGCGAATTCCAGTGGTCATATTTTTTTTGAAGATGGGTACCATTTAAACTATTAATGTTCAGTTATCTCCAAGGTTTAATTTTGGTGTCTTCCTTTGTTTATGGGCTGAATGAAGTTTGCAGTCGAATGTTTCTATATTTATTCATGGTGTCCAAGGATCATTTTTAAATCTAAATATGGGAAGTTTTTGGCATTAAATCTGAGCTAAAATGGTAGAAAATCATGATTTTGGTGGCCATTTTGAATATGCAAATTAGGGCATATTTCAATGCTTTGATTAAGGAGGACTTTTTATGTTTCATTAGTGATTTGTATGTCAATTTCATAAATGGGAAGGAAACAGACTTTGTTGCATATATAAATATTTCTATGTCTGACTTTTCTCCAGTAATTTTTTAGGTATGTGTTAATAACTAGAAATCAATCAATGTAATAATGATAATGTATAAATGTCCTCAAGTTCAAGTGTTATTTTGGCTGCTTGATGCAATAATGTGTTTTATAATAGAGGACCACGTTAACTATATGGTTTCATGGACTTCATGTTCTTAGGTGATGACTGTACATTCACATCATTTGTGCAATCTTTTTAGAGACTATACATACATAGCTGTATCCATCAGTATTATTCTAACATGTGATTTGTACATTATGGTAATAATAGTCTGATGTTTTGGGACCTGGGTTCAAATGGGTGGTTGGATTAGGGCTTTATGTCCTTTATTTCTGCATCTGACAGGCTAACTAGGACACAGTCTGACAAACTGACTCATGACGTTAGTTATTATTAGCGGCATGACTCTGAAACTAATATAAAACTGATGTAATTTGGTGTTTATTTGATCATATGCCTGAGCTATTTCACACTATTTTTACGGAAAAAGAAGAAAATATCGCTGATAAAACCTAATTGTTCAATGATTTGAAATGGTGACAGTAGGTGTATATATTCCAAACTGAATATTTATATTGTATCTGTGTTTGGTTGAACCTTAATATTAGAGGAATTATAGTCGCAAATTACACTCATGAGTCTCTAATTCCTCCAAGGTTGAATTTATAAAAATCATATGAAATAATTTGTTCACAATGCATGCATTTCACATTAACCTCTCGGTTAGAAATATGTTGATCAGGGTTAAATAGAAAGAGATAGACAGATATTCATATATAAAATAAAGACATATTGGAAGTTTAAGTTATTTTTCTTTGTTGATAGCCATTGTCGCTCAGGTTAATTAAATTATTACTTTTTAGCAACTAATGACAAACTGAAAACAGAGGGTACTGACAGTAGCAGATTCAGCAACAGGCGAGGAGGGGAGGGGGGGGGGGGGGTCACAATGGCAACCACATCATAATGTCCACTAAAGGGTCCATTTAGGCATGGGTGGGCGCAACCTCTGTTTTCAGTTTGAAAATGAACAATTAGGTTTTATCAGCGATGACTAAGTCATTCAGTTTTGACATTAGAATTTTTAAAAAGAGAAAGTTGATATTGCCCATTCACCCCATGAAAGTGTTGTTTGAAATATAACAGCATGTCATGATTAGTAAAAGTGTGTGCACTCATTATTTTTTTGCATACAATTTGATGAGATAGGTAATTATGCTGTTACACCTCTTGCACATATAAACATGAAATTTTGAGGAGGGCGGTTAATAGAAATGCCCATAAGCCTAGGTATTCAAAGGGTACGTTATAAAACACGGATTGGACCCGGTCCTGGGCTTGGTTACGGACTCAGAAAAAGACTATGAGTGATGCAATTAATATCCTCAATAGCAATTAGCACTTCGGCTTTTTATGCTCGTATTTTTATAGATGTCATATGATATTCTTAATTGCTATCAATTTCACAGGTAAATCTACTAAGAACCTTAATTGACGAAAAAGAAAGAATCTTACTTGCTATTTCCTTTTGTGTTAATAAATTCCATTTATTTACTCATGCTTGACTGATTTTTATATATAATTATTATGTACAATGTCCGCGTTTTATAACGTACCTATTCAAAGGCGTTTCATGCATGGGTGCATTATGTACTTCAACTCCTATGCATGCACAATTTGCTTAAATTACTTGTTAGCATGAGTGTAATTGTCACATGATGCAAGTAATGAAAAAATATATTTTTTTGGTGAAAAATGTGCTAAAAGATAAGAAATAGGGATTTGCCTTCAGTTCATCTGATAAACACTTTCATAAATTGATGATGTATGTGGTACATATTGCAATCTTTCAGTTTGAAGCCTGGGTCAATGCTTCAAAACAGGTTTTTAAAATTGGATATCTCTCTTTGAACTCTTAAAAAACAACATGAGGTAGATGGTTAGATAGATTGATGGATAGATAATTAGATAGCTATATATATATATATATATATAGATAGTTAGATAGATAGTTAGATAGATAGATAGATAGATAGATAGTAAGACAAACTGACATAAAGCTAGACAGACAGCTAGACAGACATACAGACAGACAGACCAGATGTACCTACAGCTAGACAGACATACATACAGCATGACAGACAGACATGGAGACAGATAGATAGTTAGGTAGTTAGTTAGATAGATAGATAGATACATAGGTAGATACATAGGTAGATAGATATAGACAGATAGATAGACATATAGAAATGTAGATAGATAGATAGCTAGCTATAGGTAGATGTATATGGATAGAGACAGATAGGTAGATATGGATATGGATATGGATATATATATATATATATATATTGATAGATAGATAGATAGATAGATAGATGGATAGATTTAAAAAAAAAAAAAGAGATAGATAGATAGCTAGATAGATAGATAGATAGCTGATAGATAGATAGATATATAGATAGATAGATAGATAGATAGATAGATATAGATTGATATAGATTGATATAGATTGATATAGATTGATATAGATGGATATTGATGGATATAGATGGATATAGAGTGATATGGATAGATAGATAGACTGACAGATATAAAGACTGATAGATTGATAGGTAGGTAGATAGGTAGAAAGATAGACGGATAGATAGATAGATAGGCATATTCAGAATCACTCTTCACTCACCCTGACCAGAGAGAATGTCGCTACACAACAGAAACACAATCATTAGAATAGTCAGTTAGTTAATCAGTCTGTTGAAGTCTTGCCTTTTATAGTCATGGTAAACATGCCAGTCTAAAGAAGTATAATATATATTATGGCAACAAAATTAAAGATGTGCCAAGAAATAATAAACTATGAGAAATGTCAAGCCAGTGTCAACCAGGGGCCAATGCAATTGTTAGGGATTGATTGCTTGATTTATTGATTGATTGATTGATTGATTGATTGATTGTTAAGTGAGTGCTTCTATTATAGCTACACAAGATTAAGATCATTGTATGCATTAGATACATAAATGTTTGATCTCAATGCCTTAATGCTACTTGTTTGAAGCTTACTTCTCGTTTATGACCAGCTTCCAGAGAAAAATGTAATGATGAGATGATAAGTCTGGAATTTTGTGTTATTACAAATTTTACAAAAAGCCATAATGGCAAATAACCAATGGTGTTTGAAACTACATATTCTGATAATTTTGACATACTCCTTGATATTTTTCATATTTAGTTCATTTGCTCTGACATTGCCTGTTTTTTTTATTTTATATATATTGAAGAAACATTCCATGTAATGTATGCTGCAGTCTATACTGTATATCCTACGTATGTTAATTAGTACGGAAGATGCAGGTACGATAGCATTCATATTGCACCAATATTTATTTTCTGTATCACCTGACAATAACTTAAACATTTACACTATCTCTAAAACTGTGTTTTTATCCTTTATGATATCCTCATTAAATGTGCAATTGTATTGCTAGTTTTACCTACATGCATTATATCATTGTATCAATTTATAGCGATATTTTATAATATTTTGGCATGGGTAAGAAAACATGTGAAAAGTGGGCATTGAGGCAGACCAAGGATCATAAAGCCAGGATACTGTAGTGAAGTTTGAGTTGAGATTGTTTGCAACGCCTTACAAGAGAGGCAGGAATGTGTCTAATTCATTTGCACTGAGTTGTTTGCAACCTGCATAGTTGTGGTCAAGTAGAAAGTGGTCAAATGACCTTAAGAGGGCACCAATCACTGCTAGGCTTGCGAAATCTACATCACGTGATATGCAAATTAACCATCTCAGTGTCCCAGAGAATTTCTGTGTAAGGCCTGGTGTTCACTGATAAGAAGAGACTCTTGTAGACAGGAAGTTTTGAAAATGAGCTCACCAACAAGAGATGACTCAAGTTCTCAACTTGAAACAGGTTAGTATCATTTTCTATTACTTAAGCATGTTTTTTTCAAAATTATTGATACTTTAAGGACAAATTAGCTTCAGAAGTATGTATTCATTGTCATAGAAGTTAACACATATAATAGCCTATACTTAATTCCTACTTGGTAAAATTACCATGCTGGCAAGATGAAATACAGAGCGCTTATTGCCACTGAAAAATACCTATGCAAAGTCGCAAACTAATTTAAATCTAAAAAAAGAGTTGAACTTATTGTACATGTGTGGGGACATGTTCAAAAAAGGATCAGGCCTAATGTTAAAGTGGTTCTTCTGAGATAGAAAATTAAATGAAACTTTAAATGAATCCAATAACATTTTTAATTATCATTTTAAATATAGACATTAATGTAATAAATAAAGTTTCTGGGGTCATTATCTCATTGCAAGCGTTGGAAGGCCAGTGGTTACAAGGTTGCATAACAGGTGGCTTTAATGACTGCTTGGAGGCCTTGTGGGGGGGGGGGGGGGGGAGGGGGGCAAGTGTGGACTGTGGTGCAGGGATTATGATGAAACAGTGGCAGCACAAGGATTTTATTTTCCAACCAATCCAACAACTTCACGATAAATCCAAAGTATAAAGTAATTGCATAATCTGAATTAACTGATGAAATAACACTTGTAAATGGTATTTATGACACAATGCTGCGCTATTGTAGTGTAATGGTATTAAAAGCCTGAAGTACACAAATTTCCAATTACATTATATTTTTTTGTTTTTGTTTAGACAGAAGCTTGTTTAGCACTGTATTATACACAGCGTTCATGTCATTCAAACTGAGTACATTTCTTTTCAGAGTCAATTGAGGATGGTGACTATTCTGAAAAGTGGGACAGCAACATGGAACCAGGCCAAGACAGCTATGCTGCAGTCAAGGTAATGCTGGTTTATTTATCTTCATACAATAATGGACACACCACGAGTCAAAATTATGGATCTGACAGTGGCATATTTGATAGAATAGTGTAACTTAGCTACTGTCACTGATTTCATCTGTTGGCATAAATGTGGTAGCGAATTCCAATTATCAAAATTAAGTATGGGGAAATCCTGCAAATATCTGTATAGATCAAATTCCGGAAAGTGTAGTATTCAGTTTAAAAAATGTTTAGTATGCCCACACAGAAATATATATCCCTGGGTTGTCAAATGAATCTGCCACCAACACAAGAGTATAATTGTGATGATATATCAATAACAGGGTGAAATCCATGGGTTGATTTAACCAAATCAATTCCTAGAGATGCAGTTCTGAGAATAAAATTACTAAAAATAAGTCGAAATGAGAAACTACAAAGCCTGGGCATCATTTGATAATACATTGCAAGATTTAAAGATGTTGAAATTCCTTATGCATCTTATAACCCCCCCCCCCCCTAATATTCTACACCCGGATCAAGCATCAACATTTTTGCTATAAATAATTGAATAATTTTTTTTTGATTTAATAAAGAAACAATGCTTTAAATGACATCTTCTAAAGTTTTTTATTTTAATTTTGTGGAATTATCAATATTGTAGGTTATTGATATTTGGTAGTTTGTGTTTGATTTAATTAAATCAAGTAACATAGCCTGTTCTTTCTGTAAACTTTTACTGTACATTTTGTAAAAGTATGCGGGGTGATTTAATCAAATCAATTAACATAGCCTGTTCTTTCTTGTAAGGTTTTTTTTTTTTGTTTAAAAAAAAATTAATTTAGTGAAATTGTTTGATTTAATTAAATCAAGCAACATAGCCTATTCCTTTTTATAAACTTTTTAGTAGACTTTATAAAATTGTGTGGGTTGATTTAAGTAAATCAAGTTACATAGCTTGTTCTTTCTTTTTTTTTTATATCTAGAAAAACTGCATTGGAAGTAATTTTATCTAGTCACATGGCCTGTTCTTTCTTGTAATTTTTTTAATTATAAATTTGGTTAAATACGATGGTTTTGATTTAAATCAAGCAACAATACCCATTACTTAATGAAAAAAATAATTTGTAAATTAGTTTGAGTGATTTAATTAAATCAAGCAACATATATCCTGTTCTCTTTGGTAACCTTTTTTTTAAGTAGATTCAGTAAAATTAAATGGGTGTTGATTTAATTTAATCAAGCAACATACACTGTACAGCTTTATGAACTTGGTAGATTTGTGTGGTGTTGAATGACCTTAATCAAGTAACACAGCCTATTCTTTTTCCATGCAGGATGACAGCCAAGAAGTGTCTTATTTGGAAAGCAAATACACCGAAACCAAGACAGTAAAATTTGTCGAGTTACGTTTCCCTCGGCCCGAGTTCAAGATCCGCAAGCTATGCAATCAATATGTTGATAAGTTGACAATGTCATTCTTAAGTGGGTCTGGCAGACTGGCATCACTACTTACTGTTGTGGATGCCGATAATCATGATAATACATACGAGGTCATTGATGGCAACCATCGCCTGGCTGCCATGGACAAAGTAAGGAAGCTACATCACCCTACTTGGTTTGATGACGTTGGTGTTATCATATTCAAGAACGTAGAGGAATCTGAAGTCATCAAGATTGCATGTGGGCGTAATTCAGAAACAGAAACCCTCAAAATGACCGATAACGAAATTGTAGAGTGCCTGCGTAGAATAAAAACCGACAGCTTGGAGCATGCATATCACATTTTTCGAGCAACTGATGTAAGTATAGCTATTTCCTAGACAGTATTATGTAGTTATGTATGATGTAAACTTTTTCATGAAGCCCTCAGTTGTACATTAATGTTTTTATTTTTTTTAATTACCATGTTTCAGCGTAAGGCAAAGCAGGGGCTTCAGACCCACATGCATGTGGCATCATTTGATGATGAATCATATGATATTATTCGTGATGTCCTGAAAGATGGGACTGTGAAAAGCTCGACATTTAACAATCTCCGGAAATTGTCAGCAATGGAAAAACTGGAATGCCTCAAAAAATTTGCAGGATCGGGATTTCTGAAATCTGCACTGAAAGATGCTACTTCCAGAGTAAAAAAGAGCTTGCAGGTTGGTGGTTGTATTGGTTCCTTAACAGATAATTCCAGGATGGCTAGGGTATGTCACTTATTGTTTTGTTTATTTATAGACTTGCCCTGTGTCCATAGAGGTTAGTGAAGATGGCATTTCCGTCAGCAGGAAGTCAGTGACCTTGAGGTCTTCATCATGTGTGTACCATGGCGTGGAGATGTCTGCTGAAGAACTAACTCTCTGTATGAAGGGTATGTTTTCTTGAATTTAGATATATATTTATATACTTGTGGCTCGTCTCACATTAAATTGTGAACAAATTGTTGAGTCAACTCTTATTCACTTTACAGAAGGGGTAAAACATGTATTGAAGAAAAGATTTGACCCAGGATGCCTTGAGCTGATGACGTCAACTCCAAAGAGGACCAAAGCTATCCTGGAAGTCTCCTTGGCAGCCTCAAAACGTTCAGCTGATGCGTTGCCGTCAACTTCCAAGAAACAGAAAAAAGGTAAGTGATCAATCATTGGTGTGTCTCATATTTTCAATGTGCCCTATGAAAATAACAGCTAATAAATTTCTGTCAAACCACCAAAAGAATAAAAAATGTGCGAAGTGCCCCTGTTGGGAATATCCTTGATTGTCATTGTTTCAGTTAAATCATAAACTTATAATGATTCTAAAATTTCCAGGAAACAATGACATTTCTCCGGTGAGGACCTCCTCAAAACGTGCATTGCAGGAATTATCTTCAAAGAACGTATCGTCAGGGACTTTTTTGAGAACCGGCAAAACAAAAGGTAATCCTAAGACCCAGTTTTTGTAGATATATACAATGTATACCAGAATTGGTGGTGTCTGTTGTTGGTGTCCTGATTTATTTAAATCACCTATACCCGTACCATACAGATTTTGTTCCCGTCATTGATTGGTTACTTCCCTGTCTTGCTAAAGATATTCCTGTTAACAGTGTCAAACTACTGAAAAAACCCTGTTCATTGATGGTTTATTCTTCAGTTATGTTATGTATATGTAAACGTTATACATTTTAGACATGACATCAGATGCTTCGAACTGTGACCTGAAATTAGACTCCAGCGGATTGGACCTGGAAGGTATATAGAAAATTAGCTCGAATGATACTCAATTTTATCCCTTGAAGTATATAAAGTGTGGCAACAATGTTTGTAATAATGGCATATATACAAAACACCTATTCATGTGGTTCAGCATTATCTCATGTCCAGATATATTTTTGCTCCTTTGAGATGACATCATTGAGGTGGTAATGCACGAGGACAAAAACCGAAAACCCAAGGAATCAGGTATGGTGTGAATACTTTTGGCTTAAAGTCTGATAGATACCATTATGGTTCTTGTCAACATGGAACAAAGTGATTTTCTCTGTCTTGTTCATAATGTAATTAAGCTATTTCATGTTGTTGGCTTTTTTTTGGTATTTGTTAATGTTAATTACATTGTTTGTAGGTGGGTCAACCAAGCCAAAGACAAGATTCCAGCCTTCTTCTGCAGGTACACACTAAGACCTTTTTTTGTTTCATATGTCATTTGCTATTGCAGTTGCAATTTCAAATATATTATTTAAACTATTCATGGCTTTTTTTCACTGTATTTAACTTAGGTTGCATGTTGTTTTACAGACTATGTTGACCATGACGGCATAGACCACCCAAGTCCGTTGAACACCCCTCAGAAGACCCGACCAGGTATGCTCTAACACTGCATCATGACCATGTTAAAGGTTTGACTCACAAGAATAGATTAAGAATAAGAATAAGATTTATTTAACATCATGATTTCAGATATAAAAAATAAAACATTAGCTCAAGAGCTATTACATGACTTAAAATTACATGGTAAAAACAAATATGATATTAAAAGGTGTAAAACAAGGAGATTAATGAAATGAAAATAGCCCAAAACAAAGATGAAAGCAGCTTTTAACAACAATTTATGTCAAGCATTTAGTGATGCTGTGGATAATGAGAATGCATGTTAAAATGGATTAATGTATTTATATCTTTTATTTTTACAGTTGATGAGTTCGCATTCAAAGCCTCACCTTCTTCAAAGGATTTTGTTGAATGCCCGGTCAAGATTAGTGTGGGTGATGCTGTACTTGTCAGAATCCCAAGAAATTTAACAAGGGAGGAAGACAGAAAGATTCCTTGGGTAGGTGTCGTCACCAAACAGTCGTCTAACAATGTTGTTGTTGACTATGCAACAGCAAATGAGAAAGGATTGTACAAAAGAGGCATCGAGGGGCAAGACAGGGTGAAGAGGACGGACATTCTTGCGAAGTTTAAGTGGGAGGGATCTGGTCCTCTTCCACACCGGGACAGAATCTATGCTTTAGGTGCGTATGAATAGTGATTTTGTCATGAGTGGCTGTTGTTTCACAAGTCAGATAAAGTTGAATGATTCCAATTTTTCACCTAAAAATTTGTGTGTCACGAAATGCTGCAGTTATATAAATACATGTATTATGAAACTTTGTGCTTGTAGCTGAAGCTTTGTATACAACATTTTCTTGTGTTGGGTTTAATGGCCATGTTTATGTTCTGATATGTTTGGTCATTACCATTCGCATATATGAATGGAAGAAATGCCTATTAATTGCTTCTTTGCTTCCTTTACAGGTGTGACAAAGGAGATGAAGGAGTGAACCAAGTGACAAGGTAGAACGAATGAATAATAAGTATAACAAATTGTGAGGATCACTTGTAGTATGGCAATATTGCAACATAACCATGCTCTTTTGCTTACACATGTAAATCTTTTTTCCTGTTTTCTGATAATAAACTATGGCTTGTTCATAATGTTTTTGGAGTGAACAATTTAGTTGTCAGTTATCAATTAAATCAAAGACTGGAGCGTTATTGAACATTATAAGGAAATACAGTAATATTAAAATGTATTCCAAAAATGTTGCTCTTTTACAAATAATTTGTGATTCGGACAGATGATGATGAATATATTGAAATCTTATAGAAATCCTCTGGAAAAGATGTTGTGAATATGATAGCATGACAAGTATTAATATAAATCAAATTATGAAGTTGTCCAATAACATTTAGTGTGACTGTCCAACATTGCTCCTATTTTGGTGATAATGACTAGCAGAGACTACATAGATTTTGCAGAAATACTTGACAAGTTATTATTATTATATTCTTAATGCATCACACATCAACTTAACATTTCCTTTGAATGTTTCAATGTGAAACCTGTCTAAGAGGTCCGCAGGCCTGCATTGAGAGTGTCAGCGACATTATCTTCTCTGTTGGACAATGAACTGTCTACCCCCATATAAGAGCTGGCATCCACCATCACACGATATGATGACCAGGCTATTAATAGTAGCAACCAGTCAAACCACCATTATCTGAACTGGTATTCAAACATTTCTCTGATAATTTTTTTTAACTGTTTTCTATATTCTTATTTCCATTGCATGCTGTTCTCTGTGATCAACACAAGTGCAAATGGTCATAACTATCGCAAGAAGGCAAAACAAAACAAAAAAAGAAACATAAAAACTATTCCTTGGATAGATAGGGAAAATAATTTGTTTTAGATTGATATTCTTGTTCGCTGGAGGTCACGGTGTGACTTATTGTTTTCATATAGGTAAATTTTCTGCTTACCCCATTTTTTCATTAAAAATGTGCTTTCCCCATCTTGAAAATTATGACAAAAAAAAGATTAAAAAAAAAAAAAAGTGGATGTATATATCTTTTGGATCCTGCTATAAGTTGTTTTGTGTACTGTCAATTGACTTGCAACCCACACAATGAGGGTTTTTTATCACAATTCGACCTCAGGCATCAAACAAGTCTACCACTCATACTCATGCGGTTGGATATCTTCAAGATATTAAATCAAGTATGATTTAATTAAATCATTAGATTTACACCTGTTTCATGAATGTGAAACACTTAGCTGATTCTAAAAAAATTGGATACCAAGGTGATATTTAGAATATTATGTTTGTGAGATGTATACCTCCTAAATTTACTGCACTTAAAAACCATCTTATTGTATATTTCTGCTGAGCAGGGTTGCAAAGTAGATAAACTTATTTTGGTTTACTGTTTGCCAAATTTTGTGCACACAATCAGGGTTTTATCACAATTCTACCTCAGGCACCAAAACAAGCCTATCACTCATGCAGTTGGATATCTTCAAGAAAAATGTGAAATTAAGTATGATTTAATTAAATCGTCAGATGTACACAAGCTTCTTGAAGGTGAAACCCTTATCTGCATATTATAATATCAAGCTGCACCTCCTAGATGTACTGCAGTTAAGAAGAACATTTTATTGTAACAGTGGTTTTCCTAGGTGGTTGGCACATTGTACATGGTTTTATTTGTTGATATACATTTTTTGGGCAAATAAATCTTATGTCTTATTTATCTGCGTTTTACTGCTGACCACGGTTGCAAAAAACAGCATTGGAAGTTATCCTTAAACCAGCTAAAATACAGTATATTATGTCATATATACCATAGGCCTAATAAAAAAGCGTTTTGCCTGTTTCATCTGGCTCATTTTTTAACTAAGGACTTATATAAGTACATTGCAAAGAGCTACAGTCTGATCTTCTACTTTGACAATGTTTGGAACGAGGGGTTAAAACTTTCAGTTACAATGTCAAGCCTTATTATGATGAATGCATTGCCCTTGAATGCTAATACAATGAAAAGTTCTGGTGTAAAGCAAAAAGTGATTTTATCAAAATCACAAACCACCTCCTACTTGACCATAAGGCACAATGGTCATTTGTCAGGACACTGTGTTAACTGTGATATCAAAGATGAGGACTTAGATCGACCACACATCTACCATAATGAAATTGCTAACCAAGGATATCGAGTTGATAGACAATCTTCCAGTGATGATGCTTCAGTCTCACCTGTTCAAGCACAGGAAAACAGACAAGGGATTAATGGACACCAAACAGCAAGTTACGAGGAAGTGGCAGATGAACATCAATATACTCCACTTCAGAGAAAAAACTAAACCATTTTAATCCACTGTGACCAAAAGAGGACATAAAATCCTGTCTGTGTATAACTGTATATCCAAGGACAATACTTATAACCCTATTACATGAATAATAACATTTTGCTTGACATCAACATAGAAAATGTTAGTCATCGCAAAGACATCTTTTCTATGGCATTCCAAAATTATCAACCTTTGGGGAAAAAGTGTCAAAAGGTTGCACATGGAATTGTTTGGTCAGTATGTTTGAAGCAGATGTGTTGTTTCTGAGAGTGATACACTTGCGATATTGGTAAGAATGCTCGGAGCTGCGAAAGTTCATGTTCCAGATCGACAGGGGGGCAGAAATGAAATTACTGAGTGGGGAGCTGGAGCCGCGTAAGTAGATTGGTGTGGTATTGTGGGAAAGAGACGAGTCAAGGGTCAGAATTTCTGGGTTTTGCTTTGTTGGACACCATTTGATGACAGATGGAGTTGGTCGGGCAACAGACGGTTGGAGTCTACAGTGTTGTCCCTGAAGTGGAAGTTGTCGTCATTGTTGATGAAAGTGGCATCCTCTTCATTGGAAACTGTGCAGAAAAGCTGGTTGATGGTGTTTGTCTTGTTGGTGTCGGCCCTGTTGTCAGCTCTGGGAGGTACACTGGACATAAAGACTTGTTTGCCGTTTTTCTTTATAGCTTGGATGGTTGACTTGCAATTGTTTGCGATCTTGTTGGCAGGGCGTTTACTTCAGGTATCGTTCGTATCGGCAACGATTCTTTGATACCTCTTCTTTCGGGGGTTGACAGACTTTATCTTCTTTCGTATGGCGCTCAGGGTTGCTCCACTGGTACTGTCGACTGTGAGGCTCTCCTGGGTTGGGATCACGTCTCGGATGAGAGAGTCGCCGATCATCAGGTGTCCTTCGGGCTCAGCGTCTTCAGGTTCGTCCTCATCATCGGAGTCATCTTGATCTGGGATTAATTTAAGGGAAAGGCAGCTACTTTTGTGTCTAAAGACAGCGGGGAATGGAGCATAGTTTCCTGCTGGTTAATTATCTGCATTAGGTTTACATTTTGAAAAATTACTGAATCTAATTTTACGTGGAGGTTTCTTACATCAGCAGCAACTTAGTTTTACATGAGGGGCAAGGCCAGAATGAAGGTGAATCATTCTATGCAATCTTTATGATTTGTGTGGCAACATAATGAGTAAGAAAGATGACCTGCAGTTCTTGCAGCTCCTGTGGTCTTTCCGTCAAATTTGTAGGTGGTTATGCACACTTTGTATGGGCCCGTGGTTTTCTGAAGCACTGCAGGAATGAAGTTACAGTTGGCCATGGGCTGAGGTTGTGTGTCATTTTCATCATGGGTAGAGTTCATCTCAGAAATTTTCAATTCAGGAATTCAGAAAGAAGTAAATGACAAACCTGGCAGTTCCTGTATTCAAATGACAATTACAAGGTAAATAGCTGAAAATCGAAAGCTTAGCTTAGTGGTGATGCCTGAAAAGTGACATTCGTTTTGCCTTCTTGGAAGGTGTGGAAAAAACAGGTTGTCTGGACAGCAATCAGCCAAAGCAATACTTCATTCAAAGTGACAGTTGATATGAGTAAAAAGACCTGAAAGGGCAACAATTATTGGCAGTGAAAGTGCTTATATAAACGTGGTGTGTTTGTAATTAGATAATGAAATAGATTGTTTAATTTAGGGGAGAAAGGAATCAATGTTTACAAAACGAAAATGGGTGATAATATAGTGATAAAAACCATTGGCAATTTAACTGTTTACAAAACAAAAACGGACCCGAAACTGACTTAAAATCGTAAAAGTTCCTCTGAACTATTCATAGCGGGATATAGCAATAAATCAGCAATAAATCAATAAATCAGCAAGGTTACAGTGCAATTCCTATTGTTTAAGTGTTAAGAGCCACGACAATTGCAATTATTGATGCACTGCATAAGGGAATAAAGAAAGAATTGAATGCAATTGGAAATGCTTTGTGATATTACTTGAAAGATGAGATGTTTGTTTTAATTTATATTTTATTTACTAATAAATTTGAAACATATTTAGATAAAAATCTAACTTATCTAAATATTAATACAATTTTTATACAAGTGCTGCTGTCGGAAATAGCGTGTTGTATAGGCTACATTAAGATTTTACACCAATTTAAAAGCATTAATACTCATGTTAAATGCATAAATACTCAGATGTATACTATTTGTGTAAGCCAGCATAAATATTCCTATGCTTTGTAATAAAACTTCTATGTATTACAAAATTGTTAATCTGTGTTTCTTCAAGACAAAATCTACGTGTACTGGGATACTTACATCCAGTAGGACATGAATTATTATTAGAACATGAACAAATTATGATGTAGTCAATTTGGCCAACACTGAATGAAAAAAATTTTCAAAATGGTTTGTGTCAAATAAGCTTTCACTTAATGTCGAAATACAAAATGTTACTGAAATAAAATTCCTTGGTGTCTTCATTGATGAGCTTCTCAACTGGAAATTTCATATCAATAAAAATAAAAATGTATCGAAGAATCTTGCCATAATACATCACATTAAAAACTTCATCCTATCAAGTATTAGAAAAACATATTATGGGCTGATACATCCACACCTCAATTATGGAGTTTTGGCTTGGGGCAACACCTATTCAAAAGAGATTTTACACATTACCTGTCTATTTTAGAGAACAATTTAGAAAAGTAAATGACACCCATAATTACCCTACAAGGCAGCAAGACAACTTAAGACCTTCAACTTTATCTCGCAATCTACAACATCAACTCATTAGCGTCAAAGTAGCTAAAGTTTGGAATCATTTGCCTCACTGTCTTAAACTGTACTCTGTGAATTCAAAACACACTTTTCGCAATAGATACAATGATCATCTAGTTAAACAATATCCAACTAATGTGAACACAGCAACTGCTATATTTGTCAGTCATAAAACTAAACTCATCCGATCCCTTTCATGTCATTACATTATCATTATTAAATTTTGTAAAAAAAAAAATTCTATCCGTGCTTATATATATTATAGCATAATTATTTTTGTTTAATCTTAATTTAATTTTCTTTCTATTTATGGAAGGTGCCACCATTACAGCTAATGCTTCTAAAGGTGATTTCCTGATGGACCTATATTTATAACAGATTAAAATTCATAGTTAACATCAGGTAATTGTCCTACTATTTTAAAATGTTTGTACCATTCCATCAAAATAAAGTATCTATCTATCTAATTGCTTAAAGAAATCTCTAAATTCCAAGGTCCTGTCATGGATAAGACACTACTAACAATGTGACAAATTGTAATATTATTTTATTTATTTACAGTTGTTAAAGTATTTATTGTATAATTTATTTCTCATTGTTCTGGGGGTCCGTTCAGCCTCAATGCTAATGCATGGGGAGCCAAACCGACTTCTTTTCTAGGCCAAATTGTCTCAGTTAAAAAGAGTCCTTTCGGCCGGGCCGAACTGGCCGAAGGCTGAATCGACTAGCATTCATTGTGAGCAGGCCGGTTTAGTGAGTTATTTTAATTCCGCTTTACATTCCCCTCTGACTGCCCAGCCTCAAGTACACATTGTCCCCCGTGTAGGTTTTTGAATTTTCAAAATCGGACAGTAAATAACAATTTTAGAGGCAAAAGAAGTCGAGTGAACTATGGTACCTTCAGCCGCCAGGGGCGCTGCGGTCGCTACACTGCCATCTGCTGTGAAAAAGCGTCATCGCTAACATGTGGATTGACTGGCAAGTTTGACCCAATCGTTCAACAAGGTTTCTTCAAGTTTTAAGTTACATCACAACTGTTGAACCGACGACTTTGTTATACGTCTCGTTCTTGATCATTGGTCAAGAAGCAATATTAAGTTGATCTTCCAGAGAATTACATGTATTTTTGAAATTTTGGGACACTTCCGGTTCCACATGTCCACTGTGTAGCCTCTTTTTGGGAATCTCTCTGTGGGAAGTGAGCGATTTAGTTTCATGCACACCACGCATAACAGGAACCAAAAAAAAAAAATATTATAATACAGCTTTTTTTTGCATTGATTCCATAGTAACTATAGTGTGATGAAAAGTATGCAGCAGGGAGGTGTCAATCAAAGAATAAAAAAAAATTAACAAATTGTTTATGAAAACATTAGCAAAACAAAATGTACATATTATAACTCAAGTGTTCTGTCAACTTGCACATTGATACCTGCAAAACCATACTCCAAGGAAAACCAATCCACATTTATGCTACTTTCAATTAAAGTAAAGCAACTGTTAAGAAAATTTTACATCTCCCCAGAAGCCAGCAACTGGATATAACATCAGACAGAGTGTATGAAAATTCATTCATCTCAATAGTCATTCTGGTTGAGGAATTGAACGATTGGGTCAAACAAGCCACTGCCGCCAAACTCATTGAAATCCAATATAAGGTAAAATACAATTTCATGAAAGTCCCAACTACATAAGATGGCTTGCTTATGCTGTGTTGCAATTTTTAGTTGAAACCAATCCTGAAGTATCAAAAAAAAAAGAGTCCTAACTACATTGAAACTGCATGGCTCAAGCTCTCAATGTGTAGCATGAATTTGTATTCTCAACTCTCATGAGCCCCTAATGAGCCCTCTTCACCATTAGGCATTACATTCTCTCTGCACTGCCATACCTGACAACACCAGTCAATAATATCCTGCTGTCTCTTTTGCTATCCATCGTTAATACAGATAGCAGCACACATCATTAAAGAAAGCTGGACGGAAAGACAGACAAGAATTACTTTACTGGCATAGGTCAGTGTTTTGAGAGAAAACCCAGCTTGTTGTCAATATACATCAAATATTACTCCAATATTCATGAATAAAACTTTCATACAGTGTAAGCTGTCAAGAAATAAGTCTATTCAATACAAGGCAGTCATGCACCAGTGTTTTGCAATATTTTAAACTTCCTTTTTGAAGGTTACTTTTTGCAGCGGGAGTTTCACAATATCAAGAAAAAACAAATTGATATTTCACTACTTTCAAATGTATGTTAAAAACTAATTTAAGTTTGCCAAAAATATATTTTAATTTTATTTACAGCTGTTAATCAAATTGGATGGTCAATTTACCTCTGATAGACACATCAGTAATATCAAACATGGTCACATTAATTTAGAAAAAAAAAATTCCCATAAATATAGCATCCGTTATAGAAGCAAATAACCATAATTTATCTAGAATTTCAGAGCTCCTTACTTGTACCTGGATGTTTAAATTCCCATCCTTTAATTTATTCTGCTATTTAAAAGACCTTCAATAAGGAAACAAACAAACTGTACTGTTCAATGTAAATTGGTTAAATTTTCTGAATTAAATCATGATGTAAACTGATTGAATGAGCATGATGAGAGAACGAACGGAATAAATTAATTGAACTCCCTATCACAATAATCACAAAAATGTTCTGTTACTTTGCTAGGTTTCTTGTTACTCTAGTATGCTTCCCACCATCATCCAGAAAGGATTGACTATACAATTGTAAAAAAGTAACAAATTACTTCCCTGATAATAGTGATTCAATAAGAGTAATTTCTGAGACATTATTATCTTTAAGAAATCATTGTGCAAATGGAAATGATATACTTGTTTAATTATAATGGCACTGTCAAAAAGTGCTACAGCCTGCAAGGATCAAATACTCGCAAAACCTGGAATGAAGCAGAAAGTTAGATACTGGAATCCCTTGAGTTGTCAAGGACGTCTCTGATTGGCCAGAAACAGTTGCCGATTTAAGATGAGACACTCTTTAACCATTCAATATCAAAGTTTAACCCATTCAATATCAAAAGTTTAACCCCAATCTCTGGAGGCTGTCACTTATTTTTTATTAAATAAAAGTCAATGTTTTCCTGTGTAATACAATACACTATGATACATGTAATAAAAGTTCTAAGTTCTAATTTGATTTCAAAAAAATATATTCATAACATGAATATCAAATATTTTAAATTTATTTTATAGTAATTTATGACAAACGTTTCTCTGTAGTATTGATTAAATGGTATTTAATGAACATTGCACCAAGTTGATAATGCATTTTGAGACTCCCAGATGATTATGGTAATTTATAAAAAAAACCTGAAGGGCACATCATTTAATGGCAGGGCCATGGGTTCACATGTCATTCACCTGGACATGTGGCCCCAGCCAACCCTGGAAGGTTAGCTGGCTCTTTTATGGACAGGTTTGGCCCCAAACCGGGAAGACTAGCCCCTTTCCATGAAGCAAAAGCCCAAGCGAGATTGGCACCTTCACCTGGAAGCTTGACACGAGTGAGGAAGCTTCACAGATTGGCCAAGGAAGACAGCTCCAGGTTGAGCAAGGCTGGTACAAAGGCATACATGCAAAAATCTAGAATTTCGACCTTGTGCGGGCACTAGCCTTTTAACAAACGTTTGCCACTCTTATGAGTGGAAAGTATTTTGCAGCAGCTCAAAGAGGAAGAAACATGATGCAGTTTTGTAATGAAATTACTTGTAAAAGCAGAATAGCGATATACAAATAGGACTCAAGTGGTCAGTCAATTTGCATATATAATACAACTTTGTAAAAACAGTTCCAACTGCATAAGATTTGCTGTTCTGACAATCTCTAGTTGAAAACAATACTGATGTTTCAAAAAGGATTTGTCTTTTGTTTCCCTGTGCAGCATTCAGCATTACAATCAATTAACACCATACCTGACAATAGTTTAATACCTGCTGCACCTTTGGCTTATCTATCTCTATCAATACAGGCAGCAGCTTGACACCCTGATAGCATGAAAGAAAGATGGACAGACAGTGCGATACACAGTACACAGCAAAAATTGCTTTACTAGCTTGTACTGTATTGAGAGAAAACCCAGCTCACTGTGGGTCAAGTCAATACATCGAAATTCTGCTAAACTACAGATGATCATGTGAATGTAGGACTCTCATTGGCTGAGGGATTGCTTTAACCAATGAGAGTCCTGGATTCACATGACGTCCTCTGGAGTTTAACTTCCAAGTCCAAGAGATTTTATGAATTTGGCTGTGAAACAATAACTCTGACCGACCAAAAACTATCAACACCAAGATACATGATATATATCTTAATGTCTTTACTTTTCACTTGACAAAATATACAAAAATGTATCACAAGAACACTTACTCATTTTTCCTTTTTTTCATACAGTATGTGTGAAACGTGAGTACTAATGTGGAGATCTTGGGGTGTATCTCATGAGATTCCAGGACTGTTGGTGTTGTGCACTGCCTACAGAGGACAGCACCATATCCTACAGGTGGCAGCACTGTAACCTGAAGGCCTAGTTTCCCCTTAGAGGGCAGCACTGTAGCTTGTCTCTGATTGGCTAGTCAGGCTGGCCAATGGTGACAGGGATCCCTGCCTTTAAGATGGGATGCAGTGCCTTCAAACACTAAGCTTACTCTTGGTCAGTGCCTCTACATGAGCTCTCTTGGGCTCTAGTGGACACTGGTCAGGGCTTTGACCTCCAAGGTGGTCTCTGCTCTGAGGGAGTATTGCTGTCAGCCTACACTTAGGCTTGATACTGGACTTGGAGGCTTGTGAGCCATCTCACAAGCATTGTGCATGTTAGATTGTGACAGCTTTGTCCTTTCTAGTTATGAGACTAGCACACTATTGAGACAGTCTCTGTATCTCCACCTGACTCTGTTTGGGTTGTAGGTTGCACCTGTTTGTACATTTATGGGTCTATTTCTGCTTTGAATAAACCTTTACATTGTACCTTGTTGTTGGTCTTTTGTTGGACAAGACTAGTGGTCATTGAACCTTCATCCATGGTCAACTTGCCATGCATATGAGCAAGAACCATTACACTAACATGTGAGTAAACTGCCCCTATTGTTTATTCATTCTGCATCACACAATGATATAGCTAAATTCATGAATAAATATTTTTTCCCTGACACGCAATGTAAGTTGGCAGCAAACAGCTTTTCTTTCAATATTTTAACCTTCCCTTTTACAAGCTACTGAAGTTTCACTATGCAGTAAAAAATGTGATGATTTACTTTAATAAGGATGTTGTAAAGGAAATAAACTCATAAAAAATATAATATAATATAATTTTCAACCCCTCCATTGATTCATACTAGCTTTCTACAGATATATAAATTTCCATATATCAATGAACTTGTGATAGTCTGGCCCTGTACAAAACCTGGGTATATGCATAGTGTTCTAATGAAGAGGTCATAATTACACAACATACCACACTATGTCAGCACTCCATACTAACACACACTTGAATTGTATTTAAATTTGGTATAAGACATATATAAAATGGTTGGTTCCAACCTTAAGGCAGCTGATTCCCACACATTTGCACTTGAGGTACTTGATATTTCATGCAAAAGAAAAAATATAAAACTTTTGGCATTGTGTTATTTCATAATTGCATACCGAAATATTTATTTCTTTTTTTCGTCTGGTCAATAAAGGATATTTGTCATTCTGTCTTTTTGGAACGCGAATACCTGTAAGAAAAGTCGCAAATGTTTCTAGGGCACCTGAATGAGCTGTCGCATAAGTGGAACATACAACAAATACCTATAATTATGATTACCATGATTGCTGCACATCACTGAATGACCAGTATAACCAAGACTTCATCACAATTACTTCATGCACTCAGGTGTATTAATTATGTTTCTTCAGTATTTCAATATGATTTCCTCTTCCTAGTTGCTCTATTTTGTAGTATTATTAAAAACACAGTTCGAAACACGCTTACATGTAAGATATTTTCTGCATATTTCATGCAACATCCAGTACTAACTCACTTGATAGTGCACACTCATTTGAAGTGAACAAAGAAATCAGAAATTTAATTTGTGTTCCACACCATGTAAAACTCAAGCTTTCACTTCTCCGGCTCGAAATCTATAATTACTATGCATGCTGCCCATGCATCATCAAATGTTTACAGCAAAATAAAAAGCTGGTTGAAAATATACAATTTATACAGGAACAATTGTGTGATCATTCTGTAGCATGTCATGATTCTTGTGGTCCTTAAATGTATAGTAGCACTGGACATCCTCCACTGCATATTTAGAATGAAATAGGAACTTCCAAAATAAAGTTGTCAGTGCTTGTTTAAAGTGCATGTTGTTCTTGTACTTCCTCGTGGTCATATAGTAATGGATAGTAAATTCAAGAAGTTACATATTAGATTATAACACCTGAAAGGACATAATGGGCATGCATCATCGTGGATACTGCTATTATCTAATTGTAATCATGGCATATGGATTGTGGTGCCATTGTGATGGCCAAGATACAAATGGTATGTATGGATTCAGTTTATAATCGATGCATGAATGAGTTTCGATAATGTATAAATTTATTAAAAATTATTATATGCATGACCATTATCACTTCTAAACATGTTGTGCTACTTTATTAATTCAGTGTGTAATAAAATTATAAGCAATGATTTCTATGCTTCTTATTCATACACTTGACAAGGTATATACACATATATAGTATAATACGTATACATTAATTTACACCAAATTGGATGTCCTTCACTCAGTCTAAATGTTCCAAATATACAACCTTTCATGTTTGCTTAGACTTCAATGCCAACCCTAAATAATATATAAGATAATTCACATATTGAGTGAGATAAACGAGTTCAGTGACTTCTTTTCTCATATTAGCTTGCATGAAGGCTACTAATCGCACCAACTTCAAAATGTTTGGGTTCTCCTGCTTCTATGTTTCACATCCGAATGACTTCAGGGATAGAGCTGGTGCACTATCAGTCTGTTCATCAATCAATGGAATTTTAGCTACAGTTGCACGACAGGACACACTTGAATTCTTAAACCAAAACTGGTGAGTCAGAACAGTTTTATTTTATAAAATATTCTTACTAGAAAAATTGAATTGTAATTGGTGGTGGAACTATACATGTCTCTTTCTTCCTGTTTTTTTTTTTTTTTAACCTAAATTTTCTTCATTTCTTTGAAAATTAGATTATACAAACAATTTAACTGTTTAAAAAGGTTATCCAAACAATTTGTTTTATTTATTTGGACTAATTTACTAAATTGTTTGCACAATTGGGTTTGGTGCAGTATAGCGGACCCAAATTTATGCCCATATTCGGCATCAATGAAATATGCAAATAATCACTACTTTAGACCAAATTTTGTTGTGGTGCATAATAAGAATAACATATCTGTCGAGTAGCGGGGGAAAAAAAAGGTGCGTTCTCGTCACATATTGAATTCAAGCATTTGATGTCATAGGCCTCGCAATGGGACTTGCTAAATATGGTGAGTAATTTGAGTCCGCTATACTGCACTTTTTCCATACAATATAGTAATTAATTTGTACGATTCAATTTTTTCCCCCTGAAATCGCTTTGTTCATTCAAATCGATTTTGAAAAAAATTCTATCCCACCCTTAGCAGCTAATTACTTTCTGTTCAGATTCAGTTATTTGACCATTCGTTTATAGGGCACTTCAAGACCGGCACTATTGGGTTGGTTTGTACGCAGATTCCTCTGACCTTCTGGCAAATAATGATCAAGAAAAAAGAAGACAGGCTGAGTGGAAATGGCTTGACGGGACACCTTACAACTACAACGATAACCTGGGATGGAATAATTATGAACCATGGTTTCACGATTCCTTTGGTTTTCTGAAAGATTCTAAATGGAATGCTTATACAACAAACCAAACAATGAATCATTATATCTGTGAAACAAGTAGGTAATGCTCTATGAACCATTCTAGCAGTCCTCAACCATTCACTTTTAAAAATTTGCAAAATACCCATGTATGCACTCACCCGCAAACTTTGAAATTATGTACTTAACATAACCTGCAGAGATTCCATCCCAAGATATACCACCTGAAAATCCTTCAGCTGGAAATGAAGACCAAAATGGTAATATATGATTATAGTCCACATACAATTTATTATAGTAGGATGGGCTTTGACTCTTTCCTGAGATATTTGAATAAAAGTAATAAATTCTGTATCTGTGGCAATGAAATATACCATAAATATATTATAAAGAAGTCACAATTCCCCAGAATAGGTCATTCTACCCAAGGGCAACCTATTTTTTAATTGGGGCCTCAATCACCAGATTGTATCCTATAGACCCCACCTATCTTATCCCAGCGATTTGTATTGTAATATTTATCAAATGCAGTTTACTGGCAATAGACATTTATTCAAATATCAAATAAATGTATTTGAAGTTAAAGAAATGTTAACCAATAAAATATGGCCACAAAGAAACAAAAGTAATTCCTTTTTGCATATTTTAGTTCCAGTCCTTGGACTAGAACTTGGTGTATTTCTTGGTGTGTCTTTCATTGCTTTGATTCTGGCAGTGATATTCATAAAAACGTGAGTTTAAACCAATCTAATTCAAAGTCTAAATTATTGCACCTTCTTACTATTGATACTATATAACATGTACAAACACAAAAGGCTGGGACTCACTTTAACAGTTTACATTTCCAATTCTCAGACGAAGAAGCAAACAAGTTAATTCTACATCAAGTCATTTGAAGATTGGTCCATCTAAGAAGCCTAAGAGATCAGATGGTGAGTTTTATTCATCTGGTTGACAATACTTATATGTAATGTAATCCCCGCAAGCAGTCCGTCAATTTTTAGGTATCCTCTCAAATTCACCTCAGCTGCTCAATCAGTGCTGTCTTAGCTTCACTCACGTCAAAGCATTTAAAGTATTGTAACCAATGTATCTAAAACAGCAGATTTCCTCTTTCAAATTTCAGTGAGGTATCAATGCATTTCACTTTGAAAATGAAAAACAAAAAGTTAGTGTATGTAGCGACTAAGACGTATGTAGCGACTAAGACGTTGTCTTTAGTACTTACGACCAAGTTACAAGTTTTCTAGCGACTTTAGACCTGGTCATTGTACTCTTACACTCATCCACTGACCCAGTTTAAAATCTCTTTAAAACTTTGTTATAGTGGGAGCTGTGTATGCAGGGGTCTCAAGACATTGTCACAGAAAGTGGTTAAAACAAATTCATATTAGACAGTGTCTTATATCACCTCCGTGTTCAATGGGCATAATTAACAATGTATGATTGTTTGTTAACTATAAATCAGTGTAATTCACACTGGTCCTACATTGAGTGACATGTTAAATTGCTCATCTAAAGTGTCATATTACAAATGCAGCGAAAGTGACCTTGTGACAATTCAAGCGATGAAGATTTGAGAAGCAATTCTATTTTACTTGTTTCTCATAATGAGAGATTCTTCTATTTAAATCAACTATATACTATGTAAATAATAATCGATTTTTATTTTTCTACATTGTATCATAGCAAGTACACCATTTATGTGTGGGATTAAAGATTATATATATATATATATATATATGTATTGACAAGCAAGATGTTCTTTTGGTTGGTAGTAATTAATTCAAAGTTATGTGTGATAATTTTAGACATATACTGCGGTATGAAAGAGGAAGATTTAGATAAACCACAAGTTTTCTAACCAAAGAAATCATCACGTTGACGGACAATCTTCAGGTAAAGCTGCTTCAGTCTCACCTGCCTCTGTTCAAGAACAAGGAGTCAGTGAACATATTAATGGACACCAAGCTGCAATTCACGAGGTTGTGGATGAACATCAATATACTCCACTTCAGAGGGTAAACTCCTAACTGCTTAATGTATTCTGAGCAAATTGAGAAGATTTAGAAGAAAAAGGAACCATTACACAGGTATATCCAAGAACAACACAATCCTTTTACATAAATGATAATTATTTTGCTTAGCAGCACTATGCAGATGTATGCAGCATTTTTGCTATTATTTAATAACTTTTATCAAATCAAATCAAAGTTACAACTGCCATGAAATAAAGCTGAGACTTGATTACTAACAAACAATTCATATCAGTAGCATCTTAAGAGGTTCCACCTTTATTTAACATGGTATTTTCTTCTTTGTTACATGGAACCATCTTTGTTAAGAGATTACTAAATATTTTGTTGTGAAATTCCATTACCATGAATTAACATGGCTGTCTACATGCAATTCTATGGCTTGGAATTAGCAAGTTTATTTGCAAAGTAATGCAATGCATGATGTACATTCTATTTAGAGCTGTTGTAATTTTTAATAAATGAACTTTGTATCTCATTATGGTTTGTTCTGTTGTGACCTTGAGTTCTTGAATTTATTTTATTGTATTTTTTTTTTGTCATATTAAAACATTTGCCGCTTCTTGAATCAGCTGTCATGGCCAGACAGAATGATGAATTAACAGACTGTAGTGGCAATTAGAGTAAAAGGAAACATGAAAACCCAGGTTGTCCTAGGTGTCAAAGCAGTAAGTTAAGACAACTTAGAAAATCATATGTCTGCTGTATTGATAAAAACACATTTAAGTCAAAAGTCAAAAGTCAACATAATTAAGTGTCATTTTTGAAATCCAAACTAAAAATCAGAATGCTCCTCCCAAAGAAATACTTTGTGATGCCCCTCTCTTGTTTGAGACATTAATTTTTTTTTTTATGCTTGTTTGCATTGATATGAAAGTCTCCCAAGAGTGGAAAGTATGCAGCAGGAAGACAAATTACACAAGTGGTCTGTGAATTTGCATATATAATCCAACTTCATGAAAATATTTCAGACAGCATAAGATTGTTTGCTGATGCTGCTCTGACAATTCCTAATTGAAATCACTGAAGTATCAAATAAGAAACCTTAATTGTGCTAAAAGGACTTTACTCAGTTTCTCAATGTGGTGCATGAAATTGTCTTTTTCTGCCCAGCATTAACTCTCAATCAATCATCACCATATCTGACAATACTTATAAATACCCTGCTGTGTCTTTGCCTAATTCATCTCTATAAATACAGACAGCAGCCTTACACACTGCATGACAGACAGACGGATACACACACAGCTAGACCGACGGATACACACACAGCTAGACAGACGGATACACACACAGCTAGACAGATGGATACACACACAGCTAGACAGACGGATACACACACAGCTAGACAGACGGAGCTAGACAGACAGACACACACAGCGTGACACACATTGAGAGAAAATCCAGTTAGCGGTGGTTTACAAGTAAACAATAACTGAATAACTAACAAAAAGTTCAACACCAAGATACAGAACATATACATCAATTTTAATCATGACATATCTATGTATCATTATGAATTTCACCTCACAAGATTAAATAGGCCTAAATAGTGAATAACATATCTCAAGATTACAATTCACTGCAGGAAAGTGTAAGAAGCTTGTTCCTAGCTATTAACAAAAATTACAAGAGTTGCCAGATAGGGCCTAGTGCAAAAATAATGAAGCCAAAGTATGACATAACCAAAGCGTTAGATTTTAATACTTCATAAAAACTCACAACCTTCTTAATAACTGCAAATTTCATTTTTATACCATTGTAAGTTTATTTTTTCATAATAAATTCGTGGCTTCCAGAAGTGGGATATTAATCTATAATTGAATTTTGTTAATTTTTAATGAAATACAACAGATTCATGAGCATTAACCTATAGCAGACAAAAACAAATTATATTCTTGTTCTAATTGAAATTTGCGTTGGACTCTCACTGCCCTGTAAACATATGGAACTTTGACTATAGTCTGGAATGATATGAAGAACATATAATACCATGATTTCATGCTATTGCATTTTTTTCTAATAGATTAATCAATTTGCATTTGACACAACTTAAATCAAAATTTACCTAATAAGATTTGTGGTGGTGGTGTATTTCTGCACCTGATGGGCTAATTAGGACAGGTAGGGACTATAGCAATGAGACGAAGGATGAAACAGCCATCCAACATAAGCTCACCTAGTAAGAATTAGGAAAATGTATTATTTGGGTTGGCATGAACATTTATGGTCAATTTTGAAATAAAATTATATCCAGCAGGTGGCTGCCACAGTCAATTAGATCTGTGCAGCCTGGTGGGAGGATTTCAAACTAACAAACATTATTGTGCATTTAGTTTATTGGCAGAGAACATGACCAACATAAGTACATTAAAACTTTTTTATTACTTAATGCAAATCCAAAATGAACTGATCTCCCTTCGAACTCTAAGCTCAAACATTGTGATCAGCCTTTGTCTTTTTGAAAATATGGATTTTTTTTTTCAATTCAAATGTCATTCACACTTGATTGATTTAAAAAAATTTTTTTTTCAACAAATCCATGTGAGGCCATACTTAAAATTTCCTTTGACTGATATTCCACAAATACCTAATAATCTTCCAGTATTTTCCATCATGTCAATAGTGATATTCAGATATGGCATAATTAACCAAAACTTATTTCAGGAAACAAAATGTGTAAATATAGCCTCCTTAATGAGTCCTTATAGTAATGGACGTTGCACAAAATGACTAATATATTTATGCCTTTTTTTTTGGGGGGGGGGGGGGGTGGGAATTTACTTGTTACATTGAGAATACCAAATATATCACATATTGCTACTTTAAAAGCTTTTTTCTGCATTATTCTGGTCAATACAAACATTGTCAGTCTGTTGTCTTAAATGTTTTTAGGGTACCTGAATGAAATATCCATATATTCTAGCATTCATAATGTAATATAACCATTACTGATCATTATCATGATTTCTACCCATTATTAAATTAACAGTATAACCTTGATTTCATAACAAAAATAAAGATGAAAAAACTTCATGCACTCAAATGTTCAAATTGTGTTTCATCAATATTTCATCATGGTTTACACTTCCTAGTTGCTCTGTTTTTGCTGTTGTACTAACAAAAACAGCATTTCATGTCTCAGACTAGACATTATTTTAGGTAAATAGCAACATATAAATATACATGTCTACTTATTGTCACATATAAAAAATCCAATGCTACACTTCACTTGAATAAGCACTCATTTTAAATAAATATACAAACTAATCAGAAGCAAAACTTTACTATATATGTTCTCACAGGTGAAACTCTCATTACTATGCTGCACATTATCCTATGTTTTTAGCAGAAAAAAAGCTGGTTTGAAATATATAATTTATACAGGGACAATTTCGTGATCATTCAGCATGTCATGATTTTTGTAGTGGACCTTAAATGTATAGTAGCACATGTCACGCTCCACTGCATATTTAGAATAACAGTGGAACTTCCAAAATAAGGAAGATGTTAAGTTTGTACTTAGTTAAGGAGCAGTGTATGTTGAATATGCAGTAGTTTCGCTTCCTCATGGTCAGACAGTAATGGATAGTACATTTAAACAGTTTAATATTAGACTAGGATACTTTAAAGGACATTATGGGCTTGCACCATAGTGGATATTGCTACTATTTTATGGTGATTGTGGTATGTGGATTTTTGTGCCAGTGTGATGGTCAAGATAACAGTGGTAAGTGTGGAAATTATAAATTCTATGAATAAAATAGTAGCTGACAATTTAACTGTGAAGTCCCATAATGTTACAGAGTTAATATGTCCTATCATGATGTCAATTGTAACATCTAATAGTCCTTGCAATGTGCCATAATCTTCAATCAAGATGTCTGATATTTTACTAATTCCTAACTGGGTATATTACTGAAATCTTGAGTGAAGAGAATCATAGGCAGGTTTGTGCTGAGTTAAGGAGCATTCTGTGTTGTATTTTCTTTGGTTTCACTTCCTCATGTTCAATGGATTCAGAATGAAATTGGTAGAAATGGATCAATAATGACTCTTTTATACACATAAGCAAAATGGGATACAATTACAACAGATACCACAGTTTCATGGTGACAGCAATCTGTGGATTGATAGTTGGTGTTAATGGCCAAAATAATGAAGGTTGGTGAAACAAGCACAAGAGTGTAAAATACACACTACATGCAGTAAATTACAGCTGTTTTCGATATTGTCAGCTGCATGCTTTGCCTTCTTTACTCATGATATGAAATTAAGATACAGAAAGCTTAAATATTATATGCTGTTCTTTGTGTGTCTAAAGATTGCAAATAAGCATTAAACACAAACGTCAATTTCAATTTTTTTATATACTAGTATTAAACCCTCAGCGGACAAAATTCAAAGAGGGTAAGTGTTATCTAAACTACACCGCAACTGCAAGGAAGGCCCTCATCTCCATAAATACTGACACTGTGAATAGGAGCCATATTTAGTCAGGGTAATGTCCAGTACCAGTCTGTACATAATAATGTAACTGTAGCAAACTCTGTAAGTAATACTATACCACAGGTCATTGATTACCAAAATAGGTAAATACCACCAGTAACTATAAAATCTATATATTAAGCTGGAAAATATGAGGTCTTGGCAATAAAGTAGCACACCCTGACATCCAAATTTTATTTAAAAAATACGATAGTTTATTGCTTACTGAAACACACAATGACATTGGTAATGAATCACATTTAAATTGTGTTCCAGGGTTTATATATAAAGATTTTTCAAGGCAAATTAAGCACAAAATAGCTCCAAATGCTTCCGGAGGAATAATTGATGTATCCCAAATATATCCAGGTGTAGAATTTAAGAGCAACCATGAATGTCTTATATGGCCAATTCTTAGTTCACAATATTTTAAGCATCAAAAAGACATTTATATCGGAGGTATGTATCTTTCCCCATTCAGATTCTACACATTTGCAAAACATTACAGTGAGAACTGATGACTTTAATATATTAACAGAAAATTTAGCAGCAATAGGTGACCAGCGCATTTTTCTTTGTTGTGATCTAAACGCTAAGACCGGTCAACTTAAAGACTATCCGAAAGAGTATATTGGTACAGATGGTGGCTTGAGATCACTGTTAAGTTTAGTAGATTTAGAAGATATTACTATAGATAATATGGAGGATAGGTATTCAAGAGATAGTAGGGTAAATGACTACGGGAAACAGCTGATAGATTACTGCAAATTCTCAGGATTGAGGATAATGAATGTAGATTAAGTGTTACGAATAAATCTGGGGATGACACATGCTATAAAATTGATGGAGGTGCGAGTGTTGTAGACTACCTCATATGTAAACCGTCTAAAATGCAATATCTGAATGATCTTATGATTCCCAAACGACCAGTCCAATCACAAACTTGTTGGCTTTTGTATCAAGGTACCTGAGATTTAAAAAAAAATTAAATAGAGATATGTTCTGGGTTTCAACCTGTTGTGTATAAGTGGAATGCCCTGTAAAAAGAAAAATTATCTTGAAATATTTTACTACAAAAAATGTACCACACCAAAAGAGCAGTTACTGCAGAAATCAGATGTGAGGTCCAATGATAGTAATGAACTATGTGAGATCTTCAACAAGTATATCAATGAAGCTATTTCCTTCACATTCAAACCAAAAGTCCCCAAGAAGACAAGCTTCCCCAGGTATGCATGGTTTATTGATGAATGTAAAGTTCTCAAAAAACAACTGCATGAATATCCTAAACAAAATTATATCTCTGAGCCCAATTGTGCAGAGGCTTACAGAAAACTTGAAGTGGAGTATAAAATAATAATACAAAGAAATAAGTGACAGTATCTAAACAATGTAAAGTCAGAACTTAAGGAATGTCAATCAAGAAATCCAGCTAAATACTGGGAGATTTGGAAATCTGTGAAACCCAAACCACTAAACAATAGTAAGTTATCACTGAATGATTTCCATAACTATTTCAAAGACCAAGTTAGACCCCCAGACGTAAGTTACTTTGATCATGAACACATGAAAGATGTCAAAACCCGTTAACCAGGACAGTTGTAATGCAAACCACATGTCAAATGAGATAGCAAATGAAATCTGTAATAGGTTCAAAACTAAGTCAGAAAGGAACATATAAGGAAACTAAAAAATAACAAAGCTCCGGGTTATGATGGACTGATAGGGGAATTTATAAAGCATTCTCCTCCGGAAATTTCTGTGCTTACTATTTAATAACATTTTTGACGAGGGTAGCACAATGGGTAATTAGACTAATCAGTCCTGTCCCCAACAACAAATCCATTACACATTGTCATGTATAGGCAAGCTTAATACTTCAACTTTGAACGATAGATTGTATAAAGTTTGTAAAATTATATATTGTCAGAAACTCATACTGGATTTCGCAAAGGTTATTCTACAATTGACCATATTTTTCTACTTTCACAATTGATAGAATTGTATAAATTTAAGAGAGAAAAGTTTTATTACTGTATTATTGATTACCAAAAGGCATTTGACAGTGTTTGTACAGATATCTTTATATGCAGAAAAGGAGTTAGGCAAGGTAGAATTTGTCTCCACTCTTATTCTCTTTATTTGTAAATGATATTGAAAGCTACTTCAGGTTCCTGAAGTAGATAATTTATTGAAAGTTCTGTTATTGATGTATGCAGATGACACCATTATTATGGCAGATTTCAACTGCTCAGTGTCAGGGTTCCACCCCGGACAGAATATCATTAATATTTTTTAAATTTTGTAATGTCAATGTGACTATCAAGAGGCACCACTAGGCTGGCACTAGGCCAAATAGAGTGTTAGTGCATAAATTTCATGGGTAAGTGCATTTGAGTTCAGCACTTAAAACTAAAGTGTAACGCTTACCCTTCTGCTGTCAGATGCCTGGGTGCTATGTGGGAATCGTTGAGGGTTTTACTGCAGCCTATGTTTTTATTTTTTTTATTGAGTCTTTAATTTTGTAAAATCATTCTTATTATTAAATCAGAATAAACAGTTGGCAAAGTAGAAACAAAATACACAGTCCTTAAATACCCTTTAATCATTGTATCGCTTTAAAAGTTCCAACCATATTTGATTGATGTGACATTTAGGTTACTAGTAGTCAAAACTGACCTAAACCATTCATATGACTTGAAAAGAGTATTTCATATGGAAATTTATGCCTGTCAATATATTTGTTTCAAAGATATCAACAGTAAAAGAAGTCTATGGTTTTAGTAATGCCAGCCTCATTAGAACAATGGTCCAAGTTGGCTAAACCAACTGCAGGCCTGTGCCGTCTGCTAGCAATTAACTCCCCTAAAATAAGCCATAAAGTGTGAATTTGCTTTGAAAAAAAAACACACAGAAATATAATGTCATCTTTTCAGTTTTCTGGTGGTTTTTATTAGATTTAGTGCATAGGTTGAAACCACTCAATTACTCAACTGTGCATGGGACTTTTTACTCCAAGCTAATTTTATCCAGTATCATTTTCTATTCCAGGCTGCAAAACTGCAACAGGACGCAGTGATTTCAAAGAGTTTCAAAACTCCTGTTTTTGGGTATCCGGGTCAGGTGACAAAAGAAAGTGGATGGAAGCTCAGACTGTCTGCAAAGATTTGAAAGGAAATTTAGCAACTATAATTAGTAATGAAACATTACAATTTATAAGACAAACATGGTGAGTCTTGATTCTGTTAATCACAAACCAAATTATTCATCATTTTTCCACAACACACCTGAATAACGTAAAGTACCCAACAGTATCTCTTTTATAAATACACGCTGTTACCTCATAACAGGGCAGTAAAACCCGTGTGTAAACAAACAAATAAATTGCTAATTATATACAACTGATGGGATATTTCCATTGGTACTAAGTTGTATCAAACAGTAAACGAATACAGCAACATCCCTGCACTGTCTGTTAATGAAACCCATTAAATAGCCTAAAATCACAGCACAGCTGTTAGTCAGGGGCCATTTTCAGAAAAATAGAAAGGTTAAGGAATTTTTTAGTAGAAGTCAGCATGCGGTGGTTTTACCCTATTTTGAGGATACTGAATCCAAATCCGCCGCATGCCAAGTTCTATATTTAGATTTTTACCCCTCAAAATGGCGAGAAACAAAATGGCCACCAAAATCGCAAATTTATACATATCTTAATTCAGTTCTATTGTAGCAAGAAACACAATCTTGGTGTCGATTCTGATGTTTTCAGACCGGGAAAAGCTGATAAAAGTGGTTTAAAATGCTCCTACACAGGGTAAAAACTGACATATTCATTTTTAACAATGATGGCCAGATTGTTTTTAGTACTCAGATTTTCAGAAGCAGTAATAAATATTCTATGCCTTTGCTTCACTGCTCCTGTATTTCAATGAATGCCATTGGGGTTCATGTCTACTAAGTATGATTGACAATGTAGTCTAAAGACAATTTGCTTGATGTATAGCACGATTAACCGAATGTGCAACCCAAAACATATGCATGATTTAGTTAAATATTGCCAGGAAACATATTTCAACTGAACAACAGTAAACAAATAACAGGCTATCACTTCACATCTGTAGACAATCCTATTTTTACCTTGTTTTTATTGTGCCTAAGGGCTAAATCTGTTGCAGCTTCTATTGTGTGTTTCTTGAATCACCTCATATGTAGAATACAATTAACTTATCTAATCTCGATAGGTCACAAAAATTACATACATACTGATACCAAACATGGCATTTATGGTGAGGTTTTCCTAATTTAGTCATCTAAACAAGTGAAAGCTGACAGAACTCTGATAAATGAATTGATTCCAATGTCATTTAATGCTTATTTTATTCTCATTTTGCGTGGATTTTCCTTGACAAATATACATTGCTGATGTCCAATAACCAAAAATCTGCCATAGCTTAAATACTTGAACTGACAATCTTAACAGCCATCGATGTTGCGGTAATTGCCACCAGGCAATCTACCCTGCATGTTAGGCGACCTTTTATGTCATATACTGACAATTAGGTAAATATTGTTGAATCATAAGTCAGCTGTGTAATAACTTTGTTGATAACATGCATTATTTGTCCAAATGCTCAATAGAGATAGGTTAAAAAATCCATAACTGTAATGTTTCAAGATCGCTGTAGGCTAGGATATAATTAAGATAACCTTAATCTAGCTGTCTAAAATGGCGTACATATTCATTGTAAAACTTTTGAGTGAAATCTGCTCTCAACGCAATAATAATACTTATGAATCTCTAGAAATGACAAGAAAGGTGGCTTCACTGGATCCAGCTTCTGAAGCTTTTGTAGCGCAGAAGACCATACAACTACCTAAATATGCTCAACATCTCTGCACATCTATGTATGTGTGCATGCAACCAATATTCTTTTAAGTTGAGACTTCAAAGGCATATGTATTACAAGGGTAGCACTGATTTAATTCTTTAAAACTTCATTTTAGACCAAATAGCACTCTTTGGTACTGGTATACCAGGCTTGGGGTCAAGTACTGTAGTTGGACTCAGCACTTGGACTTAAATACCAAGTACTCAGTACCTTAGAGGGGCCCCCAGGTATGTATGCTATTTAGCTATATTCCAAATAAAGTCATTTGTCTGTCTGTCTGTCTGTACTTGGACTCAAAGAGGTTAAAAAATTAAGTACTTGGACTTGTACTTGAAGCCAAAGTACCTCTCAAGTACTGCAGATAAGGCAATTTATTAGTTATTATTGCAACAGATTATCTATTATGAATATAATTTTGTATTTTGTACACAAGTTACATGTTTGTCATGACTAACGTTTTTGTGTCATATATATCAGACCTACAAGTTTGACTAAATAGCAATTATATTTCAACAGACTGAGTAGTAACTTGACAGTGCTCTGCTAACTGTTGAGTAATTCACTGATTACTATAAATATTACACACTCTTGGATGGACGCCAGCATTTATAAAAAAAAAACTAAAAATCATATAGATTATAGATCTATTATAAATATATGTATAAATATATGACACATGTATCTATTTGATGCCCTGCGGTCAATAAAATTCTATATATATATATGTATTACTTTTAAACAAATAGTTTCTGCAAAAAGTCAAGCTTGCTTTTAAATCATACCAATTTACAATACCCCAGATTTGGATTCAGCACCTTTCAAATTTGGAAAAACTACTGTACGCTCACTCCTCCTTAAAAGTGCTGTAACCACTTTTTACAGTTGCAATATTGGGAATTGTATCCTCCTTTTTTTCTTCAGGAACATACAAGAAAGCTCTAATTTTTGGATTGGTTTGTATCTAAATGTGACAGACCTCATCGAGCAGGATGACAAAATGTCACTGAGACAAAATAAGTGGAAATGGCTCGACGGGACAACATATGACCATCAGACAGGAATAGGATGGCATACTGATGAGCCAGGTCAAAGTGAAACCTTGGGTCGTCTCAGAGATTTGAAATGGGCAGCAATTGGTCACCAAAACAGCGACACCTATCAATTCATTTGCGAAGCAAGTAATGAATCATAAGATAGCTACATTATTATATATATGTATAATCCACTCTCGTCATACCACAATAACAGAATGTTTGAGGGCTAATTGGTTTAATTTGATTATGATGGTTAAACAGAAGGGAAACTGGGCCTAGAAAAATTATCTATGGTTCCAGTGAGTCAGTAACCCGACATGCTCTATTTGAAATTGCAAAACCAACTTTTTCTAGGCCTGGTAGTGACTGGCAATTTTAGCTGACAAAAAATAATAAAGCAGAACCTTTGATGATCCATATCAATTGACAGTTTGGCAGGTTTAAAGGTTTGAGTATGACATAATTATGAATATCCATGGCTTTTATTATGTTTTAGGATGGCGAGAACCCACCAAATAATCCAGATGAACCATCAGCAGGAGAGTTTGTGCCAACCACTCCAGCTGCCTTGGGTACAACATCTCAAACACCAATAAATGAGGGTGAGACAAACTATCATTTTGGTAATTTTTACCCTCAGGACATCCTCCAAGTTTTGATACAAAGTATTTGCTTTATGCAAAATTTTCACTTTTAAACAATAACACATCACCTTTTAAGACAAGAAACCTGTTAAACAGAAATAACATGTGTGTTAAGACAGCTGTTGTGTATCATTGATAAGCAATTGCCTTTAAAGGCTTCCCAGATGTTGTACTGTGCCTGGATGTGCTGGAAATGTGTTCCGTAAAGCCCAAGCCACCAACCACATCCTCTCAGTATTAAAATAAGTCTCTCTACAATTATTTGTTTTCAATTTCAGGGCTACTAGGGGCAGTGCTTGGCGCAATTGCTGGTGTTATCGCAGTATTGGTTATTGGTTTAGTGGTATTCATGAAAACGTGAGTATAAACCAAGTTTAGGGGATATAATACATTCATCAAATATTTATTCACGTAATACATCTGCACTAATCTGCTGGCCACCAAATTTATTGGTACATAATTAGTAATTTCTTTGTGAAATGTAGGGCCAAAGATTTGGCTATGTTATCAAACACGGTTTGACACACATGGGTTAACAAACTGTGTTTCAAAACTATTTGAAGAGCTGAGGATGCAGGTTAGGCTAGTTTATTTATTTAATATCTATTTTTATTGCAGGCGAAGAAGTGAACAGTGCAATGCTGTGCTGAACCGTTTGAAGATTGGTCCACTTTCTAAGAAGGCCAAGAAATCCGATGGTAAGTTCCCCATGGTGATTCTTTTACACACCGTTCTAAGTTGCAAAATTTCTGACAAGCCTTAAATTAGCAGCTAGAGTGGATACCCTGCTTACAAGCACAATATTTCGTTATAGACATATAATACTAAGCAGATGTCAATCATCTACACTGTTGTAGACCACTATTCTGATATCAAAGATTAAAACTTGGACCGACCTCATGTCTACTATAATGAAACCGCTTATCATGGTCATAATGCTCCAGTCTCACCAACATCAGATCAAGGACAGAAAGTCAATGAACACATGAAAGGGGAATTAATGTCAGATTGGTGGAGAATATTGATATAGCTTATGGAGCCAGTAAAGCACACATCCTACCAGAATGTGTTTCCTGTTAATGTCCAACTGCTTTTTTCTTCTGTTAAAATGACACCAGAAGACAAACCTAACTTCTCTAAAATATGTACACTTCCTCAGTAGTTAAAATTTACATGACTGGTTAGTTTTAACAAGTGTGATTCCTACAATTGCATATATAATCTTGCCAGTTTTGCCAGCCAGTTATAACCCGTTCCCCCCCCCCCAAAAAAAATTGTCTACAGCCTGTGGAGTGAACATTGCCAACTAATGATTTTGTTGCACAGACTAATAAAAAATCTTTGCAGGAATGCAGTATGGTTGTACATAAATAAATGAATTATTGTAATTTATCAACGGCAGGTTGTCAATGTCGTTCGTGTTTCATTTGTAATGTAATCTTTTCAGCTGGTCATTTTATAGGTATCTGGCCATGATGCCAAATGTATCTAAAATAAGATTCCCTTGGTTTCATTTTATCCAAAAATCTGAAATTGGTCTTTAGCCACAGATGTTAAACACTGCATCTGAAAATTCTTAATTATCACACTCTTGGCACAACTTAGAAATATGCTCTAAAATGCGCATTGGATATATCGTACAAGGTGTTCCTATATCCTTAGGCTCTTAATCATTATATTATGTACTTTACTTATTAAATGCTGAGTACCATATAGGTGACTGGTACTTTCGTATTTTAACCATTCTAACCAACTTAACAGTACCGGATCATGCAGTAGTGAATTCACAGGTATCATGTGTCACCATTGTAGACCAGTACTGCGATATCAAAGATGAAGACTTAGATCGACCACACATCTACTATAATGAAATTGCTAACCAAGGATATCGAGTTGATAGACAATCTTCCAGTGATGATGCTTCAGTCTCACCTGTTCAAGCACAGGAAAACAGACAAGGGATTAATGGACACCAAACAGCAAGTTACGAGGAAGTGGCAGATGAACCTCAATATACTCCACTTCAGAGAAAACACTAAACCATTTTAATCCACTGTGACCAAAAGAGGACATAAAATCCTGTCTGTGTATAACTGTATATCCAAGGACAATACTTATAACCCTATTACATGAATAATAACATTTTGCTTTACATCAACATAGAAAATGTTAGTCATCGCAAAGACATCTTTTCTATGGCATTCCAAAATTATCAGCCTTTGGGGAAAAAGTGTCAAAAGGTTGCACATGGAATTGTTTGGTCAGTATGTTTGAAGCAGATGTGTTGTTTCTGAGAGTGATACACTTGCGATATTGGTAAGAATGCTCGGAGCTGCGAAAGTTCATGTTCCAGATCGACAGGGGGGCAGAAATGAAATTACTGAGTGGGGAGCTGGAGCCGCGTAAGTAGATTGGTGTGGTATTGTGGGAAAGAGACGAGTCAAGGGTCAGAATTTCTGGGTTTTGCTTTGTTGGACACCAACTTTTTCACTCCATTTGATGACAGATGGAGTTGGTCGGGCAACAGACGGTTGGAGTCTACAGTGTTGTCCCTGAAGTGGAAGTTGTCGTCATTGTTGATGAAAGTGGCATCCTCTTCATTGGAAACTGTGCAGAAAAGCTGGTTGATGGTGTTTGTCTTGTTGGTGTCGGCCCTGTTGTCAGCTCTGGGAGGTACACTGGACATAAAGACTTGTTTGCTGATTTTCTTTATAGCTTGGATGGTTGACTTGCAATTGTTTGCGATCTTGTTGGCAGGGCGTTTACTTCAGGTATCGTTCGTATCGGCAACGATTCTTTGATACCTCTTCTTTCGGGGGTTGACAGACTTTATCTTCTTTCGTATGGCTCTCAGGGTTGCTCCACTGGTACTGTCGACTGTGAGGCTCTCCTGGGTTGGGATCACGTCTCGGATGAGAGAGTCGCCGATCATCAGGTGTCCTTCGGGCTCAGCGTCTTCAGGTTCGTCCTCATCATCGGAGTCATCTTGATCTGGGATTAATTTAAGGGAAAGGCAGCTACTTTTGTGTCTAAAGACAGCGGGGAATGGAGCATAGTTTGCTGCTGGTTAATTATCTGCATTAGGTTTACATTTTGAAAAATTACTGAATCTAATTTTATGTGGAGGTTTCTTACATCAGCAGCAACTTAGTTTTACATGAGGGGCAAGGCCAGAATGAAGGTGAATCATTCTATGCAATCTTTATGATTTGTGTGGCAACATAATGAGTAAGAAAGATGACCTGCAGTTCTTGCAGCTCCTGTGGTCTTTCCGTAAAATTTGTAGGTGGTTATGCACACTTTGTATGGGCCCGTGGTTTTCTGAAGCTCTTCAGGAATGAAGTTACAGTTGACCATGGGCTGAGGTTGTGTGTCATTTTCATCATGGGTAGAGTTCATCTCAGAAATTTTCAATTCAGGAATTCAGAAAGAAGTAAATGACAAACCTGGCAGTTCCTGTATTCAAATGACAATTACAAGGTAAATAGCTGAAAATCGAAAGCTTAGCTTAGTGGTGATGCCTGAAAAGTGACATTCGTTTTGCCTTCTTGGAAGGTGTGGAAAAAACAGGTTGTCTGGACAGCAATCAGCCAAAGCAATACTTCATTCAAAGTGACAGTTGATATGAGTAAAAAGACCGGAAAGGGCAACAATTATTGGCAGTGAAAGTGCTTATATAAACGTGGTGTGTTTGTAATTAGATAATGAAATAGATTGTTTAATTTAGGGGAGAAAGGAATCAATGTTTACAAAACGAAAATGGGTGATAATAAAGTGATAAAAACCATTGGCAATTTAACTGTTTACAAAACAAAAATGGACCCGAAACTGACTTAAAATCGTAAAAGTTCCTCTGAACTATTCATATCGGGATATAGCAATAAATCAGCAATAAATAAATAAATCAGCAAGGTTACAGTGCAATTCCTATTGTTTAAGTGTTAAGAGCCACGACAATTGCAATTATTGATGCACTGCATAAGGGAATAAAGAAAGAATTGAATGCAATTGGAAATGCTTTGTGATATTACTTGAAAGATGAGATGTTTGTTTTAATTTATATTTTATTTACTAATAAATTTGAAGCATATTTAGATAAAAATCTAAATTATCTAAATATTAATACAATTTTTATACAAGTGCTGCTGTAGGAAATACCGTGTTGTATAGGCTACATTAAGATTTTACACCAATTTAAATGCATAAATACTCATGTGACATGCATAAATACTCAGATGTATACTATTTGTGTAAGCCAGCATAAATATTCCTATGCTTTGTAATAAAACTTCTATGTATTACAAAATTGTTAATCTGTGTTTCTTCAAGACAAAATCTACGTGTACTGGGATACTTACATCCAGTAGGACATGAATTATTATTAAGCCCCGTTCCCACATAGCCGAGTTTGTCGTAGTCAACTCGTAGTATTACGTAACGGCCAAAATTCAAGGAGTTGGCGACGAATTCTGGCGGAAAAAGTGACTCGGCGGGTTACTCGCCGAGTTACATGGCGGGTTCGGCGGGTGACTCGGCGGGTTGTAGGAGTGACTCGCCGGGTGAAGCAAGGTAGCTACGACAGCGACGAGTCACCCGTCGAATGATAGGCCGACGCCAGCCTACCTGCATTCTCAGATGCATATCTAGCTTAATATTTGGTCTATTTTCGATCCGAAAATACCTATGGAGTCACTATGAATTATACTACAAAACAATCTTTATTTGACGAAAATCGGACTAATATTAAGGGAGCAGTAGCTTTTTAAAGAAGCGCTCAGCTTTCTGCATTAATACAGTCCGGGCGCGGACGCTTCAGGAAGCACCAGTATAAGTAAATTAAAGATAGCAAATAAAATCACAGATCAAATCACAAATACTAATTACAATATCAATATTACATTTAAATTTTACAAAAATATACACAAATTTATACTGATCATAATATCACAATAAGATTCAAATTAACACAAAAAGATAAGAAAGTTATACAAATATAATCATTGCCTGGTAATTACAATAAAATATATTGCTTTTAATTAATGAAAGCAATTACATATTTTTTTAATTGTGAATGACAATCAAGACAATGTCATATTACTGTGTCATCTTTGAACAAACCATGAAATGACAGGTCAAAGAACCCCAATTTAGGCAATTAGGCAATTGACACATGTATTGAGCATTTGCTGTATTCTCTACACCCATTCTTTGTATCATTCAAAATGCTAATAGCAATTGACATAACAGTCATGGCAGTTGGCAGAATGAGTAGAAATGAATTGCAATAAAGCTCATCCAAACAATGTATATAAAATGGTCAAAAATATTGACTACACCATTCAAGTCAGGGCCATACACAGAGCACCTTGCCGCCGCCAGACTACCTGCCTTCTCAGACGAATATCTCGCTTAATATTTGGTCTATTTTCAATCTGAAAATCTGTGTGGAATAAGTATGAACTCGACTATAATTCAATATTTATTTGACGAAATTTGGACTAATATTAGGGGAGCAGCAGCCTTTTAAAGTAGCGCTCAGCCTTACCTGCATTGATACAGTCCAGGCGCGGACGTCTGCGAGAGAACCACTGTTTGCCTCCGCCAACCTAGCTACATTCTCAGACGAATATCTCGCTTAATATTTGGTCTATTCTCAATCCGAAAATACCTATGGAGTCACTATGAATTATACTACAAAACAATCTTTATTTGACGAAAATCGGACTAATATTAGAGGAGCAGCGGCCTTTTAAATTATATACGACCCCCCCTACGCTGATGATGCATGTTCTAAAGGTAGAACTCGGCGAGTTACTCCTACAACTCGGTGAGTTACTCCTACAACTCGCCGTGCTACTCCTCGCACTCCTGAACATTCCACCGAGTGTAATACGAGTGAAATTAGCACCGAGTAACTCGCCGAGTTCGAGGAGTAACTCGGCGAGTTAGAGGAGTTACTCGCCGAGTAACTCCTGGTACTCGGCGAGTCATGGCCGAGTTTTTGAACTCCTGGAAAATCCGCCGAGTGTGCCGTGCAGCGCGGCATACTCGGCTATCGGCTCCAAATCTCAGGAGCTGGCTATGAGTCCCAGGAGTTACTCGTCGAGTATCTCCCGAGTGCGAGGAGTAGTCGCAGAGTTTAGTACGCATTGGGACCGAGAAGCGTGTTACGTAATACTACGAGTTGACTACGAGAAACTCGGCTATGTGGGAACGGGGCTTTAGAACATGAACAAATTATGATGTAGTCAATTTGGCTAACACTGAATTAAAAAAATTTTCAAAATGGTTTGTGTCAAATAAGCTTTCACTTAATGTCGAAAAAAAGAAATTTATCATATTTCAGACTGCTAATGAAACTATCCCTACTATCCCTGTAATTACATCAATAGCATAGAAATACAAAATGTTACTGAAATAAAATTCCTTGGTGTCTTCATTGATGAGCTTCTCAACTGGAAATTTCATATCAATAAAAATAAACATGTATCAAAGAGTCTTGCCATAATACATCACATTAAAAACTTCATCCTATTAAGTATTAGAAAAAAATATTATGGGCTGATACATCCACACCTCAATTATGGAGTTTTGGCTTGGGGCAACACCTATTCAAAAGAGATTTTACACATTACCTGTCTATTTTAGAGAACAATTTAGAAAAGTAAATGACACCCATAATTACCCTACAAGGCAGCAAGACAACTTAAGACCTTCAACTGTATCTCGCAATCTACAATATCAACTCATCAGCGTCAAAGTAGCTAAAGTTTGGAATCATTTGCCTCACTCTCTTAAACTGTACTCTGTAAATTCAAATCACACTTTTTGCAATAGATACCATGATCGTATAGTAACAATATCCAACTAATTGTGAACACAGCAACTGCTATATTTGTCAGTCATAAAACTAAACTCATCCCATCCCTTTCATGTCATTACATTATCTTTATTACATTTTGTAAAAAAAAAATATTCTATCCATGCTTATAATAATAGCATAATTATCACTTTTTTTAATCTTAATTTAATTTTCTTTCTATTTATTGAAGGTGCCACCATTACAGCTAATGCTTAGGTGGTTTCCTGATGGACCTATATTTATAACAGATTAAAATTCATTGTAAACATCATTTAATTGTCCTACTGTATTATAATTTGTGTACCATTCCATCAAAATAAAGTATCTATCTATCTAATTGCTAAAAGAAATCTCTAAATTCCAAGGTCCTGTTATGGATAAGACACTACTAACAATGTGACTATTTGTAATATTATTTTATTTATTTACAGTTGTTAAAGTATTTATTGTATAATTTATTTCTCATTGGTCTGCTGGAGTGGATTAATTGAAATTAAATTCATAAATGCACATGCAGTGCTTTAAATAAATCTGCAGAAGAAAAAACATGTTTTGTTTTGAAAGGTCTCATTATGGCGAACAAGTAGGTGTAAGTATCATCATTCTATCATGATTAGTTATCAAAATATAATATTTCTTAGTGGCGACAGGAGGGGGGGTGGTTAAGGGCAGACAGGGTGTTATTTGGCGGCTGAATGCCGCTTGGGAACTTGCGGCCGGACATTCATGTCAACAGGGTCAGTTCAGCCTCAATGCTAATGTACAGGGAGCCAAACTGACTTCTTTTGTAGGTCGAATTGTCTCAGTTAAAAGAGTCCTTTTGGCCGGGCTGAACTGGCCGAAGGCCGAATCGACTAGCATTCATTGTGAGCAGGCCGTTTTAGTGAGTTATTTTAATTCAGCTATACATTCCCCTCTGACTGCCCAACCTCTAGTACACATTGTACCCCCCCCCCTTCCCCATGTAGGTTTTTGAATTTTCAAAATCGGACAGTAAATAACAATTTTAGATGCAAAAGAAGTTGAGAGAACTATGGCGCCAGGGGGACTGCGGTCCCTACACTGCCATCTGCTGTGAAATGGCTTCATCGCGAACATGTGGATTGACTGGCAAGTTTGACCCAATCGTTCAACAAGCTTTCTTCAAGTTTTAAGTTACATCACAACTGTTGAACCAACGACTTTGTTTTGACGTCTCGTCTCATTCTTGACCATTGGTCAAGAATATTAAGTTGATCTTCCATAGAATTACATGTATTTTTGAAATTTTGGGACACTTCCGGTTCCGCATGACCACTGTGTAGCCTCTTTTTGGGACATCTCTCTACGGGAAGTGAGCGATTTAGTTTCATGCACACGCATTACAGGAACCACTGATTCAATAGTAACTCAAGTGTACAGAAAAGTATGCAGCAAGGAGGTGTCACTCAAAGAGGAACAAAAATTAAACAAATTGGTCATGAAAAAATTAGCAAAACACAATGTACATATTATAACTCAAGTGTTCTGTCAACTTGCAAGAAAAACCAATCCACATTTACGCTACTGTCAATAAAACTAAAGTTGATAAGAAACCAAAATCAATTTACACAACTGTTGAAAAAATTTTTACATCTCCCCAGAAGCCAAAATTAAGGAAATCAGCCTCATTAGAACAACTGGATATAACATCAGACTGAGCGTATAAAAATACATTCATCTCAACAGTCATTCTGGTTGAGGAATCGAACGATTGGGTCCAACAAGCCACTGCCTCCAAACTCATTGAAATCCAATATAAGGTAAAATACAATTGCATGAAAGTCCCAACTACATAAGATGGCTTGCTTATGCCATGTTGACAATTCTTAGTGGAAACCAATCTTGAAGTATAAAAAAAAAAGAGTCCTATTAACTACATTGAAACTGCATGGCTCGAGCTCCCAATGTATAGCATGAATTTGTATTCTAAACTCTCATGAGCCCCTAATGAGCCCTATTAACCATTAGGCATTACATCTCTCTGCACTCGTAAGCAATGCCATACCAACACCAGTCAATAATATCCTGCTGTCTCTTTCGCTATCCATCGTTAATACAGATAGCAGCACACATCATTAAAGAAAGCTGGATGGACAGACAGACAAGAATTACTTTACTGGCATAGGTCAGTGTTTTGAGAGAAAACCCAGCTTGTTGTCAATATACATTAAATATTACCCCAATACTCATGAATAAAACTTTCATGCAGTGTAAGCTGTCAAGAAATAAGGCAGTCTATTCAATAAAATGCAGCCATGCACCAGTGTTTTGCGATATTTTAAACTTCCTTTTTGAAGGCTTCTACATCGGGAGTTTCACACTATCAAGAAATTGATATTTCACTACCTTCAAATGTATGTTAAAAACTAATTTAAGTTTTCCAAAAATATATTTTAATTTTATTTACAGCTGTTAATCAAATTGGATGGTCAATTTACCTATGATAGATACATCAGTAATATCAAACATGGTCATTAATTTAGAAAAAAAAAATGTCCATAAATATAGCATCCGTTATAAAAGCAAAAAACCATCATTTATCTAGAATTTCAGAGCTCCTTACTTGTACCTGAACGTTTAAATTCCCATCCTTTAATTTATTCTGCTATTTAAAAGATCTTCAATAAATGTATTAGGGTGAAAACAAAAAACAAACAAACTGTACTGTTCAATATCAAACTCTGTAATATGGTTAAATTTTCTGAATTAAATCATGATGTTAACTGATTGAATGAGCATGATGAGAGAATGAACGGAATAAATTAATTGAACTCCCTATCACAATAATCACAAAAAAGTTCTGTTACTTTGCTAGGTTTCTTGTTTCTCTAGTATACTTCCCACCACCATCCAGTAAAGGATTGACTATACAATTGTAAAAAAAAAGTAACAAATTACTTCCTTGATAATAGTGATTCAATAAGAGTAATTTTTGAGACATTATTATCTGCTTTTTAAGAAATCATTGTGAAAATGGAAATGATATACTTGTTTAATTAGATTGCAATGGAAAGATATGGCAATATAATGGTACTGTCAAAAAGTGCTACAGCCTGCAAGGATCAAATACTCGCAAAACCTGGAATTACACAGAATGTTATTGTGAAGGGACAGGTGGTCGCCTTGCTTCTCAATCAACCCAGATGAAACATGATGCTGTGGTTCACATAATCAGGTAAGGTTTCATTAAGTTTAGTGTGATTTCAAATAGTCTTAGCATAGGCTGCCAGCTGGCGATTTAATATATGACATACACAGTGGGCCCATGCAAATGCTAAGAAAGTTTCGCATTCACAGAGACTCAAAACGCTGAGCTGTCCAGGAGGTCTCTGATTGGCCAGAAATAGTTGGCGATGTTTGGAGGAGACACCCATTAAACTATTCAATAGCAAAGTTTACCCCAATCTCTGAGGTTGTCACTTATTTTTGATTAAACCAAAATAAATACAGCAGAACGTGATGAATGCTCTGGGGCTGTTCCATTCAAAGGTGTTGATAAACTTCTTTTAGTGTAAGATCAGCTCTTGTGTTACCAGCATAAGAATAAAAATAAGATATTCCATGTGTCAATAAAATACTCAAAGATTTATATATTAAATAGGCTACACATCCAAAATAGCTCATTGTACCAAAAGAAAGATGTACCAAACCATAGAGTTCAGTATTTGAGTGTACTTTTTGGTTTGGTTTTCATTGCTTTGGTTGTGGCAGTGATTTTCATGAAAACGTAAGTTTGAACCTATCCAAATCAAAGAATAATTGTTTGATTTTTTTACGCCATAGAATGTTACCAGATATGGCGCAGTACACATGTATTTTTGTTATTTACAATATGTGCAAACACAAAAGGCTGGGACACATCTTAACAGTTTAAATTTCCAATTCTCAGGTACAGAAGTGAAATGCAATTCTATATTAAGTCATTTGAAGATTGGTCTATCTTCTAAGAGACATAAGAGATCAGATGGTGAGTTTTATTCATCAGCTTCACAACTCGTATACATAAATATTTAGGTCAATTTTTAGGTATCTTCTAGAGGTCACCTGAGTGCTGTCTTAGCTTCAATATTTGTTAAGCATTTAACAATAATTGTGCCTGCAGTAAAATACAATAACAAATGTATCTAAAATAGAAGGTTTGCTTTATTTCATTAAGTAATGTCAGTGCATATTTAACTCTGATATCAAATTATCCACTTTAAAATTGCCAAAAAAGAGATTCACAGTGCTCTAGGATGTGCATTATACATAATCATCATGGTTTGTCCTTTTGCATTTTTAGTGTTCTAATTAGGCAATTTATAACTACTGTTTTAACTAACAATCAGTATAATTCACAGCAATCATACAAAATAAGCAATTGATAAGCAAGACAAAGCTAGTTGTCTAGTTGGGAGTAGTGAATTAAAAGTTATATGTGATCATTGTAGACTGCGATATCAAAGAAGAATAAGTCTACTATAGTGATACTACTAATCAAAGACATGTTGTTGATAGACAATCTTCCTGTTATGATGCTTCAGTCTCACCTACATCTTTTAAAGCAAAGGGAGTCAGCCAAGGTATTACTGGACACCAAGCTGCAATTACGAGGAAGAGGCATATGAAAATCAATATTTTTCACTTCAGAGAGGAAACCCCAAACCATTTAATGTACTCGGATCAAATTAAGAGGATATAGAAGAGAAGGAAAATATATATATATAAGAGTATGTCTAAGGAAAACCCTATTACATAACCAATATGTACATTTTGCTCAGACAAATGCTGAGGAGAATTACATGGATAACATTTGATTTTCTAACTTGTATATAAACTTGTATTGCTGTACTAGAAATATATTGCTTAACTTTAGAAGCGAGAGATACTTAAAAAAAGAAGATCAGTGTGTGCATTTCATTTAGCATGTGAAATAAGTCTAACAAAACGTTTTTTTAGTTTGATATAATACAACTTTGAAAAAAAAGTTCCAACTGCATAAGATTTGCTATTCTGACAATGCCTAGTTGAAAACAATCCTGATGTTTAAAAAATGATTTGTCTTTTGTTTCCCTGTCCAGCATTCATTTTCAATCAATCAACACCATACCTGACAATAGTTTAATACCTGCTGCATCTTTGGCTTATCTATCTCTATAAATACAGGCAGCAGCTTGACACCCTGATAACATGAAAGAGAGATGGACAGACAGTGAGACACACAGTACACAGCAAAAATTGCTTTACTAGCTTGTACTGTATTGAAAGAAAACCCAGCTCACTGTGGGTCAAGTCATTACATCCAAATTCTGTTAAACTACAGATGATCATGAGAATGCAGGAATCTCTTTGGCTTAGGGATTGCTTTAACCAATGAGAGTCCTGGATTAACATGACTACCTTTGGAGTTTAACTTCCAAGTCCAAGAGATTTTATGAACTTGGCTGTGAAACAATAACTCTGACCGACCAAAAACTATCAACACCAAGATACATGACATATATCTTGGTGTCTATACTTTTCACTTGAAAAAATATACAAAATGTATATAGCATGGTTAAATCATGACAGAGAACATTTACTCAATTTCCTTTTCTTTCCATACAGTATGTGTGAAACGTGAGTACTAACATTTTGGTAAATTACCCCTTATTGTTTATTCATTCTGCATCACACAATATATCTAAATTCATGAATAAATATTTTTTCCCTGTCATGCAAGCTACTGAAGTTTCATTATGTAGTAAAACATTTCATTATTTACTTATAAATGGATGTTTTAAAGCAAATAAACTCATAAGAAATATAATATAATATAATTTTCAACCCTCCATTGATTCATGCTAGTGTTCTAAAGATATATACATTTTGGTATATCAATGAACTTGTGATAGTCTGGATCTGTACAGCACCTGGGTATATGCATAGTGTTCTTATAAAGAGGTCATACACAACATACCACACTATGTCAGGACCCTATACTAACACACACTTAAATTGTATTTAAATTTGGTATAAAACATATTTAAAATGGTTGGTTCTAACCTTAAGACAGCTGATAGCCACACATTTGCACTTGAGGTACTTAATATTTCATGCAAAAGAAAAAATATAAAACTTTTGGCATTGTGTTATTTCATAATTGCATACCGAAATATTTATTTCCTCTTTTCGTCTGGTCAATAAAGGGCGTTTGTCATTCTGTCTTTTTGGAATGCGAATACCTGTTAGAAAAGTCGCAAATGTTTCTAGGGCACCTAAATGATCTGTCCATAAGTGGAACATACAACAAATACCTATAATTATGATTACCATGATTGCTGCACATCACTGAATGACCAGTATAACCAAGACTTCATCACAATTACTTCATGCACTCAGGTGTATTAATTATGTTTCTTCAGTATTTCAATATGATTTCCTCTTCCTAGTTGCTCTATTTTGTAGTATTATTAAAAACACAGTTCGAAACACACTTACATGTAAGATATTGTCTGCATATTTCATGCAACATCCAGTACTAACTCACTTGATAGTGCACACTCATTTGAAGTGAACAAAGAAATCAGAAAAACATAACTTAAAATCCTTACAGATAATTTAATTTGTGTTCCACACCATGTAAAACTCAAGCTTTCACTTCTCCGGCTCGAAATCTATAATTACTATGCATGCTGCCCATGCATCATCAAATGTTTACAGCAAAATAAAAAGCTGGTTGAAAATATACAATTTACACAGGAACAATTGTGTGATCATTCTGTAGCATGTCATGATTCTTGTGGTCCTTAAATGTATAGTAGCACTGGACATCCTCCACTGCATATTTAGAATGAAATAGGAACTTCCAAAATAAAGTTGTTAGTGCTTGTTTAAAGTGCATGTTGTTCTTGCACTTCCTTGTGGTCATATAGTAATGGATAGTAAATTTAAACAGTTAAATATTAGATTATAACACCTGAAAGGACATAATGGGCATGCATCATCGTGGATACAGCTATTATCTAATTGTAATCATGGCATATGGATTGTGGTGCCATTGTGATGGCCAAGATACAAATGGTATGTATGGATTCAGTTTATAATCAATGCATGAATGAGTTTGGATAATGTATAAATTTATTAAAAATTCTTATATGCATGACCATTATCACTTCTTAACATAATGTGCTACTTTATTAATTCAGTGTGTAATAAAATTATGAGCAATTATTTCTTTGCTTCTTATTCATATACTTGACAAGGTATATACACATATATAGTATAATACGTTTACATTAATTTACACCGAATTGGGTTAAATATAACATGTCATACCAGCAATTCACCAGCAATTATTTGGATTTCAGATGTCCTTCACTCAGTCTAAATGTTCCAAATTATACTTTCATATACGCTTATACTTCAATACCAACCCTAAATAATAATAAAGATAATTCACATATTGAGTGAGATAAACGAGTTCAGTGACTTCTTTTTTCATATTAGCTTGCATGAAGGCTACTAATCGCACCGACTTTAAAATGTTTGGATACTCCTGCTTCTATGTGTCACATCCGAATGACTTCAGGGATAGAGCTGGTGCACTATCAGTCTGTTCATCATTCAATGGAATTTTAGCTACAGTTTCCTTCATTTCTTTGAAAATTAGATTATACAAACAATTTAACTGTTTACAAAGGTTGTCCTAACAATTTATTTTATTTATTTGGACCAGTTTACTAAATTGTTTGCACAACTGGGTTTAGTGCAGTATAGCGGACCCAAATTTATGCCCATCTTCGGCATCAATGAAATATGAAAATAATCACTACTTAAGACCAAATTTTGTTGTGGTGAAGCCACCGTTTGTTTATGACGTCACATATTGAATTCAAGCATTTGATGTCATAGGCCTCGCAATGGGACTTGCTCAATATGGTCAGTAATTTGGGTCCGCTATACTGCACTTTTTCCATAAAATATAGTAATTAATTTGTACGATTCAATTTTTTTTCCCTGAAATCGCTTTCGTTCATTCAAATCGATTTTGAAATTTTTTTTTATCCCACCCTTAGCAGCTAATTACTTTCTGTTTAGATTCAGTTATTTGACCATTCATTTATAGGGCACTTGAAGACCAGCACTATTGGATTGGTTTGTACGCATATTCCTCTGACCTTCTGGCAAATAATGATCAAGAAAAAAGAAGACAGGCTGAGTGGAAATGGCTTGATGGGACAACATACAACTACAACGATGACCTGGGATGGAATAATTATGAACCATGGTTTCACGATTCCTTTGGGTTTTTGAAAGATTCTAAATGGAATGCTTATACAACAAACAAAACAATGAATCATTACATCTGTGAAACAAGTAGGTAATGCTCAATGACCACTCTAGCAGTCCTCAACCATTCACTTTTAAAAATTTGCAAAATATCCATGTATGCGCTCACCCACAAACTGTGAAATTATGTACTTAACAGAACCTGCAGAGATTCCATCCCAAGATATACCACCTGAAAATCCTTCAGCTGGAAATGAAGACCAAAAGGGTAATATATGATTATAGTCCACATACAATTTATTATAATAGGATGGGATTTTACTCTTTCCTGAGATATTTGAATAAAAGTAATAAATTCTGTATCTGTGGCAATGAAATATACCATAAATTATTATAAAAAAGTCACAATTCCCCAAAATAGGTCATTCTACCCAAGGGCAACCTATTTATTTTAATTGGGGCCTCAATCACCAGATTGTATCCTATTGACCCCACCTATCTTATCCCCAAACGATTTGTATTGTAATATTTATCAAATGCAGTTTACTGGCAATAGACATTTATTCAAATATCAAATAAATGTATTTGAAGTTAAAGAAATTTTAACCAATAAAATATGGCCACAAAGAAACAAAAGTAATTCCTTTTTGCATATTTTAGTTCCAGTCCTTGGACTAGAACTTGGTGTATTTCTTGGTGTCTTTCATTGCTTTGATTCTGGCAGTGATATTCATAAAAACGTGAGTTTAAACCAATCTAATTCAAAGTCTAAATTATTGCACCTTCTTACTATTGATACTATATAACATGTACAAACACAAAAGGCTGGGACTCACTTTAACAGTTTACATTTCCAATTCTCAGACGAAGAAGCAAACAAGTTAATTCTACATCAAGTCATTTGAAGATTGGTCCATCTTCTAAGAAGCCTAAGAGATCAGATGGTGAGTTTTATTCATCTGGTTGACAATACTTATATGTAATGTAATCCCCGCAAGCAGTCCGTCAATTTTAAGGTATTTTTTAATAAATGAACTTTGTATCTCATTATGGTTTGTTCTGTTGTGACCTTGAGTTCTTGAATTTATTTTATTGTATTTTTTTGTCATATTAAAACATTTGCCGCTTCTTGAATCAGCTGTCATGGCCAGACAGAATGATGAATTAACAGACTGTAGTGATAATTAGAGTACAAGGAAACATGAAAACCCAGGTTGTCCTAGGTGTCACAGCAGTTAGTTAAGACAACTTAGAAAATCATATGTCTGCTGTATTGATAAAAACACATTTACTGTCCAATAGCCTGAAAGTCAACATAATTAAGTGTCATTTTTGAAATCCAAACTAAAAATCAGAATGCTCCTCCCAAAGAAATACTTTGTGTTGCCCCCCTCTTGAGTGAGACATTTTAAATTTATTATGCTTGTTTCCAATGATATGAAAGTCTCCCAAGAGTGGAAAGTATGCAGCAGGAAGAAAAATTACACAAGTGGTCTGTGAATTTGCATATATAATCCAACTTCATGAAAATATTTCAGAAAGCATAAGATTGTTTGCTTGCTGATGCTGCTCTGACAATTCCTAATTGAAATCACTGAAGTATCAAATAAGAAACCTTAATTGTGCTAAAAGGACTTTACTCAGTTTCTCAATGTGGTGCATGGAATTGACTTTTTCTGCCCAGCATTAACTCTCAATCAATCATCACCATATCTGACACTACTTCTAAATACCCTGCTGTGTCTTTGCCTAATTCATCTCTATAACTACAGACAGCAGCCTTAAGCCCCCTTCTCACATAGCCGGTTTTGCCGTAGTGAAGCCGTAGTATGACGTAACGGTTACGCAACGCGATTCTTGGCTCCTAGCCGACGGCAAACCGGCAATTCTCGGCAATACTCGTCGAGTCACACCTGGGACTCGGGCCCAAACTGGGATTCTCAGGCCCGGTACCCGAAAATTCAATGCGTGCATTGAATTCCCGTGGCAAAATCGCGGGTGTCCAAAAGTAAACAATAAACCGGTCTAACCCATCGGATTACCTCTCGAAATCATCGAGTCACCCCTGGAGGACGTCGAGTCACTCGACGACTTGGACGGGTTTCCTGTCGCTAATTTTAGGTGTAGTGAACACGACGGCTTGTTCAGGGCTAGTACGAGTAACTCGACGAGTAGTAGGAGTAACTCGACGGCTTCCAGGAGTAACCCGCGAGTTGAAGGAGTAACTCGCCGACTGCTACCAGCTTCAGCGTAGGCAGGGACAGGGATTGTATATATTTTAAAAGGCTGCTGCTCCCCTTATGTTAGTCAAATAAGACTGAATTGTAGTATAGTTCATACTGATTCCATACATGTTTTCAGATCGAAAATATACCAAATATTAAGCGAGATATTTGTCTGAGAAGGCAGGTAGGCAGCAAACACTGGTGCTCCCTCAAGCGCCCGTGCACGGACAGTATCAATGCTGGCAGAGCTGAGCGCTTCTTTAAAAGGCTGCTGCTCCTCTAATATTAGTCCGATTTTTCGTCAAATAAAGACTGATTTGCAAATTTCATTTTTATACCATTGTAAGTTAATTTTTTCATAATAAATTTGCGACTTCCATAAGTGGGATATTAATCTATTGTTGCATTTTGTTATTTCTTAATGAAATACAACAGATTCATGAGCATTAACCTATAGTAGACAAAAACAAATTATATTCTTGTTCTAATTGGAATTTCTGCTGGACTCTCACTACCCTGTAAACATACGAAACTTTGACTATAGTCTGGGATGATATGAAGAACATATAATACCATGATTTTATGCCATTGTGTTTTTTCTAACAGATTAATCAATTTGCATTTGACACAACTTAAATCAAATGACCTAATAAGATTTGTGGTGGTGGTGTATTTCTGCACCTGATGGGCTAATTAGGACATGTAGGGACCATAGCAATGAGACGAAGGATGAAACAGCCATCCAACATAGGCTCTCCTAGTAAGAATTACGAAAATGTATTATTTGGGTTGGCATAAACATTTATGGTCAATTTTGAAATAAAATAATATCCAGCAGGTGGCTGCCACAGTCAATTAGATCTGTGCAGCCTGGTGGGAGGATTTCAAACTAACAAACATTATTGTGCATTTAGTTTATTGGCAGAGAACATGACAAACATAAGTACATTAAAAGTTTTGTTACTCAATGCAAACCCAAAATGAACTGATCTCTCTTCGAACTCGTTGAAGCTCAAACATTGTGATCAGCCCTTGTCTTTTTGAAAATATTGATTTTTTTTTTCTGAAAACACAATTCAAAATGTCAAACACACTTGATTGACTTAAAACCTTTTTACAAGAAAATTCATGTGAGGCCATACTTAAAATTTCCTTTGACTGATGTTCCACAAATACCTAATAATCTTCCAGTATTTTTCATCAGGTCAATAGTGACATTCAGATATGACATAATTAGCCTAAACTTATTTCAGGAAACAAAATGTGTAAATATAGCCTCCTTAATAAAGCTTTTTTCTGAATTGTTTCTGGTTAATAGAAACATTGTCAGTCTGTTGTCTTAAATGTTTTTGGGTTACCTGAATGAAATATCCATATATAGCATTCATAACGTAATATAACCATTACTGATCATCATTATGATTTATACACATCATTCAATAACCAGTATAACCTAGACTTCATAACAAAAATAAAGAAAAAAAAACTTCATGCACTCAGAAGTTTAAATTATGTTTAATCAATATTCATCATGATTTACACTTCCTAGTTGCTCTGTTTTTGCTGTTGTACTAATGAAAACAGCATTTCATGTCTCAGACTAGACATTATTTTAGGTAAATAGCAACATATAAATATACATGTCTACTTATTGTCACATATACAAAATCCAATGCTACACTTCACTTGAATAAGCACTCATTTTAAATAAATATACAAACTAATCAGAAGCAAAACTTTACTATATATGTTCTCACAGGTGAAACTCTCATTACTTTGCTGCACATTATCCTATGTTTTTAGCAGAAAAAAAGCTGGTTTGAAATATATATAATTTATACAGGGACAATTTTGTGATCATTCAGCATGTCATGATTTTTGTAGTGGACCTTAAATGTATAGTAGCACATGTCACGCTCCACTGCATATTTAGAATAACAGTGGAACTTCCAAAATAAGGAAGATGTTAAGTTTGTACTTAGTTAAGGAGCAGTGTATGTTGAATATGCAGTAGTTTCGCTTCCTCATGGTCAGACAGTAATGGATAGTACATTTAAACAGTTTAATATTAGACTAGGATACTTTAAAGGACATTATGGGCTTGCACCATAGTGGATATTGCTACTATTTTATGGTGATTGTGGTATGTGGATTTTTGTGCCAGTGTGATGGTCAAGATAACAGTGGTAAGTGTGGAAATTATAAATTATCTTTACGAAATAGAACCTGACAACTAAAACACAGTAAAGTCTCATAACATTAAGTGGTGGCCGTCAATAAACTTTTGGATGCTAATAATGAAGGCTGGTGCGGATCATATGTCCCTAATCTGCAAGTGCTCTGTGTCAGATTGTTATGGATTTGCCCCTGGCCATCGTTATTAACCCCGACAAGTCTATTGACAGCCACAATTTTGTGTCAAATTCGGTATCATGATATCAATCATAACATCTAATAGTCCTTGCAATATGTGGGGCAGGGACCTAGCTCAGAGGTAGCGCTCTGGGATTCCAACCGCTGGGTCCCGGGTTTGATTCCTGGTCGAGCCTAAGTTGGAAGGCTGTTTTATCCTTCATCTCATTGCCATGGTCTCTGCCTGTCCTAATTAGCCCAATGGGTGCAGAAATAAAGGACGTAAAGCCTTATAATCCACCCACCAAAAAATCCTTGCAATATGCTGTCACTGTGATTCAGACTAACTTATTGTGACGTGATAATTCATTCTATTTGACATTAGAACTGCAAGACATAATGTGTCAAGTGTGTTCTGAATCTTTTTTTAATTTTTTTATTCCTCAATCAAGATGTCCGATACGGGAATATTTACTCATTCCTAACTAGGTAATTTCAGGAGTCTTGAGAGAAGACAGTGATGGGCAAATTATGTTCGTGTCATGCCCTGTGTGTACCAAAAAGGCTAAAATTTGGTGTTACACATTTTGCCATGGCTCAGTCTATATTTGTGAATAACTAAAATTATATTTAAATGTATAGATAATATAGTGTTGCTTAACAAGAAAAGACTTAGTTAACTTCATTGTTGTCATGTTTAAACAACAAATAACTAAATACAGAAATTATTACCAATTTAACAGGTGATAAAATTCCGCCTGCTACACGAATTACACCAACCGAAACGACACAGGCCCTACAGTCAGGAGGTAATAATGACCAAGATAGCTCAATGTCCACGGGCAAAAGATTTGGTAGGAATTTCGATCTTTCAATTAAACATTATAACCTACGTCATACCATTTATTATGTTGATTAATTTATTCATTTCATATAAAAATAATAAAGATATGACCTTTTGTGTTATGCTGCATTCATATTAGTGAAAGCCTTATTGGGAAGAGGTTAGCTAGTTTCCCTCTTTTTTTTTTCAATTTTGCTGATCATAAACAGCCAGGTTTTTTCCATGCTATTAAACAAACCAGGACACAGTGACATCTTTTACTCTTAGAATAAAGCTGAAATCGAAAAATTATTCATGTTAATCATCATGCCAATAATTAGGAGTATTTGATACATTTTGAAGCATTTCATGTGATTCAGCGGGCATCTTTTTTTTTTCATGGTACAACTAAGTAATATAACGCATTACTGGAAATTGTGGAATAATAGGATTACAATTACTTTCTGATTTGTTAAACAGTTAAAATTTAGTTACTAAAGTTTATACTCAGATTGAAAATCTATTACACTGCAGCAAGATGGTAAAAAATATAAATATTTTCCATTCATTTTAAAATAGTAGATTTTCATTTAATTTACAATGGTAAGGAATGTACAATTCTCAGGGAGTATATGTTTATATATATTGCGAGGTATTGTATTCACGAGTCATAATGACTATAGACATGACCTATCTGACAGTGTGTTGATGATATATACTTTTATGCACAATTACCCCAGGGGATGAGTCTTTTATTTGTCCCAACATAGACAATGAATACAAAAGCACTGTCCAAATACAACACAAGAGTTCCCAGGACTTGAATCGAACCCGGGACTTTCATAAGACCCGGCCATACATGTGCATTAGAAAACAATGATGAAATTATCTTTTTGTAGCGTAGAGTAACTATAACTAATAATGTAACCAAGTTACCATCTACACTGAAGTAATCAGTGTAACTAGTTACCAAAGATATCACAACACTGGTGATTTTCCAGTCTAGAGCTCTCTGCCGAATATTTGCAGTTGTCCATGGATCTGAGGGTTTTGTGGGCAGGGGGGGGGGGGGGGCTGTTCACCATGCATGTATGATGTGAATGTATGTATGACTGTATGGTAACAAGAATAGCTGTTGTCTTCATTACTCTGGTAAGGTTGGACAGATTTTGAACAATCACTATTTGCTGGTACCATTCCAATGATTGATTGCATTGCTGCAGATTATTTTCTATATTCTGTTGAGGCATTTAGCACCCACTTATTTAGGGATAATCCTAAATTTATAAAATAAAGACTGCTTCTCTTTTACAAAACTCTATTTCAGAGTGTGGTGAGAATTGGCTGCATGGTCAAGACACAAACCTGTGCTACAGCTTGCGAGAATCAACAGCACTCATAAGCTGGGATGCTGCAAAAAGCCTATGCATAGAAGCAAATAGTCAACTAGCTTGTCCATCTACGCAGTCCAAACATAATGCAGTGGTCAACATAACCAGGTGAGGTCATCTGCAATGTATACATGCAATTGGAAGAAGTTACCTAGATGTGGGGTTGCTGGCATAAGGATACATTCATCTTAAGCAGATCAAGGCTGTGTGCAGGCTGAAGGTCATTTTACATAAATTTAGGAAATACAATTGCATTAATTTCTCTAGTTTCCCACTGAAAACATGACATTTTCACTAATTAAATATTATTTGATGATATAATGATATGACCTTTGAAAATTACCGCAAGGTAAATTTTGACATGTCTAATTTCGAATGGGTACATGCTTGGTTGTGTTCAGTAAGGCATGTTATAAAATGAGAGTAACATGTCAAATTTTCCAAATCTGCTGATTGTATTCATCTAGGCCTTGACAATTCTTTGACTGTTTTCTTTCCACACCACGAAAACAATTGTATTGTGCAGTAACCTACGGAATTAGTTGACCATAAACTACCCAACTTTTAACTACTTGGGTGTGCTAGTTACCTTACATCTGAAATCATTTGGACCCACAGTGCAGGTTCATAATGATTAGGAAAATGTAAATTTTCCAAAATTCAATTAAATGGGTAATGTGACCTTGAAAAATTAGCCATGGCCAATGCTTCAATGTCGTAGTAACCCTGTAGGCAATACATCCAAGTTTTTCATAATTGTAATAAAACCTTTTTTTCCACTAGACGGTATAAATCATCACTGGAAACTCCTAAGAGCTTATAGTCCTCCAACAACGTAATAATTAAATGAAGTCTAAATTACAAAAATTAAAAAGTGATATTTACTTACGTGTAAGAAGTACAGCTGTATGCCTTTTCACATTAACTTCAAGTTATCTAAAGAAAATGAATTCCTTACATCAATCGGGAGGCAATACCTCTCAATACAATTGATTTTTTAAACAGATTAATTTGTGGTCTTGGTAACCTGATATCACCAAGATGCCTTGTACTATACACATGGATATCAGTTTTAAATTTGTACATGTTTTGAAACACTGGAGGTAACAGACTTTTTACATATTTCAATATAAAGCAATGTATTTTGGTTACATTATCTACACTGTGACATTTAGAAATTGCATCATCAAACCTAAAAATAGGCTGCACAGCAGCTAAACCCTCAGCGAATGCTACATAGCACACAGGCATCATTAAAATAGTTTTGTGTTTGTCCCACAGGCAGGAGGGCGGCATTGCACTTTCATTTCCAGAGCAGATCTCAAACACACACTTTCGTTCTAGAGCTGAACTTTAACACTAATGCACTTACCCTAATTGTATACAGTAACACTCAATATGGCCTAGTGGTGTCTTGTAATAGCCACACTGACATATATTGGCTATGTTTTACAAAAATATTATTTCTAGAGTGTTTATATAGTGTGTGCGATGAACCAAAATAATTGCCACTTGGCCTACATAGCCTGTTACGCAATGCTAATTAGAGTCCAAGGTGTCCTATTTTTATAACTCTTGAATTTCATCATTTGTTCATTATATTCTGTCAAGTGTAAAATAATACAATGTCCCAATGGGTTATAAGAAAGTCTGGAAATTATTTTTGTAAAAATTAAGGCCCGTATTTAGTCTTACTTTTGTCCACTAAGTCCTATTTTGATGCAAATATACTTGGATATTAACATCTACATTGTAATATTCAGACGATTTGGTAAATATAAATGAATAGAAACTATGAATTTGCTTTAAATACAGAAGAACTGCATTTGTTGTATTGCTTAATAGCCGATGCCCTGATTTTTTTTTGACAATGAAATTAAATATATTGGTGTATATTACTAAATAAGTGGTTTCATTTTTCATGTGTATTAACAGCAATCCATTTTGTTCAGAGTAAAGCCAAGTGAGCATAAAAAGTATTCTCTATTCTTTTCTTGCCATTTAATTGTTCTGTTTTAAAGATTTTATGCACAATAAGGAATATTCAGTTCACTAGAAATATCGACACAATAGCATGTTCCCTTAACTAATCTACAACTAAGATTATCATTTATATGTCCAAAAATAGTCATATATGGGCTATGGTAATGATTCTAAGGAATATATATGAAATTCAGCAATATTTTTTGCTCGCTGTTTAAATTTAGCTGGCGATAGTTAGCTTTATTGTTTAACGCCTCATCAGCACATGAGTGAGCTATGTAGAGGCTCTCTGGGGTAAGATTGATTATCTATAGTTGGTAGTAGAAACCAGAAGCATGTAAAAAATCAATAAGTGTCTGCGTTGGATAGCTGGAGCAGCTTGTGCAATGCGCACTGTCCTGTCTTAGCCACTGGGGATAGAGGACTTCACCCCAAGTGTTTCCACCCTCGCTGCCTGGAGGCCCAGGACCTTCGAGGGCAAATTTAGCTGGCAACTGAAGGAACTATATATTATCAATTGCCATATGCCCTTCAGTTACTGAATTGTTGGGTTGCTGATTTGCATTAAATTTATGGCATTTAGATTAGTATTTATAATCGAACACTTCACAGGTGTATATGAAGAAAACAGTAATAAGTATGGGAGTCAAGTAAAAGTAACATAGATCATCATGCAATTAATTATTATAAAATTGCTATTATAAACAAAAACTATTGAATGGGTTGAGCATGGCAATACTATGATCAAAATTTAATAATGCACCTGAATTGTACAACATTTATGGCTGTCATTGCTAAGTATGGGATGCTAAGGTAAAGGAAGCAACACAAGTTTTAGCATTTTTTCCAGATTTTCCAATATTATGAACAAAAAAAGAATGATGAAACTAATGTCAAAAAGAAGATATATCATTGGCATTTGTTATTGATGTAAGGATCATAGAGTCATTGATATGAGGGTTTCAAAGAATACCTGTCCAAATTTTCATATAAATAAAATTATCTGTCATAAATGGTCATGAAACCCCAAAAAGGTATCTCTACACTATTTTAGACATATTCTTACAAAATTTTGCTCGCATGTAGGTGCAGTAGTGTGCGAGTCCTACTCTGGAAACAGGAATATTTATTAGTTTTTTTCATTTGTCTCTAAATATTTTAAAACACAGCTCAGATATGTCAATATGACTATCAAAATGCACAGCTAAGCTATTTAGAGTAATAACATGTACAATTTTGTTAGGGTCATTGCATGAATGGTACAGTTATGCTATCAAAATAAAGTTTAAAAAGTGAAAATACTATAATTTAGATATGTTATTGATACAATTTCATTCATGTCAGGTAAATAGTGTCTTTTATATGGAGGTTTGAAAAAGTAGGAATGTTCCCTATTTTGCCCATATTTTGAAAATTGTATAGTATTTACAGCCATGAGACCCCAAAAAGGCACCACTGCACTATTTTAGGCATATTATAACGAAGTTTTAAGCATGCAGGTGCAGTAGTGTCAGAGTTGAGCTCCAGAAAAAAAAAAATATATTATTTTCTATTTTTCCCAAATTCTGTGAAACAGCCAACATATGTCAATGTGACTATCAAAAAGCACCACTAGGCCATATAGAATATTACTGTACAAAATTTCATTAGGGTAAGTGCATTAGTGTTAAATTTCTGCTCCGGAAACGAAAGAGCGTTACGCCCGCCCTCCGGCCCAACCGGAGCCCCCCCCCCCCCCACCCCCATCAGAGGGACACTGATGATAACAAAAACACTTTCGAACTTTGTTTGCTGAGGGTTAAAAACTTGGTAGCAGACAACTTACATTTATCATTTGTCAATACATCAGATGGAAATATATTATTGGAGAAAAAAATAGTTTATTTTAGTAGAGTTAGTAGATACCGATTAGCAGCAAAAACCATGACCAAATAACCGTATTCACAGCAGGTAATGCTTAATTACCTCGTATAGTCCAGTAATTAACCGGGTTCAACAAAATTGCTTTACTTCGTTTTTCAGTGAATTTGGGTTGATCAATATGACTGTTATCCAGGAAAGAAAATCTAACAAAATCTGCTCATTGCTAATGACTCAAACAATATACCTAACCTGTATCTTGTGAAATTAGGCCTATATACATATTATAAGTCTATTTTTGCAGGCAGAAGAAAGTGTACGATGAAGATGTCTGGATTGGCTTAATGCATGAAACAGGAGCAGGAGCTGAGGGGCAAAATAAAGAAGAGGGTTGGATGTGGGTGGATTATACGCCCTATGATTTCAGAAAATGGTTATCTGATGAACCACAGAAGGATGAGAAGTTTGTCCGATTGAAAGAGGGGGAGTGGAAGGGGATTAGATATTCAAATAACATGTACAAATATTACCTCTGTCAGAAAGGTAATTTAAGTATATTACTTTCCAAATGTTATCAAAATACATATTTTAAGCAATAAAAGCAACAATGAGAGGCACCTGATAATTCAAACATTCCCGTATTATTAAGAATATAGATATAATTAGAAAATTAGAAAATAATTTATACTGAAAGAACATTTACATCATAATTCAACCCTGCCAAACATTTATTTTGAAACTGTTATAAGTAAATAATTGTATCTGTGTTGCTCTAAAGTTTAAACAGGCATTTCCAATAAATAAATTTGTTTACAACTGATCTATATTACACACTGCAATTAAGTTCTAGCGCAGATCCTCAGTTACTTTTCTACACTGTATTTATGTGCTCCTGGAAGCTGTGAAATAATGTACATATTATAACAGAGCCCACAGAGATTCCAACACAAGGTAAACCACCAAATAATCCTCAACACGGTGAAACCACACAACCAATATTTAAGAATACATCAGGAGCAGGGGAAAGTGACTCCAAGGTTACTGCAAAACCAGCTGTAAATGGTGGTCGAAAAGGCAATTATAGCTTTAGTTCTAATTCTTCTTTGCAAGGTCAACTCTTATTGTTTCCAAGAGTAAAATGTTCTAAAGTATTTATGCGCCAGGGGTCATTCAAATCACTAAATGCTTCTAGACATATTTTTAAGGATATCACATATTCAAATGAAAAATATCAGCCAAAAATGGTATTAGTCGCCACTTATGGGCATCCTGTTTATACAAGGCTTGTGACAATCTTTGTAAAATGCAGTTACTTTACAATTTAATAGAAATTAAATAAATGAAAATATGCAACTAGAATTTAGAGCTTGTATGAATGTGCCACAACAAAGAGAACAACGGAATCAGTTACACTAATAGAGTCTTGATATTTCAGAAGTTCCGGTACTTGGACTAGCACTTGGTGTAACTTTTGGTGTGGCTATCATTGCTTTGGTTGCTGCAGTGATTTTCATGAGAACGTGAGTTTAAACTAATCTAATTCAAAGTTTAAATGATTGCACTTTTTTCTTATGATACGCTGTATAACATATACAACCCGAAAAGGCAGGGACACATCTTAATAGTTCATGTTTCCAATTCTTAGGCACAGAAGTGAACAATTCAATTCTATGTTAAATCGTTTGAAGATTGGTCCATCTCCTAAGAAGAGATCAGATGGTGAGTTCTGTTCATTCAAACCAACCTGCAACACTCTTATGTAGATAAGGTATGGCACAAAAAAAAACAATCAGCTCAGTATGAATGTAAGTTCCTGCATACTTATTCATCACTCTGTCAAAAGACCTTCTTCCAGTCTACCAAGTAACACTCTCAGATGCAATGGCCATTAATTTCCATATATACTTGGTGGTGATTTTGGTTTCTTGAAGAAGTAGTAGTATAAGTTGAGATTAACAATTCAAGAGGACGGAATGGTCACAGTGCACATTATAGCCCACAAAAATTTATAATACCTATAGGAGCATAAGAGTATGTAACAAACATGAAAGGGGAATTAATGTCAGATTGGTGGAGAATATTGATATAGCTTATGCAGCCAGTAAAGCACACATGCTACCAGAATGTGTTTCCTGTTAATTTCCAACTGCTTTTTTCTTCTTTTAAAAATGACAACAGAAGACAAACTTACTTCTCTAAATATGTACACTTCCTTAGTAGTTAATATTTACATGACTGGTTAGTTTTAACAAGTGATACCTACAATTGCATATATAATCTTGCCAGTTCTGCCAGCCAGTTATAACCCCTTCCGCCCAAACAGGAATGCAGTATCGTTGTACATATATAAATGAAATATTGCAATTTATCAACGGCAGGTTGTCAATGCCGAAGACATCTTTTCTATGGCATTTCCAAATTATCAACCTTTGGGGAAAAAGTGTCAAGAGGTTGCACATGGAATTGTTTGGCTCTGTTTGAAATGATTGGGTTTATTTGGCACCTTTTAAAAGGTTCAAGAAGGTTCTAATTGTGATATCAAGCCTCAAGTTTATGAATGTTTGAAGTTCTTAGTTTTTCCAAATCATAAGAGGCCTCATAAAAAAAAAAATAGTTTATTGAACTAAGTGAACAACACTGTATATTCATAGGCAGATAAATCAAATCTAAGGATGCCTTATACATAACTGTCCTGCCAAGCGACCCTGGACTGCATCAAAATGGATGAACTAACAGTCAAGGGCAATTAAGTTGGTGCACTGCACGTGCAGAAATCATCTCGCCAGAATTGTCTCTAAATTAACAATCAAAATAAGTTATCAATTACATCAATTTGCACTTCTGATAGAAAACGCAATGGATAATTTTGTTTCTATTTATGCATGCCTGGGCTCTGTACATGGGTTCTTTTTTGCACTGATCCAATTGTTACTCAAGTGTGGGGAAAAGTATGCAGCAGGGAGGTGTCACTCAAAGAGGAAGAAAAATGACACAAATTGGGAAAGAAAAAATTAGCAAAAAGCAATCTACATATTATAACTCAAGTGTTCTGTCAACTTGCATAACTGTGACTTTTTAACTATTCTGCTATCTGTGTCAGTCTGTCTTTCTATCTGTCACACTGTTATACTCTGTACATCTATCTTGCTCTATAAGATTGTTTATATTTCAGAAACCGCATTTTTGATTCGTAAAAAATTTGATACGGAGAACTCTATGCCTTCACAGCTTTATTATTTGCTAAAGCATTGGCATATCACATTTACCAAAATATATATCTGATTTCAGACGATAGCACAGAATTCATAGAACAAATTACTAGCAATGCTGAGGTTATCCCCACGAGACCTGTTGCGTCCCCATCACACAATGTCATCATACCTGAAGAAGAAAACCTTTTTCAGGCCAAACAAGACCACAGAGTGATACCTGCAAAACCATACTCCGAGAACCCAATCCCCTTTTACGCGACTGTCAATAAGACTAAAGTTGATAAGAAACCAACATCAATTTACGCAACTGTTAAGGGATATTTCACAATTACATCTCTGCCAAAATTGAAAAAACAAGAGTCAGTGGATGCAACATCAGACCGAACGTATGAAAATACAACCATCTCAACAGTCATCCGGGTTGAAGAATTGAACGATTGGGTCAAGCAAGCCACTGCCTCCAAACTCATTGAAAACCAATATAAGGTAAAATACAACTTCATAAAATAAATCCCAACCACCTTTGTAAGAGGACTTGTTAGTGTTTTTCTAACAACTCTTGGTAGAAAGCAATCCTGAAGAATCAAATAACAGCCCTAACGTAACTTGAAACTGCTTTGCGCATTCTCTCATCAATTGTGAATTTGTCTCTCTTTAGCTTCGCCATCATTATCGGCTTTTTAATTCTTTACTTTCAGTTGTAATGTTACTAATTTTGCAACTCCGAAATTGGAATGATAATAATTCCTCAAATGTGACATGCATCGACTCCATGCATATGTCTCTCTCATACTTTCTGTGCCATTCACTCTCAATCAATGTCATTCACACACCAGTCAATAGCCAGACTTTGACTATACATTAATACAGACAGACTGAGACAGCTAGACAGACAGACAGCACAAATTAATTTACTAGCACAGGACAGTGTGTTGTGAGAAAAATCCTGCTTGTTGTACAACATCAATACACACATAAATTTGAAGTTACTAAAAAGTCATGACATCCAGTATTTTTTAATTTCTACCACATAATAATACCCATTTTTCGTTTAAGCCAAATTAATGAAATGTGAATATCCACAAATAGGGCCGTCTATTTAATACAGGCCTAATGTACTCATGCTATATACTAGTGTTTTTCAATATTTTAAACTTCCTTTTTGAAGGCAATTTTTTTCTGGGCGAGTTTCGATATTTGACTCAAATGCATATTAAAAAACAAAACTCATTTTACATTTTTCAAAACATAGAGAATTCATTTAAAGCTTTAAATTAATTTGTGGTAAGGTTTAATTGAAAAATGGCCGACCTTGATTAAAAAATTCCTAAAAATTAATCGATGAATATGTTACCATAAAACTTTGCCCAATGAAAATGTTACATTATATAAAACCTAATTAAGATCCAAAGAACTTGCTTATGTGCACAGTTATCTTAAATTAAGCAGTCCTGTTTACAATACCATAAAAAGCAGTTACGCTGCAACCTAAATGAATATCTTTGTATTTTTTTCTAATCTTCCAGAGTTTGCCTTCATCTGATCCAAAACAATTGAAACAATTCTGCAACCAGGAACAGTTCAAGCCTAAGAACAGATACAGGAATCTTGTGCCCTGTGAGTATAGCACAATAGTCAGTAAAGACTCTCGAGATCTCTCCATACCAATATATTATTGTCACCTGTATGAAGGCAAATAAATTCGTCTTCAGTCTTAACTGTAAGGTTCTTGAGTTCCCTCAAATGTTTGTAGTTTGAATAGTACTAGGTCACTGACCTAGCTGGGGTCCCTACACAACAAATAAAGAGAAACTTCTTGATAACTCAATTAACATTTATCTTTACAGATGACAGCAACAGAGTTGAGTTATCCCTGCTGCCAAATGAGCCCTATTCCCATTACATCAATGCTAGTTATATCAATGTAAGTATAAATCTGCAATTGTTCTTTCTATATATACAATTATACTTTGGTGTACTTGCCAAACTAGCTGTACTATGACATTACCTTTTTTTTCAGGCCTACAAGCGAAAGAAAGCTTTCATTGCCGCACAAGGTGACAGTCTTAATCTCTTCTCTCAGACAATGTTTAAAAATTAGCTGCGCTTAAAATGTTTAAATTTTTAAGGGATAGCATAGGATACGATAAACTCAAAAATAGTAATACTTTTTTTTTAAATTCCAAGGTCCCACAGTCCAAACAGTGAAAGACTTCTGGAGAATGATTTGGGAGAAATCGGTCAGAACCGTTGTCATGGTTTCCAACCAAATCGAAACAAACACAGCGAAGGTAATACCTTGATACAAAATTATATCAAATCAGAAGTAAATGCTGACGATAACAGATTATCATAATAGTTCAACCTGCCTACAGACATTTTTACGTTTACTTCTTTTCAGATGAACTTCGTGCAGTACTGGCCCAAGGGTAAAGAAAAGGAAGCATTTGGGGATGTATCGGTTTCACTGAAGAAGGTGGAAAATCTTCCAAATTATATCGTTCGTCATATGTCCATTTCAAAGGTAACACAGAAAAAAGGACAAATATCACATTGGATTGTTTTTGTTATATAAACCTAAAAGCTTCACCAACATCTCGTGACCTTTTTTGCCTCAATTTTGAATATTAATGCAACGTTAATATATTCCATATTATGAAGTAGTATACAGTTCCAACTGTTGCTAGGTTAAACATAAAGGTTGTTACTTTAATTACTACATTGTGACAACATTGGAAAGGTTAGAATGCACCTGAGTGACAAAGATTATCCCTATAAGCATTGATAAGAAGTTTAATTGGTAGATATATGGACCAGATGATGTCTGGTAGTTGTGATACACACCTTTTATGTGTCACCAAATGTACTTCTTTTGCTATAAACATTGTCATTGTCTTTTATTGAGATGGTCTTATATTGAATTGAACTGAGATGACTATCAGACAGGAATAATCATGAGTGACCGAGTGCGGTCAGCTATGGTAAAGGATAGATCACTGCAGCAATCTGAGGTCAACCGTATCATATGGGCCGCACTGTATGTAACATTCAGAAGCACAATTTATGCCTTTAACTGAACAATAGAAACATTTATATCTTCAATAGGGTGGTGACATCAAGATTGTTAAACAGTTCTTCTTCAAAGCCTGGCCTGATCATGGTGTTCCCAAACACGCTATGGCGCTTATCAACTTCCGTGATAAAATCCGGAAAGAAATGTCAAAAGGAAAGGATCCAGTGTTGGTACACTGCAGGTATGTGTGGCTTATTATCCCCAGTAAATGGTACCAGCAAAATATTACTGATACATGAACTCCTACATATCAGTGTCCGGCATTCCATCTTGAACTTAGACCTCATTCATTTACACTAAGTAATTTATTATCATCAATTAAATATCATCTTGCCAAATGTATGCCTGTAACGTTGTAAAGAAGCCAAGATTTATTAAAATCTAACAAACCTGGTGAGGTTATTGTGTTGTTACTGAATCACAACCAATTTGAAACAGTAAGAAAATCTGACAATACGAGTTTTACACATCATTATTACACATTTATGAGATCATACAGCATCTCTGTAGTGCCAAAAAGGTTTTGGTCATTTTGAACTACTCAGTATACGATTGTCGACTGCATTACTCAACATCATTACTCAAAAGCTACAATGTTTTGCAACAAACCATAACGAATTTGTTGGCACCTAATATTAATTGAATTGCTAGTTACAACCCAACCTCAAAATAAAAAGGTTTCGGGATATCATTGATGACACATATGATGATATATAGTTAGGGTTAAATTCTGTGGCCACTAGTGATGAAGTTGCCCAAATGATGGGATGGCATTATATGTGATGTTCTTGCACAATTTGACCAAAGTTGTTCTTGTGAAAATAACAATTATTTTCTGTCGTAATTCTGATTATCAACATGGTTTTATTACAGTGCTGGAGTGGGCAGAACCGGTACATTCATAGCCATCGACTACTTACTGGAGCAAGCTGCGAAGGAAGGTGTGGTCGACTTCGTGTCCTGTTTGAGGAAGTTGAGGGAGCAACGGACGGATATGATCCAGAAGTTGGTGAGTGGGACTTTTCTTCTGAAATAAGACTATGTAGCATTTGTACCTACATTTACGACTGAAAATATCCTAATTTAAAAAATTTCATCAGGGATTTTACTGTATGTTTCCACAAGCTTCTTTAGTAGTAGGTTTAACTGCAGTTGCTTACACCATTAGAAGAATCAACCAGCCATGAACTGCAAACTGACCAAGACTTTTGAACACTGAAAGTTGAGCTTTTTCTCTTCTTAGCAACAGAACTATTGGTCAAATCGGATTTGACTGGAGTAGGATGTTGACACAGAATCAGGACATTATTAAACTATTTGGGAAAAAAAGAAGCCAGAGTCGTACCCTATCTCAGATCCATTTAAAGATACAAAATTGTCACCCAGATTACAAAATTCAAAATTACAAAGGAATATGAATCACATGAAAATACCACATGGTTATATATACATATATCATCTTCATTTCATACCCAGTGGCACACAGAAATTTGGAAATGTATTTACACATGATTTTTTAAAAGATATATTTTAATTTACAGTAATTTGATATACGAGTTAATTCACTTCAGCAATTGTCAACATGCAATGCCTCTCTCTGTCCCTCACCAAAAGTAGTTCCTTGAGGGTGTATGTCATACGTTGGGCATCAGCAGTTTTACATGTCTTCATGCAGTGAGATTTTGCTTTGCTATATTTTGATACATAATAACTAGTACCCAGTGCCTTACAACAGTACTCAACATTTCTTCTCAGTAACGAAGAGGCAATGCTCATAGCATTTTGCATCACTTATGCAATTACTGGGACCTTGTGATTCAGCAAATTTTAACATCCTTTGCATAAACATGTGTCCGGCACATGGCATGTCTGTGAGGCATGCTACAATATCACATTGAGTCTTATATATGGTAATTTCCATATTTGCCATAATGCTTTTCGCCACACAACGCAAAGTTTTTCGATACTTTTGAAGTTCTGTAATAATGCACCATAGAATGATGACCAACATTTGATGAAAAGCTCTGACTGAATTTCTGAAGACAAATCTGCAACAGAAGCTATTACATAGTCTGTAAAACTTGGCAGTAATCCCATCAATATCTGTGCATCGAAAATAACCTGTGACCTAGATGTTTTACTGAGCTCATGTTAGTCAGTTCTGCATCACCCATTATGATTTTACTTGAGACATTTCCGTGCCGTTGAAATATTATGAATTGACTTTTACTTTCATTAAAAGCCAAATGATATTCCTTTGAGTATGTTCGACACACTTCAATAATTTTTCTAACCCAAGCTTTGTAGGGGACATAAGCACTAAGTCATCTGCATATGCCATGCATCCCATCATTAGGTTACAAAAATGTCATTAAACAAAGTCAATACTCACTCGGTGAAAGAATCTTCATGCTGGGATACCAGACAGTTTGCTTCTATATTTACATGCTCAGCAAACTTAAAAAAGCTCTTCTACGGTTCAATTCTTCTGAGATAACTTATAATAAACAATGCAATAAAAATTGATGTTTCACACAATCAATTAGTCACTGTCACTAACAATTAAGGGCAACAACTATTAAGTCAGCTTACTTAAAAAGAGTTGCGTGTTTGTTCAACCAAATTCCCCTAGTAATGTCTGGTACACCTGCACAAAATAATTGTTGTTTTATTTGTCATGTTAATCCAGACCTTTCTTTGCTGTTGTATAAGTCTGGCAGAATTTCTTGAGCCACTGTGGAAGTAATCTACATTCATTAATTTAAAAAAGATTTGTCAAAAAATATATACATGTATTTATCAAAACAAAGCAAATTAACAAGGGTCGCATGTGACTACAGTACTTTATATTTAAAACCAATGAAACACAACCAAAATACTTTAAAAACTATATTATCCTACTACAATTCCACAAACAAGACCAACTTCACCCCAAAGATAATTATTAGTTAGATACCGTTTGATTGTATGTTGTGTATTTTGAATTAAGTTAAATTTAACATGTTATAACTTCATTGTTCACTGTCATTCTTATTTTTAAACAGATCCAGTACCAGTTCTTGATCAGAGCAGTATTGGAAGCTATCACCCTGGGCCAAACTGCAATTCCATCTGCCCAGTTTGTAAGCACAGTCCAGACATTCAGAGACCCCCTGACTGATGGGGAGACAAGGATGCAGAAGCAGTTTGAGGTAATTGGCCAAAAGATGTTTCAGATTATGAGCAGTTTCAGTGAAAACTATAATCAATAAATCATCCAAAATATGATGCATAGGGCTAAATGGTCGAGCAAAATTAAAAGGTCACTCGCGACAGGATCCATAAGGAAGCAGTCAGAATAGTGACATGCAAAAGTAGGTTGAAACAAGGAAATAGTCAAGAAATGCTTTAAAAAGCATGATATGCATGAAAGAAGTATGAAAATATAGCCATAGCTTATATAAAGCCAAAAGAGTAACAAATCCAATTAAACATGCTAGAACGTCAGCATATGTATGTTGCATACATGCAAATCTATAATTAATTTTATCATAATTACAAGGAAGTATTTAATGCAGTTATATATGAACTCGCCCCCCCCTCCCCCACCCTAACATAATTCAGCTGTATGAGAAAATTATTTCATGTAACTAAAAAAGGGACAGACACAGACAGTTTGAAATTGATAAACTGCTCATGACCAATATATGTAATTTTTTTCTTTCTCTTTCATAGATGTTGGCACACTATTTTACTGAAGAAAACAGCTCAGACGAATCGGCACCTGGCAAGCTTCCCGAAAATATTAACAAAAACAGAAATCATGAAGTTCTTCCTGGTTAGTTTAATAGCTTTGAATCAAAATTCGTGTCATTATGTATATATAGCTTTCTGCAAAATGGACAAAAAATATTCTAATCCCATGGTCGTTTTTTTTTTAAGTTTCGTAACTGATTTTCTGAATAGATTAAATCAAACACATACTTAATTAGAATATATTTATATAGCACTCAATGTATATTTTTCCTACTTATCTTAAAAATGTTAGTATAAGGAAACTATTATTTTTTTCATATATATATATATATATATATTTTTCTTTTATGTATTTCTACCAATAATTAATATTTCACTGGAGGGACTGTCATTATTCCTGTTATTTCATATATGAGGTGCCATGGCCTAGTGGTTAGGTGCTCGCCTTCAAACCAAAAGGTTGTAGGTTTGAGTCCCCACCATGGCATGGAGGAACTGATATCTTTCGTAACTTTTTGCTCCACTCCACCCAGGTGTAAATGGGTACTTGGCTATAGGCAGTTATGGCAATTGTAAGCACGTAGCCCCTGCAGGTAATTCTGTGTAACAGGCTGTATACTCCCCATGGAGTTGAGGAAGGCTCAGGCTTGAACAGGCCTGCCAAGGGTGTAATTGTAAAGTCGGTTGAGACTGCTTGGACAGTGATAACGGACTATAAACCACATTTACATTTCATTTACATTTTATAGCTTCCTCCAAAAGAGTGCTGCTGATGACTCCAGTGAGTGGCAAAAATGACTACATCAATGCTGTATTTGTCGAGGTATTTTTAATTCACTTATAATTCATAATTAAACAAGACTATACACCAAGTATTCTTACCATTGTATTTTGCCTTCTATTAACCTAAAGACAACTAACCGCAGACTAGTAAAATTTGATGCTTAGAGTGACTTTCCACAGTAATATATTACAATCTTTACCCAGTCATATTTGCATATTCATAAGCCATTCTTATTGGATTTTATTATTTTTCTGTGTAAAAATAACTTTATATCATAATATCCAAATCATATAGGTTTAATTAGATGAATGATAATGAACTGGGCTAAAAGTCAGGAATTGTAAAGTTGTATCATCATATGATCATCATAGATGAGCAATTTATTGGAAAAAGCACTATTAAAAGTATTTACGTTAATAACATTATATTTAATCCATTTCACAGGGACATGGAAGAAAGTCAGCTTACATGGCCACACATGCTCCACTTCATGACACAATCATAGATTTGTGGAGAGCAGTGTTTGACTACAACTCCAGTGTAATAGTCATGTTATGTCCCAAATATTATCTCAAGGTATGAATTTTCAATATATTTTATGTCATATTTTTAACCAAAATATATCAGCAAAAACATACATTGCAATATAATTTCAAAGGAAATTCCCAATAATTTCCTTATCTCTTATGAAAAACATGATCTATCATTTATCAGTTTTTTTGCTTTACACATACTCTCGTTTTATTATACTACAAATGAATTGGACCATAAAATGTCCATGTAGATGCAACATTATAAATTACACTTAAGTTTATTGGGGTGGGGGCCTAGCTCAGTGGTAGCACGCTGGGCTTCCAACCACTGGGTCCCGGGTTCAATTCATGGTCGAGCCTAAGTTGGATGGCTGTTTCATCCTTCGTCTCATTGCCATGGTCCCTACCTGTCCTAATTAGCCCATCAGGTGCAGAAATACAGGACGTAAAGCCCTAATCCACCACCACCACCACCACCTAATTAGCCCAACTGGTGCAGAAACACAGGACGTAAAGCCCTAATCAGCCACCCACCCAGTAGCTCAGTGGTAGCACACTGGGCTTCCAACCACTGCGTCCTGGGTTCAATTCCTGGTCGAGCCTATGTTGGATGGCTGTTTCATCCTTCGTCTCATTGCCATGGTCCCTACCTGTCCTAATTAGCCCATCAGGTGCAGAAATACAGGACGTAAAGCCCTAATACACCTACACATACCACTTAAGTTTAATGTATATGGGTATAGGCGTTTGATTCATTGTAATCAATGTCAAAATGATTGTGTAAGTTAGGACATAATACATGACATAATAAGCCGTTCTTCCTTGTTCTAACATCAGACAGGATCATGACATTGTTATCTATGTACAAAATGTACAAAAGAAAATATAGCAAATAAACATCTTTCTCCCATTAGACCGAAGAGGTGTATTATCCCGAAGGACTTGGAGAAAAGATGGACATCTTTCCGTTTGAAGTGGAATGCCTCGAAGAAGATGAGCACATAGGAGTCCGAAGAAGCCAACTCAGTCTCAAGTATTGTGGCTTGGTAAGAATATAACATTTGTTGATATATCAGGCAGGGGTTGAGAATCAAGCCCAGAGTCCTAGCAGCAGTTGATGCGAATATCTACTAGGCCTGTGTAGCACAAGTAGCACAAGTTATACTTTTAAAGAACCTGAGATAGTGTGCACTTCATTTGTAGTAACTTGTACAAATTACCTACTGGCTGTTTTAATATACAGATGGGAAACTATGTGATAGAATCACATTTCATATCGCAAGTCTATTAATTCATGTTTGAGAATGTATTATATCCTGTTTTATATGAATCAAGTTCTTATGATATGTACCCAGGAAGTAAATGAGCTATCTGTCCTTAAACTTACAATTTAAGATTATGCCCTTTTGGTGCTTCTGTAAGTCTAATAAAACTTTCTTCGATTATTTTACTTTAAAGGAGAAGCAAGTGCTGCACTTTTCCCTAACGGAAGACTTGTCCGCCATGAACCTTGAAGAGAAGATGTCCACCATATTCCACATTTACGAAAATGCGAAGAAATGGCAGCAACAACAGACAGAAAAGAAAGCCCCTGTCACCGTCCACTGTTTGTGAGTGTTGCTCGTTACTTCATCCTTTGTTAACCTATTTATGAAATAATAACTTGCATACTTTGGTCATAGGAACAGATATAAACACTGAGCAGATTTACATGAGAGATTGTTTGAGCCAACCTGTATCCCCTCAAATTTAGTATCATCCCATTGGAAACTTTCTGAATTATCTCGAAGTAGTCATCGCTGTTTCCGTTCCTTCACTTTTTTGGACTGAAGATTTTTAGTAGCCACTGCTGGTCTGAAGCTTAGTCAGCTTATATAACCCGCTGCCATTGGCAGACGTAATGATGAGATAAGGGAGTATATACCATGTTATAAAAAATTACACATTTACTCCATGGGTAGTCTTGCCCCAGCACAGACAACAGGCCCGTAGCCAGCCGCTTGCATTGTTAAAATTGTGGACTTTCAATACATTAAAAAAATAGCATTCCCTTAAGTGGACCAATGTGTGGACATGGACCAAGTTGGTTGGACCCCCTCGAGCCCCCCCCCCCTCCCCCCCCCCCCACTTTGGCTACGGGCCTGACAAGTTCCATGGCGCTTAACATCTCCTGCCATTGACATCCAGCTCAAAAAGTGTCCAGGCCGGAATTTGAACCTTACACCTTCAACTCACAAGTAATTACCCAGTACGTTTGTTGACTGATGCCTTAACCACGAGGCCACCAATGGGTAAATTTCATACGAGTTTGTTAAACATTTTACAAATATTCATATCCTTCTAGGGAAGGCACAGAATGGACAGGTCTTTACTGCACCCTCAGCAACCTCTTTGACCAAATGAACGAGGAACAGGAAGTGGACGTCTTCCATGCTGTTGGCCAATTGCGTCTTGCCAGAACCCAATTTGTCTCAACCTTGGTAAATATAAACTACTGTGGAACTATTAGTAATATTAGTACTTTTATAGTCATAGTTGCCCATTATATACTTATATGTCCATAATATATCACATAATATTCAAATTATAAAGCATATTGAAATTGTTATTGCATAATAGTGGTCTACCTTGATTGATGAATAATTTACTACATTTAAGGGTATCATAAATCATGATCATTCAAGTATGAGTGATACTGTTATTCGTAGTCCAAATATTGAAGGATAGTAATGGGGGACTCAAATGCAATATTTTATACATTTTCTTTTCAGAAACAATACGAATTGATCTACGATATTTTAGCTTTGTACATCGACCAGTTCAACATGTACTCAAACTTCCAGTGATATCAACTGTTACGAAATTAACTTCTACCTTGATGTTCGTCTTGTTTATTGACTTAAGCTGTGCATCGTAGTTTATTCCCATTTGGTATTTAGCTTTTATTTGCTCCAAACATGGCATCCATGGCCAGTCATGCTTGCATTGCAAAAAAGTTGTTATGCAGCAATTTCATAACTAACAATTTTTATTACTCTGTACCAGTATATGCTAGAAAAGTAACTACCAACATAATATTTGGTTGTCAGTATATTCTATGATACATTTAACCAGACACGTCATCTGTATTTTATTATTCAAGAATCTTGAGAGTCACTATTGTTCATATCTTGAAATACAACGCTTGTGATCCATGTTTTTTTCTCATTGTTACGAATGTGATTTTTACGAAGTTTATTCATATAAAAGCTGGAAAGAAATATAAATTATCTAGTCATGTATTTCCCCCACAGTTCAACTGATTATGCCTATAAGTACCTCAAGATGAGGCCTTCAAAATAAGGTGGCCTCTGAAACTTCAGACCCAAATTCACCAAAAGGATAGAAACGTCCCCACAGCAGGGTTGAACTGTGTTCGTCTCTTGAGGGAATGAGCCAGGTTCAACAGGCTAAGCCAAGACATTGTCCAGTCAAATTGGATATTGCATTCAACCAGCTAAAGTTATGCACGCTAAAAATTTTCCCGTTTTGATGCATACCAGAAGCTCCCTATGACCTGTGGTGTATGCTGGGGCACGTTAAAGAGTCCATTTATGAGCAAATGCATAACATGTCGACTTTTAAGCCTTATTATTGCACCTATAACAGTTCGGCCACAAAGGATATCCCTCCTAGCCAAGTGCTGGGAGATAGGGTTATTGCTGATGTCCAGATTCTTGTTTATATGGTGATTTTGACACACACCAGAAGTCACACATGGCACCAGACCTATTTACATACCTGCTGTGAGGGGGGGGGGGGGGGGGCTTGAAACTGCCTACCCTCAGAACCCCACATGCAGCTCACAGAGGTTCCCCGGCCGGTGCACCATTTCATGAGCAGCTTTACTCGGCACCTCTTAACAGTTCAGCCACAAAGGATATCCTTCCTAGCCAAGTGCTAGGAGATGGGGTTATTGCCGCTGCCCAGGTTCTTGTTTATACTGTATAACAGTGGGACCTACATCTGTCTTGCCACAAATACCCAGTTGACAGAATTTCTTTTCCTGAATCTTCTTCTGGATGCTAACCATATAAAGACTGTTATGAGCCAGATAGCTGTCTTTTGGTCAGAAGCATTGAGACAATTGAGCCAATATAAATGGTGAATCTGGACAATGTAGAATGAAATAAAGAGCAACTGCATGTGATGGGAAACAGAAGCTCATTACTTGACCACCCAGTATTTTGCCAGCCTTGCCGTTTAACTCAAAATGACTCAACTCTGATCAGAATCTATCGAATAACTATCTATACATTTAGTAATCATGAAAGGACCTTAAATGGCATATAGCTGTGTTCTACATCATCATTTTGTGGGGCAATACTGTGACCTACATAATAGGCTACATTTAACCTCAGGAGCCACTTACAGCAGCGTCGGGCAATATCATCTCTTGTGATTTTGCAAGGGTCATACAGGAATTTACAAGTATAGGTTACCTCCTCACCATCATAGCTATGGAGGATTTTTTGTTTATAATTTACCTTCAAGAGAATTTTAAAATAGAAATGCCATAAGGAAGATCCCACCAATATCTTTAAGACCCAACTGATAAACATTTTGAGAGAATGAAAATCCAATAAAGCTATATCTGAAAACCTGTATCATAGGATCTACCCCTCCTCGGATATAGCACCCAAATTCTATGGACTCCCAAAAATACACAAAGCGAACGTCCCTCTCTGACCAATAGTCTCTGCCACAGGCAATATAACATACCACCTGTCCAAGTACCTGACCCAAGTTCTGTCACCTATGGTTGGAAAAACTCCACATTTTGTGAAACATAGTGCAGACTTTGTGAAAAAGATAAGGGAATTGGAGATACCACCAGGGCGAAAATGATATCATATGATGTATTAGCCTTATTCACCAGGCTCAGTGGTAGCGCGCTGGCTTTCAACCACTGGGTCCTAGGTTCATTTCCTGGTCAAGCCTAAATTGAATGGCGGTTTCATCCATCATCTCATTGCCGTGGTTCCTGCCTGTCCTAATTAGCCCATTAGGTGCAGAATTATGGGACGTAAAACCCTAATCCAACCACATCCACCACCTTAGAGATGAGGCAGCACTCTGTCTATTTGATGAAAATCACATGCTCAACTGAACTGAACAATTTCAAACAACAACCAACAGAAAACAAGACAGCAATCCTGGGTTGATAGGCTTCCTTAGATGCCTATGCCTACAACCAACAGGTGTCACTTCAAACTGTATAGTGTGTAAAGCTCCACCTGCTGAGAAAAACGAAAGAGACCAGTGATCTCCATACAATGAAGATCAATGAAAAAGACCCAACTTCTGTTTAATGCAGTAGTAATAAAAGCAATCACAAAAAGCCAAGAACAATTCTATTCATAAAATTTAATGTCACAATTTCATTACCATTATACAATGAGCTAAGATTTTGTGATTACATTTGAAAAATACAAAATACAACACATTCTTATCCATTGTGTTTGAATAACATACATTTGTCTTTGTCATGATTAAACACTGAATTTGCCATGTTGTCATGAACAGATATTGCTGGGTATGTCCTTATTATCAGACACGTTTTCAAAATTTTGAAATATATACAACTTAACAAGAACAAAAGAAGGCAATTTTACTGCTGGAAAACTAATTTGACCATTCACTGGTGATACCAAGAAGCAGCTAATTAGCCTATTTTTGTTAGCGAGGTAATTAATTTAAATTTCTGAAAATGTATTTAGACACCATATTACCAACTAAGATATTACAGACATTTCCTCCAATGTTATGCACCTTATTTGGTTCTCGCCAAAATACAGCTGAACACATTGTTTTGGGAAAAGTCATCATTTTCAAATGATTATTACAATTTTCCTAAGTTCACAGTTATGACAAAGTAATCAAACATACACGTATGTTTTGACAATTATAGCCCAATTTAAGATGTTTATCTACATGCACTGTAGAACAAGACATAATACAATTACTCATGACAAATTTTCGCTATCTAAAACATAATATTTCAAAAAGTAATTTGTTGCTTTATAAAGTTGCATATCCTGTTACATTTTAGGCATCAAGAAAGTTCACTCACAGTAATACTAAGCTGCGCGAAGTATGTTCCCATTATGCATGTTACAGTCTTGGCACAGAACTATTTATCATTAAACATCACATACCAACACGACATTATTTTTGACCAGTAAATAATATAACGTCTATTTCATAGCATGCAGCAGAAATGTTTACTACGCAGTTTTATAAACAGTACTACACAATGTATGCGGTTTACATGTGAGTTTTTTCTTCAAAGCACACTCGATAAAAACTTCTTGCACATATTTATTAGCGGTTAGACGACTTTTCTTTTTGATGTAACCTACGGGATTAACAGAATTGTATTAAAGAAAGCTTTGTAGATAATATCTCAATCATTTGTCACATAGTGGCAAATCTGGGCCAAAACTTTTTGTTTGTCTTACAATTACCATCATTTTTATTAGGAATCTGCAATTTTGAACAGGAAGCTTGGACACTAATTGCTATAACACTAAATATTTCGGCTCTGTATATAAATTGTAAGAACCAACAATTTATTCATGATAATAAGTAAAATATTTCATCCAGTGATCTTTCTCGCTTAAAAAGTAATCGGAAAGCTGATTTACCCTTGTTTTTTTTAAATTTCAACATTGTAAAACATCCATGAAGTGCAAGTTACCCTCAATAAACATATTCTGAACATTATCACCAATCAACTGCAATGATTAAATTCTTTGTTGCTCTGGAAACATGCATAATTGTTTTTTGAAATTTATTTTTAACTTGAAACCAACGAGATATCAGAATAACTTTTTTTGAAGACAATCAAGCCTGATTTTCATCTCTTAAAAATTTTTAATTTTGGTACTTTATCATTGAACTGTCGGACAATAAGGCAATATGACAATTTATGCATGTTTCTCTCTTCCAGTGAATTATATAATTATTATATAGCTCACATTTACCCAAGCAACAGAAAAATTAATCAGAACAGCGATACCGTATAATCACAACTTCAACAAATTCCTACTGGTTGTTAAAACACAAGCAGAAAAAGTGCTACAGGCCTGTTGTCATGGCTTACAGCAGTTACTAAACATGTTACCATGGCAATACAAACACCCTGATTACCTATTTCACTTCTAAAAATGTCAACGATATCTCTTCAATGAAGTTCATTCTTCAACTACCCTACATGTTTTGTATATTTTGTCAAAACCTCAAATTTAACAAAGACAACCGCAATTAAAACAGTTTTATACCCTCAGCAGGCGTGAGCAAAAAACACACGGAAAATGAAAACAAGAACAGACACATTTATACAAGTATATAAACCGCAATTACCATCGCCGTAAACAATTAACAGACTAAAAAAATTATACATTGTTATGTCATATTTTGTGAATCTAATCTTCACTCTCTATTAATCATTTTAAAAAAACCAAGCTGATTGCTCATTATATAATTATATACACAATTCATACAACATGACTTCAATTCATAAAAACACATACAAAGACACCACGCTGATGATTTCACACAATAACAAAATAATCCAACATTTCAAGGACTGGTATTATTACCCTTATTGGACTGACCGACACGGTCAGGCATGTACCCCATGATAATATACACAAAAAAATAATATGGAAAATAAAGTATGAAACAAAATATTCAGAAATTGTGCGATCAATAAAGATATTACTTCTTTTTGGTATGGTATTGGTTTGGTATGATAATTCAATTTGTTTTTATACTTCAAATATTTTTTCAAGAGTCGAAACTTTAAGAGCACCATAAATTTGACTCTAGTCGGGTTTTTTCTTAAATATACTTAGCAATTCAACATAACATACTTCCTGTGTTACTCATTTCAAAAAGCTTAGCAAAGATTTTAGCCGAACAATATTCTTCTCATTATTTTCAGACAAACTTGATTGATTGAATATAATTTGGTAACATCCCTCTAATATAACATAAGGTAAAAAGTAGAAACATTCCCTTATAACTTATAGCAAACGTTATATTGTATATCAATCCAATATGAATCTTGATAAAACTGCAAAAATGCAAATTTATATAAGATCAATATTTTAGGTGAACTCGCTTTTGTATATATAACAAAAAACTTTAAATGAGGTTTCAGTTGGCACCATCTATGTGGCATGTTCTGAGGTAGCTTTTTGGTTGGTTTACATTACAATTTAACATATTTGTACATTAATAACATTCATTAAAATCAATTCAAGCTGGTTAATTAGCAGGGCATTTAATCAGCAGCTGCCTATTACAATACCTGATAAAGTCTTTCAGAGACACAAAATATTCTGTTTGTAAAACAGCAACTAACTTCAGATATTTTGTCTGTATCTCCGACATTCATTCAACAATTACAGACAGAAGCATAAAGACTGTATTTACTATTTTGATATCTCAGACTTTCATTCAACCATTATAGACAGAAATTGAAGCATAAGGACCATATTTACTATTTGCTGTGCTCCTTTACATTCGAATTCAATATTATTGATCACAATATTTTGTAGCCACTTGGGTAACTAATGAGTATATTTTGCGATATATTTGTGTAGAATCATTTCATCAAGTTTCATTTGCTATTTAATGTTTATTAGCCTTCGTCAGTTAAGTATAGTGAAACAGAAAAAAGCTTCAGCGGGAGAAAATTCAGAATCTCGAGAAGATTTCAACACAATTATAGATTGCGAAGATTCATAAATACACCTCCTTCGCGTTATAATTCGGGATCTCTCTTCTGTACATTATGCAAAATTTTGACCATAACATAATATTCCAGATATCTTGTCTTTGTGTAGGATCATAGGTACAAATTTTATTCCCAAATCTGGGCTAGAGACTACCTAAATAATATTGTGAGGTTTTTTAGTGTCATACGAGCAGGAGATACGTAAAATACATGCGTCGCTGGCTGCCAATATAAGAATGGTAAGAAATATGGCACATTTCTAATATATTCATCAGAATCATAATGAACTAACTTATGAATGGCACAACAAGCTGCCATTTTCCTTACAACCAAAAGCATTAAAAAACCACCGGGATTGGCACGCAACATTCATGTACGCTAATTCTCCAACACTGCATGATCGATTTACTAAAATGATCCAACACTTGTAACCCATTTTCTTTAAATTTGCGCTATATATATGAGGTTTTCAGAGCTTCACGATGTATCATGACTGGTCATCAACAGTACCCATGCTGCATTGATGACTGCTTAATTAGTACATGACAATTTATCTTGTAAGCAGATTTCTATAATGTAAAACACAATTTCAGACTAACTGTAAAACCAGCCATCAAAGTACAATTATAATTTAAGCAGATAAATAGCTCAATGAAAACGTATACAGCTGTTTGGGTTAGGTAAGACCTAGGCTATTATAAATCCATTTGAGATCAGACTGATCATTGAAAATACTGTGACTCTATTTTTCCCCACACATGACAGTATATTAGTGTATTTAATGATGTGTTACCCTTAAACCAGACAAAACAATAGCAGCTGATATAGTATATAACATAATACAAAAAGGTATTAATAATTGATTAAAGAAACATTAGCAAAATTCCTACAAAGCCAACAAATGATTACCCTGAAGTTGTCAACCTCTCGCCCTAAACCTACCTATGCGATAATACGTAACAGAAGTTCAACAAGAACCAAACAAGGTTATAATGTACAAGAGATAAATGAAAAGAAAAAAAATCTTAACATATGAAACATATCACCGAGGTGAAAGTAAACGAAAAAAGTTAAGCAGGCAAATCAGACCTTTTATAGTACTTAACCAAAAGCACATAAAAAATTACTAACTGCTTATAATCACTCTACATGCTGTGCCATACAGTGCCACCATACACAATAATACATCAATAACAATAAACACTACACACAAAATGCATTGTAACATTCACTGACTGTTTATACCATTGCCTTATTAACTGCACTTATCATCGATATATTGTCATTGATATAACAATGTTCCACTACATATACAGCAACATTCAATTTACTCCGAGATTAATATAGTATTATATACACACGCAGAAACTCCAGACACGGTGATCGCAGATATACAACCTTGAACAAGTTACCAGCTCACCTCCGTATATTGAATTACAAATATTACCCTATAACCATCAATGTGTGCAGTTTAACAATGAGTTACACTCAATCAAATACAATTCAAGCCATTTTTTTTTTACTTAAAATTGAAAACCTGAATTTTTTTCCATATATTGAGAGGACATTTCACAAAATTACGCACGCCCTAAAAAATTGTCACTTGCATTTTTCCTCAATATTTTCTGAATTTGCAGCTAAGACTTGCATCAATTTTAGAGCACATTCTACTATTAAGCACTCCTTCCTGAACAAAACTAATATTTTTAACTACTGCTAAAGGCTAATTATTAATTAAGCACTAATCATTGTATGATAACGGTTTTATTTAAGCATGATTGGTCTAAGCACTAAAGTTTCAGCTTTCAAAACGCAGAATGCAAAATCTGAGGTATGTCATTTGCAAGTTTTGTTCACGTACAACTGGACCTGATTCAACAGTTAGAAAAGGTAAAATGGCTCACTGATTCACTCAACAGGCAGTACAATAATTACAGAGTGATATTACGAAATCTGACACGAATTTACAAAAATATGACACAATATACACTACATTTATGTCCTGAGATGGTTAAACCAGCCGTTTGATGGACCGATTTGAAGTCATATGACTCGGACCTGAGAATTGATTTTATGGGTGAAAATACTGACTGACAAAATGGCCACTAGTCGCAAAGACTTTTGACCAAAATGGCCACCAGTCAAGGAGACTTCTGACCATATCAGCGTCAACCACATTAGAGTGTAGTCAAGGAGAATTCATTTGTACAAATGTTTTTCAATATAATATTTATAAAAGCTTAATCTAATACCAAGGGGTTTTTTTACAAACTTGCGTACAAACTTTGTACGAAGTTCTTCAAATGATTGCAAGATTAATGCATACAAGTGAAATAATTTTGATTAAAAATGCAAAAATATATGTAATATATGTACTGTCCCTGACTTATATTTCCCTGAATAAGCTGAGAGTGACTCATTTCAAAAGGCATGTAATTATGTCTTACCACCTCAAGTGGACAACAAACTATACTGACTTTGTGTAGCAACATTTTTGGACAATCATGAATACTCGTTTCTGATGGTTTTCCTACAACCATCCCAACTGCAAGTGGCTATCAGTACCACAAAGCGATTCCTCAAGTATACACTCTACTACTGTAAGTCCTCCTCGCCTTTTGGTATGTCGAATATTTCTGCGTAAAGGGGTGGTAGGGTGACCTGTTGCCAATGTTGTCGCAACCACACTAGCTGGTCGGCATGTTTGGATCCTAACATCCGCAACTCAGGCAGTTTCATCAACATATTAGCAAAAAGGTGAGGCTCCGTCGAGTGGTTTCTACTTATCTGGAGTTTCAAGGCTTCAATCAGTTTGTCTTGCATCCGTTCAACAGCCTTAACGTCATGTAGTCCAGGACGATCTAGGGATAAAAAGGACTCAAGTAAGCATCATGTCTAAACTAACATCGCAGAAATTCCTTCATGAGCTACAATCCCAGCTCGATATTGATCACATGAGATGGTAAATTAGAGGTGCCTTGTACTCGGTGACTATGCTGAGGCAAGTGGGGTAAATGTGTAACATGGTGTGGACTCCAAGCAGCCTTACCATCTCATCATTACGTCTGCTCTCTGACAGCTGGTCATATAAGCTTCAGACCAGTACTGGCAGTAGCAATGAGACATTGAAAATATTAATAACGAAGACAAAATTTTGAATATTAATTAGATAGCAATGATAACTTATAACACGAAATCTATGTTAAACAAAAATCAATGGATCATCATGCCAAGAGCAATTAAGACTCACCTGCAGTTGCTAGAACAATGCCTGAAAAGAGTCCAATTTCAGTATCATTCAGACGCAATGCTCCAAAACTGGCTGCAAAGTCAAACATAGTTTCACCAAGCTCCTTCTGCAAGGAAAATCAAACAAATCCTTACAAACCTCATCAAATTAATTTTTCACACAAGTTTACACAACAGACTATTCTTAGACAAGATTATCATACATTTTATGGATAGCTTCAAGATGTATGTAAAAAAGAAATTCATTGAGTTTTTCTCAAATGAATGTACAACTCCAAATTGTAACATCTGTGAATTCAATCTATAATGGCAGTTTACTTGTAATTAGTTTGCACTCCAAAAAACAATAGTCTTAAAACATACTTCACATTAAAATGACAACAACCAGTCATGTTAATCATGATTTAATCACCACACGAAGAATGCATTTATAATGTTTATTTTATAGTAATTATCAACTTACGGTAAAAACTATGTCAATTTGATCCTGAGTAACGACCGAACCATCATGAAATGTGAGCGTATGTTCAGTCTGGTCGTGCATGCGAATATGGCGCAACAACCACATCTCAAAAAAGCCTGCCTTGATGAGGATTAATTGGTCATCTTGAGAGAGGTCTTGGAAACCTGCAGAGAGATAGAACAACGATAAGTCTTTAGACACTGAAGCACCATAAGAGTCCACACTCGTCATCCCTGTTTGTCTAGCCTACTAATAATACTAGAAATTTTTCTTTTGGCAGGCAAACAAATAAGATTATTTCATAATTAAATCACTAAATAAGGCCAATTTTTTTACTTTTCTACTATGAAAGGCAACCAGAGGTCAAAGTAAAAATAAAAAATACTGGGTGTTCTAAGTGCTTATTAAAACTATAAAAACCAAGAAAGCCCTCAAATATTAAATGGCACCAGCTTATATACCATATGTCAAGTTAAAGTGCAGTTTTACTGAAGCACAAAAAACAACAACTCAGAATTACTCTCGCCACTCAAAATTAACCAAATGTCCTTCATGAGACATACCTGGCACTCTTTTGGCGAACTCAACTACCCGCTGAATCGTAGGGTTCATAAGAACTGCCATATTTGCGAACATATTCAACCGCTGTTCCAATAAATCTTCTGTACTCCCTCCTATAGACACCTCGGAACTTGGTTTGCTCAGCTGTAACATAAAAAAAGTTTTATAAATTAAAGATACGGTAGCAGCAATGCAAGCAATAAGACAATCCATGATCAAACAAAACATAATCATGACATATGTTCAAGAAATCCTAAAATGCTTCAATTCTACTGTTCTTGGTATCATTTCAAGGTGATTCACCAACATGTAACTGCCCAGAGAATTTGTCATTATAAATTTAATTCACATAAAAATTAGAAATATATTTATCCGCTCATGATTTGCTTAAGTATCATACAATCATGCTCTATTCTTTCCATAGAGGGTTTGAAAAATTATTTTGCTATAATATTATGACTTTAAAGGCCAATAAAAGAAATCAATTACATTGTATTTCTTCCGAATGTACTTTTTAGCATATCTTTGTTACAAGTTTGAGAGTTTGACACACATGGGTTTGATAAAAGCCTTTTGTAATAATAACATAGAATATTTAACATATCTATGGTTTCCCGAAAGCTTTGTTTTTAGGGAGACACCTCCAACATTTTCACGACAAGCAGGAAACTGAGAATCATGTAATTTATAAACTCACCAATGAATGAGGTTTCCGAACAATCGCTTTAGCCTTATCTTCAGTAAGAACACAGTTGGCGTGATGGGCCTGGGATATGGTCAGGATGATATCATATATGGCTAGTTGTTTACTTTCTATGGCCGTTTGTTCACCCTGGGTTTCCATGGTTCCCATTGTTTGCTGCTCTTCTTGACTTTTTGTGCGTTTTGGAACACGGCCGTATCGGACAGCTGCGGAAATGAAAATATTGTCACATTTGATTGACCTTTTAACAAGCATCACTGCCGACTGGAGTAATAACAAAAATCTACAGTTGCGGAGTCTGAGTGAGCTAATATCATGGTGTTCTACAGTTTGTCATCAGTTTTTTTACATCACAGAAACAAGTTTATTTACTAAAAAAATAATTCTCACATCATCACAAGCTAATGGCTTCCACCGCATACCATATTTGTATTAAATACATACTAGTGCCCATAAATATAAGCATATTCAAATACCCAACAAGTTTGATAGTAAAAATTATGATTATCACATTTAATTAAAACACCGCCATAATTATAAATAAAATATTGTAGAAACAAATACAGATAACCAACATTTTCTAAAGTTATATCCCTTTTAAGTGGCAGAGATAAACTGATGATTACTTACAGTCCCTGGACATGCCGACCGCTAAACACTTCTTGAATCGACAGTACTGACACCGATTTCTGTTGAGTCGGATGACCATGCATTTGCCGTCTCTTAAACATCTATATTCTATTTGCTTTTGTATACTCCTACGAAAAAATCCCTGAAAATAAATCAAGCGGAATCACAATTAGCTTAATCTATCCATACATAATTGTTGCTCATCGAAGTAAGAGATTTGATGCAATGCTGCATATCCTTGACTAAATTAAAAAATATGAAACATTTTGATAATTTTGGGACTACGACAGCAAGCCCAAAAGTCACTATTCTTAGCCTTTTCCCTCTGTAAGTCAGAAAATCACCTAATTTTTCCACACAAGGAAGAAAAAGCATATCTCCCAACAGCCACAATGCATTTTATGGCATTTATTTTCAATGTAAGTTACATCTCTTACTATTCTCAATTCACTGGTTTATATAGTTTAACATGTTTAATGAGAGCATCAAAAATACACTACAAATTAATTTCAGACAAAACAGATCATTGTACCGAATAATGCACAACTTAAAGCTGGATCGTCAATTCAGTGGCATGAGATGGGTATGTCGGTCTGGCTGAATAAATCAGCATTATGGCAATATACTCACCTTGCATCCTTCACATGAAGTTACCCCATAATGATACCCTGATGCCTTGTCACCACAGACTTTACAAGCCACGAAGGTTTGACGAGGACTATTTGAGTCCGCCATCTGAATATTTGGCTCAGATTTTATAGAACAGGCTGAAACAGAAAAGTTTGTACAAATTGGCCTAATTTCTATGGTTACATACATTTATGTAGTTTTTCGATAATTTACTCAGGATTCTGATTGCCGAAGAAACGTGCAACATTCATAGTCTATCTATTAGACCCATACTGATTTTCACATCGTTGGCCGATCAACCTCATGCTCAGTACTGCAAACTTGGCAGGCCTCACTTTTAATTGCTATCAGAATATAAGGCCAGTATAATGTAAGGAATGGTGATATAAATGCAGAACTTTACCCTAGCTCCAAGTTGCAATGAATTATTATATAAATCATGTTTATTGAATGATTTAACAGGAAACCCGGCTCAAGTCTAATATAAACCTGTGACTGACGTCATATGCTTGCTTGGATTCAATGAATGACATCACAAACAAATTACTACTTGTTTTAAAAGTTTTTAATTAATTACTTTCTTTTCTGAACTTAACTGCACAAAGGTTATTCTAACTGTGCTAGAACTAAAAAATATGGTAAAAATCACAATATATTTATAATAAAAAAAACCGAATCACTACAATGTTACTACACGACTGGTACTATTTAAGGACACATCTAGTGCAAATAGCTATATCAGGGCTATATCGTGGTAACTCATTTCCTTAAAATTACATTGTCGGTATTGATCATCAATAATATATTCTCTTTAATTTTGTAATTCTCTATTTCTTTCAGTTCACCGACAAATCACAACTATAACCATCAACTTGGCCAACATCTTACCTGGTTCAGAAATTCCTGAGGGCATCGGAGTCTGATCAGCAGACTGACCATCATTTAAGACTGAAAAAGGATCGTGGTGCATGCCTGTGTCTGGCATGAGATGGGTATGTCCATCTGGCAGTTGGTGCCCACTCTGGCCCGCCAATATCATGGCTTCCGTGTGAGCGATTCCCGGCGGCCCCATCGTACTTGATGCTAACATCGTCGAGCTGCTCGGCCCTAGGGGATGGTTGGAGGTAGAAGTCGCAAGATGAGATGAGGGGTTCATGATGCTGCCTTTAAAGACGTCTGCATTAACGGTTTGTCATTAGCTGAACCACTGGAACAAGACAGTCATCTTAAGTTACAGTTTTTATTTGGTCAGGTCTAAGAAAAACCTATTTCATAACGTACTCGTCTATTAAATAACATATGTATCATGGTCTTATTTTGTGATACATAATGTCGATCCACGTCATACCATATAACAAATTTTGTAAAAAGAACAAATACATCATTTATAGTTACTCCTTATACAATGACATGACTTTGCTTTTTTTAAATATATTTATTCATAAAAATTATTTTGTTCCTCTTAAATAAATATTAATCAAATAATGATTAATGCTGTAAATCATGAATGTTTAGTTCTATAATTTCACGAATATGAAACAATTAAGACTTCTTTATGTATCTCATGGAGCACATATGAAATGATTTATTTATTTGTTTATTAAAGGAATGTATTTTTTTTTATATATAAATATCTATTTATCATTAAAAGATCATTTCATATAGATCTGTAAGTGGTTGTTCAAGTATTTTACCATCATGTCAAGGGGTGTAAGTTCATTTTAAATGTAATTAACAGAATAAGTGCAAGTACAATTAAGAAGGTGTGAATGTTAATTAGCCTTAAACTAATCCTGTCAATTACCCATGATTAATTAACAATCATTGTCACTCACATACTTCACAGTAAAGGTATTAGAGAAATTAATCAAACATGAGTATTTCAAATAAAAGTTAAGTAATACATTTGATGGGTAAACAGTAAGCCAATTGACAGATCTATATATATATAATATTTATACTGGTGCTTAATAGCATAATTATGACACTGTATATTTGTATGTCACATCATTGTACAGAACTTTGCTCTCTCCTACACTTCAGAATCAGAAGGATTATGAAAATGTTCACTTAATGTGCAGTGTATTATATATATATATTATGTATTATATATGCAAGATGGGTTGTCTTGGCTGTGATCCAAAAGGGTGTGATATAAAAAACGTATCATACAAGAAGATGGGTTAGCAATGCAAACCCGAAAGTTTTGTGTAGCTATAATGGAATAGAATCCATATATAAACACAACAATCCATAGTGTGCATTTCAAAATTATCAATTGCACATTGCAGCACAAGTAATTATTACAGCAAAGAAACCTGTTTTATATACTAAAATCAAAAATGTCCAGTCAACTTCTTATGATGTATAAAGAAAATTAATCCTTCTAAGATGCAAAGCTGTAATATGCATTCCTAATACAGGTCCAACCAACCCGTAAAAAGGCTGTATTGAAATAGGCCAATGCAATGTATTGCGAATGTGGATTGACATTTGATTCCAAATTGACAATTAAGGCCAGGAAATACAAATAATTATGGTTAGACCTACAAATAAGTTCCAAAAGCAGTGGTAAACCGCACACATTTTGGCTGCATGGCTAAATAACAGAGCATAATGTTGCATACATCCTTAAATGCAAGCTTGCCACTCCATCATAATGAAGTATGTATTGAAAGCGCACAATTTTTGCCTGTCAAAATGAAAATTTCACAAAAATTTTGAGATCTCAAATATACGCCAATTCAAAGCTATGACGCATGCGATCATTATGAAAGGGATTGGTTCGCAGTGAACAAGAGGCACAGATCACAATTAGCGCAACTTTTACGTAACATGACCGAATCTTACGCCATGATTTTTTTTTCTCTTCAACATCAGCTGTTCGCATCCGAGGGTGTGGACTGAGCGATTTTACAAACATCTGCGCAAAATTTCGAGCACTCACCTTACTGCAGACACTCAAATTGCACGACATCTTGTGCTAGGTGTTTTTCAGCTTCACTTGCATCCTTATTGAGGCTGCCATTAAGATGAAAGACGCAAAATTCCCATCTTCTTTTTAATGTATCACAGCCTCGAGCCTCAAAAATGAACCAGAAAAATATGGCGGATTGTTTCTTTTAAATGGCGCATGCGCACTTGGCGCCTTCGTTTAAGATTTGCTTCTTACGCCAACAACTGTGCTGTAATATTGCATGACATCGCTGTAATTTGGTCTTAACAAAATATAACTTCGATTTGAAACCGAAGAATCAACTAAAAACACTCTGTTTAATCATTTAACCCAAAATTATAACATCGCAGTGAATGACGACTGTTGCGCCATCTATATTTTACTACGGAAATTATTACTAATTGATATTTGCCGAACTGGAGGCTTGCACGTGGCGTCATCTAGCTGTAAGATGTGTTATCAATTTTTTTTGGCAGAGCTGAAACACTTATATATATTCGCCCCAACAGGTATTTTACATGAATATGTCTAAAACAGCTAGTTTGGCCCTTTTAGTCATATGATCATGGCCATATTTAAATATAGAATATTAAATTAAGTTTTCAAGCCATATCGAAGACAAGCTAAGACATTATAGACAAGTCACTATATTTATTCATATATATAATCTCTATTAACAGTACATATATAAAAACAAGGATTAATTGTATAAAATTAAAATTTTAAACATTTTTTTTATAATTTTATACAATTAATTTGAACATGATTTTCATTATGATAGAAAATCGTTATATATATATATATAATAAAAAATAGTTGTATATATTTCCTGCATTCACTCAACTAGCATGAATTTTAATTAGTGCACAAATATATGTTCATATTTCATCTTATTGCTGTATTCTTTGTATATTCAATATTTGACACCACATATCAGAAATAATGAGGGAATTAGGGAATTCAAAAAGTTCTATCGATCCCTGACCAATACACAAATTCTCAACTCAATACACAAACGTTTTCCCCCTGCTGTTTGGCATCAGGGATTACCCAAACCATCCATTAGTACTGTGTCATATAGATTATTATATAGTATAGTATAAACAAGAACCTGGGCAGCAGCAACGTACCCCATCTCCTAGCACTAGGCTATACATGCTATAGGAGGGATATAATTGTGGCCTATCAAGACTGACCGGATTGTTAAGACTATATAATATATTATACATGATATAGTTCAAACTAGGAATATTTAGAGATATTCCTAGGTTCAAACATCAAACTTTGCCATATTGGATTTATGCATCTGCTGAATAATTAATTAGAAATTAATTAGAGGGCTACTCCCAAATGTACATATGTGCATATGTTTTGAGTTCTAACATGAGAAACATGTTTATCATGCAAAATACATGTTGATTTATACTAATCGTGACATACATATCACCTCCTATGGTGGAACTGGTATTGAGATTTTGGTTTTATTTGCTAAAAAAAGACATAAAATATACAAATGGGATAAGAATTTAAAAAATGGTTATATATATACAAGAAAGGCACGGTAACTTCGCAGACCATAGGTAAATTCCATGTACTGAACATGCAGTTGAATATTGACAACAATAAATATAATTATCTAAGTTGCTTAAAAAAATTGTTTTTAATCTGACATAACTGTAAGAAGCCCCATCTGAGTTTGCCCTGTGTGCTTCCTATTTATCAATTGTGATTGTCTTGGATGGAATGAGAATAACATGCAAAAGATAATATATTATTTAAAATTTGTCTAGATATACGTATGGTGCTCGTGTACTATGTGGCCCTTCGCTGAGGACTTGCTGCCGCGCAGTCTATGTTTATTTTCAACTTCGACAGCAAATTGCCCTAAATAAGGCCAACGATTTTGTCAATTTTTTTAATAAAATTAAATATTCACTCTGAAGAAGACTAATTTTGTTTTTTAAGCAAATGTACTAATGAATACGTGAATGATCATAAAAAAATGGTTATCAACATATTTAAATCAGTAAAATGGTGTATTCAACCGTGGAGTCAGATCAAGATCTCACAATGATGTTACTTAACATGATATTTTAATGATGCATATTTATTTGTATGATGTTTTTATCTTTGTTTTTAATATTTAAAGGACACTACTGAAAAACAGTTACTTGTTTATTTAACTTTTCTCAGTGGTGACAATGCGTAGTGTAAGTTCTCGATCTTCTATGGTGTCATCAGCAATCTGCAAGCTCGATCATGTGATCATCCCCATATTTTTTGTATGTACAGCTGTATATAAGGCATTACCAACAATATACCTACACTTTTGCAAATAAACTAATATCTCCATTTTATTTTATAATAATATCACTGTCAAAAAATATCACATAGCCGGTTTTGCCATAGTGAACCTGTAGTATGACATAATGGTTACGCGACGCGCTTCCCGGCTCCAACCCGACGGCTACATGTCGATACCTGGCGATACCCGTCGAGTCACTCCTGGGACTTGGGGCCAACCCGGGAGTTTTGGAGCCAGTAGCCATGCTTGCATGGCATACCTGTGGCAAACTCCTGGGTGTCCAAAAACCGTCATAAACCTGTACAACTCGGCGGATTACCCGTCAAAGTCGGCGAGTTATCCGTCCCTAATTTTAGTCATAGTAAACCCGACGGCTTTTTGAGGGGTACTAGGGGTAATTCGACGAGTAGTAGGAGGGACTCGAGGGCTTCCATAAGTAACCCGTCGAGTAAGTCGAGTGCCACGATTTTGAAAAATGCTCTTTCATTTAAATATTTTTTTCTCTCCTGTCCCCGGATCAGCTTAATGTATATAATATTTTTTCATGCAGACCTGCCATATTTTTCTTTTTTCAGAAGTGTCGTAGTTTTTCTTGTTCAGAAGTGCCGTATTTTATTTTTTTGGTTCAGAACTGCCATAGTTTTTAATTATTCAGAAGTGCCGTAGTTTCATTATTTTTATTATTTTCATGGCAGGAGGCCAATTTCTTTTTTAATTAATTATCTTCCTACAGATGGCAGCACCTTTTATTAGACCCCCTAGTAAGGCCTAGTTCATAAAAAACCCGGTGGTGGAGTTTGATGACTGTACCGATAACATCCTACTACTAGAATGATCAAGAGCAAGAGATGCAGCCCCTATTTATATATTTTTGGTAAATGTACGGGAAAATGTCAAATTCCAGGAGAGACTCGACGTGTTGTATGGGTAAGCCGACGGCTAGTAGTTTTAACTCGCCGACTTTCCCGTCGTTATATTTTAAAATTAGACCAGGCGACGTACACATCGAGTTACTCGTAGAAGCCGTCAAGTCACCCCTGGAAGCCGTCGAGTCTCTCCTGGAACTGTCCGCTAATTGGCCGTAACCCGTCGAGTCACCCGTAGAACCCGTCGAGTCATCCGTAGAACCCTTTTTGCCGCCAGAATCCCGTCGCCAATCCTGCGAAAAAAGCTGTTGCAAAACCGTTACGTCATACTATGGCTTCACTACGGCAAAACCGGCTATGTGAGATGGGGGCTTTGCATATGACAAATGCTACAGAATATCAAAACAAGGCATAGACGAACGTCATGAACGTCATCACTGTGCAACACTTTATTACACAGCTCCTTTAGTTTTCGTCCGATTTTAAAAATCTTTAAGTTTATTTTATACATAAATGTGTAGGTGTTTCGTTTGTAGCATGGATTGAAATTCTGAACTCAAGTTTTATAAAACGACTCTGAAATTGCGAATCGGCGACGCTGATCATGACGTTGTAATGTCAGTAAGGTAATTTGCCAGATACAAATTTGCTTAGCAAACAACTTATATAACGTAAGGCTTGTTGACAAATACCAGTAAGTGCTCTGGGTATGGTCAGCGTGATTGGTTTTTGCCAAATAAACTAAACAACCTGCCAGGTCAAATTTCGCAGTAAGTGCTAATGGTTGTATAACAACTGTAATGCACAAACGTCTCTGCTCAATAAACAAAGTCCCCCGCCCCCCCCCCCCCCACCCCGCTGTTTGGCATGAATTAATCCCAAGCTTATTTAGCATTTTTTGATAAACAACTGGTCTATGGAAATTAAAAATAGTTGAAATTATAACATTTTTATTATTCATACAAATTGCGGTTACTGCAACATTGATGTGTTGAATAATAAGTTTATGGAACAATATACCAAGAAAATGGGAAATGGAAAGTGTGTGTGTGTGTGTGTGTGTGTGTGTGTGTGTGTGTGTGTGTGTGTGTGTGTGTGTGTGTGTGTGTGTGTGTGTGTGTTTGTGTGAATAGGGCTTTACGTCCTGTATTTCTGCACCTGATGGGCTAATTAGGACAGGCAGGGACCATGGCAATGAGACGAAGGATGAAACAGCCATCCAACTTAGGCTTGACCGAGAATCGAACCCGGGACCCAGCGGTTGGAAGCCCAGAGCGCTACCTCTGAGCTCCCCCGCCCTGGGAAATGGAAAGAGTTCAATAGGTTAAGTTAACATACAAGCAGTCTCAACTGACTTTACAATTTACAGGCATGAGCCTTTCTCAACTTCCTAATAAGGAGTATACATCTGTACAATAATGAAATTGAGGACGAGTTTCATTTTCTAATTAATGATTTGACAATACTGTAATGAGTTCAGAAACAATATGTTCATAAAAATTGTGTATATATAGTTAAGATAACAATTTCAGTATAATGGGTGATACTGATAAAGTTTTGGGCATTTGTAATAAGTTTCAGTATCTTGGTTAATTTTTGGTAAAAGCAATACGGAAAAAAAAATTAAATTGTATAACTATATCTCTCTCATTGGACCTAAAGGAAGTCCAATGAAAAGCAACCAAGGAAAACATTTAAAACAAAAAAATACATAACGTTTAAGTACGTTGTCGAAAAAACTTAGTTCCAAAATATTTCCTTGAGCAGTTGTTTTGCTAGTTAGGCCTACTGCGCAGTGTATGCAAACAAACTGCCCAAGCAAATTCTCATACTCATGTGACTGCATGCAGTCACGATTTCTATATTATATAGCACCTTGTCATTCCCATATGTCCGAAATATACCAGAAGTGAAAATATACTGTAAACTAGGCCTAAGATTCCTACCCTACAAATTTATATTAGTTATACGTTCTTCATATTTACTTTACATTTTTGATTTTGTGTCTCTGAGACGTTTCATTCCTTCCCCCTAGAAACATTACAGATCTTAGCCACTGGGATGATCAATTTCAGTGACTTCATTTCATGATAATTATTTAAGAAAATTATATAGGCCGACCATCCAGCTTGATTTCATGATCAATAATCAAAGTGATTGTCACTATACACTATCCTGCTGACAATAGGGCTTGCACAGCTAGAGTTGTTATGCCATATTTTAACTGGAAAAAATACATGTTATTTCTTATATTTGGCAAATGTTGTGAGCATTATCTGAAAATTTGAGGCAAATAAAATCAGCTGTGTTGATTTTATAACCATATGAAGAGCGACAAAATTGCATTTTTTTATCATTTTTAGTGTGCAATTAATTTAATATCATGAAGATCTTCCTATTATTACCAGCACATTAAGGTCACTTTATTATGTAAAAAATAATCATAATAAAATAAAATAAAACCCTCAGATTTATATTTTTTAATTATTTACTTCAAACATGCAAACTTTTCTCATTCACCCGCTGCTTATTCAATTTTTTTTTCCATTGAAACACGATATTTTATGCAAACTTGAAAAACAGAAACCTGAACCTGTCCTGTTTTCTCACAGGTAGACCTCAAGGTTATTCATCAGTAGTACCTGGCAGTGCTAGTTCAGGCGTCCTAGTTCATGACATTTATTGCAATTTATATAATTTATATAATTCAATTTATCACAATACTATACACGTTCATTCCACAGTAAACATTTCTTCTGATTTCATACATTGTTTGGTAGTTATCCAATTCTTATACAATAAAAAATATATTGGGTATGACTTAATTGCTAAATTAAGGCTTTATTTTATTTCATTTTATTTTATTTTTTTAATTACATATTTATAGTGCATTATCTGTATAAAATCCATTCTAATGCACTTTCCAAAATAATAGATATAGTAGATATAAAAATATAAAGTTATACAAAATGATAAAGTTACAAAGTCTTTAAAATCAGAAATTTTAAAATTGTAGGGTGTTAAGTCTTTAAAAATCCAATCCACAGTCAATAAAACACAGTTTACTCACTCTGCATGTAAATTATAAAAATATATTATGACATACATGTTGCAAAACATTATAAAAACACTACCACTTACTATAACTCCTTAGCAGTTATCTGAGTAAATTTAAAAAGTGGCGCACTGAAATAAAATAGATTATTTGAGACTGTGAACATAGAATAAATAATATAAATGAAGCATTCGCAAGATTTGATATTCTTCATTTAGATTATATCCAAGAAGTCAAAATAAAATAAAATCATGTCCAGTCTCTCAAAAAAGTAACTATTCGCGCTAGTGAATAACGAAAATTATGCAAAATTATGTTTTATTTCGTTTGAGGGTTTTTAAGTCACAGAAATCAGTAGGCATACAATACCGGTGAGTTGGAAGACTCCCAAAAAAAGCATAAATTACTAGTAATTAAACCAGCAACCAGCATAATGTTGGGCTGCAACAGTGATTGCTTGATTCATAAAAGCGTTGAAAATTGTCTGTGAATGAATGTATGAAGATCTTTGTTAAATAGCATCCAAAGCTTCATGTACACTTGGCAAAAAATACTTACTTTTTTGCTGCCGAAAAAGGTGATTTGAAGCCCATGATCAAACAAAAATGTACACACTATAAATGCCATCTAAGCCCATGTATACTTATGTGTGTGCGTGTGTGATTAGGGCTTTACATCCTGTATTTCTGCACCAGTTGGGCTAATTAGGACAGGCAGAGACCATGGCAAATTGGCAATGAGACGAAGGATAAAACAGGCAACCAACATAGGCTCGCCCGGGAATCAAACCCCATACCAGCGGTTTGAAGCCCAGAGCACTACCTCGGAGCTAGGCTCCCGCCCCCATCTAAGCCCATAATTAAAGGTAAAAGTTCTAGTGCAAACAGGCAACAGTGCAAAATTAAGGACTGCTTGTTTGCCAGAAGTGCTTTTCAACAAACACGTGCTCCCATGTTTGGTGTGGTCAGGCGTGGTCACTATGTTCAGGAGCAAACATGGAGTTCTATTATAAAGTGACTGCTAAATTGTTAGATATAAAATTGTGTTTTTTTAGCAATGCCTCAATGCTACTGGGTCTGAAACTTAGCCAGCTTATATGACCAGCAGCCAGGAATGATGAGATGATACGACTTGGAGTCCACACTAGCAGAGCTAGGTGAAGTATTTTCCAAATGGTACAGGGCTACATAGATTGAAACCCTTTGGGTCAGAACCCTCTTACTATTAACATAAAGTGCATCAGGATTAAGAAGAATGCCTCATTAATGTGAAGATTTTGGTGAACAAAAATTAAATTTGTCACAGCTTCTTGAAATTGTTAAGTTCATTGCTGAAATATTGTGAAGTTTATTGCTGAAAGAGCAGTGAAGGACCACAGGGCTATCATATCAGGCAATATCATTATATTGACCCTGTCTACAAGAAACCTTTGACTGATTTTAGTAGCTTGCCGGAGTTAAAATCTTATTATTTACGACTTGAAGAACAGTGCACAGTTCAGGCTGTGAGCGACATTTTATTGCCTCCTAAAGTTCCTGTTCAGTGATATTAAAGTATTAGTCATCTTCAACTGACAGTTTGTCTGAATTTTGTTGTCCCATATTACGTACCCAAATTCACTTTCCCATAAATACCTACATACATATGACGAGCACATTGCATTATTTATTGTTAAAATTTATATTTAAGTAAAGTAGCAAGTAAGTCCTTCACTAACCGCTCAATTTAACCTTTTGGTAATCTTTGATTTAATGCAATAAACATGTGATTTAATCTAAACATGACAGGATCTTTCTAGGACTGGATTGCTCAATACACCCTCCAATGACATCATGTGATCAATAGTGCGTGACATCATAGCGCTAAAATGGGCGTCTTGGGGCCACGTGCAATAGAACGCCTGCAGAGCTCAGCAAGGTAAGAACTGCCTTTTCATAACTTTTTCTAATCTTTCTTTTAATTAGTAGATTCGTAATCAAAATGATCGATAAGAGCCTATATATCTTTATATTTATCTACTATTGTCCTCTTTTTTTTTCGTTGGAGTTTATTTTCATTTCTAGAATTTGTTGCATGACACAATTTTTTAACTGCTTTGAATTATTTTTCGAGAATCTAGAAGCAGGACCTTACTTTAACGTATACCTTTTTATACTAATTTCTCACACGTCACAATAATTTAGCATATTAAACTGTGGCAATAAAATGTATTTATGAATATTTTCCATTAGCAATTTTCACAATTAATGCTGCTTGTATATATTGAAAGACTGCAAACATTTCAAAGACAATAATCTAAATCTTTCATGAAAAAGGGAATGTACTCCAAAATTTTAAATGTAATTTTCATGTCGTTGCATTTATAACGTTAATTGGGCATGACAGACTTACTTTTATTATATGACCCAAAAATTCATTTTAACATAAAGACTTTTTTTCTTTGGAGGAGGGGGGATTTATTCTTTTTCTTATATTTATCCTATATGTTATATGCCATGCATTTCGATTGACCAATTTTCTTACATGAAGGCAAGAAAAGTTTCTCCTATTAGGTTGTAGGAATAAATTTAATTCAAATGTGTAATATATTCTTGACAAATTTTCTCGCAAGAAATCATTAATTCCTTCTTATTTACTATGTCTTATTGTAAGAATATCAAATTCAAAGGTGTAATATTCTCTTGACCAACTTTCTTGCATGAAACCATACAAAAAGACAATATTTTGAAGAAAAAATTTGACAAAATGGTCAAATGGAGTTTTACAATTTAAATTTTATGGTTGACATACTCAGAGCATGACTCAGCCAATAAAACAAATTTTATGGTGAAATACTTAGAGCATGACTCAGCCAATAAAACAAATAATTCCGGCAACTGTTACCTTGAACGTTCAGCTATATACTTTTCGCATATAAAATAATGAGAACTTGTATATCCAGAGACTATACCATAGTCTCTGGTATATCATACTTCTGTAGGTGTAGCTTTAGATAGACTTAGTGAGTAGAGCTATAGTTATATGTGACATATGTATCTTTTCTGATATAAACAAATGTCAATAAAAGCCATATATATATATATGTATATGTATAATGTAAAAAACCCAAACAATTTGAAATAAAAAAGGTAATTTGAACAAATTATGTTTTGCTTATTAGAGTATATTCGGCATTTAAAGGGGAACTAATGGAAGTTTGTATGTTAATTTCAAAAGCTCAATTAGATGTCAAAGAATACATTGCAGTAACTCGGGTTTGATATAATTTTAAGCCAGTTAAAAGTGCAATTTGCTCCACCCTCCAAAATACTGGGGGCCGCTATTATTGCACACGGCACGCAAGGCCGTGATGTCACTTATGTCCTATATGTCAAGAATACACATTCAGCCATACGAATCAATTCATGATCCTGTAGATTGCAATCCGTTATTGTTGATTGCAATTATAATGACAAGAACAGATATCACTACAACATAAAGGGTGTTAATTGTAATTTCTTGGGAATACAGCATAATTATAGCTAATTATTGCATTGATTGCAATGAGCAATTTGTATCTAAGAATAGGTATATAAGTATATATGCATGGGCAAATAAGCAATAACTCTGCTACGTACATTTTATTATTTAAGACGTTTTTCCCAAGCATGGGAGTTTAAATAGAAAAGGTATTTAATGTAAAATTAAATCACTCGAAGATTACATTAATCTTATATTTCGTATTGATCACTATAATTCTGACCATATTTTTGTAAGAGAACAGAATTGGAATACTGCTTTGCTTTTGTAAATAAAATATGTTACATAATCTTTAGGGGCAATGTACACTGCTCTGAATTATTCAAAATTCATTTAATTAGTACTCAGTTATCCGAACATTCAGTAGTTGTATTACATAGCAGGATAATTAATAGTTTTTCTGATATTGTGTGATAATTGCATTGTTTCAAATAGTTCAATGCAATTACTTGACACTCAGTAAGAACTGTGACATGCCTTACAAAAGCTCTGAAAGTGCAATTAACACCTTGTAAAGTCCACTGCCCTGTATTTACTCACTTTCATGAGATAGATGACTTCTATGATACATATATCTCTTATGTTTCATAACTACAGTCACAGAGACTTGTTTAGCATTAATTATTTTAGTTATTAAATACATTGTTATTAAATACATTGTTCATTATGGACATACATTTTTTTATCATTATGGACATACATTGTTTTATCATTATGGACATACATTGTTTTATCAAATACATTGTTCATATAGTCATACATTGTCTAAATATAGCTATCAAATACATTGTTCATATAGTCATGCATTGTTTAATATAGTTAGTCATGCAGGAGGGTTAAAGTGCATGACTACTAGGTTAGTTATTGAATACATGTTGTGTTATGTATAATTGAAAGGCATAGTTGTTATGCACATGCATGCTCCTGAGTTCATGCCCATCTTGTTTAAATCTTGTAGAATCATTTAGTGCACTGATAGGACAGAGAAATGTCAAACATTGAATGTTAAATACTAAATGTAGGAAATTATGTCAGAGTACAGCAGGATTGCACATTGCATTGTACTACTAGCATAATTACACATTGCATTGTACTAGTTATATTTCTCTATTAAGGCTGCCTCCACACTAAGTCCAGGCAGGCCTTTGATCTGGAGCAATACAGCCTCCTTAATTGCACTTTACTGCACCCCAAGCCAAGCTACCTGCCAATTGCTGACACTGCCATTGTGGTACAGAGGTCCCCTTTGTCTCTGCAGGCCTAATCCCTGACAACTTAAAGTGGCATTTTACCAGTGCTTGCAGTTAAGGGGGGGGGGGGGGGAAACCATCCCCCCAATTATGTAATTCATGCTCTACTGCTCCAGGGAGAGCAGTCCAGCAGCTAATTGTGTATTGTTCTAGGATTGGTTGTTGAAATTCAGTGCATTGTTTTACGACTCATGATTGGTTTAAATTAACCCCACCCAGTGCATGCTGGGTGGAGAATTGAAGAGCCCTATTGTTAATATAAGGCTCTGCAGCAATAAAAAGATCAGCTTTTACCTAACGAGGAACCAGTACTGAGGAAGCAACCTATTGTCTTACAGAGTTCTTTACTTTATGCCTTGCTTGGAACTTATACTGAATGCTTGGATGGAAAGCTAGCTGAAGATTACATGACAGACTTGTACAAGCCTTGGAACTTGTCTTTTGATGCCTGAAGTTGCCTCAGCAATTCAGAGAAGTCTGTTGCATGCCTCTTGACAGAGCCCAAGAGGACGAATCTTTACAACCTGTTAAAACTGTTGTTGACAGTTGTTCTTACCAGTTGGATTGCAATACTTGGCTCTCATTGGCTGAGATCTATAAGACAACAGGTTAGTTCCCCTTTAACCATTATAAAGTTTCTAATTTAAAAAACTTTTCCAATTACATTAAATTGGAAATTTACCCAATCATATAAAGGACATTTAATAAGCATGTTTTACACAGATCTGCTTTTATGTTAATTACTGCCTATTTGTATATTATATGATTTTACAGGGCCTACATGAAAAACAGTTTTACTGATTGTATTCACCCTGTATATGTAAAATTTACTGTAAATATAATTAATTAACATGTCAATATTACCAAATTATAGCATTACCTACTGTGTGTCTAGATTTTAAAGGAATATCGTAAAGTCAAACAAATAAGATTCAGAAATAGAGAAATTCAAGCATTATTGTAAACCCCTGCTTTAATAGTCAATGATCAGATAAAAGATCAATATCTAGGTGCAAACTTGGATCAATCAGTATGGATGAGGGCCTGCTCAATACTCAAAAGTTATAAACATACAATTAAGATGGAAACAGTTCTCCTATAGACTACATATGTACACACATGTGTGTGTGTGATTAAGTAACTTATGTGGTCTCAACACTGCTTATCTGGTGAATTTGGATGTAGCAGAATTATCTCATATAGTGAACAGAGACTGTGAAGCCAATTGCTACACACAATAAGATACTGTCACAGGAACAGCTATTAAAGACTTAGTTCTTGTCTCACAAGGACAGTTGTTTTCAATTATGGACAGACAAGATGCTTTACAATTTCTAAATTTTTCATGTACAACTTGATTTTTAATTTTAATTTTTATTTATTTATATTGATGTTTCCATAAACTGTTCGATTTAATTTTTTAATAATATAGCAGGGAAAAGGGCAGGGCTGTATGCATGGCTAAGTACAAAGTTAAATATGATGACACAGTTCGAGAAATTATCCTGGATTGAAAACAGAAAACTAATTCATTGCAACAGATTCAGATAATTTATTCAGATTTCTTTTACATTTACATTTCATTGTGAAACACCAAGGATGATGAACCAAAAGATTGCTTTCATTTATAGATACCTCCCTGATTAGCATGCTCAACTTTTAAGTTCTTATATTAGAGATCTATATCTCAGATGGCTTTCCAATAGTGGATTTTCACGGAAGGTTCTCTATATTTCCACCAGGTGGCTATAACAGAATACTGCAATTCTATTGGCTGAAAAAGTTCCCGCCCTTGGCTGTGATTGGCTGAAGCAAAGTGCATCCAAGCAGTAGTATTTTTAGTGCATTTTAATGTATATTTGGCACCTTATCATTCAGTTGATTTTTGTTATTTTTCTGGGAAAGTTATATTTATTGAATAAGTCAGTGATTATCTTCTACGTCTGAAAAGCAAAATGAGTAATAAGAGGCGAGGAAGGACTTGTGTCCTGTTGAATTCAGGGCTGCTCAGTGAAACAACTCTATTTCTAAATTTTTTTTGGATTGTTACCTGGGAAATGGTTTATAATTTTATATATAGAGAGGTGTCAATTACAATACTACATCATACATACTGTGTAATGTATGGTATTATTGAGTAATTGATTGATGACTTTATTTCACAGTAATGTGAGCAGCCAATGAAGCATACATGTCCAAAAAGAACAAAAAACAGAAAAATCAAAAAATACTTGATAACTTAGGTAAATTATTTGACTGTGAGTTAACTTTGGTAAATTATTTGACTGTGAGTTAACTTTGGTAAATTATTTGACTGTGAGTTAACTTTGGTAAATTATTTGACTGTGAATTATTTGACTGTGAGTTAACTTCGGTAAATTATTTGACTGTGAGTCAACTTTGATAAATTTTTTGACTGTGCAGATTAAGCAAACCTTTCCTTAAATCCCAGGTAAATATCAATATGAAATTAAAAAATCACTTGTTTCATGGGTAATATCCACAATAAGTGTAAAAAAATGCAGAAAATAAAGTTGCTTATTTTCGGTTTTTTGTTCACTCTATGAGAGCAGAAAGTAAGTGTATAATCAGTAAAGCTTAAATTATTGTCTTTTTCTTTGAAATCATTGGTTAAATAAGGCATTTTCACTGATAAAATGTCCTGATTTTGTTTGCTTACACAGAGTTGTACATGGTTTTACAACTCCGTTTACTACCTTACAATACTGTTTTTACTTGAATAACAAACAGAGTTATTTATTACGGAGTTGTAATTTTACACCTTTTCTGTTGCCAATCAATAAAGCAGATGAGAAATGGGTGATAATATAAATGTTGCTAAGAACTACCAAGTCCAACCAGTTATATAATTTAGATACCAACTTGATGTCAATACCTGAAATTGGTAGACAGAAGAGCAGTTAACGGAATGTAATTATTTTTTATCCCTCCCCCCCCCCCCCCCCAATTAAATGTGTAACTGCTATATCTAACGGACAAATAAATCCAGAAACATAGACTTCACTTTTTTCTAATTATCTGCGTCATACATGGAAACCATCCTACAAAAATGCATTCATGTCACAGAGTTGCCCTTTCATCATTTATTTACCAAGGCAGTTCTATTTGTTTTTGGTGACGTTGTATAGCTTTGTATTTCACTCTTTTGCAGAAAAATGAAGTTGCTTGAAGTCATAACTATCCTTGCCTTTTGTGCAATGGCAAGAACTGCACCAGCTCCCCCTTCCGGATTTGACCACCACATGAACATTGCAGCAGACACATATGACCTCTACTGGTCAGTCAAGGGAAAAGAAATTCATTTTGAAGTTCAAGTCAAGACTCTGGGCTATGTTGGGTTTGGGATTTCCAAAACTGGTGGAATGGTTGGAGCAGATATTGTCACAGCATGGGTGAAAGATGATATGGTTTATTTCCAAGTAGGTATATTGTGGTTTATTCTTTAAAAAAAAGTACTTTATATGTGGTTTATGATAGAGGCAATAAATGTTTTGTGTTAATTAAAATGTTGGTAATCACCGAAAGAATACAATTATGTTTGCATTTTACCAGTGAAAGGTCCAACCTTTATTTGGTCAGATAATATTTGCAATCGGTACTAAATATCATTTTCACATGCCCCGAGATATGGCACTAACATAAGACAACATGAGCTGTCCCATTACATCATGTTCTATGGTACCACCCTTAATAGTAGCATGCCTAATGTAATAATACTGCTCTATTTTGTCCTTGATACCATCCTTAATGTAATAACTTCCATTTTTTCCTGGTACCATCCTTAATGAAATTATAACTTCTCCATTGTGTCCTTGGTACCATCCTTAATGTAATAATAACTTCTCCATTTTGTCCATGGTACCATCCTTCATGTAATAGTAACTTCTCCATTTTGTCCTTGGTACCATCCATGATGTAATAACTTCCATTTTTTCCTGGCACCATCCTTAATGTAATATTAACTTCTCCATTTTGTCCTTGGTACCATCCTTAATGTAATAATAACTGTTCCAATCTGTCCTTGTTACCATCCTTAATGTAATAACTGTCAATATTTTCCTGGTACCATCCTTTATGTAATAGTAACTGCTCTATTTTGTCCTTGATACCATCCTTAATGTAATAACTTCCATTTTTTCCTGGTACCATCCTTAATGTAATAATAACTGTTCCAATCTGTCCTTGTTACCATCCTTAATGTGGGGTGGGTGGGTGAATAGAGCTTTACGTCCTGTATTTCTGCACCAATTGGGCTAATTAGGACAGGCAGAGACCATGGCAATGAGACGAAGGATGAAACAGCCATCCAACTTAGGCTCGACCGGGAATCGAACCCGGGACCCAGCGGTTGGAAGCCCAGAGCGCTACCTCTGAGCTAGGCCTCCGCCCCCATCCTTAATGTGATAACTGTCAATATTTTCCTGGTACCATCCTTCATGTGATAGTAACTACTCCATTTTGTCCTTGGTACCATCCTTAATGTAATATTAACTTCTTCATTTTGTCCTTGGTACCATCCTTAATGTAATAATAACTGTTCCAATCTGTCCTTGGTACCATCCTTAATATAATAACTGTTCCAATCTGTCCTTGTTACCATCCTTAATGTAATAACTGTCAATATTTTCCTGGTACCATCCTTTATGTAATAGTAACTGCTCCATTTTGTCCTTGGTACCATCCTTAATGTAATATTAACTTCTTCATTTTGTCCTTGGTACCATCCTTCATGTGATAACTGTCAATATTTTCCTGGTACCATCCTTAATGTTATAATAGCTGTCCCATTTTGCTACCAACCTTAATGTAACTTTCCCCATTTCTTCCTTGGTACCATCCTTAATGAAATAATAACTCCTATTTCTTTCTGGGTACTGAGTGTAATAGTGACTGTCCCATTTCGTCCATGGTGTCATTCTAAATGTTATTGAAACCATCCAAATTATGTTTTGGCATCGAAAAATTTGCTCTTTGTGGCAACAATTAATTTCATTGTTTTGTGTCCCAGCACTTAATATAGATACCATAATTTTCAACCCTGTCTTTAACTTGATACATTGATACTATTATTTGATTATTCAGGATAGATACTCCAGTCGCAATGGTGAGCCTCCAATTGATGAGGAACAGAACTGGGTTTTGATCGAAGGAAGAGAAAGTGATGGATACACAATAATTAGGTTCAAGAGACCATTGATATCATGCGACAAGGAAAATGATATTGACATCACTGTGAGTACGAATGGTTCTTGTGACATTCATATTTTCTGTGACAGCTAAGCAAATGTTCAATCAGGATATAGTTATGGGTTGCCACTGTGTCACATAAAATGGAATATTGTTAAACTACTGAAATTAAGCAATGACATTATTCTATGTTGTTAGGCAAAATAATTTATATTAATTTGAAATATGTCTGGCCTAAATTTGTTATGATTATTGGTAAATTGTCTTGTATATTGTTAAAATTGATGTTTGTGATTGTTAAATAGGAATAAAAAATAATTACTTAATTACTTACTCGCTGCAATGGGTATCCTTACTGACCCCTCATGTTCTTATTTCCAGGGAGAGACAATGAAACTTATCTACGCCTTCCACCCCACCGATCCTAAAGATGCAGCCAGCATTAGTTACCATGGCAGCAACAGAAGGGGCTCCAAGTCAGTCACTTTAGTCTTGCATGGTGTGCAGAAAAACACAGAAAAAATACCAGAATACAGTGGATATGTTGATTTTCTCAACCCAAATGTAAGCAAACAAACATTCCAAGGTCAGTGCTGCCACCGAAGCGGACAACCATTGGTGATATTATCGATTCAGTGATGTCATTCATTCTTGTGTACATAAATGATGACGTCATCTGTTACTAATTGTTCTTTATCTGCTTCGGTGGCAGTGTCCTCTGGCAGTTTCTCTCCCCATTGTTAAGTTACTACTTTTGTTTTAACAATAAAGTATTATGAAAAGCCTAGCTTAGTGTCCTCCTGAAGACAATTAAGATAGCCATTTATCATTGCTGTGTTATATTTGCACAGGTGACAGTACCTGCCAAGCCCACAACTTACTGGTGCCAAGCTTTCAAAATGCCAGCACTCGATGAAAAACACCAAGTTATTAGGGTAAGTAACTTGAAATTCATTCACATTTTAAGATAAAAGAACAGAATGATGTATTTTGGATACTGCAATACCAGAAACTTAAGCTAAATTTGTTTAATTTGGGCATTTTTAGCTCGAAACATGAAACTCAGCGAAAATGGGCAAACAATTAGTATGTTATAAACTATATATATATTATATCATGCCCTGTATGTGTTGGTACTAGTTTAAAATGACAATAATTTAAATATTAAGAGAATGTCATATATATAGCTTAGATCGCCTGTTTGCTATAGCTTCTGAAAGTAATTTGACTGAATAATGAACTGTCTTCACATTTCATCCAACAGGTGGAGCCAATAGTGCAGCCTGGAAATGAAGGAGTAGTGCATCACATTCTTCTTTATGCTTGTTACCATAAGTTTGATGAAGAAGCTCATGAAGGATTAGGAGCAACTTGTTACAAAAACCTCATGGGAGAGGTGGAAAAATGCAGTGCTGTCATAGCTTCATGGGCCATTGGAGGAAGGGTGCGTGTCTGTAATGTTTTTTTACAGGCAGATTCACAGAATTAGAAAAAAATCTCTTGAACATGGAAGTTAAACTCCAGAGGACGTCATGTAAATCCAGGAATGTCATTGGTTAAAGCAATCCCTCAGCCAATGAGAGTCCTACATTCACATGATGTCATATGGATTTTAGCTTCCACGTCTATGAGATTTGTTTCCACTTCTATGAATTTGGCTATTATACATGTACCATCAATTTAATAGAAGATTTGAATTTCTGATAGAACCCAGAAAGCCTGTCACATGAGACTGGCTTTGACAACCTCTACCAAACATTGAGCTGACGTCGACTCGATCAGGCTGTCATACAAATTACACCATTGTCCTTTGACGAATACATTTGGCTATGCTATTCAGTAACAGACACATTTCTTTGATTAAAACTTTTCGAACTCGATTACCATTTGTAAAAGCAAATATCTTATTTTTATGTATTTATTTTGATTTTTTTTGTTCAGGCCATCAATTTCCCCGAGCACGTGGGCTACCCAATTGGAAAAGGACATCCCCCAACCATGATTAGAATGGAAACACATTATGACAACCCTCCCCCTTCAAAAAGTGGTAAGTAAATATCCAATATTTTAATATCATGTGGAACAAAATTAAGACCAGTGTTCTGCTTGTTGATTTCAACAATCTTGTACTTGAATCTTTGGATTATTGAACAATTGTAATGTTTGAAGTGGTCTTAAAGGAGAGGATTGGCTTAACTGCCTCAATTCCATAAATAGTATCATCTATAGCGGCCGTTTGTATACAATTCTATATGCTAACACTCGAGATACTGAAGTGAATGACCCCTCCGTGGTTAACGCGTGATTATCTTATAATTTTAGTAAACTTGCTCTAGTTGGAAAAGGCATGTGGAGTGAGTCAAACTTCTGTAAATGATAATATTTAAACCTGTTATTGTCAAACAGGTCAGGTATATATGAAATTTTATCTCATCATCTTCCAGGAATTGTCGATGCCTCAGGCCTCCGATTGTACTACTCCGACAAAATGCGAGACTATGATGCTGGGATTTTAGAAATCGGAGCTATTACAGATTCCAGTTTAATAATTCCACCTAATTTTGACAGTCTCATCAGTCAGTCTCATTGTACTCCAGGATGTTTGTCAGCTGTGAGTTACATTGATTATATTCTTGTTGTAAAAATTTACCAAAAAGAGTTGTTGATCACACTGGACTGGTTGCCTCAACCCAAAATTGTATTAAACAAACTCAGTGTAGATTCAGCTGGCCAAGTGGTATATGGTCAAACCTTAACTAGGAGATCTTGGTGCAATGTTCTGAAAAATGTTACAATTAGCCGAAAAATCATATGATGTCATGCATACCTGCTTCCGCAACAATAGCCCTTTTGGATAAGAAAAAATACAAAAATAGGCCCAAATTTCAATGCCTCTCATCTCACAATACTTTGAATTTTTTTATTTCGAAAGTAGAAAAAGAGTCAATTTTAAACATCAATTTCAAAAGGGTCAGGCTGTCATGTTTCTCAAATCTGGTGATTTGACGCTTATACTCTGGCATTAGACCGAAATACTCTGGCATGTCCCACAAACAGACAGTCATTTGCTTTGATAACACAGCAACAATAAGGCATAGAGAGGCAAATATAATGCTGGCTTATTTTCCTCCTTACCTCAAATCAAATCGATCTAACCTATTGCTGCATCCAATGGTGCTTACGGCAAATAAACTAATACCACCATTATATTTTATGATAATCAAATATCACTGACAAATATAACGGTCAGTTCTATGCCTTGCAAATACTACAGAATAAGAGTGTGTGCGTGTGTGATTAGGGCTTTACGTCCTGTATTTCTGCACCAGTTGGGCTAATTAGGACAGGCAGAGACCATGGCAATGAGACAAAGAATGAAACAGCCATCCAACATAGGTTCGACCGGGAATCGAACCCGGGACCCAGCGGTTGGAAGCCCAGAGCGCTACCTCTGAGCTAGGCCCCTGCCCCTACAGAATAAGAACGTCATTAGCGTCGTCGCCTCAGTTTTCCTCCAATTTTCAAAATTCGAAGTTTATTTTGTACATAAATGTGTAGGTTTTACGCTTGTAGCATGGATTGAAACCATTCTGACCTCAAGTTTTCATAAAACTCTGAAATCGCAAATCGGCGATACTGATCATAACATTGTACTGTCAGTAAGGTAATTTGCTTGCGAGACAAATTTGCTCACCAAACAACATTTGTAACATAAGACTAAGTGACAAGTGTGTTTGGTTTTTGCCAAATAAACTAAACTGCTAAATAACCTGCCAGGTCAGCTAATTTCACAATAAGTGTAACACTTATTACTGCAGATATTGGTGCATTCTTTACTGGTGGCCAGAAAAGCCCCATAGGATTAACATTGGCACGGAGGGTGGGTGGGTGGGTGATTAAGGCTTTACGTCCTTTATTTCTGCACCAGTTGGGCTAATTAGGACAGGCAGGGACCATGGCAATGAGACGAAGGATGAAACAGCCAACCAACTTAGGCTTGACCGGGAATCGAACCCGGGACCCAGCGGTTGGAAGCCCAGAGCGCTACCACTGAGCTAGGCCCCCCACCCCACATTGGCATGGAGATTTGTTTAGGTAATCTGCCGGCAACCAATCACTTACAGCCAAATTAGCTGACCTGGCAGGGTATATTAGTTTATTTGTCTAATAACAATCATGCTTACCATGCTTAGAACGCTTACTTTTATTTGTCAACAAGCCTTACGTGATATTGTTGCTTGGTAAGTAAATTTCTATGCCTGGAAAATTACCTTACTGACATTATATATAACGTATAGATCTATGAAGAGCTTCACTGATAGCAATTTCAGTCATATTATGAAATAAAAAATTTGAGATGTATCCATTCAAGTCATAATTAAATTACCAATACATTTTTGTACATAATAAATTTTGAAAATCAGACGAAAATTGAACGTGCTCTTTAATAAAATGTATCACAAAGCTAATGACGCTAGTGATGTTTACGATGTTCGTCTGTGCCTTGTTTTGGTATTCTGTAGTCTTTGCCAGGCAATCTAACTGACCGTGATATTTGTCAGTGATATTTAATATTCTAAAATGAAATGGCGGTATTAGTTTATTTGCTGTAGGCACCTGTGGATGTACTTTGGATGGAGCAACAGTTTTGTGAATTTAATATAATCAAATTTGAGTCACTGATGATTGTGTTTGCTTGTGACGTCACCAAAGAATAACTACCAAGAAGTGCCACTCCCTATACTTCACATTGTAAACCCTGTGCCTCCTTTTCCCAGCATGCATTGTGCGCCGGAGTTCTATAACGCTCCTAGTGGATAATAAAATTCATTCAGAACATTATTTCCACATTATTTCATTGTCATAATGATGCACGGAGCTAAATGTTTACTATATGTACGAGGTCAACAAACACCAAAATCTGAACGCTACCATGTCCGTATCATGGCATATGACGTCATAATCGGTCCGTCTGATGTCACTCAATTGTACTGATTGTACGCTGTTTATGACATAATCAGCTTGGTTAACAATGCGCCTCCTTTTCCCTTTAAGCATAGCGCGTCCTACTTACGAGAGTGTGGGTTCTTGATACTTATTATTCTTTGACGTCACAAAGGAACCAAACGCCCCCTGGAGCAACGTGTAGGGGTGCCACTGGTATTGCGTCCGCATGGTCCACAGTAGACTTTAATGATCGACTCAAAAGTTTCAGTAGTAACAGACAGTTCAAATAATTTCAGCATGAGCAAAAATGACATGAATTATATTCCTGAATTTTTTTTTTAAGGCCTTCTTTTAAGATATTTCAAAATTTATTTTCATGATCATATATTTTGTACATAATTCTGCATTATCTGTCAATTGCAAAATCCATGCACATTGTAACACAACTTCTCAAAATTGGTATCATTAATGATAACTTGCTGAGTCCATTTAAATGCACACAGCACTACTGATTGCAAGAGTTGGAGCAAACTTTTAAATAGACCTGAAACTGCAATTGACAATCTTCACCACTTTTTACAGGCAATTCCAGAGGGAGAGGATTTGAAAGTTTTCGCAGTGATGCTTCATGCCCATTTGCTGGGTACTCGCTTGACAGTTCGTCATTTTCGAGATGGCAAGGAGTTGCCTCCTATTGCAAAGGACGATAATTACGACTTCAATTACCAAGACTTCAGAGTTTTGCCCAAGGAAGTTATCATCAAACCAGTGAGTTTATAAAATTTTCAATGAGAATCTATGAAACAAATCCATAGACAGACAAAAGGACATTTTTGTATTACTTATCATTAGATGTACAACATGTATACTTCTTTATTGCTGTGAGAGATGCACATGAGAACAGCAAATGATAATCGCAATAACAAATGAACACACAGCTGTTGAAAGCATATATGTATGTACACCTTGTACATGTTGTATATAATTAAGGAAAGACAAACTTCTGTCAACACAAAGTGTGTGAAAAGCTATAATTATACAAACATATATAGGTAATGTTGTTACACATAGTGAAGATTAGTCTTGTTACAATATTTTCTTGAACGTTTATTTCATGGGGTGACAAATCATATGAAATGCACCCGAAGCAGAATAAATACAATGGAAACATTTTATGCACAAATGCTGTCGAAGACACCTAGAGTCCTAGACTAACAGTGTCTTTGCAGTATCTTTGTATGTATCTTTGTATGTATCTTTGTATGTATCTTTGCATCTTTTCTCTTTCAGAATGACCATTTAATTACAGAATGTATATACAAAAGTACCAACAACGCGAATGTTACTTATGTAAGTCATTCTTTTATTTATAGAACTAATCCAGTAAGTAACGTTCTTTCACTTTGAATGTCTAGCAGATATCATTACACGAATCATAAGGTAACCTACTGGGTATTATACCAGAATTATTCAAAATCATCTCATCATTATATCTCCCTAATCATAGAAGCTTATTGAATTCATAGTATGACATACATATATAATTTACCATGCAACGGTTGGATTACAGCCAATTTCATGGAATTGGAAACTATACTCCGAAGAAACTATACACCAGATGGACAAACTATTCTCCATACTGTAAAATCACCTGATTTCTTAAGCCAAGCGACCTAATTATTGACATTCTTTGCAAGTTTACCTAGGTAAACAAAATAGTTGGTTAAACTATATAGCCGATAGGCTGAGTATAGACCTGAGAAATCTCCTCTTAAAAATACACGAGAAATGGATTCATATTTTTTAAGTTTGACAGAACAAGAATTGCGGAACCTCAGCACATGAACACCTAATTATTCTGTTATTTCATTGTTAGACCTTTAATACTACAAGCCAGGTTATAGACTATAAGAGAAATTAATTAATTAACTTCAGAGTAAACGAGTAAAACATGTACATAATTAGGTCGTTGGTTAACATTGTAACATCAACTATTTGGAGACAGGCATGCGCCAAATCCTGTGTGACGCCTAACATGCCTTGTTGTAGTGTGCGTGTATTTTGAATAATTTTTGATATTACTATAATACTTTAACAGGTGAAAGACCTATTGGTGGTAATATTAATCTGGAGAAAATCACTTCAGTGGCAAATATTTTGACAGATGTATAATTGTTACTTCCAGGGAGGTCTGGGAACCACACAAGAGATGTGTCTAGCCTATGTGCTGCATTATCCCAAGAGGGCTTTCTCAAGATGTCTATCAGCTCCTGTGCCCTATCATATTGTGCAATTCATCAACCCTACCATTGAGTAAGTAATAATTTAGTTACTTTTTTTGAATAATGTTAATGACAAATGATAAGCTAATATACTTATTTATATTCTTCATTCAGCCTTACCCCATGCATGAACCATTAATTCCCTTGCTTGCCACAAAGGCCCCTCAATGTAAACGCATGAAGTACAGTAGGACCACCCTATGCATGCAATTTGCACAACAAAATGAATATTTTTAATGCAGTTCTATGCAATGTGTATCTCAGCCATGTTCAGCATGTACTTGTGATGACACACTTTTCCACTGTCATGTCACCATTGTGACACTGGGTGGGTGGATTAGGTCTTTACGTCCTGTATTTCTGCACCTGTTGGACTAATTAGGACAGGCAATGAGATGAGGGATGAAACAATCATCCAACTTAGGCTTGACTGGGAATTGAACTCATAACCTAGTGGTTGGAAGCTCAGCACATTACCACTGAGCTAGGCCTCCACCCTGAGCGGGAGACACGAAGTCAGCAAAGATCAATAAATTGTTATTAAAAAAATAGGGTTTGGTAGAACAAAATGTAGAAGAAATATGTGTTGATGGCAAGTAGGGAGCATGTATTTTGCAGAAAGTAGCAGATGTGATGCTGCTAGTTCTTGTAGTGTCCCCATGGTCTGCCCAAACATGATACATCTTTTATTTGTGAATATCTGTACCAAGCATCATTTGTTCTGTATTTGTATCTTAAACCACTGCTTCACTCCACCCAGGTGCAAATGGGTACTTGGCTACAGGCAGCGATGGCAATTGTACAGTGCTTAGTCTGTATGCGCTGGCGACGGCTGCCTGGCTGTATACTCCCTGGGGAGTTGAGAAAGGCTCATACTTGAACACGCCTACCAAGGGTGTAGTTCTAAAGTCGGTTGAGACTGCTTGTGCGGTGTAACAGACTATAAAAAATATATTTTACATTTAATGTATGTATTGTGTATAAGCAGCAAAATAAAGTGGAGTCTTGTACAAATACTGTTTTACCATGCTAGGAAGAGACAAGGTTGTGTATCATGTTTTACTTTCTTTATTCAGAGTTAACAAAGATGGCGATGACTTCTTTCATGAGTACTACACATTCAACATCACTGCCCCAAAAGAATTCGCCATGAAAAACCATAAGGAGGTTTTGGCAGGTATCGACTGGAGTGACGCAAATTGGAGAAAACGTTACCAAGACAACATGATAAAATCAGGTGCTACTGCCATACAAGTTTGCAATGATGGATTCACATCAACAATCTATGAGGTAATAAAAGATGAGATGAGATGATAGATGAAATATGAGCTCATAGATGTCATTCAGACATTTTAACCATTGAAATATGCCCACTCGACCTACAGTTAGTTTTGTTAAAAACGGCTAGTCAAATTAAACCTAGACAAAGCCAGATACTTTTTGCTATACGATGCTACCTGCCAATAAACGGAACTGTCTGGCTGTAGCTGGCTACTCAAAGCCAGATCTAAAAGTACATAGAGCAACATCTGATGCATGTATATTGCACATACATATTTATGATACCTAAGATGAATTTCTTACATTAAAGAAGGTTTTATTTTGTCAGTGGTGGTAGGTGTAAGCAGCCTTTAAGGTAGCAGCAGACAGAAGCGACTGACTTTAGCCAGTTATAGCTTCAGCCAGGAATAGGTTGCTACAGCTGTCTAGAGACGACCATATTTTATGAAACTAACTGTAGACTGGGAACGTTCAGCTACCCAGGACAAGACCCAATTTCCATAGGGTTGAAAAAGTTGCACACTTTGGCAGTTAAGCATTAAAAAACAAGAGTGTACAACCATCTCACCTGTTTTTGTATCCCCAATAGTTTAATAATTTCAGCAGATGTCATAGACTTGGAAACTATATATAGCTCATAGGATGTCATGTGAATCCAGAACTCCCATTGGCTTGGACAGTCGCTGAACAAATGGGAGCCCTTGATTCACATGACGTATAGGGGGATGGGGTAGTAACATCTGACGTCTTCTGTCCAGAGCTAAGTTTCCAAGTTTGTGAAATTTGCTGCATAAAGTTGCCAGCTAACGCCTGTGATAAGAGAAACTCAAAAGTCATATTATTCTATTATGAAAACGGCACAAAGGATGACATATGCTTCTTTTGCAGGATTTCTTCAAGACACCCAAGCTTGACAATGTTTACGAAGCTCCTCCAGTAGAATGTTATGAACCAACATCATCAGGCACTATGACAACAGGATCTCTGTTATTTTCAATTATTGCAGCTGTATTGGTCATGTCTTAATTGACTTAAAGCAAATCAAAATTACCTAAAAAAATACCTTACATATGTGATAAGAGTTTATTCATGTATAAATGTAAATAATGTGCAGATAACTAATCTGGAAATCATGTTGTTATATGAACAAAGAAAGCTTTGATTAGTAGCTAATATGTAATTATTATATTTCATTCATAATGATTTCAGCAAGATTAGAGGTGCAGGAGGTCATACTATTCCCTGGGGTGACTGCTTAACACCGGTTAGACTGCACTATGTTAAACTATTGGTGTCAGATTTGTTTTTAATTACCATATTGGTAAGTTCACAAAAAAAAACCTCCAAAATTGTTAATTCCATAACAACGCGATCCTCCCTTTTATTGTTATGCCCATTGTCTCACACATATACTTACATATCTATTTTGCAAATTTACTTACATGTTTATTTTGCAAATAGGTTGTTGTCTGTTTTGTCAGCTGTACTACAAATGTTGGCCTGTATCATTTTGTTTTGTTACACAATAAATTATTTTAAAATTTCATCGCCGTTGTCATAGCTTTCTTTGTTATTAATAACATAATGATATCGATGAAAACCACAGGATATCAGTCTTGGCAATCCTAGTATTTATCCATATAATAGTAACAAATGAGCTGTGCCCAACTAGGATAAGACTGGAATAATGCGCTTAAAGGGGACATTGGTTTTGTCACAAAAGAACCTATGCCTCATCGATGCTGCATCCAAAGGTGCTTACGGAAACTAAACTAATATAACCATTTCATTTTAGAATATCAAATATCACTGTCAAATATCAGTTGTTACGACCAATAGCACTTACGGCCAAATTAGCTGACCTGGCAGAGTATAATATGTAGCTGTCAATGCCAGGAGTGAGCAAAGCTATATATGTATATTTATGACAATTTAAAGTTACTGCGTCTCCAGATTTAGCACATTCAAGTAACTATATATACCAATGCTGCCTTCTTGTCTCATGATATTTTTCACCATTACACATGCCCACTTTTGCACAACAATTTAGTCTTTATTTACAATAAATAATTTTTAAATATTAGTTTTTCATGCCATCAAAACTCAGTATGTAAACATACCCAGTGTGTTTCCAATGTTTTAGTCTGGATTTTCTGTCAATGTAAGATTTATTTTTTAGTAATTAATGTCTGATAAAATCCTTAGTTCACACACAAATTTAGTATGCCCTGAATATTTCTGGTGGGGAATTTTGAATCCAACAGAAATATTGGCCCATTAATTATTTTCAACTATTTGAGGAGTCTCAGCAAATTGCAAATTTGACAGACAGTGCAGCTTTAAATGTTACAATCATCTTTTGAATAGACTTCATGTAGGTTTTAAATTTTAAAATCGGACAATAGATCAAATTATTTTTGAACCATGCAATTGCTAAAACGGAAGCTTGTGGGTTCCTCTTCACATAAACACTATTTCTAGGCACCTTTAGAATTGTTACTGTCAGACAAACAATTTTCTCCAAGTTTGATGCTGGGTGTGTATTTGTTACGAAATTATGGACATCACAACTGTTGAACCGACGACGTTGTATTGACGTGATGACGTAGTTGGTAGCAGGTCGATTCGTCACTGCGCGTTTCAACCCACTGAAAACGGGTCTGTTTGTCACCGTAAATAAGTCCGTTCGTCACTAGAAAGTAGTCTGTTCGTCACCCAAAATTTTTCGATTCGGCATTGCTGTAATGAATGCAGAATGGTGTGTGATTATCATTATTGTGTTACTATAGAATAAATATATCTAACGCCAATTTACATATCTTGTAATTGCTTATAAAGCCGTTTTGCCTAAATACAATTGTACATAATAACGGTTTAGGGTAATTAAAGAAACTGCTTCATTTTAATTGCTATTTAAATATAGTGAGCTCGAATTACAGAAACGGCATATATGCTTGCTAATTGATATTAAATTAATGATATTAAATTGAATAATTGATATTAAATTGATGTTCCCTTTTATGTACAATTCTTTAAAGTTTAGTGAAGATATATTATTTTCTCTTTTGTTTTACAATGCTTTAATTATATATATTGCCAATTAGTAATTTAGTAATTACCTAAAACAATAAAATATTAGTATTATTCTAATAATATCTATATATATATATATTATCATGTTATATACTTTATTATATATTAAGTATAACTATATCTATACTTTACTGTACAGACAAAGGATTGCCTTTGTCTCTCAACTGTAATTAAGTATTCATACTCAACAGCAGTTGCATCTGCTGTTGTTACATAAGAGTAGACAATGTACCAACTGGTCAGCTTCACTGACTCAGAGATCAGTATTGATCTATTGAGGCTTTGTCTCTCTATATCTCCCTAGCAACGGCCTAGCCTGGTCTTTGTCTAGGACACCATATAAAAAGCCTCTGCTTGAACTTGATCCCTTGTCTTTGGCAAGAATAAAGCTTCCACTCAACTTCACTCCTGACTTTGTTTTCCATATCATATGGTTGGAGAATCCGGCCGTTTTTTTTAAAACCAAAACATTCCCCATAAATTTTGTAGTATTTGCTATTGCAATTATACTACGTCTGTTATATACTTTTACACAGAGCTAACTCACAAGTTCACAAAATTTTATATATTTTATACTTAACTGTTTACATATGCAATACTGCATTCAGGAGTAAAATTTATCCTTTGTATAAAATATCCCTTTGTATACGCAAAATCCGTTGTGTATCCAACTTGGAATTTTGCTATCACTCCGTAGCCTTACAAATTGAACATAGCCTGTATTTATGTGTCAATTGCTGTTTTGAAACGTCGTCAAAATGGCCACACGTTACATAGTCCAAAATGACTGCATGCCACCAAAATGCAATGCAGATCTGACAGAAAGTGCCTCCCAACATTGGTTGGCTTTTGAGGATTATGTAGGTGAGCACAAATTAGATGCCGAGGAGACTGTCAAACGCTTCAGACTGACACTAGGCAAAGATGCACGATGGTGGTTAGACATCGCAGCGGGAAAAGTCAATGTCAAAGAGGAAGAAGACATTATCATTCAATTTATAGAGGCAATGCCTGCCCACATGAGGTCTCATTTAAGGGCACAGGGACATAAAACGCTGCAAGCAGCCATGGGAATGGCGCAAGCGTACCTCGCAGACGACAGTCACACCCAAGCCACCCCTCAGGTAATGGCAATGTCAGAAAACTTTGCTACAAGGGGAGAACTGGACATACTGCAGGAGCAGTTCCGAGTAATGGCGCTTGAAAATCAGAAGCAAAGCGGCCAAGAGGACAGGTCAGCAGACCGTAATGGAGCAAGATCGCCGTATAGGGGCAGATATCCTTCATCTCCATCCAGGAACCAACGAGGCCAATGGAACGACCAATGACGAAGAAGCGTTAGCCAAGACAACAGAAGCTACTGGACCGAAGATCGTCGAAGAAGCGGTAGTCGAGATAGAGCCAATGGCCCAAGCGAAGATCGCCAATATCGACCCAACGACCGATATTCCTGGTCAAGAGACAGGTATGTCAGATCGGACCGCGAAGCCAGCAGAGACCGCCCATACAGAAGATGGGACAGCCGTGATAGGCGCTTGCAATCACGTGACTCCAGATCACAAAGAATGCCGTCTCCAGCTCCACAAAGACGTAGAGTCTCATTTCAGAATGAAGCCTGCCAATATTGTAGCAACAAGACTCATGACTGGCGCTCATGCCATAAATTCGAGGATGAAGTCGCAAACCAGCATTTTTAGATGGGGCCCAGACTGGGCGTACCAGACACTCTGAATCCCCGATTATTAATCCCATGAAGAAAAAATGTAAATATATCCCAAAATAAGATGTTTTGTTGTATCAATAGCGATGTTAGAAATTCACCAAACTCTCACTCTATCCCTCTCTCCTCTCATCATCAATCATGCAAATCGCCCCCAGTCGCCAATCACCTTGAGTCGACCGCTCAAACTGCAAACATAAAGGTCAATCATTTAGCTAGCAATTGTTCAAATATTGTAGAAAATGTTGTAGATGAATTTTGTGCACATCATGAAAATGACAAGAAAGCCACTGCAGAAGACAGAAGAGCTTTTACACTACAGACCACGGAAGAAACTGACAGCCCAAAAATTACAAACATACCAACCGACAATGACACCATGACTCTTCAGTTGAACAATATGGCTACAGCAATCCTTAGCTAAGAGAGAAAAGATACTGACACTATTTGACTCGGGAGCTACCCAGTCACTACTATGCTCACAATTTGTCCAAAATAGCAATTATCTATCACACTTACCTAAAGTGCAAACAAAGCCAATTAGGTTCAAGTTGGTAATGGCGAATACATCTCAGCCAGCTATTCAATTACATTTACATGTTCTATCAGCTCACACGAGTTTGAGATAACAGCAATGGTTGTCAATGTACTTGGAGGTATTAACCTAGTCATTGGAAACAACGCATTGGAGCACATACAGGCCAACCTACATTTTGAACAGCACAAGGTTACTTTTAAAAGACAACCAATCCGATTGTACCCTTAATATGATATCATATTGAAGCCAGGCCAAACTAGAACAATCACAGTAAGTGGGAAAATGCCCAGACAATTTTTGCATGCGCAGGGCAAGCTCAAGGCAACAGCCAGATTTACAGCATATCTACCAAAATTCATGCTCGTCCAATTTAAAGCAGGTTGTGCAAACATTGTAGTCACCAACCAGACGCAAGTTAACCAGTGCATTTCTAGTCAAGACGTAATTGCAACCTTCAATACGTCAAGTGTTCTCCACACTTACAATGTCATTAAGTCAGTAGACCAAGGCAATGAGAATACCACTTTAAACTATTACAGTGCAATCAGACACACCGACAGCCCAGACAGAGACCACCACGACGCAGACAACAGCGACCCAACGGACAACAGCGACAGACATCTCACTAAAAAAGGAGTTATTTCTTATCAAAAAGCTAAAATTTCCTTTTTTAGAACCAGATGATGCCAGACTTAATATGTTCGACGACGAAATCATTACCAGAGACGTTAAATTAGAAGACAGCATGTTAGACATTGACCAACAACTGCAACTTAAGGGGATTACTTTTGAAGTACAAGGATGCTCTAAGTCTACATAACGAGGTTGGCAATTCAAACTTGACTGTTGATTTTATCCTTTCAGATGAGACCCCATTAAGTAAGTAAGTAAGTAAGTAAGTAAGTAAGTAAAATTTTATTTAACGTCGGGGATGAAAACATTGTACAACAATCAACACAAGCTATAAAGCTTTTAACCGACAAGTAAAAATGTTGAAAATAAGATGAAATATTTACAGATGAGTTAATGAAATGTTAAAATATACATGTTCGTAACTCCATACCTTGAAATTATCTTAAGTTATTGATTAAGCAGATTACGCATGTACCACATTGACAAGCATTAAATATGTTACATTTGACAAGTAGATTTTTAAATTCCTGTATATCTTGAGTACGTTTAACATTGACTGGAAGGTTATTCCATAACAATGCACCCTGATAAGAAATACTTTTATATCCGTACTGAACTGTATTATATCTAGGCTTCATTAATTTCATATTATCTCGCATAGAGTAAGGTGTACATTGTATTTTGAAGAAGGAGGGTTTCACTGGAAATGAAGTACCATTTAAGATTTTGAAAACTTGTTCGACGAGACCATATTTGCGTAAAATGTAAAGCATTGACTTCTTTGATTGACTTAAAATTTGTTTATACATCGACAGGTAGTCATTACATACAAGTCTTAGTGCTCTTTCATTTAGTTTTTCTATCTTTCTATCATTTGTTATAATGAAAGCGTTGTAGACAACTGAGCAATAGAGAAAGTTAGACACAATAAATGATTCATAAATTCGCATCTTAGTAGAAAAATCAATATATTTGCATAATCTTTGCAGTACATTTATCTGCCTAGCAGCTTTCTTGCATATTACGGAGACATGATGGGAAAAAGTCAGTTTTCTATCTATGTGGACACCTAGTAGCTTGACTGTGCTTTCTGAATTGACTTTGCTACCATCTATTTCATATTGAATTGAGATGTCATCTTTACTAAAACATATGGCTTGGAACTTTGAGGTATTGGCCTTCATGTAGTTATTTTTGAACCAACAAAGTGCTGTTCTGGAGGCGTGTTCTAATGTGAGTTTGATTTGAGAGGGATTGTGGTGAGAAAAAGAAAGTGTATTGGCGTCTGCATAATTGAAAACATCACATTCGTTTTGTAAGAGAAAGATGAAATCATTAATGAAAATGTTAAACAGAAGTGGACCAGTGACGGACCCTTGCGGCACGCCTGTCTTCAAGGTTAGCCAGTCACTTTTTATTTTGCCTATCTTAACAAGTTGGTTTCTATTTGTTAGGTAACTTCTTAAGTAATCACATGACTGCATAGTAAAACCATATGCGTGTAGTTTAGCTATAAGCAGACCATGTGGCAGTGAATCAAAGGCTTTTGATAGATCAATTAGAATACAACCTACATGCTTATTATCGTCAAGTGCTTTATGCCAATTTTCTACACATTTTATGAGAACATTATTGCAACTATAGTTTTTTCTATATGCTGAAAGATCAGTACTGAGTAATTCGTTTATGTGTTCCATCATCTGTTCACATATGACATTTTCAAAGATTCTTTGAGGTTGACGAGAGAATACTAAGCGGTCTATAGTTACCTTTATCTAGTTGGTCTGACTTTTTATAAAGGGTTACACTTCAGCTTTCTTTGCATGGTCAGGAAAGTTTATTGTTTCAATGCTGTGATTGATTATTGGTGTTAATGTTGTGCTTAATGACTTGGCCCCTATCTTTAAGAATTTTGGAGAAATATTATCAAAACCTCCGGCTTTATCAATCTTTATGTCTTTAAGCTTTTTATAAACACTTGCGTGAGAAATATTTCTGAATTTAAATTTATTTTCACAATTAAGCTTCTCACGAATCAGTGCTATGCTTGGGTGATTTTTGTAGTGATCTATGATTTCATCTGTTGATTTACTATTTAAGACTTCGGGCTCGCAAAGGTCCTGTGTAACATTTACAAAGTAGTCATTGAAAACATTAGTAACTTCAAAGGTATCATTTATAAGGGTGTCATTTTCATATAACATAATGTTCTGGACATTTGACTTTGACTTGTCAGTGATAAATGGTTTGACTGTCTGCCAGAAATTGAAATCATTATTGCTTTTAGCATTACATTTCTTATCAAAGTATTTTTGAACTGATTGTCTTTTCAGTTTATTGACTAGATTTCTTTGTTTTTTGTAAGCGAGCCAGGATTGGTGGGTTTTGAGTCTGAGATATTTACGATTTATAGCAGCTTTGACATTTATTGCTTTCCTGAGTTTGTCGTTCATATAAGGTAAACTGTTAGTTTTGATTAATTTTTGTTTACAAGGAGCGTTCTTATTAACAATGTCTAAAAGAAGAGTATTGTGGAACCAAAGCTGGTCATCGGTATCGTCGAAAACACTATTCACATGAAATGGGGCGGTTTCTAGATCTTTTATATATTCCTCTTCATCGAAGTTTTTGTAAGATCGGTAATGTATAATTCTTGGTTCAATTATTGGTCGAAAGGCTTTAGTGGCTGCACTTATATAATTGTGAAAGTCACTTATACCTAGAGACATATTTAGAACACCTGCTATTGACCTAGGAAAGCATGTGAGAATAACATCAAGAAGAGATGGATTTAGTGCATTTTTAAAGCAAGTTGGATTTTTCACTATTTGTTTCAGATTAAAAGTGTCCATTATATTTGAGAGACCATTTGGATGTGACAAAAAATTGACATTTAGATCACCTATAATATAAACAGATCTGCTCTCCGCTAGACATTTATTTAGTATAATTTCAATTGCTGAATTTAGGTGAGCTATGTTAACATTAGGTGGTCTATAGATACAGACAAAGAACATATTGTTTGATTTGAGCTTGACTTGAATTACCAAACTTTCTATTCCATTTTCATTTACGGCTATATCATCTCTGTTTTTATGAGGTAGTGATTGTCTGACGTAACATAATAAGCCACCTCCGTGGGCATTCCTATCTTTTCTGTGCATTGTGTAACCTTCAACTGAGAATTGAGCACTGGGATAAGTATCATTAATTTTAGTTTCAGATAAAAATAATACATCAGTGAAACCCTTCTCCATAATTTCATGAATTTCTACAAACTTGTTTGGTAAACTATTAATATTTAAGTGAGAAAACAGCAATTTTCTGTGGTTGATTCTATAGAAATTTACTATCTCGGACATGTAATTTTCACTATCAGATTCTACAGTGTTGTTACTACTAGTAACAGTTTGTGTTTGACTGTTTGCTGAACTATCATTGATATCAATTGATGTATTTATATCATTAGAGCTATTTTCATTACATTCCTGTTCATTGACTACATTTGTTATATCTAAAATTGGTTGAACATTGTCAAGAGTAAAATTTGCACATTCATCATCCGAACTATTTACATGTATTTTAAGAGCACCAGCATCACAGAAGTGTAAACCAACATTAAAATCATCACATTCATGGCTAAAAATGTTTATGTTAAAATCATTTTCATTAAGATCATCATTCTCATTATATACCTTATTTACAGAAAATTTCCTGGCCTGATCATCTTGGCCATTCTTTATTAGACCATTCCCAGTCTCTCCTAAGGAGAAGCCTCTCATTGACAGCGAGTTACAAAAACTGGAGCAAATGGGAGTACTCAAACAACATACATCACAGTACGCTAGCCCTATAATGTTGATAAACAAGAAGGGGACATCAGCTAAGCGACTTGTGACTGACTTCAGACATCTCAATAAGAGAATTATAAAGAGGAATTTACCATTCCCTCTCATTAGAGATGCGATACAGACTATCGGCCATGCTGAACCGCAAGTTGTCAGTGTTATAGACCTGAAACAAACTTATTACTGCTTACTTTTAAGTGAAAAAGCGTCTAATTACTGCACAATCATGAGCTATGCCGGGGGTCGGTCCCTAGCCTATCGCAGATTACCGATGGGGTTAAGTATATCGCCATGTGAATTTCAAAAACACATTAATAATATTCTTGAGAAGTGTAATGCAGGAAAATTCTGCATCAGAATTATGGACGATCTGATTGTGTTTTCCAAATCCGTCCCAGACCACTTTGAGCACGTTGAAACCATCCTCACAGCGCTACAAGCGCATGGTCTCAAAGTCGCCCCAGACAAAGCCAAGCTATTCAGAAAGAAAGTTTTGTATATGGGCCATGAAATCGTAATCACAGATGACCACACAGGTATTAGACCACTGCGAGAAAGAGCAGAGGCAATCAGAAACATGCCCACACCAAAAACAAAGAGACAGCTAAAAAGTTTCATAGGCAAGGTATCATACCTATCTATGTATCTCAAAAACCTACAAACGTTGTTAAAACCATTACACGCAATGGCGTCCAAAAAGGCTAACTTTCAATGGACAGAAGTGGCTCAGAACACATATGATGAAATCATAAAGTTACTGGTAAGCCCCCCACTGCTTGCAATGCCCAACAATACAGGCAAGTTTGTATTATATACAGACACATCTAAAATTGGAGTAGGAGCCAGCCTCTGGCAGATACAGAAGAACCAAGAAAGACTAATTGCCTATTTTTCTAAGTCATTACCTCCAGCTGCAGCCAACTATAGTATTACAGAGTTAGAGCTCACTGGGTTAGTAATTGCAGTAACTGCATTTTGACATTTTTACGGACCATGCAGCCATACCTCAAATATTGAGATCGAAACATGAGCCAGCTACAGAACGTATCACCAGATTACTTGAAAAGCTCAGTAGTTACTCCATAAATGTACAATATATGAAGGGGAATTCATTAGTCATAGCAGACTATTTGTCTAGATACCCACAAATTGGGCAGGACACAACAGACGACATCTCATTTGTAGTGACAAGAAGCCAGGCACAGAACCAAGCAAAACCACACGGCCAGCCAAACACCACGACGAGCAACAATTGTACAGCAGTGACACCTCCCAACAGACCGACAATACAAACCACAACGTCAACACCACCAACACTAGAGCCAAGACAGAAGGGAAGACCTCGCAAAGACCGCACTTTGTCTGAGGAACGCTCAGTGGCGGATCTCCGCGGCGCAACAGTGCCCCCCCCCCCCTGCCTCGAGCACCCATGGTTCAGCCATTAGGCGAGTATGAACCATCAAAAACAAACATTCAAGCAGTACAATCACACAATCCGGTGACACTAATAAGACCTAATAAAGCGGTTGTCCCGACACCACCTAGGCTAGTTGACACTATTAGACAGAACCAGACAGGACAGTTCAGAGACAGACCAACAGACACGGACAACTCTGACCAAATACAAGAAACTCACACCGAAGTCCCACAATACATGACAAAAGTCACAAGACCACTTGACATTGACAAATCAGTAGTAATGGCAAAGCATATGCCAAACCAAAAGCAATTAAATGAGATGTTGAGGAAATTACAAGCAAAAGTTCTTAAAAACTACCACTTACCATATGACAAGCGCGAAGTTGCCAGATTGCAATCCCAGTGCGCTGATTTTAAAGATGTATATATCACTGAAAACTTGTTACCTCCAAATCGAATAGTTGCCAAACGTATTATTAACATTGCTGATGAATATGTCATCATAGATAAAATCCTGTTCAAGTTCATACAGAAAGACGAGGACCAAGGTCTCAAGTTGGCAGTACCAAAGATTCTGGTACCTTTCGTAATTTCCTTGCACCATGACAATCTTCTTGCGTGCCACCAGGGAATTATACGGGTTGCAGCCACCATCAAGCAGCGATTTTATTTCCCGCGCTTGCATGAGCAAGTCACGCAGTACATACGGACGTGTACCACGTGCCAAGCTCAAAAAACACCCAACAAAGAAGAAAGACCATTTGAATTAAATATACCAGTCTCATATGCCCCGTATGGTACTATTTATGCGGACCTCAAGCAAATGCCTGAGACACCAACAGGCTACCGGTATATATTAGTTCTTGTATGCAATATCACTAGATTTGTCACATTAGTTCCTTTACAGAACAAAGACGCAGCCACAGTTGCTGAAGCTGTACTGCAACGCTGTGTACTCCAATATGGACCATGTGAGCAATTTATCAGTGATCTTGGAAAAGAATGGGACAACCAAGTTTTACAGTATGTGTTTAAAGCACTGAAAATTGAACACAAATTTGTGTCTGTGGGCAACCACAAAGCCAACAAATCTGAAAGATTCATTGGAACGATTTCTGGCTTAATTACAACCTGCCTTACAGATAATGGTCATGATTGGCCCATTTTTGTAAACTCAGTAGCTTATGCATACAATTCTTTTGCCAGTCCATCTTTAGGTAACATGTCACCATATTACCTTCTATATCTGAGACATCCAAGGACCACTTTTGATTGTGGTAACATTTCAGATATTGTCCCATAGTACAGAGAATATGTGGATAAACTGAAACAAAGACTGCAAAAGATTGGTAAAACTATGCTGGAAATTCAAGCCCAGCTACAGCAAAACCAAGCACGCAAGCAATTGAACAAAACAACAAAATACCAAATGTTTTCAGAAGGTATGCTTGTGTACTTGCTTGCTCCGAGTGCCAGTGCACTTCAGACCAATTCGAAGAAAATCAGATTAGATTTTGTAGGACCATTGGTTATACAACACATGCTAGATAGATCGCATGTGATACTAGAAACCCTAGAAGGCCACAGACTTTCTGGTATTTTTCATGTTAATCGCATCAAGATAGCATGGATCAGAACAGACGCAGGGAGTGTTAATATTGTGAAAGATCTCAGAAGAGATGCCATGAAGAAAATGGTCACAGATGACACAGGCAATCAGCCACCCGTCCCAAAACAATACTGTAAAATGTTAGCTGAACTACAGCCTCACTTCAACATCTTACAGGCATGCATAGAACACGCATCAGACAATTCTAGCATGGCAGCACCATTTGCAATGCAGGAAAACCAGGTAAACAATATTTTGGCCAAACCAGTGCCAACACAATTGTCCTACCACATTTCGAAAGCCAGACTCAAACATGGCGACCTACAGGTATTAATAAATACACAGGGAAACTCAACCTTAGCCAATACCTGGGTTGACATGAAAGCTCACCCTCAGTGCTCTGAATACGTCGAGAGATTGATACACGACAAGCACTTTCGAATTGCAGGGTCACAAAATACTCTTTGTAACAGCTTGAAGTAAAAACACCCAAATAGGACAAGCACATTTAGTTAGTAATTGTTTTAGGGCAAATGAAATCCTAAAAACTTTAGGTCTTCAAAACCGTAAAATTACGGGGTAGGTACAAACTCCTGCTGAATTAATAAGCCATTCAATGCTGTGAGCATAAAATGCATATTACGCTAAGCCACAGCCTGGATGACATACAAAAGGCCAATTAGGCTTTGGGAAGATGCATCAATTCCTTTGTAGCATTCTTCCACTCTTATGTAACAAAACCTCCCATTGTGGAAATGCACCTTTGTTGAACATAAAAGCTGTCAACACAGCTGGTCAACAAAAGCCCTTTTGCATACAAAGTGGGCGATTAGCCCAAAACCTGACATAAACATTCTCATTAGCTCATCTTTCATTTACAATGCTTCATTCAAAACCCTCCACATTGTGTATCTCCCTTTACCAGATGACTAATTGCGCGACTGCGCATTTTCATTTGACACTAAATTGCCAATCAACTACAATTCAAAGTCCTTTTCGATGCCACATCAAGCCAATTACATCGTATTGCATAACACCCTTAAACACAGATGCATCAACCCCTATCTTCACACCCCATGTTCACAAACCATGCAGCTGACTGACCATAGGTCCCAACTGGGTTACGCCCACTTGGCACTAAGACACACCCAGACTTAGGAGAACCCCATTTAAGCACCACCCGAAGACATCAATAATCAGTTTCGACTATCAGTCAAACAAGCACGATGTTCACATGCAGCATCTTTGCACTCTGCATTTCACCAATATGCATTGTTGCATTCTCTCCAGCTGAAGTCATAGTCAGGCCAAATGTAGGCGCAGTCTTTATCAAGGAAAGGGACATCAATGTCTCCCCAATGGTATGGCATCATACATTGGCCTTGCCATATTTTATGGATTTCACCATTCTGCATCCTGCAGTGACATGCCGAACGGACCAAGATGAGGAAACGGGAAACGACACAATCTGCACTATGATCGAGGATATGGAGAATAATTTCTTTGATTTAACTTCACAACTAATCATGGAGATTACAACAAACCAGGCATCGATCAAGTCCATAATGGATTCACGTCCTCACCGCTCAACACCACCTAGACGCAAGAGAGAGTGGTTTAATTTCCTAGGCGTGGTAGCAAAGAAAATAATGGGGGTAGCCACCGAAGAGGATGTCAAAATTCTGCAAACACATCTGCAGAAACTGGCGATTTTAATATCAACTGAAAAGCAGGAAAGGATCCATGACGTCACCCAACTACAGTCCTTTGAGGTTCGAATCAACGAGAGGGTATACACCTTCCGAGAGAAATCTCAAGACCTTGGATACGGTGGTAACAGACTTACAGACACAACTACTGAGCTTACGTAAGTTCGAACAATATGCAGAATCTTTGGCCAAACAAGTTTACAAGAATATGTTACAAATTAACAGAACCAGAAATTTCATTTCCTGGGCGCAACGCTACCAAATGCACATACACACTCTTACACAGATCCATATGCATACATACACTCACGGGGGTTAAAGACATGTCAGAGCTCATTTCTGGAAAGTTGACAGCTAATTTACTAGCTCCTGACCACTTGAGAGATATTCTGGACGATGTCAATAACCGAGTGAAACAAATTTCAGACAACCTGTATGTTGAATCTGACATCAGACCATACTACAGGGACAACCACCTCACAACAGCAACTTATGACAACACACATATAGACATCAAAATTAGAATACCAATAGCCACCCCATCTTCAATATTTTCCCTATATCGTATAGACATTTTGCCTGTGCCTTCTGCACAACACACGGACATTTATACCGTGTTAACTAATACACACCCATGGTTCGCCATATCCTGATATAATGATTCATATTTTGAATTACCAGAAAATTCCCTACCGGTATACAACCAGATTAACGTTAAAAATGTAATCCCAAAACCAACATCACAGCTATCTTGCTCGTTGGCACTATATTTTGGGTTTTCATCAGGAATACTTCATGCCTGCAAGCCCACCGTTTTAAACTCCCCACCACTCACTAAAGAGTTTGTATATTCCCAACCATCGGACGGCTATTTATTCTATACACCCAACAGGCTCTGGACACAATCCTGCCACCCCAACAAAACCATTTCACACAAGGGCCTTTTTGTAGTACAACTACAATGCAAGTGCTCATTACATTCGCACCACACCCACATACATTCAGATGCACTTGACTGTAACAGGTCCAATTCCACTGTACAATATAGTGTAAACTTCTTAGTTTACGCTAAACTTTACAATCACACTATGCCACGTAATTTTACAGCATCACAATACGCACCAGAACAATATAAATTTCACCTGCCAAAGGCTCTGCATGACAAACTGAAACTAACGACACTGAATTTAGACGACGACCAGACATCAGCTACCGACTTAGACTCCTTTACGGCCACTGACCATGGACAGACAGCATTTAATATGGTCGAATGGATTGGATCGGAACAGGGCACCATTGCATCAGCTATTACGATTACATCCCTCTTTGTAATTCAAATAGCTACTATAGCAAGCGTGTTCTTTGTATGGCGCAGATTACAAGCCGCCCTACAGGTTTTAATGGCTACAGCCGCATTGGTAGGCACCACACAGGCGTTATAATTTTATGCCCCTGCCACAGCTACACCACCAACCATTATTACGGAGGACACCACCCCTTTCTGGCGGACCATCGTCATTAACACTGCTCTAATATTGTCAATTGTCAATACGATCCTGATCTTGTGTGATCGCATGAAGCCAGCATGCCACCACCTCGTGGAAACCAATGCCAAATTGTCATCACTTGAGTCCGAGCTGTACATATGCCTCTACAGTAACTCCAAATTTTTGCATTTGAAAATTACAACCTTCCCATATGACCTACAGGCAATCACAGCAGCAGCCAACGCTGAAATCAAGAACTTTTACACCATATGGCGCGGCCTATGTGGATATCTATACATAGATTGGTCACCACTGGAATTATCCACAGACACCAATCGCATTATCCCTCCGGCGGAGGTACAACTCCCATGGACCACTTACAATGGATGCCGCCAACTGACCACACAATTCCATACGGTCAAGGTTATTTTACTCCAGGACAACCAAGCGTGGACCATCAGTGCATGGACGAAACTGTCTAGCCCACGTAGTGGACTACCATTGCCATACTCTCGGATGAGAACAACCGAAGAGCAATCACCGTCAGCAGCTGCACTCCTACCTCCAGGGACAGATATTTTAGAGCCTGGAAGGATAAGATGGATTAGGGTGGGTGGGTGATTAGGGCTTTACATCTTGTATTTCTGCACCAGTTGGGCTAATTAGGACAGGCAGAGACCATGGCAATGAGACGAAGGATGAAACAGCCATCCAACTTAGGCTCGACCGGGAATCGAACCCGGAACCCAGTGGTTGGAAGCCCAGAGCGCAACCTCTGAGCTAGGCCCCTGCCCTATAAGATGGATTAGACCAACATCTAGAGAGGAAACCATCAACGCCGCCGCAACCGCCGACAACTCAACCAATGCAGAGGAAACTATTCTCAAAACCACCACCGTCTTCTTGAGTGGGCGATAACCTCTATGGCATCTAATTAACTCCAAACATAAAAGTTTAATCTAAATAGTAGGAACTGTAAACATTTGTAGAAATTTTGACTATGTATTTACATGTGCGACAATTGTTTCATCCAATGCACGTTCATACAGGGCAAAGCCTCTTTGTAAATCATAAACCATACACCCCTCCCGGTCATCAATCTTTTAAAACATTGTGTAAATTGTCTTTTAAGTAGAACATTGCGTATTTATGTAAGCAAGTAGTATAGACACCTATCCTAGAACATAATTTAATACCCAATCTGTAATTTTAGACATGTTTTGGATAGCTTACACATATTTTTTACACACACATTTAAACTAAGCATAAGTGCTTCCTCTACTGGTCAATATGTAATTATGATGAAAATACTATGTGTTCCCAAGAATTCATTGCAGCACAATGTAACCCAGGCCGATTTGACGTCCTGCGTCCACAAATGAAGGACAAGCAGCCATGATGTCATGCGTCCGCGTTTATAGCAGCAGCAGTAGCAGCAGTCACTGAACATGTGACTATCACCAACGCTTAAGAAGATCATAAGCCGTGTCCCTGCGATGCAGCCAAATGCAGATCTTCTTCATAAGTCGTGTCAGTCCACTAACACCGGACCAGCAGCAATGACAACGTCAACACCAAGTCACCAGTTACACAACCAGTAACACTACACCACCGCTCACTCGTATCAATAACAAACCGCTGAAGCCGGCGTATGACGAGGACACCAGAGTATATCCTGCCAAACCGAGACCAGGACATACCGGGACAGCAAGAAGCCTAGCCGCGACAACATCATGCAATATGATAGCTAGCAGCTAGACCCCTAGGAACACTAAATACTTCAACAAAGAAAAAACAATAAAACATAGTAAGGGAATGTCTCCCAGAAATATATATATATTTTATACCTGATTTTAAATTACTTACATGTAGTAGGTATTCCTTAGTATGTATTTCGGAGGTATTGCATAAAAAATCTAAAATGTTATTAATTTTATTTAGACTTTCAAATCAGATGTTTTTGACCAACAAAAAGGATATCAAGCAACAGAGCAATTAATTGTTATATAACGATAAGTATGTCAATATAAAGGATCATCATCTGCGTGCGATATATCCTTACATTAAATTAATCTAGTCATTTTATTTATAATATAGATAATTCTTAAAGATTAATTTAATCACCCAACCAAGGGCATATCATGTTATATACTTTATTATATATTGAGTACAACTATATCTATACTTTACTGTACAGAAAAAGGATTGCCTTTGTCTCTCAACTGTAATTAAGTATTCATACTCAATAGCAGTTGCATTTGCTGTTGTTACATAAGAGTAGACAATGGACCAACTGGTCAGCTTCACTGACTCAGAGATCAGTATTGATCTATTGAGGCTTTGTCTCTCTATATCTCCCTAGCAACGGCCTAGCCTGGCCTTTGTCTAGGACACCATATAAAAAGCCTCTGCTTGAACTTGATCCCTTGTCTTTGGCAAGAATAAAGCTTCCACTCAACTTCACTCCTGACTTTGTCTTCCATATCATAATATATATATATATATATATATATATATATATATACGCGTAATAATGAAATGTAATAAAAAATTTAACAAAACCACAATGAATTGTTATACCTTTTCTTATTAATTCTGTATTTATTAATTCTTGGTGTATAACAAATGATGCATAATAATTCAATAAAAATGTACGGAACCACAATGCATTGTTATACTTTTTCTTTCTCAGGCTTTTTATTTACTTTTTGTTCTTAGATACTACTAAGTACTTATTAATTCTTGGTGTATAACAAATGATGCATAATAATTGCAATAAATTGTACAGAACCAAAAAGACTTGTCATACTTTTCTTTCTCAGGATTTTTATTAAATATTTTTCCATTGTTATTTTGTTTTGCATTCTATTCATGTATATGCATTATTTCTTGTTGTATAAATTTAATAAAGTTGTGGAAAACCAAACAGTTGTTCAGACCCTCAACTAGCAAATGAAGATACACTCGGCAACAGTGACTTTCGCCACGACAACGAGATTCGCCACCCCCCTAAAACTGGATTATACACACTGCAATGACTTGATTTGTTACAAAACTAATTGTACAGATCATTGACAGTGTTCTTACGCTGCGGCGTAGAAAGGAAGTTTGATGATATCAAGACTATGTGTAGCACAGATGAAATAGTGAAACAAATAAAGGAGAGAGTGGATCATGTGCATGTGTCAGCAGCCACTGGTCAAAATGTTGGACTGAATGTAAATGGACCTACTGTGACACCATCACACAGCTCAGGTCCTCCTGTGGAAGAATCAGTGGGTGAGGCTGATAATAATGTTCATGAATCTTCTGCTGATGAAACAGGGATGGTGCATACTCAAGCTGAGATTTTGGCTGTTGAAGCATCAACAACCGTTTCCTTGCCTCGACAGACGTCGCAGGTGAGCAGTGGTGGGCGACAAAGTGGTAATGTGACGTACTCCGAGGTGGTTGGCAGAACTACCGCACAGGGTTCCGGTCCAATCGTGAGGGAGACTTCAACCCATAAGAGTGTCCGTCCAAGTCCTGCAATAGCTAACGAATGCGATGAAGAATTCCAGGTACCTAGGTACCACCGGAGAAAAAGCTCGAGCATACTGCCAACTATGAATGTTTTCAAAAACAAAGTTCACATGAATTATTCATGTGAGCAATTGTATGACTATCTAATAGACTGTGGAGTTCATGTGCGTGGACTCTTCCAAAGATCCCACGCAAATTCGACCCACAAATCGTTTGTGGTTACGATACCAAGAACTGACTACAACAAGGTTAATCGACAAGAGCTGTGGGATGAAGGCATCGAGGTCCGTGAATACATCGATAGGAAGAGATCACATGAAGGGAGACACAGAAGTTGATTGTGATGTGATGACTGTTAAGTGACATTAAACTTTATATTACAATGACTGATCTCATAGTTGCGTCATACAATTGTATATATTTTGACAGGTCCCCTTGTAAATTAGATTTTATGAGAAGTGTTTTTACTTCCAGTGATTTTATATGCATTCAAGAACATTGGCTTTTTGATACACAGTATCACAGATTTGAGTGGCTTTGTGATTATGGAATAGAATTTACTGCAATTAGCGCAATGGATACAAATATTGTAAGATCTGGTAGACCACATGGTGGCACCGCTATTATATGGAAGAGTAATTTAAACCTTCGTGTTGAGACTGTGAACACTATCTCTCGGAGACTTTGTGCCATTAAGGTTCACCTTACTAGTAATGTCTTTACTCTATTGTTCAATGTATATATGCCAACGGATCAAAGATCCAATGGCGAGAATGTGAATGTGTATCAAGATGTATTAGCAGAAATCTCCACTATATGTCATATGTATAATGCAAGCAATATAATCATATGTGGTGATTTCAACACTTACTTAAGCAGAGATACTCCTCAGACTGAGCAGTTGAAATGTTTCTGCCATGTTGAAAACCTTTTCCCATGTGTGCTTAGTAAATATAACAGTGTTGAGTATACATTTGAGAATGCAAATGGTGCTAGGTCTCTTATAGATCATTGTTTGGTTAGTAAAAATATGGTTGATTTTCTGACGAAGGTTTCCACACACGACTCTGTGAATAACTCTTCTGATCATGTTGCTGTGATATGTAAATTTGACATAGATGTGAAATATATGGAAGTCAATGTTAGTCAGAATACGAGTCAGACTGCTTGGTACAAAGCAACTATTTCAGACATTGTTAACTATAAAAGTGTGATGAACAGTGTAATAGATACCTTGTATATTCCTTCTGATGCACTACATTGCCAGGACATTCATTGCAAGAAGCACTTGATAGAGCTTAAAGAGTTTCATGATGTCTTGATAAATGATGTTTGTCTTTTTGCTGGTAAGCAAGTGCTGCCTTCTAGTGGTAAATGTGGTAATGTCAGAAAGATTCCAGGGTGGAATGAATATGTAGCACATAAGAAAGAGTATGCATTAAACTGTCACTGGTTATGGAAAGAGGCTGGTAAGCCTAATAGTGGGTTATTGTTTGAATGTAGGAAACAAGCCAGGGCTGACTACCACTATGCTGTTAATAAGGTTAAGAGAAATGAAGACCGAATGCGGTCTGAAAGAATGGCACATGCCATAAAGGTAAATGATCATAAGAACTTATGGAATGAGGTGAATAAGTTAAGGGGGAGGAAAAAGACACTGCCTATAATGGTAGATGGTGTAAAAGGTGATGCAAATATTGCTGGTATATTTAATAAAATACGAACAGTTGTATACAAGTGTACCATATGAATGTTATGAATTAGAGCAAATTCATGATGATATTAATGTCAAACTTAATGATTTTTCCAGAGATGATGTGATAGCAAGTCAGTTCTCCGTTAGTGAGGTAATATTAGCTGTTAAGCAGATCTCTTGTGGCAAGTCAGATGGACAAATAGGTCTGTTTTCAGACCACATTATACATGGTACTGATAAGTTTTACAGATTGTTGACTGATCTTTTTAATTCAATGATTATACACAGTATGTCACCAGGAGACATGTTAAGTAGTGTTTTGCTACCAATTGTTAAAAATAAGAGAGTGTGTGTGTGTGATTAGGGCTTTACGTCCTGTATTTCTGCACCAGTTGGGCTAATTAGGACAGGCAGAGACCATGGCAATGAGATAAAAATAAGAGAGTACAGAGTAACATGTCAGATAACTTTAGAGCAGTATGCCTGCAAAGTGCGTTATGTAAGCTATTAGATCATCTTGTATTATATAGAGAAAAGCAGACATTGATTACTTCAGAATTACAATTCGGTTTTAAGGCACAGCATTCTACAGCTCTTGCTACGTCAGTTGTGTTACAGACTGTTGATTATTACATTGACAATGGTGGTAAAGTGTATGGTCTGGCATTCGACGCCACCAAAGCTTTTGATCATGTGGAGTATTCGAGGTTGTTTGCCTTACTGATAGAGAGAGGGTTGAACCCTTTGTATGTAATATTTTTGACCATGATATATATACATAGTTTGGATGAGCTTTATTGCAATTCATTTCTACTCATTCTGCCAACTACCATGACCGTTATGTCAATTGCTATTAGCATTTTGAATGATACAAAAAATGGGTGTAGAGAATACAGCAAATGCTCAATACATGTGTCAATTGCCTAATTGCCTAAATTGGGGTTCTTTGACCTGTCAAAGATGTCACAGTAATATGACATTGTCTTGATTGTCATTCACAATTACAAAAAGATGTAATTGCTTTCATTAATTAAAAACAATGTATTTTATTGTAATTACCAGGCAATGATTATATTTGTACATATATTAGCTAGATATTCTATATTATATAATAAGCATATAAATCTATCTGTCTCTCTAAACTATCTGTCTATCTATATATCCGATTTTCGTCAAATAAAGACTGAATTATTCAGGGAAATGTTTAGAATTTATATAATAGTTAAGGTGGGGAAAATTAATGGAGTATAATAGGCACAAACAAGAATATTCTTGTTAATAAAGTTAGTAATACCTCATAGAGTATAGATATGTAGATATGTAGATAGACAGATAGTTATAAGATCTTCACCTAATAATATGTTACTATCAATAATTCATTGATTCGTAATCAATAAAAAACGAAAATAAAACAATGTTTGTTGGCTTGTTGCCAATACAATTCCGACTTGATAAAGATGTCTATGGAGCTATAACAACTATCTATAGATAGATATACTCTAGTTTAGAGTAATCATTTTAGATATTTATTTCATTTTATATAAATTATCAATATTTCGTTCTTGTTGTTGTTTCTGAAAATAATTCAACTGGAATTAAAATTGATATTGCATGTTCCATCCAAGATCAAAACAATCTCCCTCTTTAATATGCATAATAAACAGGAATCAGTTGAAATTCAGAATTTCAATTAATGCTTGTTATCAATGATGAAAAAGCATGACTTACCCCATTCTTTGTATTAGTCAAAATGCTAATAGCAATTGACATAATGGTCAATTCAGAATTTCAATTCATGCTTGTGATCAATGATTTCAATTCATGCTTGTGATCAATGATGAAAAAGCATGATTTACCCCATTCTTTGTATTATTCAAAATGCTAATAGCAATTGACATAACGGTCAAGGCAGATTGCTATTACATATATAGGTTAATTGACTTTAGAAAACCAAAGGAAAAGTCCTTCCCATTGGCCAGTTGGCAGAATGAGTAGAAATTAATTGCAATAAAGCTCATCCAAACAATGTATATATAATGGTCAAAACTATTGACCACACCATTCAAGTCATGAGCATACACAGAGCACCTTGCCGCCGCCAGAGAACTGCCTTCTCAGATGAATATCTCTCTTAATATTTGGTCTATTTTCAATCTGAAATTCTGTGTGGAAGTAGTATGAACTATAATTCAATATTTATTTGACGAAAATCGGATTAATATTAATGGAGCAGCAGCCGCCGCCAGACAACCGCCTTCTCAGACGAATATCTCGATTAATATTTGGTCTATCTTCAATCCGAAAACACCTATGGAGTCAGTATGAATTATACTACAATCCAGTCTTTATTTGACTAAAATCGGAATAATATTAGGGGAGCAGCAGCTTTTTAAAGAAGCGCTCAGCATTGATACAGTCAGGGCGCGGACGTCTGCGAGAGCACCACTGTTTGCCTCCGCCAACCTAGCTACCTTCTCAGACGAATAACTCGCTTAATATTTGGTATATTTTCGATCCAAAAACACGTATGGAATCAGTATAAACTATACTACAAAGCAGTCTTTATTTGACGAAAATCGGACTAATATTAGGGGAGCAACAGCCTTTTAAAGCATACTCCTGGAAGCCGTCGAGTTACTCCTACTACCCGCCTGCTTACTCCTACAACTCGGCAAGTCACCCGTAAAACCCGCCGGGTCACCCGTAAAACCCACCAGGTCACCCGTAAAACCCGCCGAGTGACCCGTAGAAGCCGGCGGGTAACCCGTGGAAGCCGGCAGGTAACCCGTAGAACCCGGCGGGTGCTGCCCCGCCCCTTTTTGCCGCCAGAATCCGTCGCCAACCCGGCGGAAAAAGCTGTTACATAACTTACGTCACTCTACGGGTTCACTACGGCTAAAACAGCCCAGTGTGACAGGGGCTTAACATCAAAGTAGTTAACATTTATTTATGACCTCAGACACAAACTTTGTCTGTTATCTAGAAATGTTAAAAAGACAGTTTAAATTCCATTCAAAATCAAGGCAAAAAAAATAAAATTGGAGATTCATGATTGGGATAGATTAAATATTCTGACTGTAGAAAATTAATACATTCAATGTACATAAAATATATATTCTTATAACTTGGAAAAGGTAATCAATTATTTAAAGTATTATCATATATTATTGATACAATTTCTCAAGTCAAGACAGTGAACACAAAAATAGTACACAAGTTGGAATTTATTAGACATGTTTTTAATTTTAGAGACAGTTTTTTAAACCAAAAACACAGCTTAACCCCCCCCCCCCCCCCCCCCCCCAAGAAGCTTTGCTAGTACAAATATAGCCTATTTGAATGAAAACTCATTAATTATGAAGCAGCTTGGCCCATTTGTATTTTAAACTTTATTATTTCAAAAGTGGCTGTGATTCATGCAAGGTTATGGAAAACATATCAACATGTCACCATATACCAGCATTTAGGACCCTTTTTATTTTTATTTGGACAAAATAAGTTTTAATGTAGTAGCTGTTTTTTTTCTTCTTATGGGCTAACTCATAGATTTTAGTCATGATAGAAAATGATAGACATCATAAGAGCTTCATGTCTCACTTCTGTGAGAAACACTTTATGCCTTGGCCTAGACCTTTGGCCTTGGCCTATATTCAGAAACTGTCAACTTAAAGCCTTGGCCTTCTCACCTGACTTTCTTTCACTAAAGATGTTGATCTTTAACTCACCTGAAGATGTTAGAGTAAAAAACTTCAGCTTGCAATAACTTGGCTTCTATACATGATAGAACAATGCAGTTTTTTTTCTAAATAGTTCACTTGAACCTATCTTATCATCTATGTCAATTTATATAAAGCAACACAATGAGAAAAATCATGATGACTGACTGTCAACTGTCATGTTCTGTTGTGCTGACTGACAGACAAACTTGACTGAAGCAACTGATTGAACTGATTAGCTGGACTGACAGAGTTCAGCTGACTGATTTAATTGACTTGACTGACCTGACTTGACTGAATTAACTTGCTTGAACCTTACTTGGCTGAACTGACTAATTTGGCTGGACTGACTACTGAACTGACTGACTACTGAACTGACTGACTACTGTAGAAGTTTTATGTATTCTTGGAAGAATGATACTGAATCAAATTGCTACTATCCTTGCAAGAAATAATCAACATCCTTCAGTAAAAACAAATTTGCACTAATCAGTTATAAATGCAAGACAATTTATGCACTGCTTGGTGTAATAGTGGCAATATGCTACTGAATTGTTTTATAAATGTATATGTTTATACAGGAAGGTGTGCACTGTGTAATAATACAATGTCATGTAAACTGATTAAGGCAGGAGTTGGCATTGAAAGTTAATTTGTGCCCCATGCATAGAAAAACAGAGGAACCTGCAATTTGTCATGGCTTGGAAGACACGTTTCTATCAGAATCACCCTTTATGAACAAGGGGGAGATGAAATAATGAAGAAAATAAATTGTGATGCGTTTATAAGGTAATATAAAAAAATCCATAACTGGAGAACATTGCCAAAAACATTTGACGTTAAATTTATTTTTATTTCTTTGAAACTACATGTCTGATACACATATTCCTAGTTCTAATGGAACTCATATTGTAGAATTCATATATAAACTTGCTGCCTTCTACATGAAAACTTCTTGTTAAAGCCATTAAAAAATTGGGTTTCAAAATGAAAAGGGTCATTCCATATGAAATCAACCAGAGGCTCCCAGGTCACCCTCTCAGAATTGTCTGAAAAAATTCACAGGTGGACATCTACTGGACTAATGGGAAAATCTCAAATTTTAGGTCCGACTGCAACCGTTTATGAAATACAGCCCTTTGAAATTTAATACATTTTTTCCTTTTTTTCGCAAATGCATTTTCGTCCAACTTTGCACACTCATTAATTACTTTACTGCTATTGCATGTAGAAGTTTGAAATTGAGTTTCTAAGGCCAACTTTTTCCATAGAACCTTTAAATTGAGTCTTATTAAGTCTACCTTCAACAATATGGCTCTAAAAATGGCCGAAAATAAGAAATATAAAAAACGATACTATATTTGAGCAGCCACTGCTTCAATACTAAGCTAGATAAAGGCATGAGCTTTGGTTTCCATATTGTTTTAACATTTCTGTTTACAGAATATCTTTTTTCATGTGTGTACCTCTGATAGAATTGTTTTACATACAATTTTTAGCGAGCACGTTTATGATTTTCGCTAAAAAATGTCATTTTCAGACCAATATTTGACAATCTTGACGGTAATTCATCTTTCTGAAATTTTTACCATTTATTCCTTCATATCTCAACATCATCTGACAAAAATTTCAACTTGGTGCTCAGCTTGCTTTTGGAGTAATGATTTTATTTTCCAAGAAGCTTGTTAGTTGAAAAAGTAATTATTTTCGAGACCATTAGGTTTGCATATTATTGAGATGCTATTTCATTTTACAATTACTTATTCAGAAAAGATTACAATTATGCAAGTCTTAAATGGTCTCTTTGTGGATAATGTTCATTGAGCAAATGAATAATTTTCCCAACCCAAGCATTTTTACCAGAAGTGTGCATATCTTTTTGCTCATTTGAACATTTTTTAAGAGTATTATTAGCTGGCAGTTTTTCTAGTTTAATCCAATAGTTGATCATTCTTAACTGTTGTCGTACATGTAATGGGAATCTGCCAGTCTCACCATACACAGCTTGAAAGATAGACGATGCCAAAAGGAGTGCAAAAAACGCCCAAAACCTTGACTTCGTTCTATAATTTTTCTAGTCAAAATGACAAGTGGTATTGATCTTAAATTTTGCACACTTCCTATATACTAATGTAGCTTTTTAAATCTGAGAGGGTCAGGTTGGCGGCAGTGTCAGGTTGGCGGCAGTTGTTGAATTGACATGGAATGACTCTATAGTAATAAAGAAAATGAAAAAAATATAATAAATTACCTAATAAATGGAGTTTATAATTATTAATTTAAGCTATAAGGAAGCCCCATAGGATATATAGTATTAGCTGGATAGATGACTGGATAATGTATGCACAATTAATGCCATGAAATAGGGAAAATAATGGTGAAGGTGCCAAAAAAAAGAGAGAAAAAACACCTATATCTAATGGTATTAAGGTAAAAATGCATCAATTATCCACTAATATTTCAATTGATTGGTGGCTGTAATTATGATATAATGCTTTCAGCATTATTACAACAGCATAAACTATCTGTAGATTACTGGCTTCTGCCAGTTCTGCGGAACAAATCGTTCAACTTAAATTTTTGTAATTTTTTTTTTTGTGAGATTGTTTAGCATATTTGTGTTATACTAGTCAAATTTAGGGTCAATGGCACCATAAACAGTGTCAGTACAACGCTGTGAATTTAGAGAAATAACATGGGATCCAAGGGATCCAAGGAACAGGATTAGTTCACCTTCCTGCTGCTAGGTGGACGCAACACCATGACGTCATTGTGTGGATAGGCTCTAAAAAGCTATCATAGGACCAGTCTAAGAAAATGGTTTTCTGCAAGGCAGACGTTTAGCATTGAAATGCCATGGTAATCAACAACAACATGATTCTGCCACATTTATTTGTCATGAAACATTTGGTCAAAGCAAAGTATGGTCAAAGCATGTAATCAAGAACGTGCTCCGCAATACCACACACCAGGTCAGTTATGAATTATGACACTGAAAGTGAAAGTCCCTACACAGCTCCGAAATTTACGTTTTTTTTTTTTTTTAATACTGAGGTTGACTGTTATTTAAAATGAGCCTACATTTCGGATGGAGAACTACGACAAATAAACTGTTTAATTTCCCAGTGGGAGCTTTTATTAAATATATGAAACCTCTAATTGTTGAATTTATAAGACATGCAATATTTGACAGTTGAATTTGTCTTTACTGTGAAACCTTGGTATTTGTTTAACAGTGAATTTGTCTGGCTAAATAAATGGATATGGGGCTAAATACTAACTATTCCCGAAGGATAGAAAGCAACATTTAGATGACAGGGCTTGATCCCTGCACTTATAAAACACGCAAACTTTGAAGCGCCTGAAAGGCTAGAAAATCATGATGACGCTTCTTTAAATCTAAAATGGACTTTGTCTGTTTAGGACTAGTTTTCGATCAATTTGGGAAACTCACCACACTTTGTGCCATTGTTTAAGCTCTCATGAAAAACGTTTTCGGATCTCAGGATCTCTTTTTCCCAACTTTCGGAGTATATATACTTTTTTTCGAACGCTCAGGTCACAAATAGTTCCAGGTTTCGGGCGGGCGTAAAAGTGGTTTAAAGCTGTCCTAAAATTCTGCAGTACTAGTGAAATTATATAAATACTTTAGAAAGGTGTTTTAGGCCGAAAAATTAGTAACTAAATTGTTTATTTGCTTGGCAACACGGATCTACTTCTTTTAGTTTCACCAAAATCCCACAGGGTGCGTATTCGTCTAATAAGACCAAAGCGACACCAAGCGTTAATGATGCTTCATCATTACAGTCAATTTCTGCGTGTAACTTGTGCGGAAGGAGGGGAACAACTTAATTTCTGCCGAAAGACAGAAAGACCGGTGCTACGCACCGGACAAGCGCTAACTGCAAAGCGTCAAGGGATAACGTAAAAAATTGATGGTTGAATAAGCATCGCAATGCCGTTACAACGCTTGTTCAGTACTATTTTACGAAAATAGTACCTTCTGCAGTGGGTGGAATTCCACGGTAAAGTTGTACAATTTCATGACATTAGTAGAGTTTAAGTCAAAAGAAATCATCTGAACTAATTTCACAGTGAGTGGCTTCTTGGAAGAAAGAAATAAGACGTAGTAATCGCAATACTTTGTATGCAGACGACGCGCGAAAGGATTTCCCTCCCCGATTCTGGGGGAGCGGCAAATCGGTTATGAGAAAGGTCGGTGCTTTGCACCGGATCGTAGCGCCGCCTTACGGAAGATAACGTCATAACAGTAAGTATCAATTTTTAATAAAAGTATTACATTAGTTGCCATTAAAAATTTACTTCAAATTGAAATTCGGCCTATGCTGGAATAGCATAAAGATATATAAATATTACAAATCTTACAGAAAACCTGTCAAACAAGCATGTTAACATTATTTTTTCCAGGACATGACGTTTGATGAGCAAGTGATGCCCGTAACGGGGTCTGGTCAAAACGGCCAAATATAAAACGGCCAAAATACCAGGACGGCCAATCACAAAAACGGCCACCATACCAAGACGGCCAAAGGATAAAACGACCACCTACCAAAACGGCCAATTGTACTATTTGCAGCTTTTTTGTAGGATATATGCTTTCTCATTTATCTTATCTTCTAACCTGTATATATATATATCTAGTCTGTATATTAAATGATAAATACATGTCATATTTCCTACCAAAAAGAAGTATTCTTCATATAAATGTGACTGGTTTCATTTGAAAATGTGCAGGCTGCAGAAAATATCTATATGAATTACTTAATTGTATATGAAGTTGACAGTATTAATTTTAGATATTTATTTCATTTTATGTAAATTATTAATATTTTGTCGTAGTTGTACAATCTCTCTCTTTAATATGCATAATAAACAGGAATTAGTTGAAATTCAGAGTTTCAATTCATGCTTGTGATCAATGATGTAAAAGCATGATTTACCCCATTCTTTGTGTCATTCAAAATGCTAATAGCAATTGACATAACGGTCACGGCAGATTGCTATTACATATATATAGGTAAATTGACTTTTACAAAACCCAAGGAAAAGTCCTTATCATTGGCCAGTTCGGGGCTATTATAAATAAATACTGTACATAGAAGAATTGGTGAGTTGGCCGTCCTGGTAATTGGCCGTTTTGGTCGATTGGTATGGGGGGTGGCCTTTTTGGCTAGTTGACCGTCATGGGGAGTGGTCGTTATGGTCGTTGGCCGTTTTGACTCTACTCCCCTGTAACACCCTCAGAAAACCCGGCTTCGCCTTCCCTTCTCCCAGTAGCAATGTCGCCAGTTCCTGCAAGCCTCCCACCCGCCGCTTCTTCGACCCCACCTAGACCAATAATTCCTCCCGCCTCCCCGGACCTTCCCTCCCTGACAGGTCGTACAGTACCGGCACACAGACGACATAGACAACCAATGCTGCCAGCACGGTCTGCCATGGTGAGTTTGAACACATAAGAGTCTACAACTCATAAAAAGTCGTTTTGAAAAGGGGCAATATATCTATTTTAACTAGTTGGCAATCATAATATTGTACTGCATGCAGTGAATTACTTTATTAATCTTTCTTTATATGTTGCAGGCAGTGCCGAATCTGAGTGTGCTGCACGAGCCCGCCTTGCCACACTTTGACATCCATGCACCTGACATGCAAGAGGACAGCCTCCTAGATGCTGATCTTCCAGCTGAAATTGAGCAAACACAACCTGATGCACCTGTCACATATGACATAGTGGTTGGAGCTACCAAGAGAGGCAATTCTCATCTGGTAGATAGTCTTAGCTACACATACTTCCAGACCAAAACAACCAAAGCTGGTAAGTTCGATGATCTTTATGTTTCAAACATACAAGTACAAAAAGTATACATTATTTTCAAATAGTTAAAACGAACATATAGTCGAGATAACAATTACGAAATTATTTGTTGTCCTGTAAGTCCTGAAGTAGATCTATTATTATTGATTGTTTTATAATTTTGACGTAACAGGACAATGGGTCAAATAATTCTTAGCCAATTCATACCTAAATACTTTTGACAAACATTCTAAATTAAGTTTTATTTGTCCCTATAGGTCCCTACTGGCGCTGCACAGTACGGAATAAACCGGTCTGCTGTAATTAAGCTACTGTACAACAAGTGTATGCTACCGGGATTTCGTCCGAGGGCCCTCCTATCACTGCTATGACGCAACCCCCAATGCTAAGATCAGGGCAAAGGTCACATTGACAATCAACAAGGTGGCTAAAGACAACATCTTCACGGCAGCTTCTGGGATTGTGCAAGAGGCAATGACAGACGAGTGCCAGCCGGGAATGGCAGGATTGCCAAACCTGTCTCGTTTAGCCCGAAATGTCAACTGCCAGCATGCGAAGACCCGGCCTCCAAATCCCCAGACGATAGACTTTGATCTTCCTGATGACCATGTCCCAGCTGATTTCCTGCAGGATGACTTTCGCGTGGATGGGGCTCGCCACCTCGTCTTTTTCACCATGTTCATGGGGTCCTTGCTGGCAGGAGCGAAAACCTGGTTTGTCGACTCAACTTTTAAGATCGTGAATGCACCTTTCTCGCATCTGTTTAGTGTGCACTGCTTCATACGAAAAGGAAGAGTCGCGAAACAAGTGCCACTTGCGTTCGCATTGATGTCGTCCCGACGGCAAGTTGATTATGTGGCTGTCTTGCGATCCTTCCTTGCCAGACTTCCAACACCAGCTGCCGTGACCGCCATCTCGATGGATTTCGAGGCAGCCATGTGGACAGCAGCCAGGAGCGTGTTTCCACAAGTCGGAGTGAAACTGCTTTGATGCAACTTCCACTGGAACCAGGCAGTTTGGCGGAAAATTCAGGAATTGGGACTTTCGGCTATGTACAGGGACGTTGATGCCACACGGAAGTTTTGCAGGAAGATAATGGCACTTTACCGTTTCTTCCTGCAGAACACATCCCTCAAATGTTCGACACATTTGAGGCAGCCGCACAAGATGCTAACGAACGTTTCCGTCTCCTTTGCACATACGTCCGAGGTACTTGGATGACCAACATGTGGCCACCCAGTTGTTGGTCAGTTTTCCAGCGTGCCATTAGGACCAACAATGACCTCAAAGGATGGCACTGAGGACTTAACTGCCGGGCCAATGCAAATAGTCTTGGACTTTACAAACTTTTACATAAATAAAGAGAGCAAGTTTCTAACATTCCAGACAGCTCTAGTTGTCATTGAAGATTTGACACGATACCAACGAACAAAGTACACTCGGCTGCAGAACAAAATTTTTGAACACTGGGAATCTTTTATTGGGGGACCATGTCATCCATGGATTGATAAAAAAAATATCTACCTTCAATGGACCTGTGGAGTAAGAATGTCTCTGTATATCATCTGTATGTATCTAGTCTAACCTATATTTATATTAAAAAAATGTTTATATTGTCAATATATATCTATTTGCTTCATACACACATATTAATCAAGATTATCGAAGAAATTTAAAGATAGTGTCCAAATGCAAAATTGAATGTTTTACTTTTTACAAATAAATGTCAAAAAATGAGTCTATGAAATGCAAAGGAGAGTTATCAAGTCCTACTTTTCTTCATCATGCCTTTGTGTGATGTTGCTTCTTCTTAATTGCTGAATAGTTCTGACAGTTATCATGTCACTGGGAGTGCATGAATAAATAACAAGTTCACTCGCATTCCTGTTTGTCAATATTTCTTTTGGGTTGGCGGCCGGACGTAGGGGGGGGGGGGGTGCAGGGCAGGCATTTAACTTAAAAGCAAGCACAGCCTTGCGTGATTGTGAGTACTCTATATAATGTATTTGAGAAAAACAAAAAATGGGTGACGAACAGACTTATTTCGAGTGATGAAAGGACTTATTTGCAGTGATGAACAGACCCTTTTCCGCTGGGACGAATCGCACAGTGAAAATCGACTAGAAGCCACGTAGTCTCGTTCTGACCAATTGGTCAAATAGCTATATTAAGTTGATCTTCTATAGGATTACATGTATTTTTTAAATTTTGTGACACTTCCGGTTTAACCTTACCACTGTGTAGCCTCTTTTGAGGACAGCTCTCTACGGGAAGTGAGCTTCGCTCATATTAGTTAGGGGTGCCCATTGATAGTCTACATTATTATCTTTAACCGGAAGGACTTTGGATAAACATGCTGAAAGAAGAGTTGCAAGACAAGCTACAGTTAATTTCATAAAAAAACGTCCTGTCAAATTAAACCTAGACAAAATTAATATCCTGTTGTCGCTATGTCGGAAGCCTGGTCTAGTAGACCAGTTAGGTCTTCGATTTAGCAATCTGCTAAAAAATATAACCAACAGGGTAAAATTCTGTGGTGAAACTGATTCACTACAGATTCCTTAGATGGCAGGTGGACAAAAACCATCGAGTGACAGCCAGAGACCTACATGTCATGGTCGAAGCAGGGACTCAGGTCTCATTCGACACAGTAAGGCGCACAATACGTACTGAAGGGCTCCATGCCAGGAATCCAAGGTGTACGCCACTGCTGACCCAGAAACACAAGAAAAAATTGTCTCCAGTTTGCTTAAAACCATCTCAGAAGTCGCAAACGTTTTGAGAGTGTTCTGTGGAGCGATGAAACAAAACTGGAACTTTTTGGGCCTATGGATCAGTGATATGTCTGTAAGAGTTAGTGTTATTGTTTAACGCCTCATCAGCACCTGAGTGGGCTATGTAGAGGCTCCCTAGGGTAAGATTGATTATCTATAGTTGGTAGTAGAAACCAGAAGCATGTAAAAAATCAATAATTGTCTGCGTTGGATAGCTGGAGCAGCTAGTGCAATGCGCACTGTCCTGTTTTAGCCACTGGGGATAGAGGACTTCACCCCAAGTGTTTCCACCCTCGCCGCGTGGAGGCCCAGGACCTTCGAGGGCTATGTCTGTAAGAGACTCGGAGGAAGAATGAAGCATATGTCGACCACCTTTCAACAGCAGTTGTTCATCCAAGAACAGTGCAACATCACATAACCAATCATGGAATCTTTGCAAGAAAACCAAGACGAAAGCCCTTGCTGAAGGCTGTTCACAAGAAGCGAAGGCTGGCATTTGCCAAAAAGTACCTTGAGCAACGATAATTTATTCCAGTATTTTATGGTCAGATGAGACAAAATTTAACTATTTCCTTCAAGAGGACCCAAGCATTTGTGGATAAGCGATGGCGTAGCATTTAAAGAGTCCTGCACAGTACCAACTGTGAAACATGGTGGTGGGAGCACAATGCTTTTCATCTGCATGAACTGTGCAGCCTCGCCATTGTACAAGGCACCATGAATGCGCTGATGTATCAGGACATCCTGCAAGAGGGAGAAGATTCATTTTCCAACAGGACAATTTTCCTAAACGTACTGTTAAGACAATGAAGTAGTTCTTAAGTAGTTCTTCGAATAGTTCTGCTAAGACAACAAAGTAGTTCTCAAGAAAAAAAGGATTAAGTTGATGGACTGACCTGTACAATCACCGGATATGAACCCCATAGAGATGTTATGGACCCATCAGTAGCCTTAAGACATCCAAAGAATTTGATGGAATTGTCAGATGTGCCAGGAGGAGTGGGCCAAAATTTCAGCAGATCTGTGCTGCAGCAAAGGGTGGCCACACTAACTACTAATTGTGATCTTTTTGACATCATCTGTTGAATGTTTGTAATTGTGTAAATAATTTTGTCCATGTTTAGTTTAAAAAAAATTTATTCCGTTTTGCAACTCGTTCTTTTGTCAAGAAATTATTAAATGACAAACCTGACCAGTAAACGGTAAGTAAGAAACAGCGAAAATCTTTCGATAAGTCGGGCAGCTGGCTTAATTTTTCAATACTTGCAAGCCTGTATGAATAGTTTGCAACTGTAGAACTGTATTGGCCACTATGATTCAAGGTCTTCAGTCTCACAAGGAGGCCCAAGACTTTCAAAGGCCCTCATTTAACTGGGCCTTGTAGTTACGAAACAAACCACAGAGTAATACACAAGCCATTGTTGCAGCTGGGGCTGGTGCTACACCCATAGATCTAATTATGCTTTGGTAACCCCCAAACAATGTTCTCACACCAGAGGCATAGTTAACCCAATAGGGGAAAGGATTTTCTGGAATTGTGGGAACATTGCATAATATGGAGTGTAACAGTTCGAGTTTGTTATTTATATGTAGGTTAAGGTCACCATGTACATGATTAATCATAGTTTATATTGTTGCCACTAGGCATCTTCACTTCAATGTATCTTGTGCACCAGGTGTCGGCCCTTGCCTTTCTTCAGTGATGCATGACAAAGGCTTAGTGGATTGACTGACTTTTACCTGTGGTAATATTTCATTTTCCATCTTGCTGACAGCCATTGAAGGCTAATGTTGAGGGGTCTTCTTGCCCTTTTTGTATATTGTTTCAAGGTCATGGGAATGTGATGACATACATGCCACAGCTTTATTCACCGATATACTACCGATACATTATAATAAAGGCATCGCGTGTAATAGGCCATCATCGTCATCTTTCCTGTACAACTCCAATAGGGGAAAGGATTTCAAACTGAAGATGGTAAATTGGAGGCGTTCTCCCCATATCCATTTCCAATGATACAGATGAAAATTTGATGAAATTCACATGCTAGCCTATACCGAAGTTTAAGGCATCACATTTTAATATCTTGCAATGCAAAACACAATTGTCTGACATCATTGTCTGACATCAGACATTAAGAGTCCCATGTTTAATCTCTTGAATTTACCAAAACATGACTATTTGTTGCTCTGTAAAAAGATAAGGACTGTCAAAATTTTGAGAATTTCAGCATAATGAGCAGGAAATCTAAAACACACTTGGCAGTAAAAATAACACAGTGAAGTATTTTTTTGAACAAAAGCTTTAATAGACATGGAAGCCATTTAATACAGTATTTTGCTTGAAAGATGATCAAGCTAAATCGTCTAGGGGAGCAGAGGGATGTGATGATATATTGAAGTAATAACAAACAGTTCATGAGTGTTTCAGTATCTCTCTGTTTCTCTCCTCTAGGCTTAACTTTGTCCCACGCATTGTCAAAATCTACGAAAGTGCCTCCATGAACAAAAAAATAATGCAACATGCATATGGTTTGAAAATAACAAACAATTAACAATAAACAAGTTATAATATACACATAATATTATATACATTTTTTAATATTATATCAATTCACTGGTGAAATTGATCTAATGTCAGAACTACACTACCCAACTGCTGTGACCTGGCAGTATCAATAAAAAAATTTTGATGTTGGAAGCAGTACACCTTTAAAATTATAGATTTTTTAAGTACCAATGAAAGTGTTTACTACCGCAAAAAGTTGAACATTTCACCGATAGTTTAATATGATCATATCGCTTATCATATTTCATAATGATACAATGACGTCATGTTAAACAGTGATTGCATACTGCATGCAAAAAATTCAAACTTGTCAAATTCAAACACGAACAATCTTGAGCATTGTCGCACAATGACCCTACAACACAAAGAACCAATTTGGGGCTGCAGCTTTTGGTATAACACTTGGGGTTCTAGGTTCACAGGTCCATGTCAAATTAAGAAGAAAATTAAGAATTGCAGTACTACTTCAATGCAAATGGCCCATCGAAACAAGTCCAAGTGAGCCAACGACCCCCACAACAGGAGACATTGACGTCACTTGCAAACTAATAAATCGCTAAATGCTAATAACAAAATAAAATGCTACAAAAATGCCTGATTAATAATATACATAATTCTACTAATACTGATATGAGTATGAATAATGGAGGCAAAAAAAAAGACATGGGATCGCAAGACCTTTAGACTGAAGAGAAGTGTCCTGTTATGAAGTACGTAGTTGTAAAAAGTATCTGTTCAGTCTAATGATCTTCAGGCAAAAAGGAGAACAGAGAGGACTTCTCGATTTCTCGATTCAGTTTTACTTGATGCAGCTAAAATCTTCAATCACTGGAGGTCGCAACTTAACGAGCAATTGCTCGATGCTAATTGGCGCAAAAGTGGACGCTACTGTTTTACTTTCACGATTCCTTGGCGGGCACCTTACAGCACAAATCGAGACTAACGTTCCTCTTGGTTGGAGAAAACAGAACTACATTAACAAAATTCTTGCAAATTAAAATTCTTGTGTTAATATCACATAAAGTGCTGTCATCACTTCCCCAAATTGGCAAGAAAGAGAGACAATTTTCACAGAGGGTTAAGTGACAGGACTTGATATAAACGGATGAGATTCAATTGACCACGTCAGCAATGTCGCTAAAAGTAGTGACCATAGAGAAGGGCATACATGTATACAGTATAAAGATTCATTCAAGCTACAGTGCTAAACTAGTCTACTCATAATTGGGGGCTACATGTAGTGGCTAGATACAGTCAACAATAAATGGCAATTCAAATATACCATAAATACAAAGTTAAAGTCCAAAACCTTCACGTTTCGACCCCACTGATTGATAACTATAACAATCAATCAACCAATTAGGGAGACTTCCACTTCATTTACGACATAAGCCACATTTAATCTGTACAAAAATCTCCAGACCTATATCACCACTTCCCATGAAAAATGGGAACAAATTGATTCATAATACATAACACTCCTCAGAAAATTTTGGACATTAAGAGTATAGCCCGCAGTAATTAACGAGGATGAGGATATCCCACAGGCTTAACGGGATCCAACAAACAATTATATGGGAATCGTAGAGGGTACAATCTCATTCGAACAGAAGCCTCAGATAATACACCATTTCACAAAAAATATTATACATTAGCAGCTAAAAATAACAACTGCACAGTTCAACATAATTTTACTGACTAGTTTCAAAAAGAAAAAAGAACAACATATAAATTGTTGCTAAGACTTTAACGTGACAAGATGCCAAATAAGTAGCATCCGTTAAACATAGATAGCACTCCAATTGAAACAAACATAACAGTAGTATTTAACTTCACACGGATTTTAATATGCTAACTAGTGTGTAAACTTTGTACATTATTACTTCAAAATGTTGTCTAAACTGCTGATTAAGATGACGATCATAGCTAACACTTTGGCGTCAATTAATTGCACCATTCTTGGCCTCTTCTACCACTCGGTCTGTACAATTTGTGGTCAATGGCAGCCATCATATACACATAAAGTTTTGTCACAATAGTCAAATATATTCTCATAGAGCTTCTGACAATCTCACGATCACACGGACTAATTTATGTTGACTTGAAGGGAAAAGCAGTTGAAGATTCATTCGTCGCTCATCTCGTTGGGAGAATAGTGGTAGTGTGTGAAGGGACCCCACGTTTCTTTACTTGTAGCTCAGGGAAATGACAGCCTTTGTTTTCTTTTCTGCAAATGAGACAATCAACAAATTATATTGTAGCTCAGTTGATTATTCAACAGACAACTGGTGGTACATACAGCACCCGTCAAAGAAATTTGCTCCATCAACGAAGCTGTGGGCAATAATAACCACATTGAGGGGCATTTTCAAAACATTCTGACATAGAAAGACAATAAATGAAGGACCTATCGATCATTCTTGTCAGTTACAATGTTTTGGATCCACTCCTCAGTGTTGCCATGATCGCCTGCAACTTTGTTGACACGCTGTCAACAACTTTTGCTGACGGGTGCTGTATTTAATACATTATTTCAAATGAAATTAAGTAAACACCAACATATAACGAATGAAGGTGTGTGCGCAGAGGAATAACTTCAATAACATTTGCATGACAAAAGCCTATTAAATTCACGCAAACTTATCTACTCCAACTGGAGAATGACTAAAGAGACAGCCATTCATTGGATTGTCAAAAATGGTGATTGCTATTAATATGAATCACCAATCTGCCATTCATACCAAGGGAAGAACAGTTTAAGTACCTTAACTTAGGTGATCCAGTTGCCCTACTTAATTTCACAGTCAAGGCGAGAGGGGTTCCACGCTTCTTCTAGTAGATGTCATCCGTATTCGGACATTTGGCGATGCTGTATGGGAGAGCACTTCTCCACCCAGATCTCTTCTTCCAGTTGGTGTAGGGTCTCGCCTTTCTACGGACTGAAAGTAATTGTGCATAGTTATAACTTGTCAACTTCAAAGAATGGACCTTTACAGTAATTTAATTAGGGCCAGCATCCTGTGCTCACACAGGGGTTCACCTTAGTGGTGACTTGGTTCTTAGTTTTAAAGATATTGTAGTGGGTAGAATATAACTGGGAATTCTGCAGTCTACAATAGATGACCATTCCGAAAATGGTGCTCCTTCACAGATAATAAACATTGCTTTGAAAAGTTAAGCATTCTGCAATTTACTGCCAGACAAGAATTAATTACCTACTTGTAAATCAAATTTAACATTCGCGAAGTAAAGGTCAACAGTGAATACCATGATGATGCCTATCATACCTGTCTGCTTGTTTGACGGGAGAAACTCATCGTCGATCGACTTGTTGGACTGACGCTCCTTTGAACTGTTCGACGGCCGGTGGGTGGACGTGCCCTCGCCACCTGAAGGACAAACCAAGCATAGTCAGTTTTATTTGAGATTTAATGTACTTAACATGCTACATTTCAGCAACATTTAGACCATTCAGTATTTTTAATAGGCCTTTAGAAAGACAACTCAAGTTGTAATCTTATACATAATGTTTGTTTCTCTCTTAATAGGGTCCTCACTCAGTGATGAAATTACAATAAGATAAGGTCGTCAAATGATGATTTAGTAATTACAGATTTTTTCATCGTTATTAATGTGCGACATGACACATTCATCAACATTAAGAAATTTAAATATTCCGGCAGAAACAATACATTTTCAAAATATTAAAAATATGTACAAGTACTGACCATGCTCTTTACATAATCAATGATAATGTCAAAATTAGCTATAAAGCATAAAATACTTACATTCTTAAAACTAAAACTGAACGGCAGAGGTTGAAAGCAATACTCATTTGAAAATTACCCGAAAGGCCAATCGGAAGCTGCTTTAATCAGGCAATATTGTTTCATTCTCAAAACAGGCCCTTTAGAGTAACTTTCAAACAAATGAAACGAACTTATTTATAAATGAATTCATCAAAATTCATGCATAAATAACAAAAAATTACCACCAGCCACGCACCACACATTCGGGTACACCCATAAACGCTGACGCAACTCTCAACATAAAAATTTTGTTTTCTATGGCTTTCGCAAATTGGCTCGTACATTATAGCACCTATTCAAAGTAGCTAGTCTGATCCAGATGAATATCTTAAAAAAGCACTACGTAAAAAAAAAAGGTGAAACTGGCTATGTAGTATATACTATATACTTCTTGTTTCTCCGCTACTGCATCCACTCATATCACTGTTAAAAAATAACGTGCTTGCATATTAGAAAATTACAATTTTCATTATAAATGCAACAACAAAGCCGAAAGCATACTGACGGGGGACTAACTGATCACAACTTCCAGTCGACAGGATCTGAAGATATTTTGGGAATACGCAATAGCAGGTGCTGCTGAGCTTGTAAAAAAGCGAGGCATTACGACTATTCTGCATATTTACAGAAAGCACAGGACACCTGCATTGCAAGTTTTATGCACTTAGAGTCGAAAAGCAAACAAAGGGACTGACAGACCAACTACATAACGGAGATACAACTGTATAATACAGAGTATGACAGACAAATATAGACTGGGTACGACTGTACATATGTTAGGAGACAATCCCAGGAGTGTTAGAAATGTGCAAAGGCTTCAAAAGGCATACAATAAAACACAGCAGGCAATAAATTACAATTAACGGAGTTCATTGTAACATACAAACATGAACCAAACGCATAAAGCACCATTTCCATGACTTGGCAACAGACATGTAGCATCAACTAATAATATCACTATAATATTATACTGAGACCCTTCACATCAGACTACGTTGACGTCTATGAACATCAAACATACAAATGATTACAGAAAGCTGGAAATCATTTAGCTCAGAGTAAGCATGCTGAGATGATCATCCTCAGATATATGTGAATTAATGTAATACAATAGATGCTTTAAATTAGAGAAGATTGTACACAAATTGAGAGGCCCTATTAATATAAGCTCTAATATTGATGCTACATCTGTCGCTGGGTATGAAAATACAGCTGATAAATAAAAATAAAACAAAAGAAAAGAAACATCATAATGCAGAAAAAACGTTATCATAATGCAGCATAAATCGGCAGCAGGTAGAGCACGATGCAGGAGGGGTAGTTATCTACCTTCGAAGCAGAAGAGTAAGAGTAGCCAGATATATCTAGGTCAGACTCAGGATCATACTTTGAAGAAGCGTAACCACTCGAGACACCCCTCGAGACACCACTCGAGAGCCCACTTGAGAGCCCACTTGAGAGCCCACTCGAGAGCCCACTCGAGGACCTGTAGCCAGATGATCGGCTGCGGTAGCTTGAGGACGAATAACCACCACCAAGATCATCATCACCACCACCACTGGTGTCAAAATGAACCTTTCTGGTTGATGAAGGATCGTAACTTGTTGATCGAGACAGACCCTTTGCGGTGGCAGTATAACCTCCCGCATCAGACGAGGCGTAATCAGTGATATCGACTGGATTGTCGCCTGCGGCATATGTTTGGTAGCCGCGGATTCTGACCAGATGTCGTCTCGCGGTCCTAGGTGACTCCGGCACCTCGCCTCCTCCAACGTACCCTGGAGATGATGGGGTGTACGTCGTTGAAGTTGGTGAATAAGAAGGCGAGGAGGTTCTATGAGAAGACGAGGAGGTTTTATAAGAAGATGAGGAGGTTCCGTAAGAAGGCGAACTGGTTCTATATGAAGGCGAACTGGTTCTATAAGAAGGCGTCTCCCTCATGCGCGATGGTGATCGTGGCGTAAGTGGTGGTGGTGAGTAATCTGGTGTGGTCACATCTTTGCGAGAAGGTGATCGGGGCGTAAGTGGCGAGTAATCTGGTGTGGTCACATCTCTGCGATAACTGTAAGACCTAGGTACCTCTCTGTGTCTTCTAGTGGTGGTTGTGTAGCTGCTACTTCCGCTGCTGAGATTCAAGGGAGGCCTGGACATCTGCCTAGAGAAGCTACTTGTCCTCTCACTGGTTGGACTGGTGTAATCTGATGTCAAGGGAGGCTGGGACATCTGCCTAGAAAATCTACTTGTCCTCTCAATGGTTGGACTGGTGTAATCTGATGTCAAGGGAGGCTTGGACATCTGCCTAGAAAAGCTACTTGTCCTCTCACGGGTTGGACTGGCGTAATCTGATGTCGAACTCTTAGACGAGTATTTGTAGTTATATGATGAGTAATCTGTATCACCTGTGTACAAATGACAGCAACTTGTGTGTAAAGTGAAATGACACCATTATATGTACATTGTATTGTGATGAAGGTGTTTCAAACCTACAGGAACCCCAGTGAAACAGCAAACAGCATAGAGAATTTCTAAAGAATAGAAAACGGTAACAATGGGTGCTTATTTCAGTTTGAATTTAGAGACTGACAACTTTGATTCTGCAGTGCCAATGTGACACACATAAAAACCAGTAATGGAACACGATCAAAGGATCGAAGCTACAGCCATTCAGAGAGGTTCAAGTATGGGTTGAAATAACATGAATAAGTACAGTGTGCTACTTTTCATCAGAGGGGGCTAACAGTAACTGCGCCAAAACCATTATTTGATGATGTAAGCAAACAACGGTAATTTAGTGCATTAATGACATCACATTTAGATGATGTCATTAAACAATGGTAAGGCATAGTTACCGACAGCTCCCTCTATTGACAAATTTGCAAAGCTTATATATAGACACAATATTTTTGGATGACAGACTCAGAATGATAGTGGGCAATGATGAAAAGACAATTATTTAAGAAAATTTGTTTATGTCATTGACTTGTGTGTCATTTTCTGAAACTTCGCCTATATACACAACTTAAAATTTTGCATGAGGATAGATATAAAAAACAATGACCTTATGTCCGCACAGGACCAATCAAAGGCGTAGGACTACTACGCTTGAGACAAATGTACCATGCAACTAAGTAAAGCTTAAGATACTTCCAACAAGATGAAAACATAGAAAAAATGAAATGATTTTTTTAATGAGAAAACTACCTTTAGGAGCTGAATAATCGATGCTAGTTGATCTTGAGAAGCCAGTGTCATTAGCTCTCGAGTAGTCTATGCTGCTTTTTCTTCCTACTGAGCTTGTGTATTCGTAAGAACTAGATGACGCGGCGGCACTGGGGTCCACGCTGGCACTACGATTAAACCGCCCAACAGAGGGCGCTCGGGAGACAAGGGAAGAGGAGTAACGGGATGAGGTGTCGTTATCATGCGTGCGAGGGATTGCACTGTCCTCTAGGGCGGTGCGACGGGTTGATCGGGAATAGGAGGAGGTTGAGTAGGAAGCCAAATCTAATCCTGCTGGCTTGATCACTACTTTAGCTGAAATGCAAAATAAATATAAACATCATTACCATTTTTTTACACCTACTAAAAATCCCACATCATTATCATTTAAAGTGTGCAACTACACACACATACGGGTCAAGAACAATGCATACATTATCAACGATTATTGGTCATTTTTACTATGCAGCGCAGTTCAACATTTGTCATATATTACGCAGCAGCAAATTAATCAGTTAGAATTATGCTATCAACAGAACAACATTCAATAACATACATTACATTATTGCACATACACTACACTATTATTTAGTCCATAATGCTGAAATTCTAAACCAAAATCTAGAAATTCAAACATTACTTACTCTACACCAATAAAACAGCTTAAATGCAAAGGAAATTAAAGAAACGCAAAACAACTCAAACAATACAAATGGGAATTTAATTTTGGGATGCTAAATACTAGTCTAAGCCTATGTAACACATTTGTGCAATAACAGCAAGAAGCCAAAAATCGCGCATTGGGAGGGTCTGATGGGCTCAATTTTAGGGTAGTTTTTTTTTATATCAATTAGTGCACAGGGGTGCATTAAATAATCATTAATATTTGAAATAGCAACAGCTGCAAATTAGCCATCATGTTTGAGTCTACACACCACCTACAGAGAAATGAGACCAGTAGAAAATGTATGACTGCAGGTTAACAAACATTTTCTGTCTATTAATACATAGAAAGGCCACCAAAGATTTGAGTTGGAATTGACCCGGACCAAAGGGCAAAAATTTGAAGCGAAAGGGACCCAGGGGGAGGAGCTTTATTATTTAAGTAGATTATTCTGGTAATATGTGAATTGCAGGAGATTTTACTGGTAGCCACACATAGTCACAGCACACTGCAAGTCTCCAAAGCCACCTGGCAAAAAAACAATATCCATTAATGATATTGTAGTTTGGCTTTATTAGAAAATGCCAATCCTTTGGTCAAACAACCTATTTGTAGATTGCGAAAGTGTCTCGAAAAAAGAAACAAACCGGCATATCATTAATGATTTACTTTTTCACTTTTTCAACCAGCGAGAAGACTTTGACTTGCTTGAATAGCTAGCACAACACATGTGAGATAGAACACAGGAGAAGGGGATACCGAAGCCTTCATCCCGCTGGACAGCTACACACCTCAATGACGATGCACGTTAAGTAAGAAAATAAAGAGAGAGAGAGAAACTAAAAGTGAAAGAAAAAAGGAGAAATAAAAGTGAGTTTAACACCAAATCGGTGGCATAATGCGAGGTCATTAGCGGCAGCATTCCATACGAAGTAAATATACGGTTGGAAGAGATATGTGAATGGAAAGTCGACGCACCAAGTCACCTCCTGGAAGATGAGCTAGAGAATTTTTTAGTCCGCCGTGTTGACCGAGAGGAGAAATATGTGGACTTTATTTTATATGAGTAAGCTGTTTCGGAGGCTGAGGCTGTGAGAGCAGAGCTGTCGCTCGACCTCGATTTGAACGATGAAGATGAGGAGTAAGATGTGGATGTGCTGGACGACGCAGCTGCTTGGCTGGCGATCGACGCCAAGAAGGCAGCTGGGGGCGCTGTCTTTACCCTCTCTGTAATTCCCAAAAATAAAACACAAACAATCAAGGGTCAACAAACTCACTCATGGGCACCTCACTGCACTTCACATATCTGTGTTTATTTGTTCACCAGCAGATTCAGGACTTCATGGAAAATTAAGGAAATCCAAGTATATATTGATGTCATGTTATATTGTTTCAGACATTTCTCCCACAGCGAGAAGAGCAAACGCCTACCATATCTTCAGCGTAAATAAACTGAATTGCCCTAGAGGTAAAGCACCAACGCTGAGACAATTTACCAGAAAATCAACGGTATCACCATTTGACATCTTCAAATTAGCACAGTACTTGCGAAATGTATAGTATTGTATAGTATAACTTATTTCAAATTAACTTGTGGCTCCAAATAAAGCAAAAGCTTATTTGGCAGTTGAATACAAATTTGAAGTAAGGTGGCATAAAACTATGAAATTTTATATCCACTAATATCTTTATCCACTTTTAACAAATGATACACCAATCGCACAGGTTCTGTAGCCAGATCTATGATTTGAATAACTTCTTTTCTCCAACAAGCTTGAATCTGCCAGTGAAGTTGGAATAAAAATGTTCAGCCATTCTGTTTGGTGAACTTGCTTGTTTTGAAATGGAAGGTATATCTGGCCCCTTGGTGGGTGTAGCAAATTAATAACCTACAATTGTGTACATATCAGATTCTAATTGTGACAATAAAAGTCTACAAAATAATTTTCCACATCCTATAATATACTGGGTGGGACACATGTATCATAATGTAGAGCTCTGCATAGATTTAACATGGCAACATTCCAAAGTATGCAATGTTTATGTCTCTTATGCAGCACTGCAACAGAGGTGGAATGTTCGAAAAGAAGGATTTGACAGGGCGGAACAGTATGGAAGGTTATGTTTGCAACTCAAAATAACAATTCAGCAACGTAACGTAAATAAAGCAAAAAATCAATAAAATTGACTAATAAGCAAATGATCTAACCTTGAAAAGGAATGTTAGTACAAAATGTAAAACAAATCAACAAAAAATTCAACTATACAAATGTCACTTAATTCTTTGTATGTGTCTGTAAACCTCATGTACAAATTCCCTCGGACTCATAATGTCAATATTTGATAGTTATCTTTCTGTTATCATATTTTCCACCAATTCAGACTCCCACAAAGTGACTTACCGCTGACGGTGACGTTACAGACAGTCTCATCCTGTCCCATGGAATTTTCTGCGACTGCACGGAATTTGCCGCTGTCGCTCACCTCTGCAATGGCGCACTCTAGTGAAGCGATTCCAAGGGAGTAAATAATGTCGTATTGCTTGCCAGGTCTAAGTTCTTTGCCATCTTTGAACCATGTAACCTGCAACCATACAGCAAACACATGCAATAAATACATCCACCAATCCTAAGGTATAAACTCAAGAAAGTGTACATACGGCAACATAAAAAGTGATGTACACAAAATAAAAGATTCAGATTCATTCATTTTATTTCACATTCAAATTAATGAATCTGAATCTATAAGGTCAATAATATATGCTGCATAATGAGTGGTAGGAAGCTGTCTTCATGGGCCCCTCCTATCTTTATCACGTCACAGTTTAAATGAAGTTAAAAAATTTGACCGTGTCTGAGTCTATGAGTTGGCCCATTACTATATAGCAAGCAAAAAATAGTTATTTCAATTGTTTGAACAATACAAAACTTGCTAAGTAAATTTTTGACTAAAGACCATGGGAAGAAAAAGTACCACAAGAGGTCACTGACACCGTAGCAGATAAGTATTGTTTGATGACGTCATCTGTATTGTGACATCGTCCATGCAGCGATGGTGTAGTGACGTCATCTTAATGTCTTTTTTATGTACTACAGTCATAGTGCCCCCTGTAGGCTCTTACTTTTTCTCCCCATTCAAAAATATTTGAGATTGACCCATATCAGTTCATACACCCACATATAAACTAGTATCTGTTAACGAATCAATGTACTGCTTCCCAATGCCCATAAACTCTTTAATTAACTACATAAACATAAAGTACACATTTCATGGATTGATTTGCTCGACAGTCACAATCTATTACATAAAGACAGTCACAAAGGTGTCATTATGCAGCATTTAATGAAGGTTAAATTCCTCATTAGAGAACTGACTCTGTGTAAAGAGAACTTTATGACTCTGCCTGGTTTTACCATGAAAGACATTCATGATATGATTTCATACATTTCAATTTATTGACACTATAATTTAAATACATTTATTAATCTGTAATAACTCACTTACATAAAGTCTGTATCTATTACACGAAATAAATACTACATATATCAAAACTTACACTGGGAGGTGGCCTGGCATCTAACGAAGCAATAAGTTTGAATCCACTGCCTTCCTGGATAAAACGATTTCTCAGAGGGAAGGTAAACGATGGCTTCTTATCAGGCTTAGCCTCATACTCAGGAACATCTTCCACAAACTTCTTCCTGCAATTATATCATAAAACGGTTGCCATAGTAACTAAGTAGCATATTTGGGACTGCATAATCAATGCTACTTTGAGTTAACGCAGCCCACCAACAATTCATACAATATCTCATCTGACAAGTAATATTGCATCCCTTTTAAATAAAAGTACGAGCTTATAATGCTCAGACAGGCATTCATAGGTATGGTATGGGGTTAACAGTCTGGCTATAGCATGGTATAAATTCAACAAAAATTAAACAGTATCACTGAAACGGGAGTTTAAACGCAAATTGTACTATTTAATAACAATTACGAAATGGCTGCATGCAACTAACTGATAATATCAATAAAAAAAAAAAAATTTAATGAAAAACACTTACCTTCTTGATGGTTCTACACTTGCTCTCCTTTCACTTCTGTCAGGTAATTCTGAAAGGAAATTATCAAATAAGATAGATTTACACAATATTCATATTTTCAATAACATAATAACTACAGTACCACCCTCCATTCAGGACACAAATTCTAAGACACCTTTTGATGTCACAAAACTTATTACAATGCTAGAAACCTCCAAACCATTACACAATATTATCAGAAAATCCTTTGTTAGTGGTTACATACCTGTTATAAATGGTTATTGACTTTCATTATTTTTTCTAATATATTTCAAACCTATTATCGACCTTCATTATTTTTATATAATTCAAACCTAATTCTGTGAAGCCAACCAGCCTGATAAGCCTCGGCTTTTTCAGGTCGCCATCCACATACAGTGAATAAAATTACTACATTGTACTAAAAGTTGCAGATCATCTCAACATTTGGACCACTTCAGTGATTCCAAGGGTGAGCTTTATAAAAAAAAAAGTCTAAAAGATATCTAATAAAAAATCTGCACGATGTCTAGATACTTACGTTCTACATTAAGGAAGGCAGCCTCTTCTCGGGAGCCGTAGGAGTTTTCTGCTTTAACAGTATATTCACCCTTATCTTCCATGTTGCAACGACCTATTCTAAGTTCATAATTTTTGCCAGCATACTTAGGCATATATTTCAAGCTTGTAGACAGCATGCGTTTATCGAAGAACCTGAAAATAACAAAGAAACATTTTTGAGATACTTATTTCATACCTAAATTACAATTTATTATTATAAGTTATAGACATATACATCCTGTTCACTTGAATTATGAATCACTACATGTCATTTTGAGTGAGAAAAGTACAAATGAGTTTATACACGACAATGCTAAAATCATGCCAAATGTTATGAAATGAGTTCACAGTATAATGAATGTTTAAGTTTTGTTAAATTTATCTGTATAATCAGAAAATATTTCACTCAGGTTAAATATTCAAATTTACGGCACTTTGAACCAAAGCATTGTGACAATAACTTCAAAGATTTCATGAATATAGACATAGATATTGACAGTATATAAACCTTCATGACAAAACCGTATTAAAAAGATACATGTGTAAAGTTAAAACATACATTGCTCATTCACTATCAACATTTATGTCATCAATATAATATAATTATATTCATACCATGAAATAGTTGGCTGTGAAGGAGCGACCACTTGGCACTTGAAGTTGCCAGGGTTGCCCTCCTGGACAAGACAGTTGTGTGGCTTTCTGATGAACCTGGGGATAGCCTCACGGCGATCTGTGCAAAAAGAAACAAAACGATTCAGTGGTTGCTCAACACAATGTTTTATACAACATTTTCTACTGACACTATTACTGATAATATTATAATCAGAGTTAGTAGACAGACACAGCACAGAATGTTCCATTGCAGTGATTCAAAATGGCAGCATAGATCGATTCAAAATGGCAGCCTTAATATGGTTGTTTGTATTTTAAACCAAAATTTCTTCAGCACTACCGCAATACTATGGAAGTTTATTTAAAGTTTCTACCCACGTAATAAATTAAATGTCCCGTTTATGTCATGGTAATAAATTGATGATGCGTAGTGAATGTAGTACGTGTCTGTAAAGTGGCAAATAAAATATCCCAAAAAAGGGCAGTAGATTATGCAAAACAATCTATTTTCTCATCAATTGATAATGAACTGCCCACTCCTAAATAAATAAATCCAGATTCCGCAAAAATGAGCTTGACTCTATATTTCTACATCATGGATATTAACAGACATGAAAGAATCAAGATTGTTTTTGTGGCTTAGTTCATAACAAAAATGTTAGTGTCTAGTCTCTCACCAAAGTATGTGTCGAAGATGAAGTTCTCCTTTGGTCTGCGCTGTCGGAGAGAACTGAAGTTTGCAATGACACCAATAGCAGGCATGGGAGCTGGCCAGTCCTGGTACTTCGCCCTGACCTTGGCACGGATTTTGTCGTAACGAGAGGATGGGATCCTGGCTGTGTATTGGCTGCTGTCACCCTGTAAATAAAATTAAATATCTAATTAATTTATTAATAAATATCAAATAAATGTGTACCAAGGTACAAAATAATCCATAATCTCATCAATAATGAACCCTAAAATAGCGAGAACTGGTCTTTGAGACCTTTGATGATCATATCGAATTGTTATTTTTACAGATCTTTAAGAGAGACAAACATGGTCACACAACATGATCCAATCACAAAGATCTTGCCTATTTCTGCTATATTAAATGTTTTTCATATGAAATATAAATGAGTAAAAAATTGCAAACTTACAGCAAGCCATGGATGGTCCAAAGCATCATGGACAGTCAATCTCTTCCTGCAAATGAACTTCACAACTTAACTTCCATATTAGGCTATTTCAGCTATCCAATACTCTGATTAAACTAATCATGCTGCTTATTAAGTGAAGGAGTTGAATACACTACTTGACAACATGACTTCACATCAATTTGTGCAGACAAGATATTTTGCAAATTAAAGTTGATAATTATGACACATTTTTACATAAACAAAATTAAATCATCTTTACACCAGAACTTTCATACATACGTAGGTTCCTTAACAAGAAGCTTCTTAATGAAGTCCCTGGCTGTGTCAGAGATGCCCTTGAAGCTATCAGCATCAAAGCCCCAATCGCATCGACGGACATTTTCCAAAGTTTCTACGTCATCCTCACCAGCGAATGGTGACAAACCAGACAATCTAAAATGGACAAGAGAAATGTAGATTATGTTTATCATAAGTTTAACTCATTCAGTGGTATTTATTATATAAAGTTATAGAAACAGTGCAAACTTTTTATATCTATATTTTTATTAATTAACATGAGCTTATTGAGCTGGAGCTTAAATAAATATATTAACACACAAACTTACAGAACGTAGGACAGGATACCAACTGCCCACATGTCAGTGTAGAAACCGACAGCCTCATGGTCAGCAATTTCAGGAGAGGCAAATTCAGCCGTGGCTGTGCTGACCTTGACGATTTGTTCAGGATCAAGTTTAGCAGAGAGACCGAAGTCAATAAGTTTGACGTTGGTGCTACGTTTGGTCTCGCACATGATGTTTTCAGGCTGAAAGAGATGATCAAATCAGATTCATAAAGAGGTTGAGTGCTTAGTGTCACGTTGCCATGGCAGCAATAGCGAAAGGAACATTAGAAGAATAAAAGTGATCAATTAGTCTTACACATTTTCAATCTATTTTACATCATAATAATTTCATGTAATACACCTCTTTTGGTAAATTGCATTGTTTCATACATGTATTGTGTCCAGTTGTTAAATTTACAATCACGCTGACTGAAAAAAACAGTTTACGATTTCTGACCGACCCAACTTCACAAGGCCCGACCTGAATTTTTATTTTTATAAAAATATAAATAAACTCCCCAGCCTACCGACTTAACTTTTTTACTGTTATTTTTACTATTATCTTTTCAACCATTTCACCCTTTTAAAATAACAATAACAAATTGAAATGGTCCGTCCTTGGTTATACACCAACCTTGAGGTCAAGGTGAACAACTCCAGCCTCATGCATGTGACACAGACCATCACAGACTTGTCGCATGTATTTGATGACCTCCTCCTCTGTCATTTTGTAGTCTTCTTGAGCGACCCGGTCAAACAACTCACCGCCGGACAAGCTAAGTAAAAAAAAAATCAATCCATCAATCAATAACGAAGTACCTCCTGATTTACCAATCTATCTACGTCTCTTATTCATCCTAACCCTTGAACTTGGCATCAGACTTGGAACAACAACCACTATCATATGTAAACATTACCGATTAAATTAAAAACTTCATAATATCTTTCAAATGTCTACTATTATAACTAAATTCATTATATTATATATTGAAATTTTGTGGTTAGGTTCATTTAAATCTGCACGACAAACAGATTGTCGAGCTTGTGATCAATTTTTAAGAATTCGGAAAATGCAGAAGGATAAAGAAATGCCTCTCAAACACAGCACTCACAATTCAAGGACCATGATCATCTCATTCTTGTCATCGTATACGTCGTGGAGATTGAGAAGTTTGTTGTGGTGCAGGTTGTTCATGATACCAATCTCGTTACGGACCACTACCTTATCGGCTGTTGATGGAGTGGGGATGAATTTCGCCACGAAGGTCCTGCCAGTGGCTTTCTCAACAGCTCTGTGTACAACTCCAAAAGCTCCACTGCAAACAAAAACAAAGCAAATTACATATATATTAATCCAAATCACAACCAAATTTGTGGATTCGATGTAATAATCTTATAAAAATCTACAGGGTTCTCTCTAGCATTAGCCACGTAGCATTACGCCAATCCAATAGCCATGTGGCTTATCTAATTTTTTACTTGATCATTAGTGTCTAATTTTCAGACGACTATTTACTGTACAATCTATCCACCCATGGCTAATCATTTTCAAAGTTGGGAGAAATCCCTGATTCTATGCATTGAAAATTTAGTAGGCGATGTTGCTTTATGAGGTAATAATTACAATTGATAGATGTCATAGTGATAGGATTTTCATATCTGAATTTATGTGAAATCTCTTAAGGAAAAGTGTACTGAAAGCCAAATGCTCTCACCTTCCCAATTCCTCATAGATGTCATAGTTATCGTAGATACTTCCAGATTTGATCTCAACTGGCTGTGGTTTGTACTTCCAGATGTCGTCATCTGAATAACAATTCAAGCATATGAGACGCGTTATCCCCTCCAACAAGGTCAGGCGATTGTAATCATATTTTGTTCTCAAATATAATTTTATACATTCACGGTAATGATGATTGTAACATCAAAGAACTCAGAAATGTTTGATCATTTTGATGAAATACTCACAGAATTTGTCATAGTCGCCGATCTTGGGTCCGTCATATCTACCTCGGATACGTTTGCCATTTTCATCTGATAAAAAGAAAAGGAGGCATGGTTGATAAATAAACAGATTCATCAGAAAGAAGCCTAACTACAAATTTACTAACTACTAAAGTATCATAGTACATCAGGCTTATCAACAGCTGGTAAACCTCAAAAAGTAAAAGCGAAATGCCACAAATTAAAAAAGACAGAATGTAACAGCTTACTAATGAAAATTTCATAACATGATATAGTAGCATTTAATATTGCAGGCTGAAGATGACCGTGTAAAATTGTCGAAAGCTTGCAAAAGAAAATGTATGTTCCTGAGAAAATAATTTTTCTAATTAACTACATTACAGTACTTGTGCAACTATAGCAATTTCCCAAAGGTATCATTAGTAATCAATTTCTGAGTTGCTAGTTTGCATTATCTGGGGCAGTTTAAGAGATAAAATGCAAACAGACTCACCAAAGTCGTAGCCTGGTCTAGCCGCTTTCTTTTCTGGCAGAGTACTGTCTGTTGTGGCAGTCGTAGGCTCACAAGGTTCACCGCGGCCGTAAAGATTCTCAGCACTGACGCGGAACTGGTAGTCCTTACCAAGAGACAAGTTGTCAACTGTGGCATAACCAAATCTGTGGATAAAAAATTATTTAATTAAAAATACCAAGGATTTCATTCATCATAATGGTTAAAGGTTGACTTGAAAGCTTCCATAAATGATGTTACATTGTTGCATAATTGATCAGTCATCATCATCATCATCGCTACCATTTTTGCCAAACTTTAGTATGAAGCATGACTTAAGTTATCCATAACCAAAAATATGTGAAGTACATTGTTATGTAAAATGACCGATCAATACCTGTTCATCTTACAATCATAAAGAGACTTAATTTAAAACATTGACATCTAACTAATACTGATCTACAACTTTTCCATATCTTTATTAATTATGGGAATCAATTTAACCTGTACAGTTAGGGCTGTTGTTCCATTAAAAAAAGGGGGGGTGGACCTAAACAGGCCCCCCCATCCCCGATATCTAGTTTTTGATAGACTCCCACACCCCCGGCTTTTTTCGACATTAAGATATGAAGAAAATACTTGTCAACCACACCCTTCCCCTGATATCAGTTTTCCCCCAGATCCCCCCCCCCCCTCCCGATATCTGAAATATCTTCATGTCCACCCCCTCCCCTTTTTTAAATGGAACAGCCCTTAGCAACATACATACATGATGACATTAATTGCATGTTGCACAAAAAAGGATTATTTGAACAATTTATAATCAAGGAAATAATGTCATCACGTAGGTGACGTCACTAACTGTACATGTAGAAATGGTTATTCCAAACAGAATGAGCCCTTCTCTCACCTTGTGGTTCCGCATCTGGTCCATGTGTTCATGCCAGATTCCCATTTCTCGATGATGTATTTAGAGATGAAGCTTCCACCGTCGTTGTTCGGTGGCTTCCATGAGAGCATCACGTTGTCATGGCCGACATTCTCAACTTGCAAGAATCGTGGGGGATCTGGGATGTCTGAAGAAATAATTTAAAACACTTTATTTATTGCTTTGTGTAATTTGAAACACTGTATCCATTGATGCCTAAATTATTGTGGACAGTCAAGCAGAACTTATACCAATGACTGAAAAATAGTGTACATGTAAAATCAAACCTGTTTTTTGTATTTCCTATGACAATAAATCTTATGAATAATCATACAAATTAGACAGAAACTGATGTATTAAAAATATCTGCCTTCTTTCATTAACTGAATTACCAGTGTGATGATATCACGCCACAAAAGAACAGCCTTATCGGTTTTTAGTGCGAAAATCTTTGAAATGTCTGTTATGATAAATGTCTCATTATGTACATAAGCCAATCTATTGGACATTCCTCTATATATGTCAGTTTCAACCACACATATCTGTGGCAACATTTTAAATCATACAAATATCTGCCAGATACATTACTTACCATTGATCTGAATCTTGATCATAGCAGAGTCTGTTCCCAGGTCATTCTCCAACTGCAGACGGTAAGGTCCATCATCATTCTTGTCTGCTTTTCTGATGGTCAAGAAAGCGTGACGAGGTCCAATCTCAACCTTGTACCTGTCCGAGTTCTGGATTTCTTGTCCATCTCTCAACCACTTGGCCGTTGGTTTGGGGTGTCCAGTGAATGGAATCTTGATGACCACGTCTTCACCTGAATCAAAATAAGCCAAGTGAGAAATGGATACACCAATCCAGTCAATTAGAGCCACCAAATTATTCAGACAAAAGATCCCTTATTACCCAGTTATCAGCTGGGAAACTTAATTATCAAGCTGGAAGAATATTTTTCAGGAGAATTTATGTCATACTAGTCAGTTTCACTGAAACTGAATTCTTGTACTAATGACTGAGGTGTTAGATCTAATGAAGACCTTTTAAGAGCTTGTGGTCAATTCACAGCAGAGAAATACAGACCAGGCATTATTTGTTGATGTAATCTCTTCAGTGATATCCTTTTTTTATATATTTTTTTTTTTTACACCCCATAGAAAATATTCCTCTCAGACTCAAATACTATAAATACACGCACCCTGCTCAAAGATAGCAGTGTCCTGGAATCGTGGTGGTAGGTTGATCTTGGGTGCAGATCGGATGGTAACATCTCCTCTGCTTGAGCGGCTTCCGGCTCTGTTGCTGACCTTGACCATGTACTCGTCAGCATCCTCACCAAATACATCATTGATGACAAGGACGTATCTGTCTCCTTCTTTCTTCATCTCGTACTTATCACTCTCAAACAGTTCTCGTGTTCCTTTGTACCATGTAATTTCTGGTGCAGGTTGGCAATCAACCTGGAATTAGACATGACAACCAAGAGTTTCAGAGAAAGATATAAGCAGCATAAATTAAGTAGTACTAGGCGCTCATGGACGATTTAGTGTCATACCATACTTGGGTACATTATACAAATGATGGATGGATGACCAGCAGTGCATGTTTAGCCGGCCATCAGTGCCATCTTTAGTTTTATTATATTTATTGTATATACGTTTTACTTGTTGTTGGAAATTTAACATATAAATCAATACTGTTGTAACAAGCGTATATATCTATCAGGTGTCTGCCATCATACAGTAAATAAATGGATTCATTGATAAATGAAGGGAACCTATATTGGATGAGGTGTTAGCACGAGTCCAATGTAGCTTTTCTGTATCCAATAAAACTATATATTGCACACCAATATTATAACTATTCATACCTCAATCTCCAAACGACAGCTGCGTCCTTCAGTGGCTTGTGTAGCCTTAAGACCAGACCTGATTATTGGCAACTTAACAGCATTGGGATCCTTGACCTTGACACTTCTGGAGGTCATTGCGGGTTTGGACTCTCCAGCATCATTGACGGCAATGACACGGAAGTCGTAATCTCTATCCTCGATCAAGTTGGGGATGTTGAAAATGTTGGTAAGGCATGGTGATAAGGCGTTCACCCTGGCCCAGTTATCAGATTTAGAATCCTTCTTCTCAATGTAGTAACCCTTGATCTTGCCGCCGCCATCGTTACGTGGGCGCTCCCATTGTAAACTGACAAAGTCAGCACCGACCTCCTGGGCCTCGGGGGTGCCTGGTTCTCCTGGAGCATCTGGAAATGGCAAGAAACGAACCTTGTAACAATTTAATGTAATAACAATTTGTTATTAAACAAAAGATATAAAGCTTTAAATATTTATAGTTGGTGATGATAGACCCAGATACAAAGCTTTTTTTCGACAACATGTATGGATATACATCACGACAAGGAATACCATTTCGCAATATGTAATAAGTGCAATGACACTGACAAGATTTATTTGCTCCTCTATGAAAAACAAAAAAAAAATCTATATTCAGTGTTATCAACATAATCAAATGGTATCATGAAGCAAGGCGACTTCTTCAGAGAAAAAGTATTTGTTGTATCTATGTTATCACCAACTTAACTATAAACACCTAATTTCTCTTGGCATGACCACAGTGTACTCAGATAGCTATGAGAGAAACTTCCCACTATAATATTAGTCACAACTCTCCTGACTTCCAACTATAAAGTAAATCATAACACAGATCACCATATAGAAATTACATTTTCTGCTTGTAACCCTCTTAAAAAAAAATAAAGATTAAATACAAATCATACTCACCGAATGGCAATTTAGCAATGATGCTCTGATCAGAATCCAGCCAATCTCCTTCGCCATTCTCATTCACTGCACAAACTCTGAATTCGTACTCCTTTCCTTCTACAAGTCCCGTGATGTCTGCCTCCGTATCTCGGACATTATCACCAGCAGGGGTCCAGTAAGGTTTGCCCTTTTCACGCTTTTCTACGACATATTTCTGGACACGAGCTCCACCAGTGTCTTTTGGTGGTCTCCATCTGAGTGAGCAAGAGTTCTTGCTAACATCAGAGATGCCCAAAGGTCCACCAGGTTTGCCAGGGGTGGCCTTGACCTTGACACCGAAGTCAGCTTTAGCAACGCCACTGTCGTTAGCAATGTCCACCGTGTATTTGCCAGCATCTTCAGGCTGAGCATCTAAAAAGAGCGGAAAAATAAAAAATGTAATCATACATTTTCACAATTACATCTTATTATCACCTAAATCATATTCATTTTTTAGGTGGATCGACCTAACATTTCCAGTTGATTTTGATAAGCATATGAATAAAACGTCATCAGAATGCAGTAACTATCAATTGTTTTTTGCATTGAATGCATTATTAAATACCATGATCTTACACTGATTTTGCCGGTAAACAACATAAAAAGAGTGATTTCTTAACTAAACATTTAAAAATAAACGTAGTACTTTCAGCGCCGATATCATACATTTAAAAAAATCAGTCATATAGAAGCAAAATGTGGTGTTTCACATACCCTTGATCTGGACAATGACATAGTCATCCATGGGGGTCAGCTTGACCTTGTCGCTCAGTGGCACTTCTCTGCCGTCCTTGCGAAGTTTGAAGTCAAATGGTCCCGAACCAGAGAATGGAATCTTCACTTTCAAAGTTTCTCCCTTATCGACGTTCTGGTCTCTCATGTCCTTGTCAACTTGTGGTGGAACTAGAAAAAAGAAACAATTCTATGATATAAATTCAGACCTAAGAAATCATGGGAAGGAAAAGTACCACAAGAGGTCACTGACACCGTAACAGATAAGTATTGTTTGATGACGTCATATCTATTTGGACGTCATCAATGTAACAATTCAGTAGTGACGTCAATCTCATCCTCATCTCATCTTATCCTGTAGCTAGATAGTTTGGTTTAGTGCCAGGGGTTTAAATAGTAGTCCAACCAAGTTTAACTTCAAAAAGGCTAAACGTTTATTTTGATGAGTACTTACTCTGAACAGCCAGTTTAGCAGTTGTTGTCTCTTTGCCTTTGCGATTGGACACCTCGCAAGTGATGTCTCCCGCGTCAGATGGCCCGATGTCTTTCAGAACGAGCTGCACCTTGTTTCCATCACGGAGGATCTTAGCACGGCCACCAGGTCTAATTTCCATGCCGTATGGGTCAAACCTGAACGAGAACAACAAGACGCCTTTTTTAGCTGAATATTTTCTATACTGCATATTGTGATAAGTTGTTTAATGACACTTGTCCTTATCATATATCTATGCACTCGGTTTACATTTACGCTCATTTGGAACACAGATACCAAACAATCCAATCCCAATAGTGGATCAGGTCAATTCGTGACATGCAAAATCATTGACAGACAAAATCGTCAACATACCATCCCGTCAACACCAACTTGTTGACAAACCCCCGACCGACTCATTGACAATGATTACTTCAGGTATGATAACTCGTTGATAATATAAATTAGGTGATGCAAAATATTGATGATTTTGTTTGTCGATTCAACAACTTTACATGTATTCATTCAAAAAGTAACTTAATATAGGAGATTTAGCAGGCATGTTAAAAGTACTCGCCATTTAACGTCAGGGAAAGGTTCGCCATCCACTTCAACCTCGAACTTGGCTTCTCCTTTCAAAGGAGCAGTGACTGACTTTGGTTTCTTCTTGAAGTCTGGGATAGTTCCAGCTGGAATACAATAGTTCCAAAATTTATCAAATTATTCATCGAAGCTGCTCTTGGTATAAAGTACCGTTCTCATGGAGCACTCAATACATTTGTTTACAAGTAACACTTTAAAAAGGCAGTCTCTTATTCTTTAACAGTTTATTTTATCAAAGGATGTACCATACAAATTCATATGTTTACACACTAAATGAGAGCCATTCAGATTCTTGGTTCTGTCATTCTTTAGGCATTGCCTCATACAATCATGCAATCATCAGTATAATAAATATTCTGAGAGCAAAAGGTATTAGCAAATCATTGGCACATGCAACAGAAACTAACAAGTATAGAACACAAAAGACATTGGCACATGCAACAGAAACCATGGTAATACTGAAAAATACAGAACACAACACTAAAATCCTTGGCACATGCAACAGAAACCATGGTAACACTAACACATACAGAACACAACACTAAAATCATTGGCACATGCAACAGAAACCATGGTAACACAAACAAATATAGAACACAACACGAAAAAAACTACAAAATAGCCAAAACTGGTGGATTAACAATAATCTAATGGGGGTAACATCATCAACATTCCACAGAGAAAGAGATAAATATCCATATATAGAGGAAACCCACCATTCTTATCATAGACCTTCACAGGTGCAGTCGCAAGAGACTTGTCACCCTCGCCGGCATCGTTAACAGCAGCGACTCTGAACTCGTATTCGTCTCCTTCCTTGAGATCTGGGACGGTGAATTTGCTGTCTGTGATTGGGGAAGAGTTGACTTTCTCCCAATCGCCATTTGGTTTTTTCTTTTCGACATTGTAGCCTGAAAGCAAGAGCAAATCTTTGTGAAATTTCTGAAAGTTCAGATATAACAAAACCTGGTTATGATGGACACTTTTAATAATCCTAAATAGTTACAAGTGGTCCAACTGTAGTTTGTATTGGTACTAACCTTTAATGTTGCCACCACCATCATTACGTGGTGCCTGCCAAGCAAGATCCACAGAATTCTTGCCAACATTTTCAATCATAGGAATACCAGGCATACCCGGCTTAGCTGAAATGGTAAAAAAAAAATTTAAATCTTCATAAACTTCAGTTTCAGTTTATCAATTGTAAAATATTTTTTACAAGCGAGATACCAGACTGGACGCCAGAGACGTATTGTGCCTCGCAAGTACACAAACTAAGTTTACAAAGCAAAGTGCAGAAATCTGTCAAAATGTGCTGTAAGTCATGGGAAGGTTAGTCAATGATAAACTGATACAATATTGAAGTTTAAGAATTGGAATTTTTAATCAACCTCAATTAAATTAGTTTTTATAACAACGGTGGACTTTCATTGTGCAGCAAAAACCTTTTAATTTCCCTTTTAAAAAAATGTATGGTATTTTCCGATTTTAAATTTTTTACTAAAAGTGTTCCATAATTTGGATCCCATATATTTCAATACAACTTATGTCAATAGCTAAGTTTTATATGTTGGGTAAACGAACACTGTTGTTGAGTGAAAGAAGGAGTGGATGCAATAACAGGGAATGAATAGCATCCTAAGTGCAACAATTTTGGCACCTAATCTGCAATTTTTGTGGTTAATCATATATCTTGTGATTAAGCAAAATGTGATAGCAACAAAGAAGATTGATTCAACTGATAATTAAAATTTTTATTTCATGTATTCATTAAAAATACTTTGTTATCTCATCAAAATTGTTCATACAGGAGCTCGTATTACAATGGGAGGAAAAGTGCCACAAGATGTCACTGACACCGTCGCATACTTATTTGATGACGTCATATATATTGTGACGCATCAATGTAACAGTTTAGTGACATCATCTTATAGTCTTTTCATATGCTACGGTCGTAGTGCCCCCCCCCCCCCTGTAGGCTCAGTTACTTTTTCTCCCCATTGAGACAGTCCTTATTCGAGTAAATATGGTTATCTTGAAATTGCGCTCATCCTACCGATTCCCAACGATGTTCTTAATAGCAGGTTTCCATTATTGTCAATATTTCTAGCATTACTTACTGCACTTGGATTTGGTCTCCACAGGTCCAGTTCCTTGGCTGGGTTCACCCACTCCTGCCACATTCTTGGCTTTGACGCGGAATTCATATGCCTTATCCTTCTCAAGTCCATCCACTGAAATATGGTGCATAAGTTCAAATTAAAGCATTATTTAATTGCATTCCTTAAATTGCAACTTATGTAACAATGGTAACACCTAAAACCATAATATAAATCCACATGCTTCTTGACAAGCGAAAGATATTAGCATTAGATATATGTAACAGGCAATTTGGCGAAAATGTCTAATAAATATATATCAGACTTACAACATACAACAATTAATATATATAAGCAGAATTTGATCCTGCCATTTCTTAAAAATACCATGTAGATACTACTACTGCAGATTACACTATATTGAACTAATTGCTGTCACATTAGAATGGCTGCATATTACATGAAATTATCACAATGCACATTGTATACTGCTCTAAAACTCACCTGTAAAGTTAGTGTCTTTGCATGGGAACTTGTCATTAACAGGCTTCCATTTGCTGGATCCAGCCTCACGCACTTCAACAACGTATCCAGTGACCTTGCTACCTCCGTCCTTGCGAGGTCTCGTCCAGCTCAAGGTCACTGATTTTTCATCGACATCTATGACCTCTGGCTTGTCAGGAGAATCAGGTGAATCTTAAAAGGCAGAGACATTGGTCAGAAAGTATTCACAAAGCATATAAATTACCAGTGAACTATGTCCCAGTTCTATGTTCACACACAGAAGAATTTGAGACATGAGTCAGCTTAGTCTAGGGGTAAATCTTTATAAGCGGATTAAGCCTTAATTTAAGATAGTAACAATAGTGATCAATGGCATGTTCAAATAGATCAGTAAACAGCCAACACAGACTTAACTTAGCTACAGTTTGGTTTTGCACTAAATATTTTTCTCTTCTGCATATAACATCTATCAGTTTGACTAAAGGTAATATATTTATAGTGAGGTTATCAGTAAGTTACGGAATTATATAAGTGCATTATACCAAAACTGACCGTTGCTGTTGTTCATGTAGAACATTCATGCAATAATTACTCAAATCATTATATTGTCCAAACTCACCAAATGGATGTTTAGCAGTGATGGCTCTCTCTGTTACCAAGGGTTCGCTCTCTCCTTGTTCGTTTACAGCCATAACTCTGAATTCATATTTCTCTCCTTCCTCTAGGTCACTGATCTCGCACTTGTTGCCACGGCAGAATTTACTGACAGGCTTCCATTTGCCATCTTTACCCTTCTTCTCGACGACGTAATTCTGGACGGGGGTGCCACCATCATCTTCAGGTGGACGCCATGACAGCACACATCCCTCTGGGGTGATGTCAGAGACATCTAGAGGGCCTCTTGGCGATGATGGTTTGTCTGAAGTATAAAATATCTTAATTAGAACATGAAAATAAACTGACGAAGTCATCATGTTACACTTGATGACTTTACATTGCCACAGCATACTTAAGCATCCCACAGTATTATGCCCTAAAGTGGAGTTTCAGTTCAGCCCACTATTAGGTCTCTGTCTACTAGTGTCCAGGTATAGCTTGATTTGGCTTGTTATATCTTAAAGTAGTTTATACTAGCTCTCAATAGCTAAAGACTTTCAAAAATTCAAAAACTCCCTACCTGCAACATTAACTTGTATATTGGCAATATCTAGTCCCAACTTGTTCTTCAGCTCAAGCTTGTAAGGTCCTTCGTCACTCTTTTTGGCACAGGCGCATGTCAGAATGACCTCTTCGTCTGTGACCTCCACTCTCATGCGATCATCTGGGAAGATCTGCTTATTGCCCTGAAATAGAAATTTCCCCAGATTATTTATAGGGTAATTAAAAAATGTCACATTTTTTATGCCAGAATTTGGGAATGGTCTAGTTTGTAAGCATATATGTATTGAAGTCTCACAGTGGCACAAATTAAACCTTTGTGACATCATCCATGCACTCAATGAACTGATTATGATTACTTCATCAAACAAAATGTTGACCGATATAAATAAAACAGACAAATTTTACCGGCTGGTATTCATCAAAATATACTCACATTAAACCAAGTAGCTTCAGGCGCAGGGCTGCCTTTGAAGGGGATTTTTATCTTGAAAGGCTCACCAGCCTTCGCAGAAATAGTTGATGCGAAAGGATCTACACAAACCTTTGGAGCAGCTGGAATAAGCAAAACAAACATAATACAGTATCATCTTGTTGCTGTACATATCTAAGATAGGGCTGTTGTTGTTTTCCGATGGCTCAGAATGGCTGTAGCTTCGTTGAAGTCCAAATTAAAACTCTTTAGGACTTTTTCACAATAAAGTTATCAAAATTTACGACCCTGTTATCGTCATACCAAGATGAACCAACCAAATCCAGCATTTTTTGCATTACTTGGCTTCCTTGAAAACCTGCAGAACCAATGCAAATCTAGCTGACATAAACGACCAGTGTCTACATAGATGACGTTTCAGGAATAAACTTCAGATTGTATAACTAATTTGTGTCATAATACAACTTGAGTTACAGAAGTCCTGCTCCAAAGATCATATCACAATGTCATAATTTGAGAACTGACGTTTAAAGAACTCCTAAAAACAAATCCATGTTCTTTTTAAAACTTTTTAAAACTTTCAAAAGACTTCTTAAGGATGCACGGCCACCTTGCAGCGAATGCATTCATTTGTAAGATAAGATGTAAAAATCTTTTAAAATCTTACAAGGAGGAGGGGCGGGCTTGATGGCTTCCTCTGTTTCGGCATACTTCCCTGGACCAGCATCGTTGACAGCTGCGACACGGAACTCGTAGGGAACACCCTCTTGCAATCCCTTGACAGTAAATTCTGTGCCAGAAACTGGACCTCCAACATGGGCCCTGAAGTGATCACGAAGCAAAAATTACTAACATGAACATATTTACCTAAATTGTTATCATAGATGCAGAGTAATCAGATGATTTTGGTAAATATGTCACAGAGAACCAAAAAATCAGTATAATAGCAAATTAATTTTACAGACAAGCGATGATGTTCTAACATTGTTCTATGTTAATATAAATACAAAGAAAATAAGGACACCCCTTGGTCTTTACCACACCCAATCTTCCACCCTTTAACAAGTACTTTTAAATGCAACAGCCCTCAACACCGGTTTTGCCCAAGTGAAATCATTCCTTACTTGACCCATTTCTTGCTTCCCTTTTCTCTCTTTTCCACCACGTATCCATGGATGGGGCGACCTCCGTCCTTGAAAGGTTCGGTCCAGCCCAAGGTCACCGAGTCCTCGGTGGTTCCGGTGCATATTGGTTCACCAGGTTCTCCGGGTGGATCTGAAGCCAATTGAATGATGCAATTAGCCACAGATTAACAAGTTACATTTATCTGGCATTTTGCAGCAATATAACAGCGATGTGAAAAAAAAAACACAAATAGATTGTAATACTATAATACATGTCTGTCAGCGAGTGTGACTTATAGGCCCGGGTGGCCAGGTGGCTTGTATTATTGTATACAACGTTCTATTGCTGTAACTGTGCCACATGTCACATTAATATAGATTTTCCTTCCTATAAATGAAGCATTCCAGTAATATTATGTAGCCAACAATGCAAGCACAAGGCCATAATGTGGGCCTCACCTCAACTGCTGTATTTCCATGTCATCATATCACTTACGGTTGAACTAACTATAAATCCACTCAGAAATATATAGTGCTCATCCAGTAGAATTAAGTTGGCAATAGCAGAAAGTGTCAAACTTGAGCAAAGTCACTCAAGCAGATCTACAGGATCGCTGAACCATGACATATGATACTGATTTTCTGCTTACTGAAGTGCTAGTTAAGGAGTAATAAACACTCTAGCTCAGACACTAAAGGACTACATTTATCAATTTGCATAATTGCAAACTTACTTAACTGCTGATGAAATAATCTCCAGCATCAAACAATTATCTAACAATCAATCATTTAATAACAAAGGTTGATGTTAACAGAAGAATTTCTTTAAGGAAGAGTGAACAAACAGAGCTAGGAAACAGAGCAGAACTAATGCAAGCAAGAGTCGAGATAATTACATCATAGCTATCACACATGATGTAATGATGTGCTGTATGTATCTGACTGCCAAATTAACACTACTGGATAATCCATCATTAAACACAGGCCTTTAAGCTTAATGATCCAAGCACTTGGTGACTGCACTAAACACTAAACAAACATACATTAATTCCCAGAAATTACCCTAATAAACAATGATAAAATGCCAAAATTTAGAAATATCATCAACCCAGCCCAGCCAGCAATGATCTCGCTAAATGAGATACTTTATACGTTATTGGTTGGTAATGCCTCCACCCATCTAAAAACTATCTTAATTTACCAATTTGTTCATAATTTTTTTTGCTTTTTTTTTTATGAAACTCATCTTTTTCCCCCACTGGAAAAATTTGGTTTTTGTTGAATTTAAGAATAGCAGGGCAAAATACAGTAACAAGATATAATGTGACTTATGCTTATTTTAATTCATTATCTTTAAGAGGTCAGACTCACCAAATGGATTTTTGGCCTTGATGGGATCTGTAGTGACAAGAGGTTCAGATTCGCCAAACTCGTTGACAGCAGCGACGCGGAATTCATACTCCACTCCTTCCTCAAGATTTCTGGCGGTCGCTTCAGTACCCTTGATGATTCCAGGTACCTGAGGAAAAAATGGATGCTAACGTTAATTATGCAAGTTTATTAAAGGCCAAGTGAGCTGTATAATTCCACACTATCACAACCCCAATGGAAATGTCATTAAGACGTAGTAAATGAAAGGTAGGTCACTCGATCTGGCACCAAAGAAGTCACTAACGCAGAATTACTGCATTGAACCCACTTATAAATGGAATGTTCAAACGTGAGCCTCATTCAACATTTTACAATACATATTTATTCTACAATGCAGATGCTGCAAGGCCTAGACAGCTGAGCAGTGAGTACCAACTTGCTACAAACTTTAATATATTAAATTTATCTTATTTTAATTGCAAAGAACTTTAATATATTAAACAATCCAATTTTTGCACCTTTTGCCAGCGTCCAGATCCCTTAGGCCTCTTCTCGAGGACATATTTGTCGATCTTGGCGCCTCCGTTGTCTTTGGGAGGTATCCAGGCCAGCGTGATGGCATCAGCCTTGACATCTGTGGCCTCCAAGGGACCTCCAGGGGCCGTGGGCTTGTCTGAAAATTAACACGTACAATGTTTATCTATTTACTTATTTATAGCATATTTCTTTTAGTGCCTCTTTCATGCTGAGGCAAGCTCACTAGCACTTTAAAAAATGTAATGGAATCACTATTTTTAATAGCCACCATGTGTTAATTAACACCAGCTCACAACATATAAATTTGTCAAACTAATTATTTCATATACTTGGCTGAAATACTACTAATAATACTACTACTGTTACTAGCTCTTCTATTATTGGATGGTAATTAATCAGTAATTTCTTATCGAAACAATAAAACATCTGCACTATACTTACCAAGCACAGTGACTAGGACTTCTCCAGTAACACTACCAGATGGATTCCTGAGTGTCAGAGTATATTTGCCGCTATCTCCTCTCTCAGCCTTTGATGTGACCAGGATGGCCTGCTCTGGGGTAACCTAAACACACGGTGACACGGACCAAATAAGGATACTCTTTATAGTATCGTAGACGTGTACAGCTCTTCATCATGATAAGAGAGGTGGTCAAATGCTTACATGAGGCTGTACCACTCTAAAATTGGATTGGGGGGGGGGGGGGGGACTGTTAATTAGGCAGATTACTGATTCTCGATTTGCTTAGCTGATGTTTTTTTTCTTTAAAACCTTTGAGGGTAAACAAAGCTTTGCGTCTTGTATCCATCTGTTTTTTACTTTATCCAGCTGAAGTGACCACTTTTCAAATGTGATTAATTCGACATAAATTTCAATAATATATTACTACAGAGAGAAAACTGAAATTCCACAATTAAGTAGGCGATAGCCATCTATAGAGTCTATACACTCACATCCATAGAGTTGCGTCCACCCTTGTCCAGTGGTGTGCCGTTGAGATCCCAAGAGGCAGTGGGTGGTGGGTGTCCCTTAGCCGGAACTACGATCTTCAACTCTTGTCCAGCCCTGACTGTAATGGGCTTCATGCTAGACAAATCCATTGTTGGCTTCTCTGTAAATTGAGTAAAGTATCAATAACCATCTCTAATTTTGTGGACTCCCAAGTCTTATCATCTCATCATTACATCTGGCAGATGGTCTGATAAGTTGGCTTAGCTTCAGACTAGTGTGCTGTGCCTAACACTAAGTGCAATGACAATGACAAGATTTATTTGCTCCTCTATGAAAAACAATAAAAAGCAACATTTAGTGTTATCAACATAATTAAATGGCATCATGAAGCAAGGAGACTTCTTAAAAAATAAATTATTTGTGGTAGCCTATGTTATCACCAACTTAACTATAAACAACTTATATCTCTTGGCATGACCACAGTGTACTCAGATAGTTATGAGAGACTTCCCACTATAATATTATTCACAACTCTCCTGACTTCCAACTATAAAGTAAATCATAACACAGAGATCACCATATAGAAATTACATTTTCTGCTTGTAACCCTCTTAAAAAAAATAAAGATTAAATACAAATCATAACTCACCGAATGGCAATTGAGCAATGATGCTATGATCACAATCTAGCCAATCTCCTTCACCATTCTCATTCGCTGCACAAACTCTGAATTCGTACTCCTTTCCTTCTACAAGTCCCGTGATGTCTGCCTCCGTATCTCGGACATTATCACCAGCAGGGGTCCAGTAAGGTGTGCCCTTTTCACGCTTTTCTACGACATATTTCTGGATACGAGCTCCACCAGTGTCTCTTGGTGGTCTCCACTTGAGTGAGCAAGAGTTCTTGCTAACATCAGAGATGCCCAAAGGTCCACCAGGTTTGCCAGGGGTGGCCTTGACATTGACACCGAAGTCAACTTTACCAACGCCACTGTCGTTAGCAATGTCCACCGTGTATTTGCCAGCATCTTCAGGCTGAGCATCTAAAAAGAGCGGAAAAATAAAAAATGTCATCATGCATTTTCATTATTACATCTTATTATCACCTAAATCATATTAATTTTTTAGGTGGATCGGCCTAACATTTCCAGTTGATTTTGATAAGCATATGAATAAAACGTCATCGGAATGCAGTAACTATCAATTGTTTTTTGCATTGAATGCATTATTAAATACCATGATCTTACACTGATTTTGCCGGTAAACAACATAAAAAGAGTGATTTCTTAACTAAACATTTAAAAATAAAAGTAGTACTTTCAGCGCCGATATCATACATTTTAAAAAATCAGTCATATAGAAGCAAAATGTGGTGTTTCACATACCCTTGATCTGGACAATGACACAGTCATCCATGGGGGTCAGCTTGACCTTGTCGCTCAATGGCACTTCTCTGCCGTCCTTGCGAAGTTTGAAGTCAAATGGTCCCGTACCAGAAAATGGAATCTTTACTTTCAAAGTTTCTCCCTTATCGACGTTCTGGTCTCTCATGTCCTTGTCAACTTGTGGTGGAGCTAGAAAAAAGAAACAATTCTAAGATATAAATTCAGACCTAAGAAATCATGGGAAGGAAAAGTACCACAAGAGGTCACTGACACCGTAACAGATAAGTATTGTTTGATGACGTCATATCTATTGGGACGTCATCAATGTAACAATTAAGTAGTGACGTCAATCTCATCTCATCTCAATCTCATCCTCATCTCAATCTAATCTTATCTTATCCTGTAGCTAGATAGTTTGGTTTAGTGCCAGGGGTTTAAATAGTAGTCCAGCCAAGTTTAACTTCAAAAAGGCTAAACGTTTATTTTGATGAGTACTTACTCTGAACAGCCAGTTTAGCAGTTGTTGTCTCTTTGCCTTTGCGATTGGACACCTCACAAGTGATGTCTCCAGCGTCAGATGGCGCGATGTCTTTCAGAACGAGCTGCACCTTGTTTCCATCACGGACGATCTTAGCACGGCCACCAGGTTTAATTTCCATGCCGTATGGGTCAAACCTGAAGGAGAACAACAAGACGCCTTTTTTAGCTGAATATTTTCTATACAGCATATTGTGATAAGACGTTTAATGACACTTGTCCTTATCATATATCTATGCACTCGGTTTACATTTACGCTCATTTGGAACACAGATACCAAACAATCCAATCCCAATAGTGGATCAGGTCAATTCGTGACATGCAAAATCATTGACAGACAAAATCGTCAACATACCATCCCGTCAACACCACCTTGTTGACAAACCCCCGACCGACTCATTGACAATGATTACTTCAGGTATGATAACTCGTTGATAATATAAATTAGGTGATGCAAAATATTGATGATTTTGTTTGTCGATTCAACAACTTTACATGTATTCATTCAAAAAGTAACTTAATATAGGAGATTTAGCAGGCATGTTAAAAGTACTCGCCATTTAACGTCAGGGAAAGGTTCGCCATCCACTTCAACCTCGAACTTGGCTTCTCCTTTCAAAGGAGCAGTGACTGACTTTGGTTTCTTCTTGAAGTCTGGGATAGTTCCAGCTGGAATACAATAGTTCCAAAATTTATCAAATTATTCATCGAAGCTGCTCTTGGTATAAAGTACCGTTCTCATGGAGCACTCAATACATTTGTTTACAAGTAACACTTTAAAAAGGCAGTCTCTTATTCTTTAACAGTTTATTTTATCAAAGGATGTACCATACAAATTCATATGTTTACACACTAAATGAGAGCCATTCAGATTCTTGGTTCTGTCATTCTTTAGGCATTGCCTCATACAATCATGCAATCATCAGTATAATAAATATTCTGAGAGCAAAAGGTATTAGCAAATCATTGGCACATGCAACAGAAACTAACAAGTATAGAACACAAAAGACATTGGCACATGCAACAGAAACCATGGTAACACAAACAAATATAGAACACAACACGAAAAAAACTACAAAATAGCCAAAACTGGTGGATTAACAATAATCTAATGGGGGTAACATCATCAACATTCCACAGAGAAAGAGATAAATAGCAATATATAGAGGAAACCCACCATTCTTATCATAGACCTTCACAGGTGCAGTCGCAAGAGACTTGTCACCCTCGCCGGCATCGTTAACAGCAGCGACTCTGAACTCGTATTCGTCTCCTTCCTTGAGATCTGGGACGGTGAATTTGCTGTCTGTGATTGGGGAAGAGTTGACTTTCTCCCAATCGCCATTTGGTTTTTTCTTTTCGACATTGTAGCCTGAAAGCAAGAGCAAATCTTTGTGAAATTTCTGAAAGTTCAGATATAACAAAACCTGGTTATGAAGGACACTTTTAATAATCCTAAATAGTTACAAGTGGTCCAACTGTAGTTTGTATTGGTACTAACCTTTAATGTTGCCACCACCATCATTACGTGGTGCCTGCCAAGCAAGATCCACAGAATTCTTGCCAACATCTTCAATCGTAGGAATACCAGGCATACCTGGCTTAGCTGAAATGGTAAAACAAAAATTTTAAATCTTCATAAACTTATGATGTCAATAGCTAAGTTTTATATGTTGGGTAAACGAACACTGTTGTTGAGTGAAAGAAGAAATGGATCCAATCAAGTGGAATGAATAGCATCCTAAGCGCAACAATTTTGGCACCTAATCTGTAATTTTTGTGGTTTATCATAAATCTAGTGATTAAGCAAGATGTGATAGCAACAGAGAAGATTGAATTTTTTTTTCAGGTATTCATTAAAAATACTTTGTTATCTCCCCAAAATTGTTCGTACAGCAGCCTTACAATGGGAGGAAAAGTGCCACAAGAGGTCACTGACACCGTCGCAGACTTATTGTTTGATGACGTCATATATATTGTGACGTCATCAATGTAACAATTAAGTAGCGACATAATTTTATTGTCTTCTCATATCTTACGGTCGTAGTGCCCCCCTGTAGGCTCAGTTACCTTTTCTCCCCATTAAGACAACCATATTTACTCGAATAAGGACTATCTTGAAATTGTGCTCATCCTACCGATTCCCTATAATGGTCTTAATAGCAGGTTTCCATTGTAGACATTTTGCATTATCAATATTTCTAGCATTACTTACTGCACTTGGCTTTGGTCACCACAGGTCCAGTTCCTTGGCTGGGTTCACCCGCTCCTGCCACATTCTTGGCTTTGACGCGGAATTCATATTCCTTATCCTTCTCAAGTCCATCCACTGAAATATGGTGCATAAGTTCAAATTAAAGCATTATTTAATTGCATTCCTTAAATTGCAACTTATGTAACAATGGTAACACCTAAAACCATAATATAAATCCACATGCTTCTTGACCAGTGAAAGATATAAGCATTAGATATATGTAACAGGCAATTTGCCGAAAATGTCTGATAAATATATATCAGGCTTACAACATACAACAATTAATATAAGAAGAACTTGATCCTGCCATTTGTTAAAAATACCATGTAAACTAATTGCTGTCACATTAGAATGACTGCATATCACATGAAATTATCAAAATGTACATTGTATACTGCTCTAAAGCTCACCTGTGAAGTTAGTGTCTTTGCATGGGAACTTGTCATTAACAGGTTTCCATTTGCCGGATCTACCCTCACGCACTTCAACAACGTATCCAGTGATCTTGCTACCTCCGTCCTTGCGAGGTCTCGTCCAGCTCAAGGTCACTGATTCTTCATCGACATCTGTGACCTCTGGCTTGTCAGGAGAATCAGGTGAATCTTAAAAGGCAGAGATATTGGTCAGAAAGTATTCACAAAGCATATATATTACCAGTAAACTATGTCCCAGTTCTATGTTCACACACAGAAGAATTTGAGACATGAGTCAGCTTAGTCTAGGGGTAAATCTTTATAAGCGGATTAAGCCTTAATTTAAGATAGTAACAATAGTGATCAATGGCATGTTCAAATAGATCAGTAAACAGCCAACACAGACTTAACTTAGCTACAGTTTGGTTTTGCACTAAATATTTTTCTCTTCTGCATATAACATCTATCAGTTTGACTAAAGGTAACATATTTATAGTGAGGTTATCAGTAAGTTACGGAATTATATAAGTGCATTATACCAAAACTGACCGTTGCTGTTGTTCATGTAGAACATTCATGCAATAATTACTCAAATCATTATATTGTCCAAACTCACCAAAGGGATGTTTAGCAGTGATGGCTCTCTCTGTTACCAAGGGTTCGCTTTTTCCTTGTTCGTTTACAGCCATAACTCTGAATTCATATTTCTCTCCTTCCTCTAGGTCACTGACCTCGCACTTGTTGCCACGGCAGAATTTACTGACGGGCTTCCATTTGCCATCTTTACCCTTCTTCTCGACGACGTAATTCTGGACGGGGGAGCCACCATCATCTTCAGGTGGACGCCATGACAGCACACATCCCTCTGGGGTGATGTCAGAGACATCTAGAGGGCCTCTTGGCGATGATGGTTTGTCTGAAGTATAAAATATCTTAATTAGAACATGAAAATAAACTGACGAAGTCATCATGTTACACTTGATGACTTTACATTGCCACAGCATACTTTGGCATCCCACAGTATTATGCCCTAAAGTGGAGTTTCAGTTCAGCCCACTATTAGGTCTCTGTCTCTGTCTCTGTCCAGGTATAGCTTGATTTGGCTTGTTATATCTTAAAGTAGTTTATACTAGCTCTCAATAGCTAAAGACTTTCAAAAATTCAAAAACTCCCTACCTGCAACATTAACTTGTATATTGGCAATATCTAGTCCCAACTTGTTCTTCAGCTCAAGCTTGTAAGGTCCTTCGTCACCCTTATTGGCACAGGCGCATGTCAGAATGACCTCTTCGTCTGTGACCTCCACTCTCATGCGATCATCTGGGAAGATCTGCTTATTGCCCTGAAATAGAAATTTCCCCGGATTATTTATAGGGTAATTGCAAAATGTCACATTTTTTATGCCAGAATTTGGGAATGGGCTAGTTTGTAAGCATATATGTATAGAAGTCTCACAGTGGCATAAATTAAACCTGAGCGCAAACGTTTGTTAACTGGTTAACTGTAGAGGATAGAGCCTTACATATAATGATACATATGAGCATAATTTTTAACATGATTATATGAATTTGTCAAAATATTGCAGATACAATTCAGTGAACTAAATCTTGAAGAACAAGGTGACGACTGTTGCATAATCATGATGTAATTTCAAGTGAGGCCATAGTGGCACAATAGGTCACGACCTTTGTGACATTATACATGCACTCAATGAACTGATTATGATTACTTCATCAAACAAAATGTTGACCGATATAAATAAAACAGACAAATTTTACCGGCTGGTATTCATCAGAGTCATTAATCAAAATATACTCACATTAAACCAAGTAGCTTCAGGCGCAGGGCTGCCTTTGAAGGGGATTTTTATCTTGAAAGGCTCACCAGCCTTCGCAGAAATAGTTGATGCGAAAGGATCTACATAAGCCTTTGGAGCAGCTGGAAAAAGCAAAACAAACATAATACAGTATCATCTTGTTGCTGTACATATCTAAGATAGGGCTGTTGTTGTTTTCCGATGGCTCAGAATGGCTGTAGCTTCGTTGAAGTCCAAATTAAAACTCTTTAGGACTTTTTCACAATAAAGTTATCAAAATTTACGACCCTGTTATCGTCATACCAAGATGAACCAACCAAATCCAGCATTTTTTGCATTACTTGGCTTCCTTGAAAACCTGCAGAACCAATGCAAATCTAGCTGACATAAACGACCAGTGTTTACATAGATGACGTTTCAGGAATAAACTTCAGATTGTATAACTAATTTGTGTCATAATACAACTTGAGTTACAGAAGTCCTGCTCCAAAGATCATATCACAATGTCATAATTTGAGAACTGACGTTTAAAGAACTCCTAAAAACAAATCCATGTTCTTTTTAAAACTTTCAAAAGACTTCTTAAGGATGCACGGCCACCTTGCAGCGAATGCATTCATTTGTAAGATAAGATGTAAAAATCTTTTAAAATCTTACAAGGAGGAGGGGCGGGCTTGATGGCTTCCTCTGTTTCGGCATACTTCCCTGGACCAGCATCGTTGACAGCTGCGACACGGAACTCGTAGGGAACACCCTCTTGCAATCCCTTGACAGTAAATTCTGTGCCAGAAACTGGACCTCCAACATGGGCCCTGAAGTGATCACGAAGCAAAAATTACTAACATGAACATATTTACCTAAATTGTTATCATAGATGCAGAGTAATCGGATGATTTTGGTAAATATGTCACAGAGAACCACAAAATCAGTATAATAGCATATTAATTTTACAGACAAGCGATGATGTTCTAACATTGCTCTATGTTAATATAAATTTATGTGGTTCTTCTGATACCAAGTGAACAATATAGGCTAACATAAATGAACAATATTCCCCATAAAGGCGAAAATGTTTCAAACCCCACCCCTTTCGGTGCTTCAGTTTTTTTTTTTTTGAAGACCCACAGTCCCACACCCATTCCCTACTTTTGTTTTAATATAAATACAAAGAAAATAAGGACACCCCTTGGTCTTTACCGCACCCAATCTTCCACCCTTTAACAAGTACTTTTAAATGCAACAGCCCTCAACACCGGTTTTGCCCAAGTGAAATCATTCCTTACTTGACCCATTTCTTGCTTCCCTTTTCTCTCTTTTCCACCACGTATCCATGGATGGGGCGACCTCCGTCCTTGAAAGGTGCGGTCCAGGCCAAGGTCACCGAGTCCTCGGTGGTTCCGGTGCATATTGGTTCACCAGGTTCTCCGGGTGGATCTGAAGCCAATTGAATGATGCAATTAGCCACAGATTAACAAGTTACATTTATCTGGCATTTTGCAGCAATATAACAGCGATGAGAAAAAAAAAACACAAATAGATTGTAATACTATAATAAATGTCTGTCAGCTAGTGTGACTTATAGGCCCGGGTGGCCAGGTGGCTTGTATTATTGTATACAACGTTCTATTGCTGTAACTGTGCCACATGTCACATTAATATAGATTTTCCTTCCTATAAATGAAGCATTCCAGTAATATTATGTAGCCAACAATGCAAGCACAAGGCCATAATGTGGGCCTCACCTCAACTGCTGTATTTCCATGTCATCATATCACTATAATCAATGCAACATTTCTATTAACTTACGATTAAACTAACTATAAATCCACTCAGAAATATATAGTGCTCATCCAGTAGAATTAAGTTGGCAATGGCAGAAAGTGTCAAACTAGAGCAAAGTCACTCAAGCAGATCTACAGGATCGCTGAACCATGACATATGATACTGATTTTCTGCTTACTGAAGTGCTAGTTAAGGAGTAATAAACACTCTAGCTCAGACACTAAAGGACTACATTTATCAATTTGCATAATTGCAAACTTACTTAACTGCTGATGAAATAATCCTCAGCATCAAACAATTATATAACAATCAATCATTCAATGACAAATGTTGACGTTAACAGAAGAATTTCTTTAAGGAAGAGTGAACAAACAGAGCTAGGAAACAGAGCAGAACTAATGCAAGCAAGAGTCGAGATAATTACATCATAGCTATTACACATGATGTAATGATGTGCTGTATGTATCTGACTGCCAAATTAACACTACTGGATAATCCATCATTAAACACAGGCCTTTAAGCTTAATGATCCAAGCACTTGGTGACTGCACTAAACACTAAATGAACATACATTAATTCCCAGAAATTACCCTAATAAACAATGATAAAATGCCAAAATTTAGAAATATCGTCAACCCAGCCCAGCCAGCAATGATCTCGCTAAATGAGATACTTTATACGTTATTGGTTGGTAATGCCTCCACCCATCTAAAAACTATCTTAATTTACCAATTTGTTCATAATATTTATTTTTTTTTGGCCTTATTCTCATTTTCCCAGATTTTTTTTTTATTAAAACTGTTCTCTTTTTACCCCACTGGAAAAATTTGGTTTTTGTTAAATTTAAGAATAGCAGTGCAAAATACAGTTACAAGACATAACGCATTTTGCTTATTTTAATTCATTATCTTTAAGAGGTCAGACTCACCAAATGGATGTTTGGCCTTGATGGGCTCTGTAGTGACAAGAGGTTCAGATTCGCCAAACTCGTTGACAGCTGTGACGCGGAATTCATACTCCACTCCTTCCTCAAGATTTCTGGCGGTCGCTTCAGTACCCTTGATGATTCCAGGTACCTAAGGAAAAAATGGATGCTAACGTTAATTATGCAAGTTTATTAAAGGCCAAGTAAGCTGTATAATTCCACACTATTATAAACCCAATGCAAATGTCATTTAAGACATAGTAAATGAAAGGTAGGTCACTCGATCTGGCACCAAAGAAGTCACTAACGCAGAATTACTGCATAGAACCCACTTATGGAATGTCCGAGCTTGAGCCTCTTTCAACATATTTTTTTACAATACATATTTATTCTACAACGCAGAGGCTGCAAGGCCAAGACAGCTGAGCAGTGAGTCATCAATTCTAAAACTACAATTAAAATAAGATAAATTTGCATAGTTGCAAAGAACTTTAATATATTAAATTTATTTTATTTTAATTATAAAGAACTTCAATATATTAAATTTATCTTTTTTTAATTGTAAAGAACTTTAATATATTAAACAATCCAATTTTTGCACCTTTTGCCAGCGTCCAGATCCCTTAGGCCTCTTCTCGAGGACATATTTGTCGATCTTGGCGCCTCCGTTGTCTTTGGGAGGTATCCAGGCAAGCGTGATGGCATCAGCCTTGACATCTGTGGCCTCCAAGGGACCTCCAGGGGCTGTGGGCTTGTCTGAAAATTAACACGTACAATGTTTATCTATTTACTTATTTATAGCATATTTCTTTTAGTGCCTCTTTCATGCTGAGGCAAGCTCACTAGCACTTTAAAAAATGTAATGGAATCACTATTTTTAATAGCCACCATGTGTTAATTAACACCAAATCACAACATATAAATTTGTCGAACTAATCATTTCATATACTTGGCTGAAATACTACTAATAATACTACTACTGTTACTAGCTCTTCTATTATTGGATGGTAATTAATCAGTCATTTCTTATCAATACAATAAAACAAATGCACTATATTTACCAAGCACAGTGACTTGAATATCTCCAGTAACACTACCAGATGGATTCCTGAGTGTCAGAGTATATTTGCCACTATCTCCTCTCTCAGCCTTTGATGTGACCAGGATGGCCTGCTCTGGGGTAACCTAAACACACGGTGACACGGACCAAATAAGGATACTCTTTATAGTATCGTAGACGTGTACAGCTCTTCATCATGATAAGAGAAGTGGTCAATAGCTTACATGAGGCTGTACCACTCTAAAATTGGATTGGGGGGGGGGGGGACTATAATGACAACAGGACAATGGACATTTGACTCAATATTTGGGCATCTTAATCACACTTGTCTTCCTTAATATAGATCTACCATAACTGATATTTTCACCTGCTACACCCTCCTGTTTAAATATTTTCTGGTGGAACCACCTCACTGAGTTTTACAAATAACAACAACCTTAAAGTTGCTCCCCCGGACTCTCCCACATAAAAATGGTACAACTGTTAAGTGATGTTTATCAGATCATTGAGCGATGTCTATCAGCTCAGAAAATCAACAGTTGTTCATTTCGTTTGATAAGATAAAGTATAATAAAAAATTAGCATTGAATTTCAAACATATTTTGAATGATAAACTACTCCTAATTAATTTTCTGAAAGTGGACTAAACAAGATCACAAAGTTCAACCGAAAGGGCTACTACTGACTAGTGTCTAAATTTATTGAATAATACGTAAAACAAGGGCAAACTGAAAGAAGATCCAAAGCCTATTGCGATACACAGCTGAACTGTTAATTAGGCAGATTACTGATTCTCAATTTGCTTAGCTGATGTTTTTTTTCTTTAAAACCTTTGAGGGTAAACAAAGCTTTGCGTCTTGTATCCATCTGTTTTTTACTTTATCCAGCTGAAGTGACCACTTTTCAAATGTGATTAATTCGACATAAATTTCAATAATATATTACTACAGAGAGAAAACTGAAATTCCACAATTAAGTAGGCGATAGCCATCTATAGAGTCTATACACTCACATCCATAGAGTTGCGTCCACCCTTGTCCAGTGGTTTGCCGTTGAGATCCCAAGAGGCAGTGGGTGGTGGGTGTCCCTTAGCCGGAACTACGATCTTCAACTCTTGTCCAGCCCTGACTGTAATGGGCTTCATGCTAGACAAATCCATTGTTGGCTTCTCTGTAAATTGAGTAAAGTATCAATAACCATCTCTAATTTCATGGACTCCCCAAGTCTTATCATCTCATCATTACATCTGGCAGATGGTCTGATAAGTTGGCTAAGCTTCAGACTAGTGTGCTGTGCCTAACACTAACAAGCCTTTCGGGGTTTTACTGATGTCTCACATAGATGTATGATCATTTCTCATGTTTATTTTTGATAAAATTAAGAAATTGTCAAAAAAAAAACTAGTAACACTGAGACTGAGAATGACTGAGATATCAGAGGTCAGTTGAGATATTAATTTTGATAGGTGTTCATTTCAATCACTCAAATTTTTTTTTTAACTATACATAAATCATATATTAGACAATCGAAAGAAAGAAAACAGGAACGGGAAACTCCTAAGAGCATAATTAATAACCAATCAATTATCATGCCTTCGAAATTTAGTCAGTTACTATAAACATGATGGTACAAATGTTCCTTTGTCAAATACAATCAAATGCAGATCCATAAACAGAATACATTGACATCACCAGTAATGAAATACCAATCGGCTAATCTCATGCCATTATGTATGTGAATTACTCTCTCATTCAATTGCACCTACTTTTGTCAATACCAGAACTTCAACATTGTGCATATCATACCAATTGTAACTACCACTCACCAGGTTGGGTCTCGACAACAACTGGAGATGTAGCCAGACTAGGAGTGCCAGGGCCGGCAGCGTTGACTGCGCGCACTCTGAATTGGTATTCCTCTCCCTCTTTGAGATTATCCAGTTTCACGTTTGGATCCTTAACGGGCAAAGGAGTAGCCTCAGTCCATTCTCCTCCCTTTAGAACAAAAAACATTTCAAGCATAAAACCATCAGATACTGTACACTGCTGCAGTGGGCTTTGGGGAGAGTAAAAAGTAACAGAGCCTACAGGGGGCACTATGACCGTAGTACATGAAAGACAATGAGATGATGTCACTACTTAATCATTACATTGATGGAGTCCGTCACAATATAGATGTTCTCTTGTGGTACATTTCCGACCCATTGCATACTTTACATAGATAATGAGCAAGTTTTCAACTCCATGATTAAAGAAGAAAGCATATTTTGCTACTACTACTTTCAGACCCATTTACATTGAGCACTCCCAATGACAGTCAAGTAAAGCAATGTCTTTTTCCTGGAACAGCTTCTGCATATCTATCTCTATACACCAGACCCACATAAAATGATACCTGGTTTTAGCAGACTTTTGACAATCCCGAATTGCATATTATAAATGGGTATTTGTTCTCGTCTGTCTTGCGATTTTGATTTCAAATACAGGATACCTTCAATGATATATCTGAGCATCTTCATTCAAGTATTGCACTTACTTTAGGCTTCTTTTCCACAATGTATCCAGTGATTTTGCCACCACCGTCATCGATAGGTTTGTCCCAGCTGAGGGAGACAGAGTTCTTTGTGATCTCATCCACTTTGGGTTGACTAGGTGATCCTGCTGCGACTGAAATTATCATAAAATTTGTTTTAGACCCAATTCAAAGAGTAACCTTGATTGCACAAATTATACAGATGCTGCTAATTAACAACTACTAATCAGACGGCTTGTCTTGACCAAGACACGTGCGGTCTCATGATCTCCCAGGAAGCGAAAAACAAAACCATTTGTATATAGACAAAAATTTTTTTAAATCTGCACTTGCAATCCACAGAATACTCGTTATTATTTCACTTGAAAAATTATGAAGTCAAAATTGACATATGTACCATAAAATATTTACTCATTAAAAAAAATAATAATTAGGTCACAAGATTTTGTCCATATTTTCAGTCAGAGTAAAATACTTACAGACAGGATCGCGGACAGTGTGGGCCTCCGTAGGCTTGCTGGGTTTGCCGGGTCCACCATCGTTGACGGCAACAACTCGAAATTCATAAACAGCTCCTTCGGGCAGGTTCATGCAAGTGTATTCCGTGCCCTCGACGGGGAAAGAGTTCGCTTTGGTCCATTCTCCCGCTCTGCGTCCTTTCTTCTCAACGATGTACCCTGAAAGACCATCCGCAGGTGGTGGGGGTGCTTTTTGACGCATCTCCACCTGGTAGCCTGTGAGGGAGTTAGCGGGGGCAGCAGCAGCATCAGCAGCAGCAGCGCAATAATGCAACAAAAGGGAAGGAAAAAGGAAGAAGAAAAAAATTACCAAACTATTAGTTAGTTATATTTACACACCTTCCCAAAGATGGCTCGACTGTTTAATATGTAATCTCAGCCTGGTGTATCATGTATAGAAGACTGTTGTTTCAAGACTCAGATACGTTTACAGGACAAGAATACATAATTTTCCTTTTCTTTTTGTCCAATAAAGGAGCATTTTCATCATATCCCATTCATGATTTTCTTGAGACTAGTTTTTTGCATTCTTTTCTGATGATACTAATATTTCTGTAATGTCAGAATTCTCCCTAAGTATACAACAAACCAGGATTTGAATTTCGTTGACACCTTTGAGCATCACAGAGACATACGAGCCATCTTTTTAGTTTGCCATCGTTTGGATATTATTCACAAAATCCCACACTTAAAAGCAAAAAACTCTCTGTACAAAGTTAACCACATCAAAATAAGCCACATTAGTCAATTAAGAATAATACAATCTTTTGTAAGTGATTGTGCGGCAGAGTGTGGAAACCTTTTGTGTGGTGTTCAGGGATGTGGTCGGAAGAGATCTTATTCACAGTATTATACATGTTTAGTGTTTTGAAAGTGATGTAAATTGGTTTCTATTTGTTTATGTGAAGTTATTTGTAGTTTGTATATATGCTGAACATTTTATGATGAAATTATCATCATATAAACCAGTGAAAACACTACACTTCAACCCAATATAAACAACTGACGTGGAACAACACAGCAAATAAAATAAAATTCACAAAACAAATAACCAGCTAATAAATTAAATCCACTGGTTATACACAGCTTGTATAACTAACAGAAACATTAACCAATTTTAAAAACACACTGTACAATAAACAAACCATAATGTGAAACCCAAAAAAAATATCTCATAGAAGGCATGACAGTCATGTGTGGTTTCTCTAATGCCAGTCTCCAAACAATTAGTCTAATGGGGAGAAAAAGTAACAGAGCCCACAGGGGGCACTCCGAGCATAGTACATGAAAAGACAATAAGATGACGTCAATACACCATTGTTGCATGGATGACGTCGCAATATAGATGACATCACCAAACAATTACTTATCTGCTACGTTGTCATTGACCTCTTGTGGTACTTTTTCTCCCCATTGTCGACCTTTGGTGAAGTTAGCAATTGTTTGGACACAGGTACAAACCACACATGATGTTTATAACATTTAAATTCACAATAGACATGCACGTTGAAGACAAAAACGCATGCAATCAAATACTCACCATATAAAACATTCAACGCAAGCTTAATGGAAAATTAGTATAGCTACCAAGAGATAATGCATTTTATACGAAGCATGCGACATTAATTCTTTCCATAACATTACATCTCAGCATATTTCATAGACTTCGAAACTGAACTCCAGATGAGGGGTCATGTGATACAAGGAGGCAGTCCAGATTCGCATGATGTCGTGTTAGTTTCCAAGTCTGTGAAATCTGCTGTTAACAGCTATAAACGAATAGCATTTTGTGATATGCTGATGTCAGGCATTATCCAACATCATCACAACAATACATCAATTTACTGGAACTAAAATTAGAGCAATTCATTACAAGCTTTTTCTAAACATGTATAATTAGTTACAATTAAGCTACAGTAGTTTGAGTTGCAGCAGCAGCCAAAATTCATGTCATACCGAATTTCTTCAAGAAACTAGAACAGCTAATATGCACCCAAGCAAATTTCTAAACATAACTTTAGGACAATATTGATCACAAACATACATTATCATCACCCAGATGACACCCAACCCCATCTCCGCTAAAAGCTAAGCTCAATTACTGGAGTATGTGGTAACCATGGATACGGTTGCCATGGTAACATACCTTTGATAGGGTTTCCACCATCGTTGGTTGGGGCTTTCCATTTAAGAGTGACAGAGCTAGCATCGAACTTGTCAATCTTAACATCCTTTGGTTCGTCGGGAGAATCTGCAAAAGGAAAAAAACATATTTTGAGTCTTGCTTTTTGTAGAATGTCTGCATCTTAATTCTGCATCTATTGGCTGTAATGCCAGCACCCTTCAAGGGTAAAATTGCATCCCTCCTTGATCGCTGTATTTCGATGTTATGTGTCTTTCATGATATGTTTTTTAGAATTCAGATTAAAAATATATTTTCTCTCTTTAAATAATACCAATTGGGAAGATATCATCCAATGTGTGATGTCATAAATATGAGCCATGGATCGATTGGATAACCAGAATATATATTCACGCAAATGTGATCAGATATTTCCATAATTAACAACTTACCGAAGGGGTTCTTGGCCAGGGTAGCCTTGTCAGTTTCACAGGGCTCAGATGTTCCGAAGACGTTTGAAGCCTTCACTCTGAACTTGTACTTCTTGCCAGGTTCCAGGTCTTTAATTTGGCAGTTGGGTCCACTTCCCAGGACAGGAACTTTCTCCCAGAAGCCGGATCCTTCTTCACACTTCTCAACAATGTAATCTGAAAATTAGAGATAAAAAATCACACGTGTGTAGCATGCATGTTATGCTAAGATGATTTAAGTCCAAAGAAATTAGCTTGCGTAATAAAAACCTTATCTACAAATTAGATGTCAGGAATAAGTTGTATTACTAGCATAAGCATGTTTCTATTTTTTGTACCAAAAGTTTCTTCCTTATTTGAACTTTTTCTATCGATCTATCAAATAATTACATAATTAATTTTTGCCCTACAAAAAGGTTAATTTTCCTGTTATATAATATTTAGAGCGATTTAACATAAAGCCAACTGTAACAATCTCTACTATAGTCACTTCTCACCTTACATAATCATACTTGATCAAGTAACCAATAACGTGCACACTATTTGTCACACCACATAAATATCACCTTTATTATATTACGTACCAGTGATTTCGCCACCTCCATCATCCTTAGGAGGAGACCAGCTGAGTTTGCAGTTATCAGCAAAGACATCGCTGACCTTCAAGTCTGAAGGCGCACTGGGTTTGTCCAGGACGACAACGTTCATCTCGCCTTCAGCCTCCCCAAATTCGTTTGTTACGACCACCTTGTATTTGCCGGTGTCTTCGCGCTTAGACCTGGGAATGTCTAGTTTAGCCTTCTCTTCATCATTTTCCATTGTGGCCTGTGAAGACAAAATGAAATGAGACTCAAGCATCATTCTAAGGTCAATTTCATTTTGCATGATGGAGAACTCAATATAACTTTCATTTTTAAGCTACACCTAACCCTATTTAAAACAAGCATTCACATACACACAAGTAATCAACTTGGATGAGTCAATCGGCCTGCGATTAAAGTTACATAAGCCTTCTTCATACAATCATAGTGTATTTAGTCTTAAACCATGATAAACTTTAAAATTTGAAAAACGAATTTTGAAAAAGCACTAAGTGATGGCGGAAAATATATCATATCGAAATGCCCTAAACGTGGCTCATGTCCAACCAAAAAGAGGCAAAATGCGTAGAGAGAATTATATGAGATTTGGAAGTAACTTGTTGCATGATCATAACATGTATTCATCCTCATCTTCAGCCATTCTCATCTTTATCCTTTCCCATTCTCACTCTGGTCCATACAACTTTCAAGTTAATAACTTTTATGTATGGACCAAGAAAATATACTTGTTTTTCATTGTAGTTGTCTGAACATGAATAAATTATCCAAAATAATTATCAAATTGTCAAAAAGTTGCTATGTTGGTGCGTACCTCAGTTGGAGAAACCTCCTTGCCATTTCTGAACCATTTCACAGTAGGTGTCGGTGCTCCCTCAATTGGAAGATCAATGTTGATGGGTTCACCAGCGCGCACACGGATTTCTCTGCCTCCAAAAAGACTGTTAAGATCGATCTTGGGAGGAGCTACAAGGGAAAAACAATCACAATATTACAGATAATTGAAATGGCAGTTATTCTGTAAGACTCACACAATAAATGTATCACACTCGACCTTGAATTTTGACCAAAAAAATACTTGGCAAGAAGAAACCTCAAGTTCGGAAATGACAATTGTAAGAAACTTCCAGTTTGCAACTAATGAAAGTCTATTAATCTCGAATTTCAAAATAGCCATCTGTGAAACCTTACATTTGGAATTAGTGATATAAATAGCTTTATAAGTAATAAGTACAAATGTTGAACCACATAAGTTGCATTGTCTCATCATTTCCTTATGCGGTTTAAATATCACATTAGGTATATCTTGAAAAAGTGCAGTATGGTGAACCCAGATTTATGACCATATTAGCAAGCCTCGTTGCTATGCTTACGACATCAAATGCTTGATTTCAATGGATGGCGTCACAAACATATGACAACGGTTTCATTTTTCAAGGCAAGATCAAATTTTTTTTTTAATGTCCATCACAAATGTTATTCTTATAGCCCTAAAACTTCAAAACTTGGTCAAAATAGTGATATAATATATTATATTCCTTGGACGCCAAAAATGGTCATAATTTTGGGTCCGCTTTACTGCACTAAACCCGTATATCTAATTATTTGTGCTTCAATATAAACCATACCTTTGAGAGGCTTAGCCTTGATTGCTACAGAGTTCTCAGATGGTTCAGATTCTCCACCAGCATTGAGGGCTGTGACTCTGTACTCATATTCCTGCATAGCCTTGACCTTGGAGTCTTTGAATTCAGGTTCCTGCATGAAAGATACAAATATATTGTAAGTATCACAAGCATTGTCAAATACATGGCCCGTTTATTATTGTCTGTTACATTACCACCCACTATGGGAAGTTCACCTTTGGTTAAGGACACCAAATTAACTTAATATGGTATGCAATGATATATATATAAAATGCATATTGTAGGCCTATATTAATAAGCAAATTTATTTTAAAACTCGAAAACATAATAATTATGTATAAGAATACTCATAAAACATCTATACATTAATTGACATTGCATGACAAACTATCTGTCTCTTTCTCATTGAAATCACAAATATTTTTCAGTGCAGTCATAGATGGTCATTGGCACAATTAACGAGGTCTAAATAATTATGGGAAATTATTACATACCCCACTAAGATGCTGAGGTATATTTAACATACATCAACACAAAGGATAAAACAAAAATTTATCAAAACTTACGGTGATAGGTGAGGTGTTAGCCTTGACCCAACGTCCAGTGCGCTTGTCCTTTCGCTCGACATTGTAGCCGACAATTGGAGCACCGCCGTCTTTTTTTGGAGGTTCCCATTTGATTTCAATGAAATCTTTGTCGCTGTCCTTCACTTCTGGCTTGCCAGGTTTGCCGGGCTTATCTGTAAAAGTAACAGATTTTAATTTCCTCTTAAAGTCATCATCAGTAAAGATGTGTTGGCTAATGGATATCTTCCAGAATTCCAAAGAAGAGGAACCATGCTTGGAACAAACAAGAACCTCAATCGTTTCTAAACTGGTATGACAAGTTAGTCTTGTCATTGCTTCTGATATTGTTTGTTCACTTCCAATCAATAAATCAATCAATTTATCTATAATCAATCAATACCTGAAAAGGTGTGGTTCTTGGAAAGTCCAATTAGCACTACATTAGGCATAAACAACTGGCAGACTTCTGGTTTTATTCTTTCTCCAATTTATTAAATAATCTAGATAGCACCTGCACTTTGCTTCGTTTCATACCACATATTTCCTATCTAATTAACTTGGAAATATCTTTCATCCATACCATTTCCTTTGTGTCTTATTATCATGAATTTCTACAATGATAGTCCTACTCACCGTAAGGATTCTTAGCCTTGGTAGACTTGTCAGTTTCCAAAGGATCGCTGACGCCCAGGTCATTTTCGGCCATAACTCGGAACTTGTAATCTTCTCCTTCTTTGAGTTTTGGAACGGTGATCTCAGTCTCTCCTTTGCGAGCGGTTCCAGCGCGTTCCCATATACCAGATTTCACGTTCATCTTCTCCACTGTGTAGCTCCTAATATGGCAAATTGTAAGACAGATTAAATGGCATTTACACTAAATATACGATATGTAACTACTGTTTCATTGCTAGTGATGAAACAAAATTCATGTATTTGATTATAATTATCTCTATTGGAATCAATGAGAATATTCCTCCTGCAAAAGCTGTGCTGATCAAGGAATTAAAAACAATAGAAATGTTTTACATTTGTACCAAAATTTCAGAATGGTAGTGCTTTCTTAATATCCAGTTACTTTTAAAGCCAATTTCAAGGCTTGGGAGTCTAGAATTCACAGGACGTCCTCTGGAGTTGGGTTCAAAGTCTATGAATTCTGCCATTAAGTGAAAATCAAAATGAAGATACACTGACATTCAGAGTATATCCCTCTACAAACTTACGTGATGGGTTTGCCACCATCATCTTCTGGAGGATTCCAGCTGAGTTTACAGTTGTTAGCAAAGACATCGCTGACCTTCAGGTCTTTGGGAGGCTTAGGCTTGTCAAGGACGATCACATTGAGCTCTCCTGCATCCTCTCCAAATTCGTTCTTGAGGACACACTTGTACTTTCCTGTGTCTTCTCGCTTAGACTTGGGAATGTCTAGTTTTGTGCTCTCATCAGTTGTGCTCATTTTGGCCTGGAAAGAACGAAATAATATTCACTCTGTACATCTGAGCCTTGTGATAAAGTTAAAATGCTGTGCAAAAATGAGCGTAACAGTAAAAAATATCATAAGACAAGAAAGTAGTACAGTATTGGTTTATATAATTATTTGCCTATGCTAAATCTAGAGACAGAGGCACTTTAAGAAGAGAACTGCCAACAATGCTTAACTCATTAATCTACATCTTTTAAAATTGAACTCACTTCCTGTGCAGTGATCTCCTTGCCATCTCTGAACCACTTCACTGTAGGTGTTGGTCCTCCTTCAATTGGCAGATCAATGTTGATGGGTTCACCAGCCTTGACTGTGATGTCCAAACCACCACGCAGTTTGCTGAGGTCAAGTTTTGGAGGAGCTGCGAGCAAAATCAAAGCAACATATCAATTCCATGTTGATTACATACGAAGATTACATACACGAAGATAAGACAGTTCTCCATTTGCATATGCCAACCGCAAAGAATTGTGGGATTGTCCGGGTTAGTGCATAGCGTCCCTTGGCATAATCACTACAATCACCAATGACATCACTTTAATTTTTAATGTCACCTTTGGGTATTACTGTGGTTGACAATCCTACAAGCGTTAAAGTTGAGCCCTGCATTATTAGTGACCACAGGGCTAGTCAGATACTACAGATTAGTGAAGCATATCATAATCTGTGCCATACCTCTCAGTGGTTTCGCCTTGATAGCCAGAGAGCCCTCAGAAGGTTCGGATTCTCCTCCGGCATTGACAGCTGTGACTCTGTACTCGTATTCCTGCATGGCTTTCACCAGCTGGTCCTTGAATTCACAAGTCTGCAGAAAATTCATAAATAAGATACCATTAATATCCGAGTAACATACCGCTTAACAAAATGTACTAGCCATTTAAACAAAAAAAACCAAGTCATATATTTTCCGAAATTAAATATCACATGTGGTTATCAGCGACTCCTCAAACAAATAACTGTACATTTTAAAGGGCCATAATATGAAGATAATGGTGAGAAAAACTACCAGAAGGCACCGCCACCGAAGCAGATAAAGCACGATAAGATGACATCATAATTTTTTGTTATATAGGACATAACTGAATAGATGACACCATCAAACAATGCTTATGTGCTTAGGTGCCAGTGACCTCTGGTGGTACTTTTGGTGTCCCATTCTCAATTATGGCTATATTAGAGCAAGGTTGAGTTTATGATAATTATACCAAATGTCAACATCTTCCATTAACCACAAAATACTAATGCACCCAACGATTTTATTGGAAGAAACCCCAAAACACCCGATCCATACTTACAGGCACAGGTTCGCCATTGACCTTGTTCCAGCGACCGGTGCGAAGATCTTTTCGCTCGATGTTGTAGCCAGTGATGGGAGCACCGCCATCTTTCTTTGGGGCCTCCCATTTGATCTCGATGAAATCTTTGTCGCTGTCCTTCACCTCTGGTTTGCTAGGTTTGTCAGGACGGCCTGTAATGTAATAAGAACATTTAGACAAGTGCATGGAAGGTTTAAATGTTATATAACGTCATTTCACATCACTTGCTAGTAATCCTAAGTCTCACACCAGTGTTTTTGATTCTAGTTATCATATTTCGTATGCCTGTATCTTGTTTTTCCACCTTGGCTTTCCCACCACTATGTAATGCACTAGACAATTTTCTACTTTTTCTAAATCTATCATTGTATTATAGATCACTGAAGACAAGTTGTAGATATCAGAGTTACATCTATAACCTTTCGCACTACAATATCAAACTAGTGCAAACAGCAAATGTGTCTTAATAATCACATAAAGTTAGAAATATCTTAGTCTAAATAAAATCTGGAAATATTACATAGTGCTGCTCCTGTTTAGTTCTTCATGTTAAGCATTTACCACTATTTTTTTAAATAATTGATGTATGTATGTTGCAAGCAGATTTGCTTTAAACAATGCAGAATCAACAATTTGTGTTCATAGACAAACTTTTAAGCAAGATGCATTTAGTATATCACAACAAGAAAAGGAATACTACACAGTACTAACCACACAATAGTGCAGTTACATTTTTATGTTTTTGTACTAACTGACACATTGATAATGCTGCTACAAAGAGCTAATGTACTTACTCCATGGATCTTCGGCTGTTGTGCTAGTGTCTGTCTCCAATGGTTCACTGGTTCCATTTTCATTCTCAGCCATAACTCTGAATTTGTAATCCTCGCCCTCCTTTAGCCTCGGCACTGTGAATTCTCTAGCATCCTTGGGCACAGTTCCTGCTCGTTCCCACTTTCCTGTCTTAGGGTTCTTCTTCTCAATGGCATAACCGCTGAGAATATTCAAATGCACTGTTTTAGAGAGCTAGCGGTTTATTCTTAAATGTCCAATAGACATGTCATAACTAACACAGGTAGTGTTATCAGAATTGCACTCAATGAACAGATTGTTAGATTACATCATTAAGAAATAACTGGAAAAAACATCTCAGCCAGTTACAAAAAGCCCGTAATTTGATACAAAGTTGTATCACGAAACCGGTATCGTGAGGCAACCACTTAAAGAAAGAACTTGCTCACTGAAATTACCTTCAATTTCTAAATGTAAGGACCCCCAAGTATCTTAAATAAATGAAGTCAGCACTTACGTAACGGGTTTTCCTCCATCATCCTCAGGGGCATTCCATTCCACTGTGGCCCTGTCTTTGAAGACTTCTGTGACCTCCAACGGTCCTCTAGGTTTGCTAGGTGCACCTGAAGGTCAAACATTTCAAGGTTATTCAAGGTTAAATGAAAACCATGACACAGAGTTAAATGGCGGCCCCAACTCAAAAACAATGATCTCAGTTTTCAGACTATAATTTGCAGTAATGGACAAACGGATAAATTTTGTGAATCTTTAAGGAAAAGTCCTGACAAGTCGGTGATTACTGTGAGAAGTACCACAGCGATTATTGATATGCATAAAAATTTGTGAAGTAGAGCTAGGTTCTTCATTGCAATTTATAAGAAGCATCTACTGAAGATAACCAATCATCATAATGCATGGAGAAATGACTGGACTAATTATATGAGAGATAGGAAGACAATCACACAATCACCCACCTAAGACCACAAGCTCCATCTCAGCGGAATCTGATCCAAATTCATTTGTGAGCGTAACTGTGTAAATTCCACAGTCTTTTCTCAGGCAGTTCTTGATCACAATTGTGCAATGGTAGTTCTGCGTGCTAATGCTGATGTTCTCGCTCTTCATGATGTCCTGTTGCCATGGAAACAAAAATAAGATGTTTTACTAATGTCCGCAGTTTTGAAGCACCAAGGTGCTACACTTCCGAGTGAGAAACCATATGGTCTGACACGAGAAATGACCAATGTTGGATGATGGATGATAACACATATTTTGTCCGTTACAATCACAAAATGATTCGATGAATTGACAAAGCAATTTGCTCATTATGTGTGAGAATAAAACAAACAGATATCTCTGCAGTTATTCTACACATAACAATCGAGAAGAAAATGAGATGCGGTGCATAATATTTGCAATATGATTTATTGGTGACTTCAATGTCAATATTATACAATGTATAATACATCTAAATATGTTTGAATTGTACAGTTACTCTGTAAAATGATTTAATGCATTTCTATATGTTTCTAATGTATGAAACTGTGATAAATTTAAGCTTTGTTTGTCATGAAATTCTTAGATGTAAAGAAACTATCAGTGATGTTAGTTAGAAATATTTAACTAATTATCTAATATCAAAATAAAAATGTATATTTATGTACAAGTTGTAATAATAAATGCAGTTGTATAAAATGTAGCAGTGTTACCATGTTTCATGCATATGCTTTGCAGAATAACTAGTTTCTACTTAGTTGCAACAAAAGTTTTAATATGAATGTAACAAGTTGACATGTGAACTAAATTAATTTAAACAGTGTGAGAAGCTGAAAATTCTAAGACGTGGTAGTTTTGCACCAGTTTCTAAGCATAGTTTTAAGCAAAACAATTAAAGAGCAGCCCAAAGCAGGCCAAGTAGAGATAGAAAGAAAAAGATGATCAAAATATTAAAAAGAAGTTCTTCAGTGGAATCTGGAATTGAAATTGGTTATGGTGATGAAATTGAGAAAAAAAAAAAAACTTGGAAAAATAATATGTATGAAAATAAAAAAAGTAAAATTGATGACACAGAAGTGTACAGAAATAGAATAAGCAGAATTTAGCAATAACAAGAGATGAAAGACTACAACTAAACCTCGCCAAAAAATACACCGTCAATTTCAATCAAAGTAATTCTAACTGTAACCAGTGGTAAGATGGTTTTATCATTTAAGTTATTGATATTTTGGAGAGTGTACAATAAATATGATAAATTTACAAGTACCCTCAACCAACAGGTGTATTTAGGACGAGCATCAATTGTACTAATTAAGACTCGGAAAGCAATAAAGCTAAGCATATGAGGAAATGAGTAGTCTAGTGAGCAATGTTTGTACGCGTCTAAGGGAAATTACAAAGATTATGAGTCAGCTACAACAGTGTTATTACTGAACTATCTCAGTATCTGTAAAGGGAGTTGGAAACTGAAATATGGAGAAAAAAAGTAAACTGAAGTCAGTAATAACAAAGAACATGATGCTGATACTGCAAAAGGTTGCTCGAAATTTAAGAAGACCTCATCAGCATTATCTGTCAAATCCTTTAATTATGTTGAATGCAATGCGTCAATATTTCCTTTCCTGTTGATCTAAGCAACCTTTTGCATGCTTTTGAAGTTCTAAGAGTCCAACTACAGTCTATAAACGTTCTAAAGGAATGTATACTACATTTTATCTGCACAAATACTATTCATCATCCGGATGAATTTTACAGAACTAGGAGAAGATAAGATCAATCTAAATGGACCTAAAACATGCAAACTACGAAATTCCGATAAGAAGAGACAAAGAAAACTCTTCCAATCAGATCTACGGACTCTTGTAACTGTGAAATGATTAATTTGATGAAACGACTGATTCTCTTTTTTTTTCAGCCATGACAGTTGTACCTCACTAAGTGGGGGCGCTTGGCCTTTTGTGATGACAACCCTGTGATCGCCAGAAGTTGGCTGAAATGGAAACATTAGAACAAAACGCTCAACAACCATGATGATGAACATGTATACATACACACAAACAAATATGATATTCATTCATTTGTCATATGATGTGAAATTATTGAATGTAGATTGTGTATAAATATAATATGATAAGACACAATAACACTTTGTTTGTGTAAAATCTGCTGAGTGTAAACCATGTTTTAATTGTTTGTTTGTGAAATAAGTTCGCACAATTATGAAAAGCAATTACATTAATAATTATAATTCACATCTTGAATGATGAATATAAGTAATAAAATTGCACCAAATACACATTTTCATATCAGATACTGCCTATGAAACAATCTTTAAAAAATCATTTAACTTCAACCATGATCATTAAATCTGTATCTTAAAACTTTCCCATGGTAAATTAAAACCTGCACACGTGGGTCAGAAAGTACAGAAATCCTATATAAAGCTAACAAGCATTAACATTTTAGTCTTGACCTTGACAAAGACACAATGACCTTGACACTGACCTCTCCGTTGATCTCCCAGGTGCCCTCTGGCAAAGGTTCACCAACAAATTGGACTTCAAGCGTCATAGTTTTGCCAGCCTTGATCTGGTTGCATAGCTGGAAGGAGTCCTTGAGGATTCTTGGTGGCACTGAAATTCACAATATGTACATACATGTCAACCAATTCATTCTCTGTATAGCTATCAGATCGCCATCATAACCTAGAATACTGCTGCATGGATGGATATTGTGCAGCATGACTATTGGTTTGACATAGATCCTCTTTCAACACCTTGGAATTTATCTGCAGAGTTTTGCCCCTTTCCAACCAGTTCACATTAAAAATGTTAAAGATTTATTCTGGTTCTCTTAGAGCGACAAATTAAAGTACTCAAGTCTAGAGGAGTGAGACAGCAACCAAATGAATGAGACTCACTCTGAATGAGTGAGACTTGGCATACATGTCTTTTAATCGACTACCTCTTCTAGTTGTAGGTATGTAGTTGTGATAAACACAATGAAGAACATTGTGATAAATACAATGAAGTTATGATAAACAGCGACAAACAAGAACTTTGAGAAATACTATCATTCTCCGGTGATAACACTACAATAACACCTTATAAAACCCAACTCACATCGTCTGCATTTGGTGGTCACACTTTCTGTGGGATCACTGGGGGTGCCTGGGCCAGCATCGTTGACTGGAATAACTCTGAATTCGTACTCTTTTCCTTCATCAAGCTCAGGTACGATGATCTCATTAAGTTCTGCTGGAACTTCGCCAACCTAAACAAAAGAATCCACTTGTTTTTGTTTTTCTTTCTTTGCTATATCCCATAAAATTGCTGATGGAGTGGGTGATGGCGCTGTGGTAGTTCGCGTCTCAAACCGGTAGGTGGCGCCACTTGTATTAACTAGATTTCGCCACTAGACAAATATTTATGGCCTGGGCGGGAAACATGAATTACTTAGCTTTATTTAGACTATTGAGCATTATCAGACCTGGGGGAACTTATATCATACTCACCGACATTTACTTAATTTAGAATCTTCACATTTCTATAAATGTCTGTATTTATGTAAAAAAAGCATTATACAAATAATTTTTTAACAAAAATACAGACCTTTGTTTCCTAAAAATGCCACTTCTTCTACTGATATTTATTAGTATAATGGTTATATCCTTATTACACAATTCAAGATACTATAACACATACTATGTTGATGTAATCTTACAAATTAACTAAATAAAACAGCCTTGACCCAGAATTTGTACAGACCGGTTCCCATTTTCCAAAGCGTGGTTTCTTCTCAATGATGTAACCAGTGATGGGGTTTCCACCATCATTCTTTGGTGGCTTCCAAGCAATCTTAGCCATATCCTTGTCATAATCCTTAATTGTTGGCTTTTCAGGTTTGCCAGGTGGATCTATAATTTGCCAATTGAAAATTATAAAAAAAATGTTGCTTATCTTATCTTGTCTTGTCTTAGCATTAAAATTAACATTCCATACAAATCTAAATATTGAGCACCTACCGAAAGGATCTTTGGCTAACACATCAGTAGCTGTCATCAATGCTTCGCTCTCTCCTTCGGAGTTGACAGCCTTGACCCGGAATTTGTACTTCTTACCCTTCTCCAAGCCAGGAACACCACACTGGGTGTCTCCCTGAACTTTGCCAACCTCTGCCCATGTACCCTACAACGCAAGCTCATATGTCAGTCTGAATTTTTACTGGTAAAGGTAACACTGCTGGGTAAAATCATTTGATACTTTGATATAGGCCTACACCAACTGAGTTTATATTACAACCATTTATGAAAAATTCAAATAATACGCACATCATTTAAAAATTCTTAAGGCCCAGCAGCTCGAAGTTCATATCATTTGATTTCTGGGAGATTTATCATTTTCCAACACACTCTCTATTTTCTTAATTTAACTTGAATAATTTGTGCAATATCTAATGTTTCAATGCCAAGGTTTCTGTTATGATTCAACAGATAATGTTATCTACTTTGTCCATGATGGATTGATGGCATCTAACATACCTCTTCAACATCCTGCATCTCAACGACGTAGTGAGTGATTGGGCATCCACCGTCATCCTTGGGTTCTTTCCAAGACAAATGACAACGATCGCGCAAGATGTCTTTGACCTGCAAAGGTCCCTCAGGTTTGCCAGGAACATCTACGAAAGATACACATCATAGTACAATTAGAGTGATAGACTTGTATAGAAGGGAAGCATTAATAATTTCTCAAAAACTATCAAAGCAATCAGAGGATAGTTTTGCCAAAATCTTCCTGATTCATCTAAATTTGTTATACATGTAGTTATACTCACCGATAACTTTAATAGTGATGGGAACCTTCTCAGTACCAGAGTCATTGGACAGTTCAATTTCGTATTCACCAGCATCTCCTCTCTTGGCTTTCTTTAACTTGATCTTGGCAAAATCCTCTCCTTGGGTCAATTCCGCTCGCTTGGGGTCGATCGGTGAGCCATCCTTGTTCCACTTCACTTTGGGTTTTGGTTGAGCTGAGAGAAAATGTTAAAATTGTTACATAGCCAACAGACCTGTTTTGCAGAAGTAATATACAATTTAAAAAAATACTTATATATATATATATATATACATATAGCTTAGCTAAATTGCAACGCCTGCATGAAATTGTAAATGTCCAGGTTTTAGATTACATATTCACATGCTAATTGAGAATATACTGAATACATAAATATTATAGCCATGCAAAATACAAATTATTTACTAGAATGCATGTGATTGATACAATTCAGAGAAATAACAAACAGATAATATAAATCTAACTACTCTGAAATTGATTCCGTGTCAGGGAATCAAATACCATCTTTGTTTAGATGTTCCTGATATTGAGATCCTACAGGAAGAAATGTTATTTACAAATGAACACCAGCTATGAGGTTTAATTAAGAATAAGAGATAGTATTTTCCTCAGGGATTTAATGATATTTTGCATTTCAGGAGATTTTGGTAAATACTACTCGTCTAATTTCTGGTGTTCATTTGTACGATACGTTTGGATAAGTGAGGTATGATATTAAGTTAGACTGATAAATAAGTTATGGTCAGGACAGGCGCGGCTGATAGATCAATCCCCTGTACACAAATTGCGACCTTTCTTGTCTCTTTATAAGGTAATATTTCTCAAAGGCAAAAACTATAAGCTATCTAATAAAAAAAAGTTCTCAAAAATAAAAACTTTAAATATTTACTACTTTTAATGTGATGCACACATCACCAGAATAGGCGACAACAACGAAAGAGATTATATAAGGCTCTGGTGAATGCATTATCTAAACATTACTTGTTTATTATAATGAGGCACTCAGTGTGACATGTTGATGTGATATGAAATAGGTTTACTTATAAAGACCCAAGAATGCCCAATTTGTGACAGCAGGAGCATATTGCATGAATATGGCAAAAATATATGGAGAGCTGAGGTTCGGACTTTTTACCCTTCTGCAACTCTTCCTGGGTTCGGATGGAACTTTTGCGGGGTGTGGGGCCTGCGGGTTCCAACAGTCAAACAAAGCAAAAACGACATTTCTATCAAATGCAATGAACAAATGTTTGTGAATAAAAGTGTTCATGAACAAAACCAAGGTTTGCCTGTGATCTTTTGCATTTTAATGAAATAATCAATGCTGGTCAAGTGTATCCTCTTATGTATTAGTTTTTTTTAGTATTTCCCTTTATATTGCTCCTTTAATTGAGTGATTTTCATAGATGCTTTATAATGACAGTAGTAAAGAGAGGGCATTGATGTCAAGTATAACATATAAGCCATACTCGTCACAAACACACTTCAGCTACTACTCTTTTAAAGTAATATTAAAATTCCCACAAAATAATAAAACAAACTGAAAGAAGAATTAAGCTACAATTGTGTGAGTAAGATAGTGAAGTACAATAAGAATTGTTATAGTCCAATAGCCAGTAGTGATAATTGAGAGTGGTCTTTTTTTGCTACAAAATATGTGTCGTTTACAGTGGTGAGATGCATGTAGTGTGTAGTGGGTGACTAAAATGTCAGATAAAGTATGAGTCTACTGAAGTTTTTATGGTAATACATAAGGTGATTGAAACTACTGATTGTGAATGTTGAATCTAAACAATATGACATACACTGTAAAAGACTGATGACTCTAAATATAATCAAGCAAGACAAACACAACACATGCATGGATATATCTATCTCTAAGTCTCTACAAATTAAAGCTTAGGAGTGTTTGGGTGTCCAATAAATTTGGGTGTCAATGGAAGGATGCTTTATGATAGATATGGATGAGATGGAAACAGATATTCAAGAATAAGAAAGAATATTTCAATGTACGAAAAATTCTTTCTGTGGATATGAGGTGAATTTCATATGACAATAAAATAAACAAACTGGAAAATCAAAATAATCAACAAAATCACTTCTTCCCAGCTGTGCTATGTCAATTATGCCATATTTCCCTGTTCATAATGTGAATCGGTCATGTACACTTACCAGTATATGGGATACTGACGTCAATGTCCTTGCCGGCCTTGACGGTAATCTCACGTGGAATCTTATCAAAGTCAACTTTTGGTGGTCTCTCAGCTGAAATTATAAATTTCAAGACATCAATAAATGTTTCAAATATTTATTCAGAAATATGAACATCTAAAATAAATGCATATGTACTACAAGAGCACATTCTGACAATATTTTAAACTGCAATTCGCATTCTTAAAGCAAAGTATTTTAATTAGAGTTTTATGGCTTTATATTTATAAACCTGTTTACTTAATTATGTAGTTTGGTTTTTGTTTTTTTGTGATGCTACCATTTCAAATAAATAATTCTTTTCAAATTTTTTAATTCGTTCCAAACTGTTATATCAAGATTATTTGTTAAATGATGTCAATCTGATGGAACCTAACATTTAAAAAGGTAAGACAATTACTATACCTTCATCCACCTTCAGTTTGCACTTAGTTTCTCTGTCTCCGATCTTGCAAACATACTCTCCCTCATCAGCCATCTTCAAGTTCTTGACGGACAACATGAGCATTCCCTTGTCATCTGCCTTGATTTCAAACCTAGGCAGAGGATCATTTGAGATTAAAATGACTTAACTGACAACATTAGCCAAGATAAACTTCACTGGTCGCAGAGCAAAATGTTTTGGTGTCTTATGCTTACGGTGTCGTGAAAGTTTGAATCATTAAATACATTAGGTATGAAACATATATATCGGTGCAGATTGTTTTAATCTTGGCACTATACAGGTAGTGGTTCCCTCCAAAATTTAAACCAAAGCTCTCAACTGGAATTGGAAACTAGATTACTGCTTGACTTCAAAACAATGAAGTCATTTTGTTCCAATATATTATATTAGACCTGTATTGGTTCAGCACCTTGTTTGGGCATGTGTGGAAGAGAGACGAGCGCTACATAGGAAACTTAAGGAAAGAAAGTGATTGGAATGAGCATTGGAAGTAGAGGAAAAGGAGACCAAGGAGAAGATGGAAAACAGGAAGGTGTGAGGATGGCAGGTTTAGGTCCAGAGGATTCAGGGGACAGAAGTGATTCAAGGAGAAGGATCCCCACTGACCCACTTACTAGATGGGAATAAAGCCAGATAAGGACGAAGAAGGAGAATTGGCACCTCAGTTAGCATGTTGCCCTATACTGCCCTTAGGGACATACAGACATACAGAAGGGACGGACAAGTAATGGAGCCTGGAATTGCCATGACCAACAAGACCTGCATGTATATCCCTTATGCTCTTCTTTATTAAACAGCTCTTGTCCCTATGCTATACCTTATCTATCCCTTATTAATGCTTTACCTGTCTCCGTGTGTGATTTCCTTGCCATCCTTGAACCACTTAACAGGTTTCTTCGTTGGGTTCTTCACTTTGCATGACAAAACAGCAGTCTGTTTCTCAAGATGTTTCAAGTCCTTCAGGTTTTCTTTGATGATCACATCAGCTGTAAGATCAACAACGTATCATAATAAGTTTTGTAAGTTATTTTAAGTGCTTCCAAAGAATGGGAAGCATGGAATCGAGCTCACATATTGCATCTGGGAATAGTCTTAGATCCACCAGTACTTTTTAAGAATGTCTGACCTGAGTGCATTAGAGATTGAGCCATATTTACCAATTTCTCACAGATATGAGATACCGCGAGTCCGAGACTATTCAACCAAACGTTAATTTCACCAATTATCCGTGTTAACAATTTTACTTATTGGCAGATGTGAAGCTAAGACACGTAAAATTATCAATTGTGTGAATATTCAATATACGTAATGCTTACGGGCAACATAGAGCTTGGCAGTTGTTTCCTTATCCTGGACTACACAGCGGTACATGCCCTCGTCAGCAGCCGTGACATTCATCACGACTAGCTTACGCTTTATGCCCTCAGATACTGTGAAGAACTTAGGATCGTTGACGTCGATAAGCTGAAATTTTCCCTAGAAAGTTGAGAAAAAAGCAAAACACCTGATACACATCCCCCTTGACTACAGCAAGCCACGGTTCCAGCTTGTGCCACCGATGTCACCACAGTCTGCCTGTTAGATATTTGAATTTCAAGTTTGATGTAGAATAAGTTTTTTAATTGCTGAACTTCCACATGGAGTTTGAATGTTTCTGTTATCGCTCTTCTACATAAGTCTATCATATTATTTTTATATCACTTAATCCTCTTTGTTTGCTTCTCGTATTTTTTTATTAAACTTGAATATCTTATACAACCTGGTAATTTTTTATGTATTTCGATAAATGGCCAATATGTCAGATGGCACCTGCCAGGCTTTGACAATATATTTTGCTTGCTTTTTAAAATATTAATAAATAAATTTAATTTGAATTGATGAAATATCATGATCTTCCATTGCCGGTTGGTAATATCTTGTCTAACATAAAATTGTGCTTAAATTTTAAACTATATAAAATGTTTGAAACCTTACAGGTTTATCTTGTATTTTTAATTATAAAATTCTATATGATGAGGGCCATTTTCTTAGGGGATCTTTTCAAGAGATTTTGAGATACTATAGAGTTATCTTCGTCGTTGATATATGGCAAAGGCATCAACAGCGTCGTATGCCCACATTGCGAAGAAAATTTGGTACTTACATTTTGCGAAAAATCTCTTGTAGCTTGTAGTCTGAACCTATCTATCATACTTCCTTATGATTAACATTCTTATACTTATTTTCAGAACAGACTATGGCACAGGCGTACAAGAAAAGCAGAGCGCAAAGGTTTCTTTATGAATGAAAAACCAAAATTTTTTGCAAAACATGGTTTCATTCATGAGGCAACAAAGTACAATGATTGAAAAGTGACAGAGGAAGGATACTATAGTATGATATATAAACATGAGAACGAATATATCATAATTGTCAATGAAATGTGAATAACAATTATAATTAATGGGATAAATAGTTGTGTGTCACCTGTTGTATAGGAGAAAGTGTGATTAGTGTGTGTATTTGTGTATAGCACCATGACGGTTCATTATGTTATTATCCTTTTCCCCTTTCTCCCATAAAAAGTTGACATCATTGAACTCAAAATAACTCTTAAATAAAGCTGAGGAAAAATTGGCAATATCATGGAGAAAAGCAGATATTGTGTGGAATAAGCTCATGTGTAACATATATAATCGGATACAATAAGCTGAAAATGAATTGCGGAGGTACAGGTATAGCTTAAAGATATGTTACTACTTACATTGAACACACGGGCTGTCTTAATAATAACTAAGGAGGACACAACATTAAGGGAACAAATATAGGATAGAAAGACAAAATAGTGTTCTATCCAGGCATCTAAAAGTGGAGGAATAGCTAAGCAAAAATGACAGCTACGCAAACCCCCCAAAAATGAATCGTTTCACAAAAAGGATAATCAAGAGTAATAATTTAAAATATAAAAGAGTATATGTTGTAAAATAAGGAATACTAACATGATAAAAGTATAATATTTTATATGTGTGATACTAAAATGAAAATGGTAATGAAATCGAGAATTGTATAGTGAAATGTAGTGACTTCAACGCAGCGCAATGTTATAAATACCTTGTTCTCCTTGTACCACTGGACTTTAGCGCCAGCATCGTTAACTTCACACACAAATTCTCCCTTCTCCTTCTCATAGGCATCTGTGTCCTGTAGTTTCTTTTCGAAGTCATATTCAGGTTCTGTAACAAAAGATGTATACATCAGAAAAAACCTTTCTAAAAAAAGATAGAACTCTAATTGAATGACAGCAGACTTCTTACAGCCACACAATTTACTTTATATCAAGGTGAGTTTTCAACCGCTATATGATTAATATTAAAATTGTAAAGAGTTCAATATACTATTTGAGAATCTTAATTTGATTATGTGGTCAAAGGCCACTTGAATCATATTCCCATTAGCTACTCCATAAATATCTATTAGATTCAATTACAAATGACTAGACATAGTAAGATCAATACTTTTGTCCATAACAGTTCTGAGTCACATATCTGATTAATGGATCAGGTGTCCTGATCCATTGGGGATTTTAAATAGAAATGTCTGTCTATAATTGCATTACAAAAACTTGTTTGAAAGGAAACCAGGAGAGTACAATATTCAATTTGGTATGTTTCTTCTATTTCTCATCCACTGCTTATTTGATATTTTTTCATATTCATTATTACTAGGCAAACTGGCAGTCCAAAACATGTATATTTTAAGAAAGATCCCACTTTTGTATTGTAGAAGAAAATGTCAATTCAAATCCATATTAATCACCTAAACGATCAGACAAGTTCCAAAATCTGATAATCCAGGATCTTAATAGCACATATATATCTGAGCCCTGAAGAATGCTGTCATTTCTAAGTATACCAGCAAATTGATATTTACTTGGGACAACTTATTTGACGCGTTCATTGGGTTCAAAGGCTCAAAAGGTATTACTTTTCAATGAAATGTATACAAATGGTACTACTGTTTTCATTGGATTCATATTTCTTATAATTAATTTGTTGTAACTCAGTGTTTCATTGGATTGCAGACAATAAAAATGGAATACCTTCTTTTTACTTAACATATATATTTTTTTAAATGACCAAAGTATATTTGCACATTGGTGTAGAAAATTCAATGAATATCTATGTTTAAAAGAAGTCTAATCAACTAGCTCAACAATGAGCATGATGATTTTAACAAAGTGATAATGTTACCAAGGTTTCCTAGAGGGTTAAACATCTTGGTTTGGTGTGAGGACTTTCTAAGGAAGAAGGGGGGGGGGGGGGGATAAAGCCTTGAATGGTCATGTAGCAATTTCTTTCTGAAACCATTCCTGGGTTTCTGAAGTCTTTTTTTATGTGGGGTAGTAAAGCAGGCCTCTGAGGATAACCTGCTTTGTTGAGAATGATTAGGTTTCCACACCAGACAAGGTGATGAAGCAAACGTATATTCCTTTAGCTCATTTTTCAATGAACTGCGCTGTTTTTATCTTCTAAACAATGGTCATAATTTGTTAATTCAGATGCAGTGAACCTAAATAACTAACCTTCAACAACCACATGGGTAGTGGTGACATCTCCGTCCACTTTGCAAGAATATTCCGCATCATCATCCTTTTCGGCATTGACAATTCGAAGGATGCAGCGATTTTCACGTCTTGAGATCAGGTATTTGTCTGGTGTATACTACAATAAAACAGAAAGTTATCTATATATCCACCACATGAAAGAGCAATGTTTTATGGTAATAATAATGCTGTATCTTTTGAATGAGTGCTCTGATATACATCAGATGCAGGGCCGTCGATTCTGAGAAGGGGGGGATGATCAATGCAATCATCCCCCCCCCCTGAAATTCACAAATGAAAATTACCGTTTTTCACACAAATTTTTGTTTTGGAACATTTGTGCTTTGTTAAACAGCTTCGCACTTGATATCACATATCAGTACAAGTTTATAAGTTTGGTATAAATGATCCACCATTAATTTACCTCTTGGCCAGTGTCTGCACATTAACTGCTAATACTTGTACGAGTGAGGGAAAGTCACATTAGGACAGACAAAGTAGGCCTGCATCCCCCCCCCCCCCCAACCATTAAGAGAATCGACGCCCCTGTTAGATGCATATGCATTTTGAAAACAACCAATTAACAATTAATTGGCGCTAAGTTTGCGTGGTCTTCCATTGCAAGCAACAAAACTCATGCCCCACTAATTCTTCCTATTTTGCAGGCATATCTGAATGACAGCGAAATATATGAATTTGTCTTTTGCAATTGTTCAGAAGAACAATGTCTCAGAGATGGTCACTCCACAGTGCAAGTCTGGCTGTACCAGCTACGACCAACTTCGCTTCAAGTTATCCTGGTTACAAGGAACATAATCTCTCTCATGGACTCCCTGGAAAACTCTCTGCAAGCACTGCTTCCTCCAGGAAGATGAGGCCAATGAGTAGACAGTTAATCATTTGGTTATACAACCATCCAAATGACTTAAATGTTTTACAAATTCCATGCGGGCAACTGGGTAGACAACTGAAACAATTTGTGACAGAAAGCATACCACCCACAGCATCATACCAGTTGTTTTTCATGTCATCTCACAATTCCCAGCTTATCAGCTTAAATGACATGACAAGTGAAGACTCAGAACACAGAATTGTTGTTGTTTTGCCATTGGATTTGGCAGAGGTCAAGGTCACACTAGAAAATGAAGGAATGTTTGAAGTGAAATTGAATGTCATGGACACGGTAAAACCGTTAAAGTCAGACCTTGCCACTCAATATGGCTTCCTAGCTGACAGCCTTGACCTTCTATGTGAAGGAAAGGTCATGAAAGATGATGACCTTCTGCTGGACCACAAGGTCACTCCAATGTCAAGCATTAGACTCGTCTTACAACCTCAACCAGATATCCACATTAAGATCCGGACCTTTTGGGGAAACACGTATAGTATCACAATCAATTCCCTATCAAAGGTATCTGAAATACTGCGACTCTTAATTGAGCAGGTCTTCTCATCACTAAATAACAATGCATTCAACGATTTAATGAGACAAAGAGTGTTGGAATCTCAGTTCCTGTTAGTCAAAGACAGTAAAATCTTAGATTATGATGGGCAAGTTTGTCGTTTTGGCATAGGACAAAGGTCAATCCTAGACCTACTATCTGTACCAGTGGGAAAAGAATGTGCAGTGACCCTGCAGCTGGTAAAGGAGAACACTAGGAATGTAAACATGAAAACAGGGGAAGAGGACTACATTACCCTCAATGCTTATACAAGTGATATTTGGTTTATTGTGGCTCTCAGACTGCACACTGAACTTGGAGTCCCTGTAGATCATATTCATTTGACTTACAGGCATCGACTGGTCAGCCTTGCATCTACCTTAGTGCAAAACAATCTCCTTACAAATACAATGCATACAGTGTCTTACTATACAACTATACTGAAAGTTCCAAGGTCAGATCTCATTCTTAGTGTTTGCCACACAGATGGTAACACTTACTATGTACCATGTATGCTCAATAATACCATCCAAGATGTAAAAGGCAAGCTGTATGGGCAAGGACTCAGGAATTTGGAGTACCATAATCTGACATATTATAGGCATCATCTACCTGAAGAAAAATCACTTATTGAGCACAATATCAACCCTCGCAGCAAGATTTATATCACCCTTGCTACGTTTCCAATTAATGTCAACTTTGGAACCACCAAATTTGTTGTTTTCACAACCAAGAATGAATCTGTTGGAAACTTGGTAGAGAAGATGCTAAGAAAGATTGTTACTACTTTGGAAATGGAAGTAATTTTCAATGGAAGAAGCCTTGTGCATCTTCAAGACCGTTTGGTAGGCCAGTGTGGAATTTACATAAATTCGGAACTCTTTGTTCAAACAACCAAAAAATCATCAGTCCTCCATTTGGTTATTAACGGGGAGACCATACCAATGCCAGACCACCTGGATCTTCTGGCTCTTAACATGAAACAGATTGGACAATTCACAGACCATCCATATCTCCTACTCAGAGCCATCTCTGCTTTCAGGAAATGGAGATTTGGGGCAAACAATGCAACTTTAATCCGGTCACCCTCCTTGGGTGTGTTAGAAGTTGACAGATTGAATAGGATGGCATCACTTTCATTTCAAAGAAAAGTCCATTCTTCAAGTATTATTGAACGAAGGCTGACACACCGAAGGTCATCAAGCACAATTCAATACTGAAGCTTTATTTACGTATTGGTTGCTCCTGGATGAATAAGTTATTGAACTCAAAACCATCATAATGAAGTACAACAAAAAGCTGAACTTACAGTAACTTCTAAAACATACAAGACTGAATTATACAGATACCTCAATTGGCTCCCCATTCTTCATCCAGACAACTTTTGGTGAAGAATCTGACAGCATACATTCCAGTGTTGTCTCTTTCCTCTCCTTGACCTTGATAGTCTTTGCTAGTTTCTGGGTGAAGTAGTATGTTTGTTTTTGTTCTGAAGAAAAATATCAATAGCAAAAATGATCAAATGAAGAAATCGCGTGCCCCATACCAAAGCATATTTGCCACCTGTAAATTTACATCTTTTTGTGTGCTGTATATTATCAATTCCAACAGTGCAACAACTTCTGTAACCTAAAACACTGGTGATAGCATTTTGGTTCTTTAGGTTCTTTTATCAGAAGTAGTTTGTCATGGCAGACCTTGCTATAATGTAACTGTATTGAAAGTGTCTTGACATAAATGATTATGGCAAGTTTACTCATTGTTCTTATGATGAAAATATTTGTATTAAAGTAGAATGAAGTCATTGTCACCAATGAAAGTGTACAAAGACTATTGTAAGCTTATGCACACTTCCATAATAAATCACTTTGCAAGGGATAGCAGTATCTACATACCTTCCACGTTGAGGTATGCTGATGTCGGTTTGTCATCGCACTGGCAAGTGTAGCGACCTGCATCCTCCATGCCGATCTTGTGGATGTGAAGTTTGAACACACCATCCTGGTTTACAAATTTGTACTTCTGTCCTTGAAAGATCTCCAGTTTGTTCTTCAACCATCTTAGTCTGCAGTTCTTCTTTGAATACTCGCACTCGAACACAATTTCGGGATCCTTCTCCTTGCAATCCTGGTCCTCCAGTTCTCGGACGAAACTATCCTGCGGCTGCAATGATGAAGATAATAAATCATGGAGTGGACATAATTAATCATTCGTGAAACAGCCATTGAGTATCACCCGTTTTAAGTTTTGTAAGTTTTGGTCAGTATTTCCAATCGTATGGGTCATAAGGGCTTAAAGAACAGTTTTATAAGGGCTCAAAGAACAGTGTCATAAGGGCTTAAAGAACAGTGTCATAAGGGCTTAAAGAACAGTGTAAAGTAACCATACAACTTCAGTGTTTGGCTTTTAAATTGTGTCAGCTTTGAAGGATTGGACTTAAAAATTCTAGTTTCTTGTTTAAGTTTTTCTTTTCAACTGACCACCCACCACATACAATTTTCTAATGGGAATGTTTACTGGTTGGGTTGCAGTTGCTGTATTGTTAAGAATGTATAGTCCACTGGTTTGACAGAGGTCCCCCATATAAATTTCAGTAAAAGTAAAGACGTACTTTTTCTATAACATTGTTAACCCACAAACAAATACCCCATAGAATTATCCAGTTGGTTCAAACTGCAGAGGACACACCATCTTTCATTTTTGAACCACAATAATTCAGGAATGTGACCACTCAGAAAATATTCAACATGATATTAAACACACATTCAATAGACAGGAAACACCCACGATAGAAACAACACGATTAAAGACAGAACGGGTTCAGACAATAAATATATACCAATATCAAAAACACGGTCTGAGCAGTTTTTAAGTAGGGCTTGCTTGTCACTTGGTATCTTTTGGGTCTACAGAACTTCCTAAAATAGTGTGTGATAGTTCAACACAATTCCTGTAAAACTAATATGAAGTTGTTTTTCTCTTTTTTAAAAAAAAAAAGATCTGACAAGGTTCTGTTTACATAATGAGAGCTACATTACAAATTTGGTCAATTAATTTAGCTTTAATAGATAATCCTTGGATTTGTATCTGCACATGTTACAGCAGTTAACCACATATTAATGTGATAAATATGGCATTTTGTAAATTTAAGAAAACATTTCGGTCTGGTATGTAAGATTGATTTTAGGAGGAAATTCACTAAAATCTGAAGCGTGTTTCCAGGGTAACCACTCAGTATACATACCCTACGACCCTATAAATAAACACGAGTAAAACAAAATAAAATAAACTGAAAATGAAAAATAACAAACAGGGGAGCTTAAAAAAAACACACACACTGAAACATTTCAGCGCTGAAATAGTAAATAAATTAAAAAGAGGAAAAGGATGTTGCGGAGGTGTTTTTTTTTTCTTTTTGGATCACATCATGGACACGAGACATCCTAAACCTAAACAATACATACTTTGTACTAGATTAGTGAATACAATATCAACATTAATGGAAGTGTTAAAGTAAATAGATTTAACATAAAGTGTACAACTATCACCAACATAAAGTATTAAAATAACCAGTAAACTTTAGCAAGGATTCATACGTCCACAGTTCATTCCCTACTATACATTCAATATATTGATCAGTCACATACACAATTAACTAAATACACCTTGTATCTAGTGGTCAAGGTAGATACAAGAAGAAGAGTAGGTCCACAAGAATAGAGAGTGACACTTTTTGTGGAAGACATACATTGTAAACCCATGTAAATTTTACCCATTGATCACAACTTAGAACAACTGGCACATGGTTATGGTGCCATTACCAAGCAAATGGGACTAACCCATGCAAACCACATTCATACAATTGCAGGGAAAATATAACAATGTAGAACAATCAGGAAGATTTTGCACAAGGGAGATCTTATCACTTGAATTAATAGTTGAGATTATCAACAAGAAATGTTACATACACATGGTTGGGCTGACTATTATCACAAGACGTTAACTAGTGCTCTTGGATTTGTTGAATTATTTCTAATTCACAAAGGTACCTAATACTGTAAACCTTGCATAAGTCGAATTTCATATGGACCACCCGATTTCATTCGTTCAGCAAAGTTTCGATTTATGCAAAGATTCATTAATTGAATAAAATGCCATTGATCCTTCAAATTTGGCTAAGTGGTGCAAAGATTCAGCTTAGGCCAATCCGAATTCATATGGGCCACCTGATTTCATTTCTTCAGCAAAGCTTCGATTTATGCAAAGATTCATAACTGGAATAAATAGCCGTCGGTCCTTCAAATTTGGTTCAAGTTGTGCAAAGACTCTGTTTAGGCCAATCCGACTTATGCAAGATTTAATGTATAACAATCACATGATTATTCTACATTTTACATTGAGAAGATGACAAGTAAATGATTAGCAGAAAAGACGGAGATAATGTCATATCGAAGAAAAGCTGAAGACAGGTGATAGATCAGACTGTTCTATAAAGCAAGATGAAGGTGCACTTATCCGAAGGATGACATCCAGTGTCTACGACAGTATTCCAGAGGCAGAGATGGTAGCATGACAGTTTCCAGTAGGGTCAAAAACTGACATCAGTGACAGGTAAGATGACAATGTTACAAACTAAAACAAAATCAACTAACAAAGGAAATGGCTACTAACTACACTAACATAATATATAGTAAATTATGTCTACATTCTACTCTTGATAAAACTAACACAATCAAACAAACCTATGTAGTGATTTGACCAATGGTAAAATTTACCCCACATCATGATATAAGTACACGCTGCTATACAATCATTATACTAATGTCTAAGAGTGACACTTTTCGTGGAAGACATACAATTGTACATTGCCGCACAATGCATTCTACATTAAGGTCACTGACCTTCGACCTTCACCGGGAAAATGACATTATCTACCATATGCATACATATGCATGCTGACTGACATTTCTACTTCCTATATTATAGCTAAGGCACAGGGCACATTGGCACGTTGCAATTCAGTGACAGGGAGTGCGGTGAAAATTTTGATTGTCATTAGTGTGTGTTGCTTTTTATTTAGGACTGTGTGAAAGAATAAAGTAGTCAAGAATAGAGAGATAGCTTTGCAATACAGAGGAGGACAGTATTGGAGAAGTTCCTAATTCTATGACAACGACCTTGACGAGACATGCCAAGGTCAAACTACATAGAAATACCTTCTCAGCTTTTCTAGTCTTGCGCAAGCCAGAAAACTCAGGGATGGCGTCGACCAATGACACTCGCCTATTCATCACTGAGTTTCGGCGCATTTTCTGTTGGTTTTCATATTCCTCTATATCGAAACCTTTTGTGACGCCTGGAAGTTCAATGAAGTCATCGGAACCCCGGCGGTCCATGGAACCTCGGCGTTCCTAGCCAAAGGTAAATGCCATTAATTGATGGAAACTATTTTCCGGCACTGCATCATAACTATATTTGTATTTACTGCACTTAACACCATAGCATTGTCTTTTACATGCTAGCAACGAGCCACTCTATTGTATTTTCTTATTTTAATATAACTTCGTGTAGCACTATTACTTTTTCTATGTTCATGAAATATTAAAATTCTTATCTTAACTATAAAGGAATACCTTCAGTCAAATCGAACAAGCTGATTCTAAACTAACACAATCATCAACATGCCTCACTCTTCACCTATCTATTCACCACAGCATCAAAATAAAATGAACAGAAATATACAATAAATGCTATACAAGATGAAGAAATGACAATATTGCATGAGAATGAATGTAATTTTCTGTCAATGAGTAAATATGTTGTGTCATGTTACAAATGACCATACTGAAACAAACCTTCTTAGATATACCACATTGTGAATGATGTAATTACAACTGGCAACATAACAATGTTGTAAAAAGAGTCTCCTTGGGATAAAAATTCTACATTTGTTTAGCAATGTATTTTTACTTGTTTGAATACATCCCAAATAAATATTTTGATCTGAGACTCTGATTCTAATTATGAACACCAGTGATAGAAGGTGTTACATAGAAAAACCTGTTTCAGTGATGATTCCACTGACTTGACATTTACTTAATACCAACCAAAGTCGAAATTCAAAGAGGTTATACAGCTGTATGATGACATACAAAAACATAAATATATTGTTTATCAAACACCAAGGTAGGCCATTTTGCAATCCTACTCAGAACTAGTCTGATCTAGATTAAATATGGACAGATAATCAACCTATACAATTGAAGTTCTCAAGAATATCTTGAAATTTTTAAGAATCTGTTTAGTGATCTTTTTAAAAAAAAGTGTATCTGATTTAGGACTATGCATTTCACCCAGACAAGACTTGTTCTGTTTCTAGCACAATTGCAGAATGGCCATTATTGGCTGATCCGCTCTTTTGATTCTCAAGGTAGTTTACCTTTAAAAGAAAGAAGAAGAATATTAGTGGATGTCTTGTAAAGAGGAATACTGATAGCCTGGTATTTCAAAATATCTATAATGAAATCGAGCTTCCAGAATAGTAAATTCAAAATACGATGTTGTGACTGTAGTTTGGTACATCATGGTTGGTATTACAATCATGCAGAATAGTTGATTTTAAAATAAACCTTTCTGAGATCGATGTCAATTCCATGGCCCAATTCAACATCTTTAATTCTGAACTCAGGTTTTTCTATGTAATCCAAGGTGGGCCAGTCAGGTATAGCCTCAGCAAGGGAAAACCTACGTCTTGCACTGGTAGCTATCCGACCAAAGATTCCCTCAAAATGCTCGTCAGCTTCTGGATTTTCCTATATAATTACACTTGCACAGTTAGCTGGTGAAGCAAACTGTCCATATTAGCAGATGAGGGACACATTACAAACATTTTTTATGTCCTAAGATTGCATGACAACATCGCATGCTTCTTACTACTTATTGCTAATTGAAGGTATTATATAATAGTTTTTCGCATGCTAATTATGCATTGGAAGTTGTATTTTTTCAGAATTAGTGAGGAAGTAAATACAACTACTGGAGTAGTTATGTTGGTTTGAACTATAATACATAGTGATTTATGTGCAACATCTCACAACGTAGTATTTCAGAAGGTTTGTTACTGTATTCAAAAGTATGACGACGATGTTCTCCTTGGGATTTATTCCAATTATAACTCTTATGGTTATGGTAATGTATCAACTTTCTATGTCTATGATGATGACTCAAGAAAATTGAGGATACCATATCTTTGTTTGCAGTACCATTAATATAGAAGAAGGCACCAGTCAGAATGTTGACATCAAGAAATGACCCCAGCGCTCTCCGCATACTACTCCAAAATAATTTTGATGATTCATAAATGATGATGATGAGGGTTGAAGAGATGAAAATGATGCATGGTATGGTTATGACATTAGAATGAGTTGTAACCAAGAGGTACCTGAGTCATGCTGTCATTGTCAGAATCACCAGACTGTAAAGAAAATTTTCATTTGACCTGCATCGCACAATGCAAGATGACAAGATTAGTATCATTTTTTCACTTGACATTCTTTTTACTACATCTTTGAAATAATTGTTCTTTTATTAGTTGTGAAGGTGCTATTTTTTACATAATTTCATTCTGCAATCAGAATCTGATATCGGTTTTATTAAGAAAAAGCGGAATGTGATTGGTGTGTGTGTAAGCCATTTTCTGATATTACTTTTTTCTTTCTTTGCTGATTCAGCCATTTCAGTTATATTTCAATGGTATTAATCTTGTCATCTGTAATTCATCATATATTCAACAGTAATTTGATCTCTCAGTCATTCCAACAAGCATACTCATAATTAAAAATAATATAAATAAATGATAATCTACCACAACAATTGAATTGTATAACCTGTTTTGATAGACATCACATTTAAAAGCTGTTGGAGCCACTAAGACGAAGATGGCTGATTGTAGTCTAGCAAAACATTGTATACACACTTAAATAAAGTAAAGCAAATCATATCAAATATCTTCAAATATAATTGGTATATATACATATAATATTTCATATTTCACATCACCACCGATTACAATACAGCCATAACAATTCTGCTTCATACAATTGCATTAGCTACAACCAAACACAGCTAGTCAAACTCTGTGTTACCATGCTAAGAGTTACCGGGGAATATATATCCTCCTTTTTGTTTGAAAAATGTTAAAAATATTTGTGGGTAAAATAACAGAATCACTAAATGAAACATGAACAGAATCAATAAGAAACATTGTGATGGATCATAAAAAGGTGTTTTAAAAAGCATCATTAACAAATGATAAATAATTCATTGGAATATGATGGGAACACATACTGTGATAATCAACACATAATTCAACAGCTTAACAGGTTTAATTGATTAAAGCAAAAATTTAACCTACCCCTCCACTGTCCGCTTGAGACGATCTCCTGAGGCCACCCTTCATAAGCTCATAACCGGACATACGGCGCCCTCTTTGGGCTTCTGCCTTCTCTTTCTCAACTTAAGAAACAATCATAGCACAAATTTAGTTAAATATGTGGCCAGTCTGCTTTGTCCGGATGCAACATCTATCACTGGCCTGTGATGAATACCAGACAATATGTTTTCTTGATTTTCTTCTCTGTACTATTTAGACAGTCTGAACATCAGACCCTCGATCAGGCCTCTCCAAAGGACAGGGTCTGACCGATTTCAGGTCAGCAACAGTCCTAGCTGGGTAGCAAAGATTTTGACAGTGTGGATAGGTTCATGTCAATCATACAAAATACAACAACGTAAGTCCTCGTGTCTAATAAGATCATGAAACGTCATATCAGACCATATTTAAAGTACTACTTCATTTGCCGCCAAGTTAAATTTAACGTGTGCAGTGATTGACCTACTTTAAGTATAACTGTGTATTCATTTCAGTCAGACCCTCGTCTTGCAGACCAGGCCTGATGATTTGCATTCAGACAGAGATTTAGGTAAATAGAGGCCTTTTTTATGGCTAAGTTAGAAATCTATAACTAAAGAAATATGTGCAGAGAAAGAAGAATTAGTTTTACGTTTGTTCAGATCTCCCCAATCAGGTCCTTCTCCCTTGCGTTTCTTCTTCTTGGAATCTCTGTAACATGATGTAAAGGTAGGTTAAAGTTTTAATCCAAGCTAGGGTAGTTATATAAACAACATATAAAGAAAAGCACAATAACTTGTAGTGTCATAGACTCATACTTACTTGTGTCTCAAGAGTGCTCTGAAATCAAGGCCTGAGTCCTTGGGATCTGAAATTGAGTTGAATAACGATGGTATGAATCAAATGGCGTAACCCTACCGAAAGACATACCGTATGAGTTTTATATTTATATATTTGATTTATATTGCATTCTTCTGGTAACTACCTTTCACGAAGACGGAGAACCCAGCATAGTCGAGTACGGCTCCACCCTCATCAATAAGCTTGATCTTGTACTTAGCCTCGTCCATGTTCTTACACTTCTTGATGGACATAGTGGCCGTTCCGGACTCCCGGTCATATTTAAAGGACATCCTTGGGTCCTTGACGCCATCAAGATCACGGTCACCACGGTACCACGCGACCTTGAAGGGCTTGTCCTTGACTGACACATTCATGTGCAGGGTATCGCCTAAAACAAGAAATACAGTGTTTTAGATTTCGCCGTTATGCCATGCTCTCATCTTATGTTTGGCATTTTGTTTATAATAATATATGTTTATTATGACCTGTTTTGTAAATGAGAACTTTGAAAATATGAATCCATTTCTCTTGTATTTTTAATAGATTTCTTAAGTCTGTACTCAGCCTATCGGCTCCATAGTATAACCAAAAATTTTGTTTAACTAGGTAAACTAGCCAAGAATGTCCAAAACTCGGTTGCTGGGCAATGAGGTGACAACACAGTGTAGTAGCAGCTAGTTCAAGTATCGCTGACTTCCATTACATATACAGGTATAGCTACAGACGTTCTTGGTTAGTTGTAGTCCAGAACTGAACAACTTACCCTCAGGTACCACCTGATTCTTGGGCTTAACCTTAAACATCTTCGATACTTCTTCATCTTCATCGTCACTGGGTACCATGCTGCGTCTACGTCCCTGGATACAGGATAAATTTCATACATTTTAAACTTATCAGAACTGATATCTTCTATAAAACCCTCTGCTCATTGAACTTGAAGGTTTATAGGTGTATTCTTGCATTGTGAAGATATGATCTTAACTGAATAAATGATTGTGAAGTTAAAGTCACAAATAATCTAATATAACCCACTTTTTTAAATTTTATTGTTTTGCCAAAATACACAAATGAATATTTTGATTCTCAGATAGTTACTTGTAATTCTAGAGAATTTATTATATTCATTCTTTTTAACTGGTCACCAAATAGTGTGAAATTACAACAAATAAAGCTGAAATAAAATATTGGTTGTCTGGTCACCAAGGCAGTACATTACCCACCAATTTGTGTAGTTCACAAACATCAACAATGTTGCTTATGGTCATTTCCATAAAACTAATCAGTAAATACTAAAATGTAGTCTTACCTTTGGTTCAGAACTGGGATCACCTAAAAGAATGGAAAAGAAATGTTACAACAACTGACTTTGTGAGGTATACCCATTGCTCTAGTGTTTGATCGAGTGTGGTTCGTGGTTTTAAACAATTGATAGAAACACACAAAAGCAATAGCACTTACTTATGTACAATCTAGAGCGTGGCAGTATAACAGTTGTCATTGTAATATAACAACTTTATAATTGCGAGAAAATTAATCAAAGAACTTTACAGAAATAGCTTAAAATTGAAAAATAAGCATAGATAAAATATTAGTATATCTACAATTGGAACTAAATGTGTATGATTATCAACTACAATGTGAAAAATGGAAAAATACAAGTGTGTATGTTAGTTGTTTGTAGATTAGAGTGTTTGAGTCTGTTTGTGCACTGCATAAAGGTAAATAAGAAGTCGATGTTTCAAGTACAAGATGGTGGATGAACAACTTTAATAGCAATATGGTGCATAGGTGCAATGCAAACATAGATGCAGATGAGGTCATGAATAAAACATAAGTACTTAGGTATTTGTGAAAACAGGAAGAAAAACTACATAAAAGTCAACTGTTTCAAGATGAGAGAGGAGAAGAAAACTACTAGAGTGAAGAAATAAAGGTTAGACAGAATAAAATTATTATCAATAATTGTTATAGTCAAGAAAGTATATACATAAACAATTTAGTGGGGACCAAACTAAATCATTTGAACTGAATATAATAAAAATATTTCAGTGACTAATGTAACAAGCATGTAATATGCCATGTAAGGTCAAATTCAGTGGGGTATTTACAAGGAAAGAGTAGAAAAAACTTAAAAAAAAGGAAAAGTTTTTGAAGGAGTGGCCTGAAGAAATATGGATTTTGTGTTCATTTTTTCAAACTGAACATAATGAAAATAAGAAAAATAAGGTCAGTGGGCAATATACACAAGGGTTTTATATACAGAAAAGGTTTTATATACAAAAGTACAAAAAAAAGGGGTAAAAAAATTGATCAAAAATGGGAATAGAAGCAGACACTTGTTGATGTTGTTGTTGCATATATTTCTTGACAATCCAAACCTGTAGAAAGAGCATGACATATAAAGCAAATGCTTTGCATTCAAGAGACACCTAAACACCTATAACATAGCTAGATACAATGAAAGATATAGACCTAAAAGACCTCTACATAGAGAAAGATCGAGGGCTAAAGAGTATACAGAGATATACAGCAATACAGAGTTATTGTTATACAAACTCAGGACAGTGAAGGATTATACATATATGTATAAATACCTGTTATACATTACATTCAGTGTGATGATTTGATGAATAAATGAATTCTAATCTAATCTTAGTAGAGTTTAATCTACAAAAACACTTCAGGTTTGTCATCAACAATGCATTTCTGACCAACGGATGGTTTTATATAGGTAAAATATACGTAATGACCATTCATTCATTTATTGGTCATTTGATGTATCGATTAATACATAAACACTAATCCAGAAAAATTATCAAATGACAGGCTGACCCCTATTTGGAGTATTTGCCTTTAAAATATTGGAAACAAGGTTAATTAAGATAAGTTTCAAGTGAATTAGATCTCAATTAATCAACAGAATAACCCACTTAAAATAAAACATTTCAATCTTGCTTGCCTCTTTTTTAATATTGAATCTCCACCTTCATATATTTGGCAGACATCTTAAGTAGAATACCAGGAGGAGTTTCTGCCAATTGCCTTCTGAATGGTATTGGCAAGAAGTCAGGTTATTTACAATGCATTTTATGTCGATGACATTCCTGTGTAAAGCAATTTATGTGAGTATATACTACAATATGCATGTTCTAAAAGTTAACAAAGTCACTAAAATATGACATAGTTATTGCCAACTAATTTACATCATCAGTATATATGTCACATGCACAAAATTCACATCAAAACAACTATACTAGCCCACCTAGGTTTAAAAAAATTCCAGTAAGTGTGAGTCAATAGCTTGGATAGTATTTGTATGGTTGGCTATGAAAAAAGTTCAATTGATATATTTCTAATAAGTTTTATATAAATGGATATACATTATAAATACTAAGTTGTTTAGAATTAATGGAAGTTTTTATAAGAGTCTTTGAATTATTAACTAGAATTAAATATAATCAAGTTTTTTTTAGCTTTAACCTAATAATGTTTACATTATAAAAAAAATGTCTTACCATTAAAACGATTCTTAAGCCACTGGAATTTATTCTTTTGTATCACAATTTGTACGCTCATTTTGACTTGTAAAATAAACAACTTGGTATTTAAAAAAATTACTGACACTTCCTGTGTTATTCCAAATAATTTAACTGAATACTACAAGTTCCTGGGCTCTTAAGAATTAGATGCTCCATTTAATGCGAATAGTAGTAGCCCATCTTGTTATTGGAGTTTAGCATGTAAAATTGATATGTGAACACATAAAACCAAATTTGGAAGGATTCCATGTTAATGACATGTTTTTGAATAATAATGTGCAGAATGTCCTTTTAACTTTTTAGTGTTCGATATCCGAAGCAGCGAAACGGAGCTAAGATATCCGAAAATGTGATAATACTGTGCTAATACTGCCTTTAGTCATATTGACTCTCTTATAATATTATAATATTCAAAACATTCCATTTGAAAGAGATGTCGCAAATTACTTTTGATAAACTCCGAAAGGAATAATCATTTCTGCTTTGGTTAAAATGACTCAACCGTGTACATAATTGCACAGCATTGCATGTCGACGAAGTTTGAGGTCAGTTGTTTCATGTAGGGTCATTCATGTTTAGTTACAGTTTATCATGCTCTAATATGATGTTTCCACTGATAATTAGCATCTCTATAGTATTCTTAACACAGTTTTTATCATGACTATTTTGTTTTTGGACTATTCATACTTAATTGCATGCTGAAAGATTGTAGGTTTTGAGCCAAAATGCTCCATTAAATTAGTTTTATTTACAAACATGTTATCCTGTCTTTTTTACTTAACCTATTACAGTTTTACCAATGCAGTTATCAATAGTTTGCCTTCATTAATACGAAGGCATTTAGGAATTAAGCAATTAAGCTTTTGCATTGCAGCAGTTGCTTGTGGAAACAGGTTTCATCTGCTTTTATTGAACTTAAAAGTTGTTGTGGATACTTTAGTACATTCATGTATTCATTGAAGTGCATGGATTTGATAAAAAAAAATGACCTACCATGCCATGTGTATGCAGTGATTACACTCTTGAATGCATGTGCAATTGACCTTTGTAGGGAGGTCATTTTTGAAACGGACCGTTTACCTAGCCAACTACACAATATACATACAAGTATGATTTTACTCCCTATCTCATCACTTATATTTTTAATTCCTGATTTTGTATACACCATTACGTCATCAAAATTAAATACAACAGTCAATAGAAAAATATGTAATACTACAACAGCATACTGACATTTCTAGCATATCTTTAGATTGCATTGCATGAAAATGGTTTTAGTTGTTACTCAATTAAATAATAACTAAATACTGGAAAATCTTATAGATTCATTAATGGTAATTCTAACTGGAGGACAGTGCAGTTCTACTGCTGACTTCTATCAAAAGGAAGACAAATAACTGTCACTTAAAAGAATTTCAGACTCTAGGACTGACTAAATAATGTTTCAACTGACTAAAGAATGTTTCACTATCATGCAATGCACTCTGAAGACACTGCAAATAATACATTATTAAGCACACATTATGTGTATTGTGAATTTCAAAAATAACAATGTGCTACTCAAATGACACATCACAAATAGTGCTACACACATTAAACAATAAGCCATGCTAAAATCTTTGACAAAATGATACTACACTCAATGTGTTGTAATGTTATTAAACTAAATTTGCAAGTGTTTTTGATTAAAGCTGTTCACCTGTGTCACATTTTTCACAAAATGGTGTAGTGTTTCACAACGCATGCACACCAACTTGTCCCCAAGTAAAGTTCACAGCAGATGGGTTAATGACAGATGATGTAAATGAGATTGAGAGCACCTGCTAAAGACAGCTGGGTATTTCTAAGATGTGAGACTGGTTATTACAGCTGTAACCAGCTGGACTACGCTACATGTACATGTAAACAGAATGACAGCTGGTGTAGCAGTGCATATTGGAGCAGACACCAGCTAGAGTATCAATGATAGATCTGGTTATTGTCAGTCACTGTTATCACAAGTTTTGTGTTGTTTTATCATATCCGGTGCTAGAAACAGCATTCATGTTGGTGCATGGCTATGGAGTGAATTTGTACTAGTAAGATTGAGGATTTACAATAATGTAAATCCGTTAAATTCCACAAACCATCAGGGTAAACTACTAGGAAGATGGACACATTTCCGAAACGTTAAGATAGTAATGTAAACATTGGGTTTGAGGTGAGGAAAGTCTACTTTTGGGCTAGTGATCTAGCTGAACCAGAGGCAAAATACCTATCCAGTAAATCACAGTGCGATTAAAATATTACTGGATCAGCTAGAATCATTGTTTTCGAGCCTGATGAATGGAACTTGACAGCTTGAGAATAAGTAGGCTGACACAAAAGACCTTATAAAGGCACATAGACTCCATTCATCCAGCTGATATGTTATATCTTAGATTTATATATATGTATGGGAAGTTGACCATCTGGTGTATTAAAATATTAGCCAGCTGGAGTTATAGTCTACAAAGTGGAGTTATCTGACAGACAGCTGGCCTAGTGTTATAATACATCTACTGGGAACAGACCAGCTGGAGTAAGTTGATTGAGAGTGAACCAGCTGGAGTTATGTTAAATACAGCTGTTGTAAGTTGACAGGTAGAGCCAGCTGGTGTAATGTTACATTTACATCTACTGAACATTTATTTACACCAGCTGGAGTAATTGTGTTGTAATACCCATCGGCAGAAAGACATGAGCGACAATTCACCCAGCTGGGGTAAATGTTAGGACAGCATCTAATGGACTGATCGCGCCAGCTACAGTTAGTGCACCAGCGAGTGCGCGGCTGCTTGGTGCGGCCTGTATACCTTCTTCAGGGAGGAGACTAAGGCGTCGTGGTTTGGAGGCACGACGCGCGAAGAGGAGATTCTCATCTTCATCCGCATCGGAAGTCCTTCGCTCGTTGTCTTGGTTCATGTCGGATTCTGTGTCATTTGCGTCAGTGTCTGGTACAGCATGCGTGGCATAGATGACATGGGTTTATTAAAAAAATCACAACAAGAACATCAAGTCTGCCACCAGAAAACGTTTCACATAAGGTGTTTACAACAGACTGTTAAAGTGTGCAAAATACAAAGAAGTCAACAGATAACAGGAGAAAAACAGGAAAGTAAACAAACAAAGAAACAAATATTGAGGAGAAGGTAGAAAAGAAAAATAAAGTAGAGTCAGTATAAAAGTAAATATAAATGCAAGTTGAAACCATAAGAATAAACTAATTAGTCAATGCTTAATACAAGAAAATGATTTGTCGAAGATTACAGTTTCATTGTACAGGAAGTGAATAGAATTTTCTGAACTGTACATTAAAAAAGCGGCCTAATAGCTAACTTTAAGGTTTGTCCTATAAGAGCCTTAAGAACATCATAGATGTGCCAACAATACTGTTGCATAAAATATCATAAAAAGAGCAGTGAAATTACTATGAATTAAATCTATATCTAACATCTGGCATTCAACAAGCTGCCAAAGCAACGAAAAAAGTTAAGTGTATTTATATCTAGTCTGCATTATCTGCGAATTTCAGTTAGTAAAACAGCTTTGAAACGAAAACTAAATGAAGCAAAAGGTTAAATTTACATAGTGAACTTATTGAAAATGATCTCATTAGTTCTAAACATTTTCATAAAAAAAATCTTAATTTTGTTCCCTTTAATATTATATGCTTATTATAGCCATTAAGCATTATTAATAACGAAGAAAAGGCTAATATAATCAGACAACAAGAGAACTTTGAACTGCAAGAATTAAATGAATTAAGCAAAGACGAAAGGGAAAAGATTTTTAGATGAAATACATTTCATAGAAAAAAAAAATGTTGGCAAAAATTTTTCAAATGGGGAAATAACTCTGGTTAATGCAGCATTCAAACTTTTTATTGTTATCAGGTAAGGGGGGGACATATAAAATATTTTCAGACATATTTAAAACCTGTTCTTATTAAAGGAAATAACTTGGGACTGGATCAAAATGGCCTATAACAATGTAACAAAGTAGATATAAAAAGTAACTTGTGAGTTCAAATTTGCAAGAACACCGCCTAGTGTTAAATTACGAAACTACAGTGCATTTGACCCAGTTACCTGGTGGAGCCAGTGAGTCCACTGACGGTTTCTCGGGTTGTACAGTTGGCTCTGGAGGGGCCTCGACTGAACGCAAGAAATATTATCACATAATTGTGCTTTATATAAAGCCTGCTTTGGTATATAAGCTGTCGCGCGCCTGCCCGCGAGCGCATTTAGGGTTTGGTAGCTGATATTGCTGCGTAATGACTCACTGTTTGTAGGGTGCTACCATTAATTTGCCTCTTACAATTTCCCTCTTTTTGTCATACTGATGTAATCATTGTGAACTGATGCAATACATGGTACTGCCTCTGTTGTTATTGCCATTCTTCTGGATAACAAATGGACAGTCAGTTTTTATCATTTTGCTCAACGAAATTGGATATTGAAAGATTGTTGAGACTTCAAATGGATTGATAGGACGTATTCAATCATAAGGAATTTATCAGAAGAAGAGAAAGGTTTGCTTTTGAAAAGTGTTCGAAAGAGAGTCAAAGTAGATGAATAGATCAGAAGTAGCATACAGACAGATAGATGATAAAATAATAGCAAGTGCGCACATAGTAGATCATAATACAATGTAGGATATGAAATCACAAACAAGAGCTTTTACCCTCCTTTGTGATTCCTCAAAACTCAAACAAAGAATGTGATATGTACAATTATAAATGAATACAACTGTTACTTGTGTATATACATAGATCACAACACATTACATCCAAGAAATATAAAGCATTATAAATGATAAGCAAATTATCAAAGGCATGTAAAGGCTTGGCTGTTAGGCAATCTTAGACCTTACTCTCCAATTAAGCCTTATTCTTTCACAGGCATTAATGAATAAAATAAATTTGCAGAGAATCATTTATAAGAATGTTTTCTTGTAAGAAAAATAAATCTCAAATTACTAATGATTTACCTGCAAAAAAAACTTGAAAACAGACAAAGCTCACCTTTCTTTTCTTGTCCAGGGACACCTAAAGTATCTTTTTCTGGTTTCTCTGGTTTTTCAGGCAATTTAATCTCAGGTTTAGTGACGTCTTTTGAGGTGCGACGTGATCTGTCTATCGCGGTGCTTTCTCGTCGGCCCTTGTCGTCAGCCGTTCCAGAGTCACCTTGGTCAATGCTCGATGTTCTTCTTCCGAAGCCCTTAAGGGAAACTACCTCCTGAAAATTCCAGATGATGAATGTTAGTTCTGATTCTCAATGTAATTGAGCAATTTTTTATATTTATTCAATATTGATTCCCTAAACCTAGTCTTTGTTGAATGCTGTTGTACTGGTGAAACTACTAACAACCTTCTCACTGGCTCGATGTACAGACAAAACTTCTATTATAATCTATTCTATTCCATTCTATTCTATTCTATCCGCACAAAAAAAACGGCCTAGTAATTGAAGACACTGCTTTGTCATTGAGAACCTCGGATGTCATCATCGAGAAAATTCGAAGTGTGAACAGAAGGTTAGGTTAAAGCTACATCTCTTACACTGAAACAAAAACTTACATACACTAGCATCCAAGCAGTGCAATGCAATCATAGGATGGACAGGGCAGTAATTCACCCATTAACCATATGTTAACCGGAAGCGGAAAACTCTGCCTAAAGGTCACTTAGTACTCAGTGGCGGGATGGTAATTTGAGCCGCCAAACTATAACTATACTACCAAGAGAATTAATGAATTTATTCTTGACTAATGAAGATTTTACAATCTTTTCAAATGTCATAAGAACCAAATGTCCAAAGTCATCCACTATCTTTAATATGCAGCATTACATGGGCTAGAAATGCTAATCCTATAATCATTTTATATGATAATGTGAGATTAGTTGAAGAATCTCAAGAATATTCCAGCACCCTAAAAACATATTCACAAAAGTTGTAAAGAGAAAAATTGTGGAGAGACAGCAGTGCCTTGTTTTACACCTTTAGACAATCACTTGAAACTGCAAGATGTTATACAGGCGTACTGTATTTATTCACAACTTTTTTCTCTCTTAGTGTTTCATGGCTACCAGGCACAAGGAGTTGGCTTAGTGTGTAATTACAAGTGTGCTAAATTCACTAAATTCAAGACTTGGAACTGAACCCGGGTCCTCACATTGCTACAGGCAAACGGGCAGATGACATTACACTGGAAGAAGCTTAGTTGCTCTGTTTTAATACTCAAAATTGTACTGTTGTAAATGATCAATACATTTTGTCTGCATAATGGATATAGGTTCATGGCTACAATTCCAATGTAATAACACTAACTGAAACCTGTCAAATACAAAGCCAATACAACCTAATCACATCTATCATAAACGTTAAATACTTGTATACTGTCCCAGGCGAATATGCATACTCAGCAACTATCTTTCAGAGTTTAGCTACACTCTTCACTACTAGGGTGCTAGTAAAGTGCGTCTACAGACAGAAAATTACTCTGGTTTAATCATGACCTTCCCTGGTATGAGGTCTCATAAGTAGGCTTTTTAATTTGCTAGATGATATCCTTCTCATAAGGCCTTACAAGGTGTTCACTGTTAGATGCTCGACTGTATGATTAAACCTATTCATCTTAGCATACCAGCAGCATAGGCTCCCATAGGTTCCATACAAACATGCATGGGGTTATAAATAGATGCTCAGGAGCTGTACAGTGTACAGTACTCGCCAGCATTTTCAGCAGCTAGCCTCTGCAAACGCATCACACCCTGCACTGCAGTAGACTGCCCAAAGCATCAAATCATATTATTAACAACTTTCGTATATAAACATACTTTTTTATTGCACTTAAGACCGTTTCTTCAAGGGCACCAATACCTTGTGTCAATTATACATTACTTCATGAAATGCCAGTTGGGTGCAAATGTAATGGTAAAGCATCAATATATCTTGAGATTTTTCTCTGACTTTATTTCTAAGATATCAGTGTATCAATTAACGTCTCTGCCTATTTCTACAGCGGTTGTAATATATCTCTAAACCTGTTTTTAATCCTACCTAAATGATTCTGCTTTACCAAACCAAGAAGCATGACTAATTTACTGAACTTCGTCTAATTATTGATACTCACCGTGAGAAGTACACAACAATAACACAAAGTCCAAACAATGAACATTTGAAAACAGTGAAAAGAACATGTCTGAGTAAAAGTGACAGAAAGAAAATAGCATGCAAACTTGGTAAATCCATGCAAAAGAGATGTTGATAAATCAATAAGAAAATCGACATCAACACATCACAGATACTTCGAAAAAGACCAACGACAGCCTTTTATAGTGCAGAGGAATTCCAGAAGTTTCTTTAAGACAATGCAATTATGCATTTATTTTCTCTAAGACAATGCAATTATGCATTTATTTTCTCTAAGACAATGAAATTATGCATTTCTGGGCTATTAACATGGAGATCGAAAGATAGGAAAAGAGTAATAACTTTGATTGAGGAAGTACTGGAGAATTTCAATTGGTCGGATAGATAAAGTGAGGACAACTAAGAAATTCCAAAAATGATTCAGAAACACCCTTATTGAATGTGGGAGGACAGGCGGGGCAGTGGACAAGTAAAGAAATGCTTTTTTTTTCATTTGACACAAAAGATATAGAATGGTACCTTCTTCATCCAATGAAATCAATGATTCTTTGTATTAAAACTCACCACTCAATTTGAAACCTACAACTCTGTTAGTAATAACAATTATTTAAAGAAAAAGTTTAATTGAATAATTGAAAAAAAAAACAAAAAACAATAGTGCAAAAACCCAAGGAACTGCAATTAACCATAGTGCACACAACTGCAAATATTAACGAGTGCAATTGTTCATGAAATAGAAAAATAAATGAACATTTGCTATGGAAACAGAACTTTGTTGGGGACAAAATGCCCCAAAAAATCCTACCTCATCAGCTGCAGAAACCTCAGCTTTGTCGATGGGTTTTAGATCAACCTCTTGCTATATTACAAGATAAAGGAAATTTGTGTTACTTGAGGTACGAAGCGGGTACCTTGTGCAGCTAGCTTTGGAATTGCAGCAGAGCAGCTCCAGCGCGCAGGCGCCATGGTGTATTCAATTGCAATTGCTTCTGCTGTTTGATTGTGGTTGCAATTGTAGAATGTTGGTGCATTTCATGGTACAGCGCATTTGTTTTAACTGTCCTAATTAATAAGTAACGATCATGTTGTATAATGTCAATTATTTCAACATTAGAATGCCAGAGCGCAGCAGCAGTCATAGGCAGAGGGCAGCAGCAGTCGTGGCGGGAAGTTTAAAATAGTAAAATTATATTAATTACACCTGTGTCAATGAACGATGCTTTTTATACCTTATTTATGATATGCACTATCCAGTATCATTAGCGGAATTATTATTTGTGCCATAAGAAATTGCGAGACACAATTCAGACATAGTTCCCCATCTAAACTTTGATATAACGTAAAGGAAAATTTAAAGCATCACCGATGCAGACTATTTTAAATGAAATAAACGACAAAAATGAGCTACTTTAGGCATAAAGAAATAATAAAAACTGATGTTCAAAAATGAAAATAATGAAACTAAAACCCTATATTTGTGATAATAAAAAGTTGTAAGTGACATTTTCTTGTTGCATGTGGTTATAGACATTGAAGCAGGCTGTATGAGCAATTTGCATAAGTGTGAGTTCATGTAGTATTTATGTCGCATAAGTTTTATCGATGTCACCATTTTATTGCCTGGACCAATTAGCGTTGGTTTCGACAATAAAGCAGACAAGCATGCGCGTACAGTAATATACAGCATGAGCATTATGAAATGTTACATTAAGGACATAGAACATATATTTTTTGAGTTTCAGAGAAAACAAAACTAATGAAATTAAAAAAGAGTATCGTTCAGTAAAGCAAATGTCTACAGTATGCAAGAAGGTTTATATAGTGCTGCAAGTTCGATAGAGCATGTATTCATTATAATAAGGTCATTATTAATAAAAGAGGGTCTCATATAAATAGTTCAGAAAATAGCATACAATATGATATACTTGTTGTGAGATAGGTATAGGGTTGACAGATTTGTACAGTTGTTAGAATATATTGTATATTTATTTTTATAAAGTAATAAATAAGTTGTACTTACTGGACCTTCGTCTGTTGCTTTTGCTTTTTGTTTTGGTTTGGCAAACTTCAATTCTTTTTTCACTGAAATAGTCAAAGACATGTTTTGTCAAACTTTAACTTGCAACAGACATTGTTGAAGGTCTAATAATAAAAATTCTGTGAAACATTTGATTTAGGTTTTAGAAAAATAACCAAAAATTTCTAACTTTCCTATTACAATTCTAACTGTACTGTATATTCTTGAGAGGATAGCATTGATAATGACAATTATAAGTTAATAAAATCATACTTTTCTGGACATTTTATCTATATTAAGCAAAACGTAGTGGCATAAATACTTACAAACAACATCAACTCGGAAAACCTGGGTTGCTTCACCGAATTTGTTGGTGGCCTCAACTTTGTATTCACCGTCGTCTTCAGCACTGGCGTCAAGAAGTGCGAACTTAGCTTCTCCTCTAATAAATTTGATGGTACAAGTTCTTGATGACTTGATCTTAATGTTGTTCCTAAACCATGCGACTGTGATAGGAGCTGCTCCCTTGATGTTTACGCGGACATCGGTTGCTGATCCCTCATCAACACTCTGGGATAAATAGGAAAAGAATTATCATATATTCAAGTTTGTTACTGACAGCAAAGGCCACAATGGCTATAATATATAATTCTGTGTAATACCCATATCACCTACAATCAGTCATATTGAATTAGAGTGCCATACAAGTACATGACTAGTAAAGTAACAAATGTCCACTTGTTTGGAGCAGCAAAAAATGGCCCGAAATATTACTTAGTCTACTCTATAAAAACCCCACTAAGTTCCAATTAACTTTAAGTTTTCTGTCTTCTCCATAGTATTTTTTTGCCATCTTCACTAGAAGCAGCTAAATTACAATGCAGAATATAGAAAAATTCAAGTTGACTGTTACGAAGTAGTATCTGCACGAAGAATATATATAGGGCCTAGTGTAGATCCCTGTAGAATAGAATGTATGCAGATAAAAATTGGAGATTCAACGTATTGATTTTGATTTTCTGTCTGTTGTGTGTTGCGAATGTTGTTTATGGAAAATATCAGTTGGACATTTATATTTGGCTCATACTATAATCATTGTGACTTTCTTTACAGTAGTAGGAAAGACTGCAACTGTTCAGTTATGACTATTTAGAAACATGCACTTTCCATCACAATGAGCCTTACAATTTACCTGTTTATAAAATGTTTAATGTATACATTAATACCATTGCTTGTGGAGCAAGACTTGTCGAATAAATCTGAACACTCACTGTTATTAAATTACAAGATTATCATAAAAGAAGTATCCTTACCAGATTTGCATATTTAAGAAACAACACAGAACTATAAGATATTCTTAATTCAAATAAGAAATTCAGTATACATGCAACCATTTTCTAAAACCAACCATTATCAGAACCTGACAAAAGAACAATGCTTGGCTGTAAATGATTGGGAAATATGGCATATATGCCCTTACAGACTCATCAGAATTCAACAATCATCTAGACAGTAAGATTGCATAAAAATGCTAAATATTAAAAATGCCTCAATAAAACACCGGAGCTTATCCAGAAAATAATTAATATCAATTAAAGAAGTCCCAATTAAATAAATTCCAGACACTTCCAAAGATGAGAAGTTTAGCCGGAAATTACAGACATGGTCGCCATTTGTAGACATAGAGGGAGCCACCCTCAATCTAAAATAGAACTAATGGTGCATCAAGGAGCTATTTATATAACATAGTAAAAGTATGCACAGTTTAACGTAATGTTAATCAGAGTAACAACAGTGATAATGGCTATAGAAGAGACAGAATCACTGACTGGGCAAAATGTTGTTGCATAATACCCACACCTAAACCAGTTTATCCCTATGGACATTGCGAGACAGATGACATCACTATTATGAACAGGTGTTAGAAGTATTGTCACAGTGAATGTGAGGTTAAAGAGGAATCTTACCCCAAAGTTCTACCAATTCGAATTCAGTACACAGATTGTGAAGAGTATATATAGGGCCTAGTATAGATCCCTGTAGTATGCAGCAGCACCGGGTACATTGGATAATGTTGCAAAATAAAGGTTATAGAAGTAACCAATATGTTTGTGAAAAACATTCCTGGGTTCACCCAAATTGTGGGTTTATATGAATGACCTTGAATATTCTATTGGATAGGTATAATGGAAGGTACATGAACTGAAATGGCAGGACTGATCTTTGAGGTATGCAAGAATTTTGGGGATGCGGGTAAGATTGAGATATTGAAATTGTCAAATACTTAGCATATTATTATTCAGTGACATTTAAACGATCAATTTTGCACGAAGACATTAGTGATAGGTTTGGTGAAATGGAGTAAAACAGGGAGAAAGACTGTGACCTACCTGTGTTAAGGAGTGACCGGCATGGCACAAGGATGGCTTGGAGATGTTACCTCAGAGCTCCCCCAGCAATGAGCTGAGAAGTTAGGGCCCAATTCAGGCTAGCGCGCTGGGTAGCAACCAACCAAGGCCAGTAGCAGAAGTTAAGGGGGGGTCAAAATGGCAGGAGAGCACAAGGGGGGTCATAAGAATGAGTAGGATTAGCCAATCAGATTTTAGTTCCCACCCCTTGGCCCCAAAATTGAACTGAGAGGAAGTCTGAGCATGGACGTATTAAGTTTCTCCTCTGAATTCTCCAAGCTTCATATATAAAATTGGGCTTGGGGTGCCGGGAGCATGCTCCCTTGAGCTCAGTGACATCACTGCTCAAAATGCCAGCTCCAGTTGAAGGCAGGACTCCGAGCAATCCTGACCAACAGCAAGCAAGGAAAGACGAAGGACAATGGGTGAGCTATATGAACACTTTTGTTAAACTGAATTTTCTGGTTGCATTGTCATTGCTGGACTGTGTCATTGTGTTATGACATTATCTGCTGAGGTTTTTATTCAAGATATTTTCTTTGCAGAAGAAAATGTCAGAATCACGAATCTACAATGGATTCTGCAACTTTTGAGATTTGAATTCATTCCATCGAAAAACAACCTAGAAAATGGCATAACTTAAGCTGCACTCAATGAAGGGGCTATAAGAACTTTAATTTCAGACGACAAAGATATATTGGACTTCTCCATTGAGCCAGACTGGAAGCCAAAATGACTATCAAACCAAAAATGAAGATGTGCTCAGCGACACCAGACATTCATAGACTATGTGTCATCTACAATTAAGAGAAGAAACAAAAGGGACACACAGCCATATTGAAAATGAGCTCCAGAACATGGCTGTTTACAAAATGTTTCTGCCATTTGAAGCAACATCAACACTAGAAATGACATTTCAAAACTCATGAACAAAACGCCAATGGAACGAACCATAAACATTGAAAAGTCTTGTCTTTCAATAAACCAGACACAATAATGAAAAGAAAACCATGACAACAGACATTTTCTCAAGAACCATCAACATAATACCATCTAAAGACAAAAACGCAGCTTCTGTGTGGAAATTATCAGATTCACCAATGAACAAGCCAGACTACGAAAACCAAGTTATTGGATCAGATGGTAAGTCTATTATTCTATCTATTCGTCTGTTTCCTCTGGTTGCTAGGTCGGTTGCTATGGTTGCTATGGCAATCATATACACAAACTAAACATGCGTGTCGTTGAAGCAAAGGTTAGAGACTGTGCCATTTTGTGTGCTTGGGTTAGTATTGCAATTGAAATACATATTCAAAATTTCTGACTAATAATCTGCGTAGGCCTATTACTGTTGCTATAGCAAGAGCAAATCCATGATTCAATGGACGCATCAGACAGAGTGAATTACTTCTAGTTAAGGGTTGCTATAACTGATATACTGAATGACATTTATACTTATTTTGTTTGGATGGTTGAGATAAGAGCTCTAACTGATTACAATCTTACATTATATACATCTATTTTAATCTATTCCTTTGTAAAGCGCCTTTGAATTTTAAACTTCTTTAATTGATACTGGCGCTATATAAATGTTTTATTTAATAATAATAATAAAAATAATAATATAACATAATATTACATAATATTACATTATATGCTGTGCATTAAGGAATAGTTCAATGACATTTAAAACAAGCCCAATTACCCCTCCGCTCAAGTATATCATCAATAATTAACTGTTTTATATAGAAATTATCGAGTGCAAAAGAGTTTATAGCCAGAAATTGTCATAATTATAATAACTATAATATCGCTTAATTAATATATAATATATAGGCCAAGTCGGAACAGACCGTTAGTAAGTTTCTCAGTCTAAGCAAGAAACCGCTTCTAAAATATGGAATAATAACCACTTTGGTTGCCAGCCAACCAACATACCAATAACCTGAAAAAATATTGATAAAACGAGAAATAATTACCACATGCCCCATTATACATATTATTTCCAAGAAAAGGTCCAACAACAAAGAAAGGCTTATTGTTTACAGGTTTCTGAGAGGTATTTGGACATAATTAACATCCTGGTACCTAGTGTTTATTCTTGCCTGTTAATTGTTTGGACTGAGGATAATTTAAAACATTCTTGCATGAACTGATGATCTGCCAAGGACGCCTGGATGAACTAGGTATAAGTTATATATGTTAACCAAAAGGTGAGAGCAAGTAGAGCACTCCTTTAAAACTTGGTAAGTTCACCAAGTATAAGTGCAACATGGAACTTAACAACCAAGAACTCCCTTGAGTGTCACTGAAAAGCTTGTATACTGAGATGTTTTTAGTCATTAATATATTTTTGTAGTCATTTACTTATTTGATCTGCTATTAAACATAATAATAACAGTGTTGAGTGATATGGTCTCTGATATAACTGAATAAATGATAATTAATGAATAACCGGGCTAAATTAAGCTACCCTTCATCCTGACCTCTATGTGGAGCGTCATTTTTAAACTTTTCTAGCAACTAGAACAAAATGACCCCCATTATTTCCTTTTAGAGATGAAACCAGATTGTGAATTGAGAATTATATCCAAGTTGCTTAAGAGTACTCATGGCGTTGGCATTTGGGACTAAAGTTACTTTCTGCTCAATGCTGTTTGATGTAAAAGACCCAACCAACCAAATTGTATCGCTATATCTTAGCTACAATAAATTATAATGACCTCATGAAAATATTCCATTACAATGTCAGAGCCTCCATTGAATATGTATTTGCCAGCATGTGATCCCAAGTCTAGATGGTCTTAATTGAGAGGCTCTACTTTACAACTGGAAGATTAATCAGGAAATAACAGAAATAATATAACATAAATAGTTGCCACACCCATGCTATCGAGTGATAAATTAGATACTTTGTAAATAACCCCAAATGACATGATAATAATAATGAGATATTACGAGACCAAAGAAATTTCTGCTAGCATTAGATCATTTCCATTGACAGTTAACATGTATTCAATGAGGGGTTCATAATGCAATAGTATAGAAAATATTAACTGTAGTTAAGATCATACTGACCATTGGCATATATATAACTGAATTTTTGAAGCTAATTATATCAGTCAGATAGAGGTGTGACCAAAGTAACGATGAGATGACAAGCCACATCATCTTATACTATAATCATATTCAGAATCTTTGACTTGCTTCAGCACACACTTATAGCAATTATTTTTCGTGTTTATCACATATTGTCTTCATTCAGTGCTATATCTACTACTATATCTGCTCATACACATATGCGATCTAGTCTACCAATTAAACTAGGACCTAATATCTTCTTCGAACGATAAGCAGACGTTGGGCAGTCCATTGATAAGTTACCATTACTACAATTTTCATAGAAGTTAGAACTCAGCAAAATTTAGACTGTTATATTCTACAAATATCTAGCCACAAATCCATCATGCATGGTTGTATGCCTATGATAATCAGGTCATTCATTATCACACTCTGGGCATCTACCCTATAGGTATCTTGGTGACCTCATTCCACTCTCATATCTCTGCTTCCAAATTTCTTTGAGTTCTCAGACTGAAATCAATGCCAGGTGTAATCCGCTAGACCTTTGAAGGTAAATAATTGACTTGTGAACATATAAATCAGCTCATAAATTCGATTTTTCACTTTGCTTGTCACTCACTGACTACATCCATTAGATAAGCAGCGGAATGTGAAATTCAGGCTCCAAAGATGTTCAATGCTGGAAGGCACTTTTTTTTAAAGCAAAAAGGATCTAACACAAAATTCAGAGAAAGTGAAGAAGCTAAAACAAATTCACTTGTAATTATTTAGGTTTTTCTTTGTTTCCTGTCAAAAATGGTTAATATTTTCAGTCTCAATTTGTGATATGCTTCAACCTATTATCGAAATAAATAGAAATATAAAATACTTGCATCAAACACTGATAATCTCCATTGAATTTAACAAACTTGCCGTTTTATGAAGTTTGTTTTGTAGTACTTTGCTCCTGTCATAAATCAGAAGTTGCACAACACAAACATTACACATTCTTCATCTAGCACAATGAAACTTTGGGATAAGTGTTTGCATTTTCCTGTAAAAGGTGACTATACGCACCCCTGGTGGGAAAATGATGAGGTTGATCCAAGGGATGGATCATTGAAAAGGGTAAAGGAATACTGGAATAACATTTGCGAAGATTACTGAGTGTACAGTTTATTTTAGAAGCAATGTTTAGCTTAAGGACTGTTAATACCCCTCGCTGCCAGCTGCTAACTAATCCAGCTATCCAAATCTATGCCTTAAGTTCGAAACAATAAAATCCTATAAAAAGCGAGTGATGACTTCATAACAATTAAAAAAATCTAATTAATTTTAACCACATATTATGCAATTAGCTTATATGTTGGCCCATATTCTGTGCTTTGTTTTAATAACCAATGCATGGACATCTTTAAGCTTAGGGTAAGCCAGCCAAAAAAATGCCTAAAGATGGGGATGGATAGTTCTGGACAGATGCGGCTTCTGGTTGCTCTGTTTGATTTTAGCTCTTTTTTTTTTTTGTTGGTCGGCAAGGTCAAAAGTTCATGAAACAAAGACTCAAGCAGCCAGCAATGCAATAGTTCTTTGAAGGGCTACCTCACGTTTGTGCACACTCAGCACCCTGACTGCATGAACACAAACAATAGATATTTACGAGCTAAACAACAACAAAAAAAGCCGGAGGAAGACCACCTCTTTGCTATACCCAAATACCCGAAGTATGCTTGTATGCAAGGATTCAGGTCATTGAAGTTTTCTATTGGTAAACCTTCAGGAATATATGCTGACAGTTTGCAGCATAAAGAACAACTTGATGAAAGCTTAGCAACTGGTTTGCTCAAACTAAAAGAAAGGAAATACGTTTGTAGCATTGTACAGAGGTCGGGGCATGTCTCTTCCTTGTTTTCTGGCAATTTGCTAGACATTTTATTGCTCGTGGCATTTTCTTATGGCTATTTTTCATTCTCAGCAGTCAAACATTGTTCACCATCCTGGTGATACTTACACGAACTTGTCAGCCAAAAGCTTTATAGGTTGTGTTTTATTGTTATTTATATAACCACCAACTGTAAATAAAATGTATCTTATCTTATCTTACTGTGTGCAGTGACAACTATATAAGAATACACAGGCCAACTCTTGATAAGACGACTTCTCCATTTATCCACCTATTGACCCAACCTAAACTCCCAACCATTGGGTCCAGGGTTCAATACCTGATGAGGCCAAAGTCGGATGGCTGTTTCATCCATCATCTCATTGCCATGGTCTTTGCCTGTCCTAATTAGCCCATCAGGTGCAGAAATACAGGACGTAAAAGCCTTAATCCACCCACCACCGCCACCCAACCTAATATGACTCTTAACATTTTGTAATAAAGTAATCCAGTTCTATGATGCGCTATCATTATCATCTTAACAAATCTGATTAAAACGTCTGAGGGGCGAAGAAAAATATATTTAAAGATGTTACATGACCGAATAGCTAATAATAGGCAAGAAACCGTTGTCGATATCTGCATGCAGGTCCCAAGTGGCCCCAAAATATAAATCTTTATATATTACAAAACACAAATGTTACCTAGGATATCAGTGAGATATACACATAGACAGACAGACAGGACTAGGGTTGAGAATTTGGGAGGTAAAACGTACAGGAAATGTCTAGTCAGATAACAGGCTGCAGACAACATTATCCTCACGTACAAATGTCAATATTGTAGATAGATATAATGCCTGGTTAGCTGCCATGTTGTATGCTTTGGTTTTTATGCAAGTTAAGTCATTTCGTATAACTGTTCGTTTGTCATTATATTTTTCTGGTTAGCTATCTTCGACCTGTAACATCTTAATGGTGTGTTTTCAATAGGGATAAAAATGTATGCTAATGCGTTAAATTCATGCATCATATATAGATTGTAGAATGAAAATGTCAATTTCTGGAGTTTTTCTTCTATACTATGTCAAGATTGTCAGTGGATACTATGGATATGATATTTTGCATGTAGATCTTAGACTCCCTACATTTGTGGCTAGGAAATCACTATAAAATAGAAACATTAGCCAGGTGAATTTCATTAATATATTCGAGCAAAGATTGAAAATAATGGAATATTTCAATATTGTTCCATCTTTCTTATTGATAACATAAGCCTTCAAAGTTGGGCATCACAGCTCACATATGCTGGGTAGTAAAACATTATTTATTTTATTGGGGTTAGATGGAAAACATTATCAAAGTCATGTGCTTTTTAACACAACTTCAAAGCTCCTAGGCTGGAGAATCTTGCATAGATGTGCAGAAACAGTAGGTCTTATATTTATGCATGTTTATTGTTATTAGAGATGAGCTTATTATTATTAGACTAAGTTTATCACAGATTTACAGGGATATCATAGACGCGTCTACTCCAGCAGACATCTTCATACTGTTGCTCAGCAATCACATAGGACCAGGTTATTTTTTTGCACTTGGGTTTTTATCTTTTGTATTTCTATAAACATAGTGACATTTTCATCCTATGGTCTGGCTATCTATGTTGTCTGTCTGTCTATTTTCTGTATTAGATATTTGGAAGTGCTACAAGAACATTGCATATCAACTCATTTTTCCTGTCATTTCCTGACACACATTAATTGATGAAAAATTGCAAATAAAACTAAATATTTTAAGCACCATTTCAATATGCATATAGTCTCACTCTGAATTATGTAATGGACATATTTAAACACCATTGGCTGACCAGTTTCAGGTGCATTCAAGACTTCTGGTAACTCAAGTAAAATATCTAATATGAGGAATGTATCAAACATTTGTGTAAAGTACCATCAGCAGGTATAATCTAAACACTTCAGGTCCTTGAGTAAGATTGATTTAGTTCTTAAAAGCTTCCATTTTCCTGTACTTTTAGTCTCTTACAAAACCTGCAAATGTGGCTCTGATACTTTTGAAAACCTGAGCTGATATTCAGCCAAAAGAATAGATGGATGTCAGAAAGGTAGAGCCTGGACACGAAATATGGGCCAGTTGCAGAAACATGAGTTTCAAGTTTTGCTGACTGCCAGTGTTTTCTCTAGCAAGGTAGTCTTTAGCTTCTGTATGTGATCTCTGTTGTTACATCCTTTCTTTTATTTTATTTCTTTCTTTCTTATGTTTTTTTTCTTCTCTATCTACACTTGCTGCACTTGGCCTATGCTTAATGTCTTGCATACAACCAAATGTTCATTATTAGCCTTTTTCACACAGAAAGATACAGGAACAGGCTAACCTAGGACAATACTTCACAGAAGCAAGCACGATGGTGTACACATTGCCTATGATAATAAGTCGAGGCGTGTGTGTGTGTGTGTGTTTAGGGCTTTATGTCCTGTATTTCTGCACCAGTTGGGCTAATTAGGATGGGCAGAGACCATTGCAATGAGATGAAGGAGGAAACAGCCATCCAACTTGGGCTCGACCGGGAATCGAACCCGGGACCCAGCGGTTGGAAGCCCAGAGCACTGCCTCTGAGCTAGGCCCCCGCCCCGTAATAATAAGTCAAGGCCAAATTATAAATGTATAGGCTGGTGGTATGTTAGGAATTATGATTATGGGATGCACATTGTTTTAACAGAGAGCAATACGATAGATAGATAGATAGATAGATAGATAGATAGATAGATAGATAGACAGACAGATAAGTTAACTGGGTAAGAAAGTTCATAGATAGAAAGGTAGACCTACAGGCATTAAAGTACCAGTAGGTAGATACATTTTAGGTAGGTAGATAGGTACAATAATACCAATAATACTTGCTGGCTCAAGTAGGTACATATTGGTAGGATAGTAGGTAGGAAGTTAGGTAGATAGATACAGTATGTAGGTGAGAACATGGCCAAATGTGCCAAACGCATTGAAAATGCACGTGGCACATTTGGCTATGTAGGTAGGTGGTTAGTTAGGTGGCTAGGTAGGTATGTAGGTGGGTAGGTTGATAGATCGATATGAAGGTAAGTAGGCACTTGAATTGAGTAACCCTAAACTATAGCCAACCCTGACTACCAACATTTCTACTCTGGCAATCATACAGCCATACACAGAAACATCAGGTCTGCTCAGCCTGGTTATCCTTTCACAATACTGCTGACTGACCATTGTCCATTGTTTACTCGGTTTGTTTACAAATTCTCTTCTTTTCCAAATATTTTCTTACACCTGGCCAATTATGTAATGGTCAGCAAAACATGGTATGGCCAAGTTTTCAGTGCAGGAAAAGTATGGGAACTACACCTTCTCCTTGAGGCTGGTGCATATGTTTTGAGATAACAAGAGATCAATGTCCCAGATGCAGATTAACTTAACAGGGTTCTGGTGGGTAACATTACTAAGGTGCATTATGAAGACAACCATATCCTTCTGTGCAATCATGATTTAATATTGATTGACTTTCTATATATTCATGTATTCATTGCATGCAATTAAATAGTGACTAGATTAAAAATAACTTTCTGCATACATTCTGTTGTAGTATTTTCATTGTAGCGTCTCAGCGACTATTAATACCTAGACTGGCTCGATGTTACTGGTCTGATGCTGACCCATCTCATATGATCAGCTTCCAGAGGCAGATATAATGATGAGATGATTATGCTTGGCGTCCACACCATGTTACATATTTACCCAATGGGTGGGGTCTGTTACTTGACTCAGTATAGACACCGAGTACAAGGCACCAATTTTGGCATCTCATGCGATTGACATCCAGCCGAGATGTAGCTCATGAAGAGTGCACTATACCGGATCTAACCCGGGACCTTCAGCATACATGTAACTGGCCAGTGTGAAATTGGCAGATGCCTTACCTAAAGGCAACCCAGTGCATTAAAACTCTTAAATATCAAACTAGCCATTTATCAATATATCTAGTTTCATCACACACGATTACATCACTACATTACACATGAAGACATCTATCCATCATGTTTTGATGTGTAACAACTGATGTTTGGAAAACACAGGCTCCATTTCTCGAATACCCCAATGGCAGTATATCAGGGGGAGAAGGTGAATCCCAAATGTCACACCCCATGAACAGTAGCCAGGTGAGCAGCCCTGACCTTTCCAGGTCACCACTTTGACCTACTTTAGGGGGGTAACTAGAATCTCAGGTGCTGCTGCAGTCACTAGCAGTTTGTGTAGCAAAGGTATAATGAAAACTTAGACATTAAAAATTGGACAAGCATTGATAATTGAATACTTTGATTTGAGATAATTAACCAATGATTTTTTTTTCTCCAAATAAACTTATTATATACAAATTCGGTAGAGACCTGATAGTGTAATCCAAAATAAATGTCCACTATGGATATACATCATACCAAAGTCTTTAAAATGATATTTCTTTGCCATTATCTTATTATTATGGCCATTTGTTTATGGTCTCAGAGAAGCAACAAAAATTACAATGGACAATATAGAACAAATCTGAGTATTTGGTTCCCAGACCTGTTTTTATCAGCGAGAAAGTTGGGCTTTGACTTGTTGCTAAAATGTTGGTTCATTTTGCTCTGCTCCATGCCACTAATGGCACAATGATTATTATTACTTCCCTATTAATGTGTGTGTTGGCATGACAAGTATAAGATCCCACAAGGCATCTACGTAGGAAATGGTGTCGATTTAATGTTATACAGCTCATCATTACGTTTGCCTCTAGTAACTGACCAGATATAACAACGAACAAAACAGCTACATTTTTCTTACTAGATATAACCACATACATTAACTCTTCAAATGTTTACGAAAAGTTTGAAGAAAAAAAAAAACTGTGATAAATCTATCAACAATGGTGGTAATATAAATCTTTTTGTTTCTTATGTAAAGCTCTGAGCCTGCACCTGATGGTAATAAAGATTCTAGGAGCACGGTTGCCAAGGAGTAGCTTCCACCGTTGCTAGGGCCTAGCAACAGTAGCAGATGTAAGCGATATATCTTCTGTCAGTCTTTAGAGTGATAAAAATCAAGATATAAAAGACTTGAAATAAAAAAGAAAATAATATATTTCTATTCAATTGTTTATATAATAATATATATATATATGAGGAAATTAACTGTACTCAGCTCATTAAATTACTACTTTTTTCCTTCATTTGAAGTCAATCATGAATTTGCTCTGATGCCAGTATTTTATGATTTTATTGACTTACTAGATGATTCTGTATGCTTTTCATTGACTTTTCTGATAACTTATTCATAATTTAAGAATAAGAAAACGTTATAATTTATCCCTTATCACTGTTAAATGCTAAGAGCTAGTTGGCTGGTACATATTGGCATATCTGGAAAGACTATTTGCTCTCTTGCAATATTTATCAGCGTCTTCATTTACCTCCTTGAAATTCGTATATTTTATATTTCCAAAATATCACTTGGCATAATTATATTGATAACTCAGTAAAATGAGGTGATTTGCTGCCACTATATCACTAGTACAACTCTTAGACATATTCTCAGACTAAAAGTTTTGCAATTCAGTACATTTATTATTGCCTTGAAAAGATGCCTCACATATACTGTACATCCTTCAGATATTTTCATGAAGTACATGTTCTATTTATATATATCGTCCTTAAGATTTTCCATGCTAGAGCATCTTCTAGCCTCAGGCATGGAGTAGCAAGGCGTAGCATTTCACAAAGTGTTTATTAACAAAAAATGATGTACTTGTTTGAACTACTACTAGGCCTATGATTTGGTAAAGGTCAGTGCTCATAAATGAGTTAGCATCTGAATTGCAGCTCATGTGGACTAGGAAGATTCAATGAGTAGAGAACAAGGATTAGAATTCCGCTAGGTGGTGCTGCTTAGAAGAGTGGTACTAGTGGCGACCTCAAGTGTACCTTGCCGATTCAGCAACTTTGTTTCCAGAGCAGAGCATTATTATTCAAGTCGATTTGTAATAATATGTTGTCGTATTTGTCTAAAACTGACATAAATGAACAAAAAAAACAAGAAATTAATAATTTTAAAAAAAGAAAAGAAAAACTTTGCCAATATTTCCGCTGAACTTTTCCCTGAAGATCAATTTAGAATTCTAGTAAAAATGTGTGATAAAAATGTTTTGCCTAAAATTCTGACCACATATTAATCCATTCCAAAGCATTTTCACTCAACACACTCCAGCACAGGTACCTATCCTGCGTGACTCAACAGCAAACCCATAATCAATGCAAAAATGATCAAAAACTCGAAGGGATCTTTCGAAAAAAATTCCATGAACAAGAATTGCTGAAAAATAACGTCAAATATCAAACCGTACAAACCGTTTCATTGAAAACCATTGAAAGAGCAAGAGAACGACACGCATCAAACTTGAAACCTAAACCAACAGGGGAAAAGGAAAACAGTGCAAAATAACCTAACCTGAAATTAAAATGCTTCAAGTGCATTGGAATCACCGAAATTCGCCAATCAGGAAAATATTTGCTTCACCCAGAAAATTCTACGCTTAAAAATTTTCGTTGGACTTCCATAAATTAAAACATTGCTAATATCATACACATTTAGTAACGCAATAAAAATTCTGGTTACAAACAATTAAATCTACCTTATTTATGGGCAATTATTGTTGGTGACAAACGTTGCTGAATGTCGAATTTCGCTGAGTCTGAGTGAACAAGTAATAAAATTATTATCACTCAATATTACTTACAATATCCTCCAACTTGGTAGCGAAGACTGGTCCGTCTGCTTTGGGTTCTTCTTTTTTGGGCTCTTCCTTCTTTGCCCCTTTTTTCAAAGGAGGTTTCTTCGCATCTGCTTTCTTCGCCTCTGCTTTCTTGGTTTCTTCAGCTTTGATCTTTTCTTCCTCAACTTTCTTCTTTTCCGCTTCAGCTTTTGTCTTTTCTTCAGCTGTCTTCTTTTCAGCTTCAGCTTTCTTCTTTTCTTCAGCTGTCTTCTTTTCAGCTTCGACTTTCTTCTTTTCTTCCTCAACTTTCTTCTTTTCTGCTTCAGCTTTCTTCTTTACTTCAGCTGTCTTCTTTTCAGCTTCGGCTTTCTTCTTTTCTTCAGCTGTCTTCTTTTCAGCTTCGGCTTTCTTCTTTTCTTCAGCTGTCTTCTTTTCAGCTTCGGCTTTCTTATTTTCTTCCTCAGCTTTCTTCTTTTCCGCTGCAACTTTCTTCTTTTCTTCTGCTGTCTTCTTTTCAGCTTCGGCTTTCTTCTTTTCTTCCTCAGCTTTCTTCTTTTCTTCAGCAGCTTTCTTTTCTTTATCAGCTTTCTTCTTTTCTTCATCAGCTTTCTTCTTTTCTTCTTCCTTCTTTGCAGCAGCTGCTTTCTTATCGTCCTTCTTTTCTTCCTCTTTTTTCTCTTCTTTTGGTGCTATTGACATAAGAATACAAATATCATACATCGACTAATTTTCACATGATAGTATGAGGATACATATTTGAACATACATTTTATAACATTTACCAAGAATGTTCTTATGTTTTTTTGTTACAATCTAAAACCTTAAGATATCCTATGTATCAGAACATTATGGATTATGATACATACTATATGTATACGGTCTAATAACTAAGTTGTTGCTCAATTTTGTGAAAATTGGCAATGACATCACTGGTGTTTGTGATCTTTTACATGGAGAACTGCATGATGCTGCCACCTGTAGTTTTTTTAACACACTGAAACAACTCCCTCTCCTAGCACAAAATATCTTGACAATTCCAACCAATTCTGAGGTCTCTTTTTATACTTTAATACATTTTGACAGTTCGCAGTTTTTCTTTATCAATATTGTAATAAATAACCTAGTATCACAGGTTGAGCAAGGGCCTACTTTCCATATGCTTAACTTCTAAATTATCTATTCGAACCCTGTAACAATGGGGTGACAGCAATCGGGACATAATTCTCGTGTGCTTCACTCAATTGCATTATGGGCCTTATTGACTATTGAGGTTCATTTGCATAATCATGCCAGAATAAATAACCAATGCTTACCATCTACTTTAAATAATTTGGTAATTTCTCCAGCTTCATTCTTTATTATGCATTTGTATTCTCCACTTTGGGATGCAGTTAGCTGGAAATAACAAAGAAATATTAGTTAATCCAAGAAATCGACAGCAAAAAGAGCTAATTTACATCTCCACAGAGCGACTGGATATGACTGGAGTATAATTTTCAAATTGGTATTAAGGGTTACATGCTAGAAATGTTTTCCACATTCCAGTTAAATTATTTCAGCCTTAACCTTTCATGACAGGTCATACCAGCTTCATTAGTTATATTGATGTTTGTAACACCATAACAAAAAGTTGGTTATATCTTGGGATAAAGTCTAGGTAGAAGTTTTCTTACGTTGGAGCTGTATGATAGGTCTTCATGCAAATATTATTACCAAAAATATCAATAATTCTTAATAAAGAACTTTAGAACTTTATTCATCACATATCATTATCATTAACATTATCATCAAGAGAGAGAGAGAGAGAGAGAGAGAAAAAAAAAGAGGGGAGGTGGCATGGTGATGTACCAAAATTATCAATAAATTCTTAAGAGTAGATACTTACATCATTAATCTGGTACTCAAGCCAGTAACCCTCTCCTTCCTGCTTACTGCTGTAGGAATACTGGCCACTCATTTTCACTGTCTTGTTTTGGAAGGAGAGAACACATGATGGCTGTACCATCGTAATGACAAAAATGCGAATGATGACAACTCTCGTAGATTTAAAGATAACCTGGGGTTCTGATTTTACTGCTGGAGCTACCACCCTGAAATGCACAAAAATAACTTCATTAAGTTATTCAATTTATGATATTGTTGTTTGTGTGTTGAGCTAGGACACACTAGTTCGTGGGAGAGGTCTCCATCCAAATTATTCATAGTCACTTTAGTCAGCTGTAAAGATTCAGACCTGTCTTCATGAATATGTTTTAGCAAGTGAAAATTTTAAGAAAAACACTCTTAAACCAGTCCCTTCACATAGAAAAAAAATACAATAAAAAACAAAAACAAAAAACAACCGGAAATGCATTGATTCTCAACAAGTTAATAGGTTAAATTCGAAATATTCTTGTGTTCATATTCCTAATTATGCCATACATGTAAATATTTAGATGAATTCATGCAAAAAAAGACCTCTTTATTGAAACAAATTCTGAGCAAATACAAACAAGAAGTTCACACTTCAAACGGTGTAGTCAGTTAACTTGGATAGCCACACAAGTCAGTCAGTACTCAGGCACTAAGAGGTTTCCATAAAAGAAAAAACAAGAATGTTTTCCTTTCCCAGTTCTATGTTTCACTATGCCTTGGAGGTACTTCTAGGGATTTCTTTACCCCTCTTGGCATTGATGGAGATCTTACATAACTAACAATTTCCGGGATGCCACAACAGTTTGTAATGATGAGACAGATTCAGCTGTTAGATCAGTCATGTTTGGTTGTCATCTTTCCCGCTAGAGGGATGGTGTACTGGCTACCAATGTACTGGTGGCTCCTCTGGGTGGCAGAAAGGTATATCCCTGGGAAGTGGATCTTATGGCTTCTGTCTTACTAAGTGTGAAAATAGCAATAATAAATTTGTCATTCCTCAACTGATTTTTATATTTATTGATGTAAACGGTTAATGTTGCTACGACAGAATTAAAAAATGTATGGTATGGCGTAAATACATTAAAGTAGTAGAAGGCATGTCATTCAGAAATGTCAACCAAAATGGAATGTGGGCAAGTTAATATATTTCTGAAATCTGCAAGTTTAATGCCTTTGCGGTGCATACGGTTCTAAAATGTTGATGGAACGGGAGGCCACATTTCCGCATGGTAGCCGCAATGTGGGATCAAACTGTAATTGGCGCATTGCTGACTGCCTATTAATATCGCTCGAAGCGCAAAACAGCTTAGGCGTGGAATACACCTCAAGTAGGCAGGGGAAGTGTAAAAAACTCAGATGAAATGCACGCAAAAAAATCAAGTCTGACATGATGGATATGGCTGAAAAGCAGACGTCTGCTTTGCATTTTGGGAAACCTAGAAAATAATTTAGTAAACACTAGAGGGCATTATCAGTCAGTTCACCAGCTCCTCCTGGTGTATAAGACAAGTGCTGCTTATCGTAACTGACAGATGGAGCTGCAGTAGAGGAAGAGCTCCTAGACTTGGCAGCTCAAAGATTGCTGAAAGGTTGAGCTTGGAGGCCCTGATGCTTCTTATTTACTAGATCAACATGAGAGTATGCTAGGATCTAGGCTCGACTGGCACAGTCTGGCAGTCACTGATGTACACCACCCAAGGCACAAGTACTCAAAACATGTTTATATTCTTGTCTACTTCTCAACTGCGAAAATGTTGGTTCATGTCAGCCTTTTCCAATTTGATGTCAAAATACTTATCACAATTTTGAGGTGGAGCACCATACTTGTCTGGTTGTTTTGATATGGATATTATTAATGGGTATGGCCATTGTAATAAAAATACAATCAGTCTGTGCTGGTAACTCTATTTAGGTCTTCATATGCAAGCTTATTTACTTTGGCAATGGGTCCAAACAGGTTGCTTTTTACCCATGTTCTTTGCTTAAAACATCACTTGCATTTGATCTGTTTATCTATACGCTTGTTGTTCTTCACTTCAGGGCATAACGATACATGCGTATGGGAAACTTTACACGACTTCCAACATGGCTGACAAATATGGCTGCACCAAGCCAGCAGATATATTTAATCCTCTTTCGAACACTTCATGCAGATAGTTGTTGATAACCGAGAACATCTTTGTCAGGTATTTACAAATAAACCATCAACAAGAGAACATATATCAGTTGATTTGGGGAAGTTAGCAGGAACATTAAGGAAATATTTCAAAACAACCCCCAGATGGAGGTAAAAATGTAAAAACCACTTCAAACACATGCTGAGTTAATTACACTAGTTATGGGCGGTCAGCATGGTCAATAAACTTACTTTTTTGGAGGACCTGCAATAATAAGATGTGTAGTTGTAAATATATTCAAAATTTTGATTATTTTTATCATCGGCTACAGATTTCTACTTTGAAGGTAGATATCTCTTGTGTTATGTCAGGAACACTTTATTCCACACAGCTCGTCAGTAGGTGTTATAAATACATAACCTGTGTTTACCACATTTCTATCAAATTTATCACACTACATATTGTTTTTCACACCCTCTCATGTTTTCCACATGTTAATCACTAATATCGTTTGTACTCAATACAAAATATCTGCAAAATGGTCCATGACTTCATTATCATCTCCACCATATATCCAGTTTCATTATCTTCCCCCCTCATGTCCAAAAATTTATATAGTCTAGAACGCTGAGTGGCATCAATTCATTTAAAGAAATCACTTTCGATGTACTTATTTTTGATATTGTATATGGATATGATATAAAACATTGACAGCATTGCTACAACTTGTCCCATACCTTCAAGGTTGAGGGTCAAATTAGCATTGGCCTCGCCTTGGGCGTTCTTAACATTCACTTTGTAGCCTCCGCCGTCTTCAGCACTGATGTTCGAAATCTCCATTTGACATGTGTAAGTCGCGCCGTCTACCTTAACATTCATTGAGTAGCGGCCCCCCTCCGACACTGCAGTCGATCCTTTGTACCATGTGATTGTGGGAGCTGGGAAGCAGGACATAGTAACTTCGAATCGCACTCCTGATCCCAGCATTGTGATAATTGGTTTGGACAAGAACTTCGGGGGAGCCTTAGCTCCACTTGCTGCAAAAGAAACAGAGATATTCAACTCACAAAATTTGATTTAAATTGAAGGTATCGACTAGCAACACCATAATCACTTTCTTTATGAAATTTTTTCCAAATATCATTTTTAATGCAGGGTTCTAAGTGACATTTCCCACAGTCATTCAAAGGCATGGAAAATATTTTGATCATGGAAAGTTAGGAAACATTGCATATTTTAAAAACAATCATAGGGACATATTTGACCTCCATCGAAATTCATAATTCATGAGCAAATGTCACCATTACTTAAGACTGCTGAAATAAGATAACCTTGTTTGAAAAAAAATCTTTGGCCAAATTGTGGTTCAATTGACCAAAAACTAGCACATTTTAAAATAATTAGGACCATAATGATGCCATTCATTACATACAAATGTATGATTACCTATTTAATACATATTATGTTTCTTATGGCATATACAATTTTATCTTCATCACTTCTAAAACTTCAGTGGGTGGGAAGCAAGAAAAAAAAAAAGGAAGGCAATGACATGAAAGCCATGTTATAAACTCTAAATATAAAAAACCATCAGAGGAAGCTGGCAATTAACACAGTTTTAAGCAGGATCTTATGGACTGGTCTCTCTTTTGAACCTGAGCCAGGCACAGCATTTTCCCAACAGGCACTGGGGGTGCACCTAATGCTTGCCTACCCCACACTCTGCTGTGGTTTTCAAATGCTCCCCTGACTTCCAGATAATGTTTGTTTATACCAAACAAGATTTTACTCGGATTTGCTTACACTTTTTTTTACTATCTTTTTTTACTTTCGTTTAAATGTCTGTTCATCATTATACCGGTGTACTTGCACTAGAAATATGCCTACCAATGTTTTTCAGATCAATTTGAGCGCATCAATCACATTTAATTGGTATTCAGTTTCATTTGGTTACTTTGAAATATATAATTTAAGCTCTGCTGGGTTAAAAGTAGGATTCAAAATAAATGCCAACATTTTTTTTGGTATTTTTCCGAAAATGGCATGGAACAGCGCAAAATGGACCAGGCTGATAAAAATACTTCTAGGAAAGAAATAACTAGAAGTTTGCTATATTCTCCATTGTAATTGCTGCTGCATCTTTGCGACTATAACAAATGGCTATAATGATGCCAGTATAGCAAAAAGTTATCATTGCCAAGACAGGGACTTCAAACTTGAAGTTTATTTGTACAGATACGGTACAGATACAGTACGGAGAGGGGGGGGGGGGGTTTGTTGTTAGAAAGTAGGGCTTTGAATTTTTGGTAATATTGTAATTTATTTTGTACTTCTTCATGATATTTATGTAAAAATACCCAAAAATGAGTTTACATTAAATTTGGGATACTAACATCAAACATTAGATCGAAACAACCAAACGAAAAAAAATTGTTCCCTCTTAAAAACTAACCAACATTTCAGATACAATATAAAACCCATACACCTACCATGCAAAAAAAAAGGACATTGTTAAAGAAGTTTACATTATTAAAAAAACGTATGAATATCTACTTCGTTAAAACTACTCCCAACACGAATTATCAAACTGTCTTATAATAATGAATAAGTTAATCTTTTTTCAAATAACACAATTCTAAACCATGCATAATTTTTTACCATCTACTATTTAATTCTTGTTTTTTTAACTATCAGAACAGAATTGTCTTACTTCTGTCAGTCTTAATCTTTATCTACTGCAGATATGATTTATATTATGTGAAGGTGAAAAATGTGTATCCTGATACCAAGTCAACCCAGTGACATTTCCCCTATAGTGGGACCATATGCCACAATAACATGAAAGCAGGGTAAGGTGGGGTAAGAAGAACAAGAAACCCAAAGGTCATGACCTCATATCTAGGTCATCTTGTAGTAACAGCAATGTAACTTCCTTATGTCAATCACATAAGCATAGTCAGGCCTGCTATAGCAGACTATTTGGGATGGTCATTGTTTCATGTGGATCGTTTGTAAAATATAGCACAAGACATATGCACCATTCTTGAAAAAAAAAGACCTCTAGTCAAGTCCCAGTATAACAAGTCCTACAAATTCTACACCCAAATTGTGGCACCAATCAACATGAACGTAGGGTACCACATGAGAGGACCAATAAATACCGATATTGGTAGGTGTTAAACACTCTTTTTACAGAGCAGCCATGTTGGCTTTTTGCCTCATTGACCTCTCTTTGTACCCAGATAAAGTATTGTGACATCATCAGTAGACAATGGCTATGGTGAGGTCACAGACTGCAAGAACAATGGAGAAGTAAGGATGTCATAATATATGACGTAATAAAATTGAGGTCAATGAGGCAAAAATGCCAACATGGCTGCCGCGCGAAAAGGGTGTATTGGTCAGCTCTGCTGTAATAATTTTATCAAATAAGTTAATTTTGTAAAACCTTAACTGTCCTTTGGGCAAATTGGCACTGACTGCTATTGATTTCTTGTACCAAGTTAATTCGGAAGCAAACTTACTATCAATATTAAGTTTCAAGTTGGCATTCAGGTCCCCTCCAGCGGTTTTAGCATTGAGTCGGTAAGTGGCAGCATCGACAGCCTGGGGGCTGGACAGCTCGAGGGCGCAGAAAAATTGGCCCTTGCCCTCCTCTCTTGTGATGAATTTGTAGCGACCTACGATTAAAAAAAAAAAAACATATCAGTCACATTTATACTATATACAGCTGCAAATTGCTTTATCAGTGAAGTTATGTAAGTAGCAAGATTTTATTCAAAGGTAACACATGATTTATTATACAGATTTTCTGTATGCATGGTGCATATAGATAAAGGCTAAAAGGTTTGTCATTCTATTGTCTTCTTGCATTGGCTTTACTCTTCTGTATTGCATTATAGTACATTAACTACCACACATATATACAGATATTAATGAAAATTTTAAATTAAATTTTCAATTTTTAAGTCAACCCAACCCAAAGAGTCCCCACATCATGAGACAGAACCATCCAGTCTCGAGTTCAAACCAGAGTGACTCACCTCCTTCAGAGAGCTGGATGTCATCCCTGAACCAACTGCATACGGGAGCGCCATCTGCGGCGATTTTACACTGGAACATAACCTTCTTCCCTCCATCTACTTGCTTAATGGCAGGCTTATCGATAAAGCTTGGTCCTCTGCAATTGCAATCAAATAGACATTTTATTATGAGGGTGACAATACCTCAGCAATTGCAGTCAAAGATACATTTATTATTATTATAAGCGTTATTCGTAGAAAATATACAGTATAAATACAAGATCGATAACAAATAAAATATTTAAAACAATGATTTGCACCCAAAAAAGAGGTTAGCAAAAAACCCCGATAATCAACTTGTGGCTAAATATTCAATGATATCACAGATATATTTTCTCTTCAGACTAAAGCATTCACACAACACATCCCTGATATGAATTAATGCCCTAATTTTCTTTTACAACCTTGCTTATATAGCTTGGACTAGAATTAATCACATCATGTAGTTTTTTCCATACTTATTACAGACAAATCTGAAATTTCTAGCCATTACTGACCTGTCTAAACTGCTGCAAATACTAAATAGAAAATTGACTGTATCATTTTTATGTCTACACCCAGATGACATGTGCCTGAGGAATCTAATATATACTATAACATTGAGTGGTAATATACTGGTGATACAGGGTGAAAGATTACAATGTGTTCTGCTTGGTAATTTAAAAAACCTGCTCAAAAAGCTTTACACCAAATGACTCTTAGCTTATTGACCGTGTCTCTGCAATTGCAATCCAAAGCACTTTATTACGAATTTGCCGGTGCTGTGCTGCTTGTAATACCCTTTCAAATGCAATCTTACAATGACTATTTGACATCTAACTTTCAATTAATTTATCTGTTGTGTAGATTCTCTGTTCTGTGGTTCACTCATGTTTGCATCATTTGGATTGCAATTGCATCCTATTGCCTGAATGCTACTGCTTAGAAGCTTAGTCAGCTTATATGACCGGCCTTAAGAGGTAAACATAATGACGAGATGATATTCACAATTATCAGTTACTGACAGACTAGTTTCTATTATCTCTAGCATTGTCTAACTTCAGATCAGATGGATTAAGCTATAGCTAGACTGAGCTAGCGATTGCTGACACCAAGCTACTGCTACAGCAAAAGGTCAACCAGTCTAACGAAGCATTTTTTATTTCTCTTTTTCTCCTCGATATATGCTGCAGTCAGCTCAAGACTGCAGCTTTGCTAGTGATAGCACATTGCTTACACACGTGATTTGCCAGATGGATGGCATAGAAGAGCTCCAGCATCTGATTTGTGCTGCTCTGTAATAAATGCTCTTTGCTCAAGTTATTCAGCAATGTAAATAGGCAGATATCAGATAAAAAATAAAAATAAACTTGTGAATGTGGAAAATTCTGTCCTTGGGTTGAAAAAAAAAATATATAAAATAAAATATAAATAAATAAAAGTGATGAATTAGCAATATAAAAAATATCTTTACGTATTGTAGCAAAATCTGAGACTTTATGAAAAATTATTAAACTGAAATTCAACAGAACAGCCGCGCTGATAATCAATTGTTCAGCCTTCGTTAACTGTTTTTTTTTTCCATTGCTAAATCATCACTTTTATTTATTTATATTTTATTTTATTTACTTTTCTTTTCTAAAGAAAATGTGCCATTACATTGTTTGATTTGGACCCATAGTTGTGGCCAATAAATTTCTGAAATTCTGCTTCCAATAACAGCATTTTATAGACATAATCGGCGCGCTTGCAAATGACAGCAATATTGCGGTCTATACATAATCTGCAAATACATGTCTTTCTCAAATGGCATACCTGACACATACTATCTCTACTACATGGTGAATATGATACATACAATACATTGCACATATCACTGTGAAGCCATATAGTAATCAAAATGACTGTGAATCTTGACAAATTGTCATGTCTGACCTGGGATAAACCTAATATTCTATAATTATTCCTGATAAGTTTGCTATTCTGGTAATGCAATGGAGTAATACAGGGCGCACCAATGTTACCCGAGAGTGCAATGATTAAATGAGTTAAGTAACTGAAGCATATCTTTGGGTAAATTCTGGCACTATTGCTTTCCTGGAGGACCATAACACATCTTCAACATCGAAATGTATTTTACCTGAATCTATCATTTATGGTGAAGTAAGATATAACAGCTATTCGTCCTGCAAACATTAGGACATTCATATGTATCATACATATGAATGTACTTATGTTCACCTGTTAAAATCAATGTAGGTAACATGTTCAATTGTTGAGGATTTTAACAGGAGAACATGTTATCTACCAACCTTCCTGCCTGCCTGCCTGCCTACCATCCTACCTACTATATTACCAAGACACTTTATCTACTAATTTCTGTTCTTTATTGCAAAGCAGTCCATCTTATTGTGTAGTTTAACTGTATAATATCCCTTACCACTTAATGCCAGCATCTTAAATTTTTTTCAAATTTTTTCCACTCTCCCCAGACCAGATACCTGTAATCTGTTGCAGCTCTAGTAATGTGTACAGTCTTCAATGAAACAGAAATTGCTGAAATTCTTTTTCAAAGGTCACACATTCCAATCAGTCATTGCAGAATAAGAAAGATTTTGATGCAGACCTTCACCAATACACAATTACAAAAACCAAAAGACTCATTTATTATATTGTCTAATGCCAACAAAAAGACTAACTTCTATCAACACTTCGTCCTGTGACGTCATAGTCAATTGTTTTACAACAGAAGGTGTTCCATAAGAATGCCTCCCAGACAGGTTGGGAGAGCTTAAGAACATTAGTCATTCTAATGGTAACCATCAGTGGCACACAAAATAATAATATGTACACCTCTTACTTCTGTTGAACAGTAAATCCAGTATTTTTTTTCTGTTGTCCATGGGATTGCTTTTTGTATCAAACAAAGAAGGAATTTGGTTATTTCTGATAACTTTATGTGCAAATATCTATGATCACTTTTTATAACAAGTTTAATTCTGTGTTTCCTACGAATTGAATAAACTAAGCCTTTTTTTGCTGAACAGTAATTTATCCTTCATTTAACTCCAATCATTGATACGAAATGCATAAATAAAATTATAAGAATAAAAAAAAATAAAAGGGAAGGAGAAAAACTTCATTTCCCGGTCCAAGTTCATACAATTCTAGACTGACTTGAATAACCTAAATCATGAGAAACTGTTGGCTGCAAAATAGATAATAAAACTTCAGTTGAGACTACCATTTTAAAGTAATTATTCCTCTCAAGCATCAGTTTTGAGACACTCCTATGACATCTTTAGATGGAGCTCTGTTCTCATATAAAACAAAATACCCCTTTCTCACAACAGTTGACATGATATCACGTGAAACATATGTACTATGACAACGAGTATCCCCTACCCCTGCTGTCTCTGTAAATCGATCTTTATTTGCCCTTTCCCAACTGTTGTTCTCTGCATGGGCCCCATCAAGGTCATTTGCAGGCCCCCATACATCACAGCGTGATAGTGTTATATAAATATAGTATGGTATGTAAGCATTATAATGTCTGACTCAGCATCTTTCTAGTTTTGTAGTCAAATGGGTGTTGGTGAGATGGATTATACTACAAATTTATCTGGTTTAGTAAATCTAATATCATACAATATTAGTGTTTAAGCCTTAGATGACATTTTTGTACAAAATATATATGATTGGGAATATTTCATGCCTCTGAACAGACACCCTAACCAGACATCCCACAATTGCCTGTACCAGTTGTTCTTTACAGAATCAAACCTTATTGGAAAGTAGTAAACTATTACCTAACAATGGACTTTTCCTTTGTAAATTGTAGATTATCCCTGGCTACCATTGTCATTGGCAAAAAACGAATCCCTTTTCTGATGTCTCAATGCTACTGGGTCTGAAGCTTAATCAGCTCATATGACCTGCAGCCAGAAGCGGACATAATGATGAGATGAAAAGGTTGGAGTCTACACCATTTTTCTCATTTACCCCATGGCTGGGGTCTTTTACTTGCCTCAGCATAGACAAGTCTATTGCAAAGAAGCAGACAAGACCTTCTTCAATATCTTGTTTAGCCTATTTGAGAGCTGCTCTAAAATGACTGATTTCTTGAGTTGGGTTCTCACAGTTTTACCGGGAATAGCAGTGACCTTTGACCGCACCCTTTTGCTCCTGCCCTTTACTCCAGAACTACTGGCACGTGGGCATGTTTCTTGCACGTGTCTCCTGGCAACCAATGATGCTGAGTTATGTAACAGCAACCAGGTTCATTCAAGTGCTATAGTTCAGTCATTTTTCACAAGGGGGCGTGATGACTGATGAACTGTGGTTGAAGTTCCCTCCAACAAGTATAATTGGGCTGCCACTCAGGCTTGCTTGCATAAGCATGGGGTAAAGAAGCTGTACAAAATGTGATTTTAAGGACATAAACCATAATTACTCTTACTTGAACATGTCGAAAAGTTTATGAACCTTACGCATACCTTAAGGAATGCCACTCAATGTCAAAATATCAATCAATTTGTAGCTAAAATCAAAATACTTTATGCAGACAAAATCAAATTTTCATATCATTAAAAGTTAAATATGTGTTTATCTCATTATAGTTGTAGGTAACAGTTACTGATAAACAATATCAGATAAATATCAATGGAGGCCAAAAATAGGTTGTAATGATAGTGCAGTGGTATTGGTGAGGTGGTAATGATAGTGTAGTGGTATTGGTGAGGTGGTAATGATAGTGTAGTGGTATTGGTGAGGTGGTAATGATAGTGTAGTGGTATTGGAGAGGTGGTCTAGTGGTGGGTACCACTTAAAATTATTGCAATATATTTGTCCATATTTCATTTTGGGAAGCAACTCACTCCAACAGCTTCTTCCTTTTTTTCCTTTTTTTTTTTCATCAAAACCGTGATACTACAAGAACAGACTTAAACGCACACATGATACTACTAAGCTAGCACAACTGCCCATTGACTGCAGCTGGTACGTCCATCATAACATTTGTAGGAGCTACATAACAATCACATGGATCATTGATACTCCTGACTTGTGCAATGGCCAAAGAGTAGTCCATACTACAGGCACAATCAAGTGGGATCAGTTTCCTATCAAATACCACAAGCCTACCTTTGTGCTGAAGGTCAGGAAGAGAATGCTGGGGAATTTAACTTTGTTTTTTTTGGGCACACCAGTAGCACTTTACTATTAAGGTCATTTTACAGTGATATTTACTTCCTAATTAAGCTTCACAATTAAGACCACGTCCCAATAACATATAATTCATTTTAATTATGATAGTAATTTGGATCACTACAATCAGCAGTTTCCTGCCTGGCCAAAAGGTTATCTTGGTGACAAAACCACGAAGAAAGGGCACATATGAAATTAAGAGAGAGGAAACTTATGCAAAATAATCCACTAAAATATCCATAAATTGAGGTGTTATGGTATAATTGTCAACAGAACTAAAACTGCAACCATTCAGTTTTCAAAGCCAGAATTATGGGATGGTTTCAGCAATATTCATGTACCTATACCAGTCACCAATTGATTGCATATAAATGCTTACTGCATTACAAATGCAATGTTCACTAAATCGGAGCACCACTGTAAACAGTCTCATAGCTCTGAATAAAACTAAGGTAGGCAAAAATTCTGACGTGTTTCTATGGCAAAAACTGACATGGAGGCAAAACCTCTGGTGTTTTCACAGAGGCAGTCTGGGAATAAACAAGGTTATTGGTAGACAGCTTTTTTACCCCATTTTTATTTACTAGGCACTAGCAAGAACTTATTTTGCTTATTCAAGATTCAGCTGCCCACATCTTCCTACAGTAACTGTGATAACTTTAATCAGTAGATAACTTCATTCAATTTTACGTATGATTATTAAAAATCATTTGCAGCATTATATATTTATTTTTTATTCCCAATTTCATTGATCAATGGTCATATTAACTTCTTAGTAAAATATATCACATTACATGGCATTTACTATGGTCATATTGACTAACTTCTTAGTAAAATATGTCACAATACATGGCATTTACTAAGGCTGAGTCAGACTTGCTTGATACTAAAACTTTATTCTTTCAATCTCAGAGGTAATGTTGCCTTAACTCCAAAATCTTCAAATACAAACAACCTAGATAGATTTGTAAACTGGCTTGTGAGTTTAATTGCAATTCTTGTCTACTGGTAATTTAATTCTTGTGTCGTTGACTGTAGGATTTGTCATCTATCTGTGCTGCATTAGTCAAACCTTCTGACTTTGGATGTCTAATGATCTTTCTATCTATCTATCTATCTATCTATCTATCTCTTATTTCGTTGTCAGTCTGTCTCCACATGTCTTAGTCTCTATCATTTCATCTACCTGGTCTCTGTATATCTCAAATCGGTATGTCTTTTTTTTCACTTTCGACCATTCCTTGCTTCTTTCAATAACCACGTATAAGAAAATGCAATATTAAGTGTCTGGACTCCAAGCATCCACACAAAACCCCCTATGCGTTTAAATGTATCCTGTTCCACCCATTGTCAATGTTTTTTTGTTTTTTTTTTTTCAATCCATCTCTCCATTTTACAACATTTCTTTGACAATCATACATTAATCAATCCATTCATTTATCAAACCTAACTTCATTTTTTTTGCATCATGCTAAGTCCTTTAGACTAATAACAGAATGTAGTAAGTGTCAGCAGGTATTGCCTTCCTGCAGTGAGCTAGTGTACTTCTCAGGTTTTTTGTAAACATCAAAGCAAATGTGATAGATTAGTGGTATTTCCAGCCTCCCTAGCTGAAGAGCTGTTTCAGTTTAGGGATGGCTACCACCCATTCTGGCAGCTTACACCCAGGAAACAAACTGCAAGATGCTAGGCATTGCCAGCCACTAGAGATAGCTTATGCAACATGCTACAGTCAAAACTGGCATTAGAGGGCATACTTTAAAGGTTTTTTCAATGTTTCATGCAGGAAATAAATCATGGATGCTGGGGTCGGATTCATAGAGCAATTACTGATTACTTATCAATGTTCCTCAAATAGTGGCCACATTAATTTTTGTGTGCAGTAACTGTGATAACATATAATGTCATTATGTAAAAAGAAATTTAAAAAAAATTAACGAAGAAGGAGTCACTAGTCCAGTTAGATGTCCATCATCAACCTATTAGTAAATGAAGCAGCTAAATAAATATGATAGCAGACCATCCCAGTATATATTTGCCAAAAAATTAAATACATTTCATACATTTACAAAAATTTAGGGCAGTAACACATCGCAAAAATAGATCAAAATTAGAAGCAACTGCTATGAGAGTAGGTAATCCCACCTGATACCAAAGACAAAAAAAAAGTAACCCTACTTCTTATCCCATAATCCTTAAATCTGATGCCCCACCACTGGTCTGATACTTATCACCTGATCCAATATTATACCTTGCAGTGAGCAGAATGTCTAACAATAACTGACAATATAATATTCCCTTTGTGTTAGGTGTATATTGACTCCACATGCCACATGGTCTAAGGAGACAAATCTGCTGTCAAAGAATAATTGGGGATGGCCTTGGTCCCAGACTGTACTACTCTTATCCCCACAGATATCTGACCTATCTGTGCAAAGGGAAAATGAATTATATTTTCCATAAATTAGGATTTTAGGAATGAAATAATTGTGAATGATGTGACTTAGCTGGGGTGGCTTTACACAGGAATCGTGGCAAGTTGCAATTACGTTAGACTAAGTGGTATTTTCTAATTGCAATAACTTCTTACCCAATTGTATTCAATTAACAGTTTCTTTAACTTAAATATCTACATTGGACAAACCTTTTGCTTATGTAACGTACATTTGAATTTATTTATTTGTAAATTGTTTGCACCAGGCATCAATATGTGACTGCCAACTACATTCCTGATATACCGTGTAGAACACCATAGAGGATTTCAATTAGCACCCAAAAAAAGTGAGTTATTTTTTGGTCTTTGAACTGCAAATCAATTGCAATTGTAGCATGATACTAATCTAGGTACCAAAAATAACAGCATTTTTTTGCAAGTACTTAAGAAAAAAAAAAAAAAAGGATCCCAAACCGGAAGTCAGTTTACAAACCGGAAATTAATGACTTAAATACATATGTACATATCACATAAACGTGTTTTTCACTTGCTAACTTTCTGAATTCATTGAGGCTATACTGCAAATACTGCTAGGTCTAGGTGTTATGGTTCAGCCTCTGCCATACTTATAAATAGCAGGGTGCAACTCAATCCCATACAGGAACACTACCTGCTAGACCTGCAGTGCTAGTTGCTTATCTAGACTGAGCACTGCAGAAAGACTGTGCATGCATAGTGCCAGCTATAACCAGTACTATCCTGTGTACCTTAGATATGCAGTGTAACAGTCAATATGCTAAATGTGTAAGTAATTGCAGGGTACTTAAGCTATTCCTAGTTAGCCATTATGGAAGTAACGTATTAACATATATCCTAGTGCAGATGTTAACGATGATGAAAGTTGTGATAAACTCATTTTGAACTCACCTTTTCCATAACAGTATTCAAAATAAATATTCACTTTTTCTTCCCCATCCCCCCCCCCCCCAATTTTATTCATGGAGCAGTACAAAAATGTTATCAATAAACCAAACCTCATCTTTAAAAGTGATAAAAACCCCTATCTGTAACAGTTTCATTTCCTAAAATTTCAGGGAGGTTATTATGATGATTTTTGCTCATTATTGCCATTACCATACTTACAAAAGAAAGCAGAAATGGCAAGGGAAACATAGCAAACAGCGATCGAATCAAAACTGTTACAGATGTGTCCTCATCAGTTAAAAAATGGGGGCCTGAGTTACTGATAATATTTCTGCCATTGTTGCGCTGCTCCATGACCAAAAACAATCAGACATTAATTTTACTTCTTACTCTAGTACCTGTGAAATTATGACACTATTACCCAAAATACACAGGTTACAAACACGAAAATATAAATAAAATAAAGGTACTTACTTTCCTGCTCCTTGGCCAGCTGAAATTCAAGACAAATATGAATCAGTAACCGACTATCTACACAATTAAGCTTTAAATGTGGTAAATATATAATTCATAATATGCAATATTGTTTTATCATAAAATATAGGTGAAAAAAAGGGTTTTGGTGGGTAGAGAAAGACAACATACAGGAAAATAGAAATAAATAAATATACATAAACTTAATTTTTGATCAAAATGTATCCAAACATCAAAAGAATAAGATTTTTTTTATTGTAACTTATAGTCAGTATTTTAAAATGGAAGACGAGCCCATTAGTATTCCTAAATATTTTTCGTATTGCTCACAACGGTACAGCCAATTACGTAGACTGGGAAACTAAATTCCAGATGACGTCATGTGAACCTGGACTCCCATTGGCAGAGGGACTGTTTCCAAATCTACGCAATGTGTTGTAACTTTGTTAATTAACATAATCCAGACGGTATGTCTGACCCAATAACTTTACTGCTAACAGTTGATGTAACATTAAGCTACAATTCCTAATGGCTCTGCCGATTTTATGACCAGGTTACCAAGATTTTGAAACTATTTTCTTACAAAAAGGTAACAAAATAATGCACTAATTTTTGTTGTTGTCAAATTATGACTTTCTAAGAATCCTTAAGCATGTACAAGTGTATTTACCAGACTTCTGCAGTGCCTTAGGGATCAGATTAGTGAAGTATTTGTACAGGATCCTTAGACAAACAGTTCATTGAGGGATTTCCTGTAGGTATTTTGGGAGGCACTTAACCGTAATTTATAGCCAAAGAGAGACTAAACTAACGCCATAGATAACTTGCTTCACTGGCCAGGAAACAGCTTGGGGTAACTTAATTAAGAGAAATTCATTCCTCGGGTATTTCGAGGTTGTTTAGCACAACTGGTTTAGTATACAACTGAATGGAATAGCAATTCATCTCTTTAAATTTATTATTATTGATAAAAAAACTTCATTAATTACAAGGCCTGATCACACTAACGAGACAGTGATTCATAAATGAGTTCCCATATATTTCCATATGATGGTACTGATGGCGTTAATATTTTGACGATTCAAAAGCTTAGACATCCTCTATGATATTAAATGTTCAAACTTAAAAGAAATTTTGGTTTACTAATAAACAACATTAAATCAAAGCATTAATTTCAGATTAATACAGATTTTTTGCGATACATATTTATATTTTCCTTAATTCAGCATTCCGGACCAAGATTGAGTTAACAAGGCCTGAACTATGGCACCATGGGTTTAGTTATGAAATCATATCAAGTCTATGCTCAATAAACATGCTAACAGCATAAATTTAAAGTTATTATCAAAGCTTGGTTTGAAATTTGCACCTGGGGAAGATGCTTTTAAAATTCAGATTTGAATGGGCTTGCGAACACTTGCACTTGACTATTTATTGGCAAAAGAGTAGCTAAGTCAAAATATTTCCAGTTTGAAGTGATTGGTTGGAATTGGAAATCATTACAATTTGTAGTTACATACATGTATATTGATATTTTTGGAAAAAATATTAGAACTAAGAATGAGATAAATATTTTTCAATTCTTGTTTTTCTTTTGTTTCTGTTAATATATTTGGTTTCTTCTTGAAGGGGGCGCAGCAACGATGTCAACTAACAAATTATCTAAATTGGTCGCATATGTTTTCCAAAAATTGAACAAGCAAAATTGTAAAGTACACGCAGAGCTGGAAGTATCCAAGCCCAAGACACTGAAATAGACCTGCTGTGGACTCAGGTGGCATACAGGAAAATGTCAGCTGTATACTACTTTTTGTTGTTTTTTCCTTCACATTTTGGTCCAAAACATCAGCACTCCAGTCTACCACTAATTAGAGCCACAAGACCATGACAATAAGATGACAAGCCAATTCTTAGGTCTGATGACCACCCGGAATTAGCGTGTGGCTTCTGCACTGTGTTTATTTCGTGATAAAACCAATTTATATTAAGATAGTGATTTTATATAATTTGTCATGATGATTATGGAGATTCGGTCAGCAATATGTAACATTATTTATGGTATTTTTTTCTTTTCTGCATCCAACCTAGTTTTTGCACTGGAACGTAAACTTCTTTCAGCGCTTGGATTTCAAGACTTGGACACTAACTCCAGAGGACGTCATGTGAATCCAGGACTCTCATTGGCTAAGCTCCACAGGCACAGGGGAGTCCTGGACTCAAATGAAATCCTCAGGAATTGAGTTTCCAAATCTGTGATTTCTGCTGCAAGGCACTGATCTGAATACATTGTTTCATAGCTTTTAGTGAATTCTTATGGGCGATAAGCTGAAAGGTAAGAGATTCGGATGTCGCCATACTTCTTGAATTTTAATTAAGTGAAAAATGGTAGAGCTGTATTCCAATTGTAGGCACTATCTATTCACCAGTGCTTACTACGTTACAGCAGATATAGACTTGGAAACTAAACTCCTGAGGACGTCGTGCGAATCCAGGATACCCATTGGTTAAGGCAGATCCTCAGCCAATAGGATTCACAAGACGTCATCTGGGCTTCAGTTTCCAAGTATGTGATTTCTGTTGTAATTGGTCAGCAAAATTAACACAACCTATAATCTTAAATTCACACCATTTCACTTACATGGCTAAAACACTCCCATGCTGGTTTTATGCTAATCATGCATGTAAAGTTATGCTAATATTATTCTATCATGTTCAATTTATGTTCATTCTATACTTAAACTTTGCTACTTATTTCTTTATGACTAATCTACTTTTAATTATGAATTAAGCAATTCAAATCTTTGGACTTAGCTATGGATTGCAAGGTACATCCAACCGATGAAAGGCGGTAAAATCCAAGAGTATCCTTTTGTATCCAGGGCAACGTAAAATCCTTTTATGCTTTATTGCTTCCTTGGCAGAAGCTTTTTTGGAAAACAGCCTCCTGACAGAAGCTAGTGTATTTTGCTTTTGAGAAAGACACAAGCTTTGCAGGCTATTTTCAATTAGAGGAAGAAATAATCTGCAGAACTTGATATGGTAAAAAGAAATTCTGCAGATGTGGTGAAAAAAATAATAACAAAATAAAACGAAACTGAAAAGACAGTAGTAGGTCGAGATAAAATCCATTTGTTAGAGAACTGGGGTTGATGTCATCCTTACATTGTAGATTCAAATTGATGTTTCCGGCCATTTGACCCAGTTTATTTTTAGCCTCTACTTTGTAGGTTCCGGAGTCCGAGGCTGCGACATTCTTGACAGTCAAACTGATAGTGTATTTGTTCGATCCTTTGACTGGAGTGACAGCCTTGATGATTCTGTCACCATCCGCCAAGGGGCTGTCACCGTGATACCAGGTGACGTCAGGCTTTGGCTCAGCCTCGATCTCGCAGGAGAAGACGATGTTGCCGCCATCTTGCTTGAGGGAGGGCTTCTGAGTGAACTTAGGTGCTGTGGCACCCGCCATGATGAGAAAAACGTCCACTAACTAACAGCTACGTACAGTGTCTGCAAGAAAACAAAAAGACAGTTGTTACTTTCAATGTGACCCAGCAACATGTTTTTATTATTCACCAGGCAACCAATAATCCCCTGACCACTCACCTCCTTCTAAAATCACCACAATGCACAGTTACTGTTTTAACCAAATGAAACCGGTAGGATCAGAGTTTATCTGTAAAAGGGCGATGATTGCATAGTCACTAGTCTGGCATACAGTTTATTATATCAGATAATCATGACATTTAATAGTTTATGATCCAGCATCACCTCCTTTTGACCTTTCATCAGACCTAATTGATGAGTTGGGTTGTTTGTGTTTGTACTTGAGGGGGTGGCTCTAGGTAACTGATGGTCAGTCTATCTTAGAGAGTCCCTCCTCACTCGTGCTAGTCAAACTTGTACCAATGAATGTGAATTCGGAAACAATGATACGGCCTACGTCTGATAAATTTGAATAGAGTTATGGCCTTATAGAGTGGGAGTCCAGAATCGCTACATCCATGGCAGCCTCCTAAAAAACTAGATTTTCAATATTCTAACTGACGTAACAATGGTAAAATTGAAAATACATATATTCACATATATATCAAGTAGTATTTAGCATTATATAAATCATAACTATTCCAGTCTTGCTACTATTTGACTGGAGCAACCATATCACTCCAATTTCATCTCATTACCCTATTTCTTTTGGAAGCAACTACTCAATAAATTAAGATATTTTCAGAACACACACAGCCATTTTGGCTACAAACAGACAAAATCACAGCATAACATAGAAATATATCCACCAGCATGACTAACAAATATAACTAGTTCTAAATGCATAACAACATATGTATTTTTTCCAGGTTTAGTTACTGTTAGGGTACTGGAAAACTACCAGTTGGAGTGAGCATCAGTCAGCAACATATTTGTTGTACCCAAACAAAATGGCAGCCAAAGTAATTGTGCAAAAATGCATATTTTCATTTTTGTATATAATTGTGCCAGGTAAACAACATGAGATGACATTAATTTACTTCCAGGAATTGTATATTTAGACTTGCACTCGTTGCACTGGTACGATTGCCAGCATGTCACCTGAGTTCAAAACCTGAGCTAGCAAAATAAACATGTGGCCTACTTTATAAAAAACATAGATGGTCATATAGACTCATTTACTATATATATATGATAAATGATATAATTAAGATGATCTATTATCAATATTGAATGCTGATAATATTATGGATCGATATGAACATTTTAAAATATTTCAGTCTTCTGATGGGTCGAATTCCATAACACTGCTGATTAACACTGTACGTGAATGCACTGGACTGCTGCTGTCAAAATTTGAATGGATTTCACTCAGGCGTTACACATTAGACGATCCTTAAGATTTTATAAGTATAGCGAAGCAGCTGCTGGGCTGGTACTACTGACCGCTCTAGCTCACCTGAGGTGCACAGTAGCCCCTTTAGCAGTGACCTGTGACCTCAAGGCACCTTAAACTTATCTGCCATCACCCCAGACGAGGCCACCCCAACATTTTTACTTAATAATCAGTATTTTCAACAAACACATATGGACCTAACTAGCTGACCCTATCAGGCCAGCCATGTACTTCGTGAGCACTTAACCAGTACCTCCCCCACGTGCACCCAATGACTTCAGAACCGCACGTGCTGCAGATTTGAACATTCTGTAGAAGTACTGCAGGAAGACTTCTGCAGGACTGCTGCAGCAAGTGCTAAATTTAGCCGCCAGTAGCGGCAGAACATCCTGCAGTAACAGTGCAGTTAGCAGCACAGGACTCTGGCAACTGCAGAAGCACAGACATTTTCCCTCCCCTGCATGAAAATTGATGCTATAAAGAGAGGACTATGCACCTATTTAAGTTCATATTGGCTGATCAGCTTTTGAAAATGTGTTTATAGTAAGTCTAATATCTGCATTGTCTCGTTGCAAGTATTCTGTATGATCAAATTAGCCAAATCAAACGTTTCACATATCAATATTCCATTCAATCACACACTACATCATGTCAGGTTATTTCACCTCATTTCAACTCAATTTCATTATATTTTATGAGAACAAAACTCTAAAGCATTTCACATTAGTTTGGTCAGCTTTGCTACCATCAGCCTGAGAGGTTTCAAGCATCTTTTGCAGGCATCTCAAGCAGCTGTTTTTCTGCTGCAGTCCAGTTTATGGCTTGATACAGACAGGTCCAGTTTGCTTTGAGATAGCTGTCAAGTATTTACAGCCTGCCCTGTGGTATGCTGCTGAGCTGGCCAGTTTTTAAACACAACCCTCACCAAGCAGCCAGTCCAAGTGACCTCTGCCCTGGCAGAGAATTTACCCCACCTACACAGCCCACCTCCCTAGAGTAACACAAAACACCATACAGGTATGATCCAGGCTGCGCAGGAATGAGGAATAGTAGTTTCTGTCAATGTGTTTAGGCTACACCATTTGATCTGCAGAAATACAGTATCCAATGGGACTCACAGATGCCCCCTGATCTACACCTGAACCCCGGTCAAAGGTGGACTGATAGCTGAATAGAAGATATGAAAGTTTGCAGTGGTTGTGAGGTTGTATATATGTGGAGTGGAGGAGAGGAGAGGAGAGGAGAGGAGAGGAGAGGAGAGGAGAGGAGAGGAGAGGAGAGGAGAGGAGAGGAGAGGAGAGGAGAGGAGAGGAGAGGAGAGGAGAGGAGAGGAGAGGAGAGGAGAGGAGAGGAGAGGAGAGGAGAGGAGAGGAGAGGAGAGGAGAGGTTGGTAAAATGCGATTTAGTTTAGACATGTAATGAGAAGTTATGGAATGAAATGAGTTCGGAGGATATTAAACGTGATTAATCTACTTGAAATGAAATGAAATGAGAAGTCAGAAGCAAATTTCTGATGCAAACAGGAGATAGAAATTGACACTTGTTGAGAAAATCAGATGAAGGTTCATTTCCATCAGGCCGAGATCATGAGGGGCGGTGCACACAATTTGCAACAAATATATCCGCATCGACATAAAACAGGTTTTTTGAGTTGCCTAACTGCTATAACCAGAACCCCTCCATTACTTACTGAAGCAGAGTCTCATAAACCTTTCAGATATGTTCTGTATAGCGGGCATTCTGCAAACGATAGCAGTATTAGAATGATAGGTAGCATGACCCAAAATACTTTCTCTCCTATATTTCTAATTTTCACAGATGAAGTGCAGAAAAGCTGCTTAAGTTTCACCAAGGGAATTGATAGTTTATGCAGCAGCAGTCAGCCATTCAGTTTAGTCAATTCTATCTATCTATCTGTCTGTCTTTCTGTCTGTCTATCTATCTGTAGCTAGCTTACCATCCAAATATTTCCCAGGCCATTTGCTCATACATCTTTGTAATTTTTATGCAGCAAAATACACTGAAATAAATATGAAAAAGCTTCTGTACTCATCGAGACATATGACATGGAACTTCAGAAACTTAAATATGCTGTCATGACATTGTAGCACCACCGTTTTTCCGAACTTCAAAAGCTTCATACTTTATCATTAAGTACAAGTGCTGATGGAATTGTACTTGTGCCTTTATTCCACCGTTGAACACCATCACGCTATAGTGATAGGGGTAGAGTTCACGGGGTCAGTAAGAACATATGAAATGTGATATGTAGCAGTCACACACAGGCACTCCTGCGTAACAGTGTTATATAGAGAAACTGTTGCCCTTCAAGCCTGGAGTAAGACTCCTGCCAACGGGCATTATAAATGTACATTTCACATTGCAGGCCTGTAGCTATAGCTGCAGCTGCATGCTAGCTGCAGTACTGGGTGAATCTGCAGCAGCTGTATATTTAGCCACTCCTGCAGAACCAGGGTGAAGTCTCAAGTGGTATAGAGCATCAGCAGTAGTGAAAGTTTAGCACATGCTAGAGCCTCAGAGCTCTTCAAATTGCACCATATAACTCTGTTACTAGAGACTAGAAAGAGTTAGAGTATGTGTATTGGAAGACATTGAAATGTTGATATCATAATGCAATGCATATGAAAGAAAATGCATGGTGAAAGAGACACAATAAGACATGCCAGATTGCTTAAAACAAGAGCTTGTTAGTTTTCATGGTATTGACTTATCAAATCAAGTAGACGTTCACAGACAAATGGACGAAAAAGCTAAGGTCCTCTTAAATGCATCATTACAGGGCACCCTGAAAGCACGCTGGACTTCCAACTACTGGGTCCAGGGTTCAATTCCCGGTCGGGCCTAAGTTGGTTGGCTGTTTTATCCTTCATCTCATTGCCATGACCCCTGCCTGTCCTAATTAGCCCATCAGGTGCAGAAATACAGGACGTAAAGCCCTACTCCACCCACCACAGGGCACTAATGAACCTAACCAATTCCAGGATGATAATTAAAAACAATAATAGTCAGTTGGAGCCATTTGAACTTGTTCTGCCAAAGGATCTATAAGACGTAATTGCCTTACAATGGTACTGGATCTTACGTGTAATAATATATACATTGACAATAATTCTGTGTCATTCTGCATTTCAGATATATAGATTTGTAGAAGAATCCCTATACATTAGCAGATAGTAATATTTTCAATTTCAGACTATCACCCTATCCCAAGAATGTTTCTTGGAAGGGTGAGAAAAAAAGCATAAACCATGCGAGTTATGCCATGATATAGGTAGCTTAACTTCACAGAACTTGAGCTTGGTTTGTAGGATGGCTTTACGCGCTTGCTTAATGCCGCTAGTCCTGCATTACAGCTAGAGCTTGATATTAGAATATCACTAGTACATGAACAAATCTAATGTAAACCTCTACTTTTTTTGTACTGTCAGATCCAAGAAATCGTTGAACTTTCCACACCTCTCACAGGTGCCAAATCAAGCTTCTGCATGAAGGAATTATATGCAGGCTGATACAAAAATGTTGTCCCGGTCTAATACAAAAAGGTTTATTGAAATAATCGTGGTTATACTCCACCACTTGACCTTTTCTATGGTTCTCAGGAGGGATATAACCATTGCAAATGTTAGTTAACTCCCTCCTGAGTGCAAACTGAACTTGTGTTGTTTAATAAAGGCAGTAAAAACAAACAAAGAACAGTCACACTAATTAGTAAATATACCTAATGGAGTATAGGCGTTCGGTGTCGGGATATGGGGGTGGGTGGATTAGGGCTTTATGTCCTGTATTTCGGCACCTGATGGGCTAATTAGGACAGGCAGGGAACATGGCAATGAGACGAAGGATGAAACAGCCATCCAACATAGGCTCAACCGGGAATTGAACCCGGGACCCAGTGGTTGGAAGCCCAGCGCACTTCCACTGAGCTAGGCCCCCACCCCGGCAACGGGATATAACCGACAAAAGTATTAGTTAACTCCCTTTCATTCGGGATATATCTAATACTTATATCATATTTAACTTTTAATCTACAACTGGCTGGTTCTGTTTCAACAGTTTTCAGGGCCTTTTTTTCATGATTTTGTGGCAAATTTAATGCAAATTAATTACCCGTCTTTTACACGCATTGATAAAATATATCACAAACCTATCCAACAACCACAACTGCTTTTATGTCTTATTGTTTTAGTGATACTGACTTCTCACAGATGAGCCAACTGACTCTACAACTTCACAGAAAGTGCACAAAGGCACGAGACACAATGAGCTATGCACAAACAATGCCTGAATAGTAAACCACAGAAAATGCTGAGGGTGAGAAAGCTAGTACGAGGCAGATATTAATACCCAGAAGACTGAAAGAAAACTGGGAATATGCAAAGAAAGAGAAGGGAACTGAAGGGAATATGTTGACAAGTAGACAATATGTTGGTTGTGCCCAGTCAGCATAGCATGCACAGTTTCTTGGTTCCCAGCAGCTGACTGAGCCATCTTCTTTTGGATTAGGCCCCCTGCCAACCCCCCACCCTAGCCCACATACTGTTTAATATATATGTACCTCCCCTTAAAACACTTGCATAGTACAGTACTCTGCTCTGCTAAGGTTCAGCTGTAACTTTGTTAAATAAGAATATACATTGTGATTTGTGTAACCAACTTGTAACTTTTTGTGTGCTTAATTTCGCAAAGTAAGTGGATACTTTGGCATACATATTACAAGTTCTTCAGTTAATAGAAACATCTATGCCTCAACAAAAACATAGCAGCAAATAATTAAGTGTGTAGTCTGCAGACAGTTCAAAATAAGTTAAACAGTTTAGTTTTCTTTCTATATTGGTGAAAAATATATGATAAATTCGTACACTCTGGCTGGATAGTTCCAGGCACCCAGGAACGATTTCACTCCCAACACAATTCCACTTAAACTAGGCTATGTAATAACTGTTAGCTGACATTGTGTAAAATATTTATCATGCAAATGCAGATATCCAAATTAATTGAAAACTGAGTTTAATAATAATTGGTTTAATAAAGTTAAGAAACTAGTTCTTTGTATGGCAGAGAAATGAGAAGTCTGATTTTATACTCTCTTTTTCTCCTTTTCCTAAAAGCAAACTTAATTTGACTTTGCAATCTCGTCACTATTTATATCCATTGAAGCTCATTAACTGAGGCTAAGATAGCTCTGTTCACTTCTATTATCAACTAAGCCTTCCACCACATAACCCTGTCCTGCAGCAGTTCAGTCTATCCCTTTGACCAAGCTATCCTCAGCACTATCCTTAGCCAAGCGAAGATACTGAGAGCCTTCCAACTCAGCTCGGTCCAACAGACAGAATATCCCCCTTATCACGTCCGTTTATCACCTCTGTTTATCATCCCTGTTTATCTGACCAGTGCAAACTGTCAGTCAATCAGAATAAAGTTGTCATCATGGGCAACTTAGCCCTTTCCCTGTTGGCAATTTCCAGAAGAGAAAGAATAGGAAAGTCAGGCAAAGAAGAAGACAAGTAAAGAATTTACTGACTCAACTTTGCCTCTTAATTCCAATTGACCTGTTTTGCTGACAAGATAAACAGTGTAAAGCTTTAAAGAACTAAAGGAAAACATAAAATGAATGAGAGTAAAAGAGGTGGAAGTATCATGCGTTTCAGTAACTAGGATCTAGACTGTACTGTTTAAAAAGTAATTGAATAGTATATACTCATAAGATACTAAACTGATCTAAACATGTAACTGAGATTATTGTAAGTATAGCATGTCAAATCAAATTTCATCAGATTATGATGGAAGATAATATTAACAGTTGAACGTTGTACAATTATGATTATTAGGTCTATCTGAGAATATGTAAAATGATGTATTTCTAGCAAATTATTGATATGATTCTGAATAAGCATTATAACTTCACTGCACTGGGTGGCATGAAGTTGAACCAGGCATGAGTTGTTGAGCCATTTCTAGGCATTCTAGGAATAGTTGGGTTAATATATACCTGCAAGTGCTGGAGGATCCAGTGATGTGGGATCCAGTGCTGGTCTGCAGCTGAAGTAAATGACAGAGTAGGATCCAGAGACGAAATTATGGCTGCCAAAATAGATATATGGCAGGAAGTTGTGTCAGAAGGTGGAGTGAAGACTGTTTGTGCCTAGCAAGAGTCAGTCTTATAAGAGAGTGCTGCTTAGAGACGCTTAGCCAATAGCTCAGTGGCCAGCTTCTCTCAAGGTGTTGAAGGCTGAAGTTGATACTGAATACATTTACCAATATCTCTCAAACTATGCGGCCGTTTCATTAGGCAAAAAGCAATGTAGATTTCAGTTACGACTTAGTTAATTAACATGCTATTGAAGTGAAATTTCTCAAGGTGCTTGAAGTTCCTTAAGCTAAGTTAATTGACATTGAAAAATTGGAGGCCTTCCACAAGGATATTTTGGCCATAAAACTAACACTTTTTAGATTGGATTGAAGATTTATGTAATATTTCAAGGACTTTTACTTCTCATTTCAGGTTGCTTTCTGGATTTCTGACACAGCTGAATGTACTGTGAAACCACTGGACCTAAAAAGCATTCCAATTACCAAGGCCATGGAATCAAGGCAGAATTGACATTTATTTACATTTCATATCATAAATCATAACCTAGACTAAATTATGCTGCAGTGTCTTATTAGACACTCAAGTAAAAAATCCCGAGAAAGTGAAAAACGTGTAAACTAACCCTTTCACCAGTATACATGTTGACTTAACTGGGTGTAATATTCATAACTGCTCAGGTTGGTATGTTATTTTGTGCGGAAAAGAAAACAGACACACTAGAGCGAAAAGTTCCTGTTTTGTTTTCCAAAATATTTATATTTTTCTGGTAATTATGTAAAGGCATCATGCAGTATCTCATTTCAATTCATTTATTAGCTACAAAACAATTTTGACTTTTCTGTTTTCTTGAAAGTAGCTTAGACCTTGCATGTTAAAATTCAATAACAAATAAATGTTGATGATTACCATACTTGTATTCTTATATTTTAAGCTATTATTTACCAGACCTGCCTCACCCACCTACCTTACAGGAAGAGTTGTTGGTGTAGACAGACATCCTACACCTTGTCTACACTCAACTTCTGTTTTGCTTTAGTAACAAGATATACCTGGATTTCTGGCCTAAGCAGTTGAGAATGTCTGAAATATGTCATAATATTACCAGCCAGTCTGTTTGCATTATTTATATGGCATATACTGAATGTTTTGTTTATTTCTTCTACCAATTGAACTCATTTTTGATTCCTCTAAGCAACTGGATCAATGAAGTATAACTGATTTAGACAAAAACAAAAATTACACTCCGCTGAATTTACTTATGCGTTTCATCTACATTCAAGCTGCATGGTAATTAACTAGCAATACAATCCACTAAGAAATATTACAGTCGCAAGAAAATCCGTAGCAATGCTTTTGCAATGTTTAGCGGGTGCATCTTTCGATTAATCAAAATCTGATTGGTTGAACCTCAGTTATATTAATTTTTTTTTGATTCCACGGATCGACCACTTTCATAGTTGTATAAAATGTCATTATAAATATTTTTAAAAAAATATCAAAAATAGTCTGGAAGTGATCGAAGCACGGTTGCCAATTCTTATAAAGTTTTCTTTGCTGACTGGTAATTTAGCTGAGAAAATCATAAACCACAAATCATTAATTTATTTCGAATTGAATATAGTTCTTGATCTGAATTTAAACCAAGAAAAAGTTGGATTAGCTTTGCTTATATCATCTACAAGTGCACCAGTTAGGTCCTGGAGATGCTAAAATGTATGCATTTGAGTATTGGAGGCATCCTGGGGTTCCACAAGGCCACTGGTGATTCCCCCAGCCTCGTTCTTTTATGGGAATCACCCTGGGACTCCCCGGGATTCTGCAGAATCCCTGCTGATCCTTGCAGGTGGCATGTGTCAGATTTGAACACTTGCTGAGGAAAGATTATTTTGGGAGAAGAATGGAAAAATTCATCCATGATCACCTGAGGCGTACGCTGGGGTTACTAAATGATCACTACTTTCACTGCAAGCGTGGAACTGGGGTGAGACCAGTTGTACTAGGATGAATAAATGAATGAATAAATTATCTATCTATCAATCTATCTATCTATCAATCTATCAATCTATCAATCTATCAATCTATCAATCTATCTATCTATCTATCTAGCTAGCTAGCTAGCTAGCTAGCTAGCTAGCTAGCTAGCTAGCTAGGTAGGTAGGTAGGTAGGTAGGTATACAATCTACCCAATTGAAAAAAATATATTCTTCACTAAAAAGCTAATTAAAACATCTGCTGGATTAGCCTCGGCTCTACATCCTTATCTAAATGATGATTCTCCATGAGATATCATAGAAAAGATTTGTCAAAAAGAGCAACTTGGGGACTTGTACGCTATTCCTGGAGCATGGACGAAGCAGCTTTACAAGATAAGAAAGTTGAAGAGTTTTGGCAGTGAGAGCTACTGTAGTTAGTTACAGGCAGACTAAACTATCTCTTTGGACACTTTAGACACTTAAGATGCATACCCATGTGTTCAGTCAAGTTATAACTAGAAGCAATGTTTCCTAATGTTTCCTACGAGAATAAGTTGGATTTCCAAGAAATTCATAACATAATGGCAATGATAATGGATAGAATGTAATTATAAACTAACATCTTTTCATTAAAAACCCAGTTAATAATTAACATATAGGTCTAGACAGACAGACAGAAATTTAGACAGACATTTAGACATTTAATTAATTAATTTGCTATGGTAGACTATTATATAGAGATCTAGTTCAATCAGCTGTTACTTTATTAAGACTGTTCCGACCTCATAACTTGTAAAGCAACATTGTAACCTTTACATTAAATTATAATCCTTTATTCTTTAGCCTTTTCAGATACTTTTCCCCTGTTCTTTTGATGTTGGTAACTAATCCACCATTCTCTTAAGAGCTGTGTTATCAGGGAGTAACTATTGTATAAACAGTTTTATATTTAGCTATTTTTGCCATGTGTTTTAACATACCACATAAAATACTGTTTCCATTAGTACTTTATCTCGGGCAATTTCTGGAGGTACAAACAAAGTGCTCAATCATGATAAATGTAAACAATAATGTTGACCAAACACGTTTAAGTTGGGTGGTGGTGGTGGATTAGGGCACTACATCCTGTATTTCTGCACCTGATGGGCTAATTAGGACAGGCAGAGACCATGGCAATGAGACAAAGGATAAAACAGCCATCCAGCATAGGCTCGCCCGGGAATTGAACCCGGGACCCAGTGGCTGGAAGCCCAGCGCGCTACCTCTGAGCTAGGCCCCCACCCCGTTTAAGTTGGGTTTTATGATTACTTAAAGGTGATATGTCACATACACCTCGTACTTTTTATATTGTATGATATGAAGCCTATTTATACTGTGTCATATGACGCTTTATAATATGGTACCCTAATGTCGTACCTTATTGGTTATTTAAAAAAATCAACCAGAGTTTTCCAATTTTTTTTATGACGATTGTAAATGTTTGTCTACAGAATCTAAAGCTGATGACATTTATGTATTTATTTTGCATGGTATCATTTTTATGATATATTTTAAATTATAAAACTGTTTACCCCATATAGCATTCTAAATCGGCCCAGCATCGTTTCCATGTAGGCAACATTCGTTACAACATCGTATTAACATCACCCACATGGCGCTGACGTTGAAACGATTTGGAATGCTATCTGGGACTTAAATACAAAGTTATCCAATTTCAGTAGTTGACATCAAATCTGGAACACTCCCTGAATTACTGCATTACTATAGTTTTGATATGCCATCATAATTCATAAATCGTTTCCTTCAAATCAATTTATTTTGTTTCAATCTGTAGTTTTTTAAATTAAATATAATTAATTTTGTTTCAATCTGTAGTTTTTTTTAACAAAAATAATATTTTGTTTTAATCTGCAGTTTTTTTTAATCAAATATAATTTGACACAGCTACTGCTCTTAATCAAATCATACAGTGGAAAGCAACTCTTTACAAAAAGAACTTTGGAATATAAACCCAATAAAAAAATGCAAATACTTTTTTTCTACAGTCTTATTGTTTTCTTCTTTTTTATCTGAAGAAAAATACTCTCCCAAAACAGTGGAGTATAAGTCAAGATTACTGCAATAACAGTAAAAGTCTATGAAACAATTTTTGCTAGTGTATCAAATAACCCTGGCTTCAAAATAGCTGTGTTTATGATGTGATTGAATTATCAAGCAAGACTTGCCTCTCTAGACACCAGGAAACTACAGATATATAAGATAGCTATGATATATATTTATGATATATCTTTATGATATATACTACTAGCAGAATGATAAAACACAGGTGGTTCGAAAATAGTGTCCCAGCTAAGAAAATTGGCAGCAGAAACTTGAGTTTTTGAATCACTCCCAGGGTAAATCTGTTTACCAGTGCATATGATTATCGCTAAGTATATCACCAACAGAAATTTGACCCCTGCTGAAAAGGTTTTCACTAATCTTTTTATAAATTAAGTTTGTTTATTGATACAATACTGAAAGTGGGCAGGAATATTGTAACTGCATCTATGCTTCTGTGACCAAACGATAGCTATTGGCGAATAAATTACCATGATTAGTATAAGTTGTCAGGATGTAACAGAAAGAATGTTGAATTTTACATTTCACAATGATCTAATCACATAATTACATTATTCCGCTAATTATTTTCTAAAAGTCTCTGCTTTCGCAGCAGTTTAAACCATGCTTTAACATTCTTGTCCCTTCATTATTCACACGTGGAAGCTGGTCAAATAAATATAGACTATTTTTTTCTATACGGAAAATTAAATTTCTTTGTCCGAGTAGAAAAAATAGTCAAAAAATAGTTTTTATCTTAGAATTTTTGCAGTGTATCAACATCATCAACAAAAAAGATTAACACAAAACAATTACTGCACCAAATAGCATTTACCATTGCAACCACCAATGTTGCTGAACTTGCACCTGTTTTTATCACCATCTTCTCCAGTTTCTCAGCTAATCGAGCCCCCTTTCCTCACAACTGCACAATGCATTTATCCTGCAGATATCTCTGTTGGGCATAGTATAATATTACTGCAATATGCAGTATCGCAAAATGATAGACAGTTATCAATTGCCTTGGACTTAGCCGAGTAGTAGCAAGTAGTAAGATACATGATTGAGAAATGTGAAGATACCCGATTGGAAAATGGCGCGTAGTCCGGTACCCGATTGGAAAATCAGTCAATACGGTTCGCGATAATTGTGAATGATTTTACTTAACTCTGTTATCAGAATATGTTGTAGAAGTTTTATCGTGATATCTTGTTTGCAAGATAAATTTGAAGTATCAGTCATGGTCAAATCAGGTTGTTGCCAAGCACTTAGTAGGAGTAGGTAGTCTGTTCACAACAACTATAGCAATAGAGCCTGGACACAAGAAGCAATGAGACGAAATTAGCCAACTAGTCTCTAAAATATAGATAAGTTATCTAAACTTTAAGATATCATTAATTATTTTATTCTCACTAACAGTGCACATATAACAGTTTACTTTATAGAAGGCGCCATTATGAATATTTATTCTGTTTACATTATATTATACTTGGCTAAGCAGATAAGATGTATAATTTAAATTTAATTTCGGGAAAACAATTTTTTTAAAGTCCATAAGTCATTTTGCAACTTCTATTCTGAGGTTAAAAACTTGCAAAGCATGTTGGGAAACTAAGAACATTCAACATACATACTTGTTGAACTTGACTAGCCATATACCGAATTTTCATATCTTTCTAAATCATTTGCCATTTTGCAGGATCTATTCTTTTTATATCAAAATAGAAACGTCACAAACAAACATCAACTAGTTATAGGTAATGTAAATACATTTTACAAAATGTAGCAAAATCTACTGATTGGGCACTAAAAGACCCAATTAAATGACAACAGCATTGGCCAGAGCAGCTGTTTATCTCCACACTTACAGGAACTGGATACTTCACTAAGTGCAAAGAGGTCACCATGCAATGTGGCTCCAATTAACCAATGAACATGTTTCCTGGTGCTGTTGCCTGCATCCAACTGGACTCTAAATTCCTGAACAATTCACTAAGACTAGAGGCCTGCATCCGCGTTGCTCAAGAATTTGCTATATTTAATTGTTAATAAAGTGCAGTTTCATCTATGTATTGTGAAAGGTAGTTTTGAAAAGTTAAAATAAGTTATTATAATGACGAGCTTAATTATTAAGTGGCCTAATAAGTAGCACGATTGAAATATGAAAAAAAGATTGAATAAATATTGTGCTAAAGTTCACTAATTAAAGGTTACAAAATAATCATATATGGCTTAAATGGTGAACATATGTCTGATTCTGTCCTTTTGCTGATAGACATAACTAGAGTGGCCATAGCTTGCCCTCTCCCAGATAATCTGCAGACAGCTGTTGGTAGCCACAAAATACGTAGGGCTACTGTGCAGCTCTGTAAACAAGCTTTATCAGGACTCTTGTAGCCAGATAAAATCAGACAAGCTCTCTGCCAGCCAACATTATGTTGGTCTAAGCCATGTCCATTCAAATTAGTAAAGTAAGCAGAAATTAAAAGTAATGAACAGTCAGCAATTATAGAGTGGGGTGATTGTAAACAGGCATTAATTGGTATGGCAGGAATCTCTTTGCCTCAAATGCCAGAAAAACAAATGTAGTCATATATTGATAAAACTATTTTGCAACCAAAAATGATTATTTACAAAACTTTTAATAAATATATTGCAGTAGACAATAAAAGTAACAAGAAGTATCAATGGAACTAGTAAGTGTGCCTTTAAAATAGTCAAAAAATAAGGCAAACAAAAACTATCAAATCGTTAAATCTTTGTCTATATGAGCTTCACGTACTCAAGACAAGTGACAATTTCTTTCATATTTAATAAAAAAAGCAGAGCTTGACAACTCAATTTTCTATGGGCATATGAAAAGAAGCCATCTAACCTGGTAATGACCTGGTAATGTTTCATAAGAACCTACACTGTAGGACATTTCATTAACTTTGTTAGGTACTCTAAATACATGTTATTCTCATGTACATGAAATGTTAATCCTAGATGTACATATTTTTCTTTCCTGCTCAGCTTAATTGTGTAGGTAAGCACTTTCCTGCTGCTTTTTTAAAGTTGTGTATAGAGGTGAAAATTACACTTATACAAACAACTAGAAGACTTGACAGTGATTTAGATTGCAATTGCTACAGTCAAAAAGAATATCCATAGGTTTCGTGGTCATATTTTGAAGGTATCCTATCTTTGAATTGATAACATTTTGCCTTAATATCATCAACATAGCCATATTTATGGTTATTGAGGAACAACAGAAATGACAATAGAAAATACAGGAAACAGTGCATAAAAGTTATTAGAGAATTACCAATTAGGAACTTGGTGTTGACTTATTGTTCATCTCCAAGCTAATAACGAATAACAAAAGACACAAAAACATGTGGACATCAATTTTGAACTCTACAATAAGTGTAGCTTGGCAATGATTAATAACATCACTGTTATTTACCTTGGTTCAGTAATGACCCATTCTTCAAATAATGAATGTATAATATGTAACATTTTCTATGACACCAATCATGAATGTGCCTACTTGAAAAACCGGAAGTACTATCTTGTTACCTTGTACAAAACAAATTGGGTAACTGAATTTGATCCCAAAGTTACGCGACCAAAATTAAATGCTTTTACCATTTACATGATTCCTTAATTTCTTATGAATGCAACTAAATCAGATATCAGATTTAACTTCGACTTTAAGCAACCTATGTTCAAGTGAATACTAAACAAGACATCACCATTGAAATTTAGCCACTTTACAGCACTGGCTAAAAGTTTGGGACTAATCACAGATGTGACAGATGCAGAATTTCAAAAGGAAACCCCATGATTACACTTTCAATGATAGTCAAAATGGCTCTATTGTCAGCTGCCAATAGAGCCATCATAAATTCCAAGTTTATATCAAGGTAAGTAATGTATTCCAAAACTTCTGGCGTCAACTGCAAACATTTTAAGCTCACTGTAAGCACTGTGTCAGAATGTCACATTTTACAACATGTTGGCCTAAAGTATTTATTTAAACTAATAAAGTCATATAGTAATCTAATAGCTGTGTATCAATCGTGTCACACTAAACTACTGTACTGAAAGCTTACTGTATATCCTAAGTCCCCCATACAGTCTATATTAATAAACTTCGAAACTTTTTTTTTTAACCGGAGATCTGCAGTATACCAGTACTGCATAACAACTGCACAAACAGAACATGGCATTGCCATAATCAAACCTGCTTCATGATGCCCAATTACTTATGACAGCATGCATGGATAATGTATAAACATTAAAGGAATGTCATATCAAGTTTGTAATCTGCACCAATCAAAATTGTTAACTAATATTAGTATATTGTCACATCGATTTTGCAAAACATATAAACATAAAGAAGAATATACTTATAAAAATTACCAACCATCTCAGGAAATCTATCTTAATATACCCACAATGCTTAATCAAACATACATGAATACATATCAATATTAATATAGTTTGACATCAAACAACCATCACAATCAAAAGATTTATTCTGTGCAAAATTGCAGCAGAATTTTATAACAAAGTTTATCAAACGTCTTTAGAATGAATAACAATGCAAGACTTGTGTTGGTTTTGATAAAATGTTTCAAATTTGCTTGACTCTAGAGCCCACCTAATCTACAACCTGATTTGGTTGTAAAAAAACATGTGGACATCAATTTTGAACTCTACAATAAGTGTAGCTTGGCAATGATTAATAACATCACTGTTATTTACCTTGGTTCAGTAATGACCCATTCTTCAAATAATGAATGTATAATATGTAACATTTTCTATGACACCAATCATGAATGTGCCTACTTGAAAAACTGGAAGTACTATCTTGTTACCTTGTACAAAACAAATTGGGTAACTGAATTTGATCCCAAAGTTACGCGACCAAAATTAAATGCTTTTACCATTTACATGATTCCTTAATTTCTTATGAATGCAACTAAATCAGATATCAGATTTAACTTCGACTTTAAGCAACCTATGTTCAAGTGAATACTAAACAAGACATCACCGTTGAAATTTAGCCACTTTACAGCACTGGCTAAAAGTTTGGGACTAATCACAGATGTGACAGATGCAGAATTTCAAAAGGAAACCCCATGATTACACTTTCAATGATAGTCAAAATGGCTCTATTGTCAGCTGCCAATAGAGCCATCATAAATTCCAAGTTTATATCAAGGTAAGTAATGTATTCCAAAACTTCTGGCGTCAACTGCAAACATTTTAAGCTCACTGTAAGCACTGTGTCAGAATGTCACATTTTACAACATGTTGGCCTAAAGTATTTATTTAAACTAATAAAGTCATATAGTAATCTAATAGCTGTGTATCAATCGTGTCACACTAAACTACTGTACTGAAAGCTTACTGTATATCCTAAGTCCCCCATACAGTCTATATTAATAAACTTCGAAACTTTTTTTTTTAACTGGAGATCTGCAGTATACCAGTACTGCATAACAACTGCACAAACAGAACATGGCATTGCCATAATCAAACCTGCTTCATGATGCCCAATTACTTATGACAGCATGCATGGATAATGTATAAACATTAAAGGAATGTCATATCAAGTTTGTAATCTGCACCAATCAAAATTGTTAACTAATATTAGTATATTGTCACATCGATTTTGCAAAACATATAAACATAAAGAAGAATATACTTATAAAAATTACCAACCATCTCAGGAAATCTATCTTAATATACCCACAATGCTTAATCAAACATACATGAATACATATCAATATTAATATAGTTTGACATCAAACAACCATCACAATCAAAAGATTTATTCTGTGCAAAATTGCAGCAGAATTTTATAACAAAGTTTATCAAACGTCTTTAGAATGAATAACAATGCAAGACTTGTGTTGGTTTTGATAAAATGTTTCAAATTTGCTTGACTCTAGAGCCCACCTAATCTACAACCTGATTTGGTTGTAAAAAAACATGTGGACATCAATTTTGAACTCTACAATAAGTGTAGCTTGGCAATGATTAATAACATCACTGTTATTTACCTTGGTTCAGTAATGACCCATTCTTCAAATAATGAATGTATAATATGTAACATTTTCTATGACACCAATCATGAATGTGCCTACTTGAAAAACCGGAAGTACTATCTTGTTACCTTGTACAAAACAAATTGGGTAACTGAATTTGATCCCAAAGTTACGCGACCAAAATTAAATGCTTTTACCATTTACATGATTCCTTAATTTCTTATGAATGCAACTAAATCAGATATCAGATTTAACTTCGACTTTAAGCAACCTATGTTCAAGTGAATACTAAACAAGACATCACCGTTGAAATTTAGCCACTTTACAGCACTGGCTAAAAGTTTGGGACTAATCACAGATGTGACAGATGCAGAATTTCAAAAGGAAACCCCATGATTACACTTTCAATGATAGTCAAAATGGCTCTATTGTCAGCTGCCAATAGAGCCATCATAAATTCCAAGTTTATATCAAGGTAAGTAATGTATTCCAAAACTTCTGGCGTCAACTGCAAACATTTTAAGCTCACTGTAAGCACTGTGTCAGAATGTCACATTTTACAACATGTTGGCCTAAAGTATTTATTTAAACTAATAAAGTCATATAGTAATCTAATAGCTGTGTATCAATCGTGTCACACTAAACTACTGTACTGAAAGCTTACTGTATATCCTAAGTCCCCCATACAGTCTATATTAATAAACTTCGAAACTTTTTTTTTTAACCGGAGATCTGCAGTATACCAGTACTGCATAACAACTGCACAAACAGAACATGGCATTGCCATAATCAAACCTGCTTCATGATGCCCAATTACTTATGACAGCATGCATGGATAATGTATAAACATTAAAGGAATGTCATATCAAGTTTGTAATCTGCACCAATCAAAATTGTTAACTAATATTAGTATATTGTCACATCGATTTTGCAAAACATATAAACATAAAGAAGAATATACTTATAAAAATTACCAACCATCTCAGGAAATCTATCTTAATATACCCACAATGCTTAATCAAACATACATGAATACATATCAATATTAATATAGTTTGACATCAAACAACCATCACAATCAAAAGATTTATTCTGTGCAAAATTGCAGCAGAATTTTATAACAAAGTTTATCAAACGTCTTTAGAATGAATAACAATGCAAGACTTGTGTTGGTTTTGATAAAATGTTTCAAATTTGCTTGACTCTAGAGCCCACCTAATCTACAACCTGATTTTGTTGTAAAGCAGTGGTATGGAGAGCTTCTATAAGTAACATGCATAGGAGGGAATGTATCCCCTTGTGGTATCACATAGCATCGATAACAATAATAGTGTCACCTAGTGTAACGAAGTGTGTGACTGTCATTGTTGTTTGACATTGTTTTGTGTATGATAATTATGTTATTAGGGTGAAATGACATACCTGAAGACTAGGGCTTGTCCTCCATGCAATACCCAGTTCTAAACAAAATGCAGCAGCAGCCGACTCAAACAGAGGGATCACCGGCCCAAGGAGCTAGAGGGATGTTCCCCAGAGGTCCACGCATGCGCACTAACACTATTTGCACCCCCTTTGCTTAGTAGTTGAGTCGAGGCTTCTGATTGGTAGAGGGCTAAAAATGTCTGCTCCTTGCTGTAACTCTAGCCAGCAGCACCAGCATGCCTTATAAGTAAGGGACACTGTTCGAATTGTCAAAAATAAATATAAACACCATCATTAAAGTTTATCATACATCTTCAATTATAAACAACCAACAATTAGGGTGCATTTAAACTACTTTTCTTGCTCATACAAACTACCCCAAGGAGTTGCAGCATGAACTGCTGCTTGCACCCCAGCCCAACATGGCGAAGTTAGCCCATGTTAAATTTAGCTACCTGTGCTCTGTAGCTTCAGAGCTGCCAGCATCAGCAGAAGTAGCAGCAGCACTAGCATCAGTAGCAGCAGCAGCAGCAGCCAAACTAAGCAGTTGCAATTATGCTGATGGTGATGCTGCCAATACATAACAACCCACATTTTATGACCACTGATGCAGGGCAAAACTTAAATGGGTTTTACCTCAGTAACATTGAGGGTAGTTCATGCACCCACATACATTTGGACCCCTGATTAATTTGCCTATTCCTAAAACAGATTTAAACACTTTTGACCCACTAATGAGTAACTGACAATACGCTGTTGTTAGAGTTCTACTGAAGTTAAAGCAAAAGGATTCTTAACTATTTTGAGATGAGACAAGGTCTGAGATGTGACTGATGCAAGGTACAGGAATTGGAAGTTATTGTACTCGTAGTCAGTGATGACTAGATGAGTATGATGCAGAAGCTGGTAGTCACAGTAAGACTTGCTGCTACAAACGCCAATGTAATGATAAGATGACAAGTCAGATATTCCTTTGATGACATAGATTTGCTGCTTGCATGAATGGATTCATTTGCTTGGCCAGACAGAAACATAGCACTAAACAGTCCACTTATTGTAGTTGGAATTAGTTCATTACAGCCAATTTTATAGACTTGGAACCTAAACTACAGACACAACATAAAGAGAACTGCTCCAGAGGACGTCGTGTGAATATAGGACTCCCATTGGCTGAGGGACTGCTTTAACTAATGGAAGCCATGACGTCCTTTGGTGCAGCCAACTCTGATCTGGAGTTTATTATCCAAGTCAACAAAATTGGCGGTAATAGCAACCGATCTAGAATCAACCCCAGGGTGTCCAAGGCCAGTGTCAGCATCATTAGAATGAGTTAACAGTAATTTCCCGTCACACTCCTCATTTTGCAACAGTAAGACAAACTCTACAAAAAACATTTTCCAGTGTGAAGGATACATCTGCATTGGACTAAAATGTACACATCTTTGTTTGGTTGTAACTAAAAACTAAAGCTCAGTGATTCTCATGTACCTGATGTGACTTGATAGTCTTCAATCAATGTCCATCTCATAGGGACAATTTAATATTTAATCTTTTCTTTGAGGTTCCTTTTTGAGGATAACGTATAAAAATACTTACACACAACTGTACCAAAAAGAATACTTACAAGCCAATCATAAACGCCGATACTTTAATCTACTCTCAAGTTTCTTTTGGGTGGCCTATTGTAAACTCTTTTAGCCTTTCCATTTTGCCCTGTCTCAGACCCTCCATTATACAGGGGTTCTGCTGGACTTAAATTGTGCAACGACTGCCAAACTAGAGCCAAGATATAATCCTGCAGTTTGTATAAACACACATATAACTTGCCACAACTGTTTCTAAGGAGTCTTTCAAGCTGCAATCAACTGGTGAACCCCAGAACTCATCCCTCATCACTTGTGTGGGAACTTCCAGGCATTTGGCGAAATATTTCCTCAATATAAGTTGAGAGTGCTTGACTAGAGATATGTGTGTATGATGTAGATAGACCTCCATGTGTGTAATGTCATTCAGTATTGCTTGACAAAACTTAGACAAAGATATGTAAGCATAGACTGTATATACCACAGACAACACTGGTAGTTCTGAAGTTTTTAAGTGCCTAGCATTAGCACAAGACACCACCCATGGGGTAAATGTGTAACAGTGAGTGACCTCTAAGTGTTGTGAAATCTTAGTATGACTACCACTCTCCCAGCCTTATCATCTCTTCATTACATCTGCCTATATGCTGGTCTCGTAAGCCAACAACATTCACACCAGATTGGAGAGCCACTTAAGGTTTATTCTATATCTTACCATTTGATATAATCCCTTCATACCTAAAGAAATAACGTACAAATTGTTATGTTCAGACTCAGTGTGCCCCCTATGCCAAAAATAGGTCAGGGGGAGTCCTTGGCCGAATTACGTAATCACCTGTCGGTGAAAAATCTCCCCATGGGAGAGGAGGCACCAAGTCAAAGCAGTATCAGCAACAGCTTAGTTTATGAAGGGAGAAGACACATTGATTAATGCAAAATGTCAGGTCTAGTTGTAAGCTTGCCTAATTATCAAGTATGGTTGTTAATCCACAGGCTACACTATTACTAGACAAGATTATTTTTTCTAAGTAATGCTATTTTGTTGTATAGGATTTTTCTCAGTGGCTATCTTTCCTATTCTCTGGCTGTTCCTATATAATTTTTAATGCATTGGGTAGTAAATCAAGCTCTTCGGTTGATATTGTTGTAAGTGGAAATAACCGTATAATAGACGACGTGACCTTGACTTTTTTGTGATATTTTAAGTAAATATAGTGCTATATCAAATATACTGTAAACAGAGTCATAAAAATTACCAGGGGGAGTCACATACGATACTCTAAGGTAGTCTATATGACTATACATGTACCTGCCAGTAATTGGGTGCCTCATACTTGGCTACCCTCTAGTCGTTTTAACAATCTTCACAGTAGATAGACGAGCAAAGTGTCGCTAGAAACTAGATGACCCACCTTCAAACCTCAGCTCAAATATGCACATATGAAACCTCAGTATCTCCGGGTATACCCATCTAACTACAATGGATTTTTCAGATGTTGATGGTGCATAGAAGTTGTATAAATCGTGTATAGCCACACAGTAGATGGAAACAATGCGCCTAAAGTGGTAAAATGGCCAAAACAAGGTTGTGGTTAAAAACCGTTATGTGTGGCATACATTAACCAAGAATTGGAGGTTATAAAAGTAATCTGAATATAGTGTAGCAATTGGATGGGTGCAGTTGACATGGGCTGTAGTAAAATTTATGGCCTTTTCATACAGCAGCCATGTTGGCATTTTTGCCTCTCTTTGCACTCAGATATAGTATTGTGACGTCATTAGTAGACAAGGGTCATGGTGAGTTCACTGAGTGCAATAGCAATGGAGAAGTAATGATGTCATAATATATGACGTAATCAAAATGAGGTGAATGAGGCAAAAATGCCAACATGGCTGCCGCGCGAAAAGGGTGTATATTATCATATGTTATCACTACATTCATACTGTGTGCACACATTTCGTGGCTGTGACATTAACTCTAAACCTTGACTTCAGGTGGATGGTACTTAAACCGGTAGTGATTTTGATTTATTTAACCTCCCAGAGGAAACCAATAGGACAACATTTTGATCTTGGCATGGATGGCTCTCTGGCCAATATAGAGTATTATTAATACTTATATAGTATGGAGGGCTGCAATGGCCACTTATTCTCACATTTTATGCCATATGATTTATGCTGGGTTTCAGCCTATAAATTTCTCAAAAAATTGTTATCTTTTCAGCTATCATCACCAACTAATTATTTGATGATCGATGGCAAGTCTGTCTTTGATGATAATGTTGAGATGGGACCCTCCGATGTCTCCATATGACCACAGGCGTTTGCCAACATATATGACATTGCTCAGTCATGACACACTTATACTTTAACTAATACCAAGGCTACTGACTGCCTTAATTAGCTTCTCATCTCAAGAGCCCCCTATGTCATTTGCAACTGCCAATCAGAATGTAGCTGAATACATTAGGAAATGCCCTGAGCTTGATGGCAATTATTTTGCTAGTTTACCAGTTAGACTTAAATACAAACAAATTAGCTTAATAGCATATAGGCTGGCTTATGGCATTGAATGTCTCACAGATTGCATATCAATTTGTTTTGTTTGCATTGATTATGATTACACAATTCTTAAACAAAGATTACTCAGTTAGGTCACTTAATTGGCTTAAAGCTGACAGCAGACTGTGCTTGGGGGATATTGGCCAATCAGGAAGCGCCATCATGTGTGTAGATGGTGAAATATGCAAATCTGGCATAAGAGACGTACAGGCAAGGAATTCCTTGTATTTAAGTGGTAAATACCTATAAATAATGGAAGTTATCACTTAGAATAAGAAGGAAAATTATTTTTGTGTATAATATAGCCATTTTTGATGTGTAATATGATATTATTGACTGAAACTAGCCCCATCATTGAAGGCAGTTACGTAAAAGCTGTTCTTGACAAAGTCAGTAGCCTTGGTCTTACAGTATACTAACTTGCTAAGGGCTGTCATGATGGCAAACGCCTGTGATATGACTAAGACGAACTAAGTAAGGCGGGGGGATAATTGTACACAAAGTCCCAAAATAAATAAAAAAGTTTGTATATTGGTCTACAGCATAATAAACTAACAGCCCACTCAATATTGAAGTGGTTGACTCATGAAAACTGTTTACTTGTAGTCTCTGGTACTTCAGTATTTCTCTTACTTCATACAAGCAAAAAACAAGTTTTATGAACGCAGCATTTGATTCCAGCACAAAAATAATAAAATACAATTTTTACATGCATGTTATGATTTATCTACATCAACATCTAACCCTCTCGAGTGGCTCCTAGTCAGCAATAACAATGTTTTCTTTAAGGAAGCCCATCAGTATGTTAATGGTAAGAATACCAAAATTACATACAATTATAATATACTCTATGGTTACATAAACTAACCTCCCAGAGGAAAGCAATAGGACAACATTTTGATCTTGGCATGGATGGTTCTCTTGCCAATATAGACTATTATTAATATTTATATTGTATTGGGGGGGAGTGCTATTGCCACTTATTCTATCATGCCATTTAATAGTTTTTGATTTATGCTTGATTTCAGTCTATAAATTAAGAATCGTTATTAACTAAAAGTCTTAAGCATATAACTTCTTCCGCTATATGTCTATCATTCAATACAGAACAGCAGCTCCATAGACTATTACATTGGAAAATTTTCCTGGTGTCAGACAAACAACCACTGCCCTGGGCGCAATCAAACAAAATCAGAAGTCAAAAAGACAACTAGCACACCCTTGCGCCACCTAGTGATAGACAGAAGAAAAAAAACCACCGGAAGAACTCTCCAATCTCAAAGGTTCATATCGCACTACTAATCCAATATGGCATCCATCCAAGGTTGACGATTTCCATCTTAAATATAACTTGGATGTGTGTGGGCCACAGAGAGGAGAGACATCACTAATCATAATCTTAAATAAACACAATGCAGATAGATAGAAATATCACAATTATGTATTACTGTATATATTTTTTTTATGCTTATGTATTTCTTTATGCTATGGATTATATTGTATTTATATAAGCTTTACATACATACTAAAATCAACAATATAATTGGATATTCATTCTGTACATTATACAATAGTACAATTGTTACATGCGAGACATGAAAATATGCACACCCAAAAATGTCATTGTACAACATTTGAAGGTGTACATATCTCATGTCTCACAATGTAACCATTGTGTCATTGTTTTGTACCACGGAACCCCATCCAAGTGTCAAATGTAAATACCCATTTCAACTGACTTCTCGGGCTTACTTGCAATAAGTATTAGTTTTCTATATAGTTATACATATTTATTATATAGATTTTTTAACATGTAACTTAGTTATGTTCATATCATTATAAATGTTTATTTACATTTTTGTTATCCTTGTATTTCATTGTTATGACACATGTATCTTTTTGATGATCTGCTGTCAATAAAATTATATATATTTATATATATATATTAGCATATGGCATGTGTGTATTAATCAAATCGGAAGCTTACTCAGTGGATAGTTTGTGATAAGCTGATTTATGAGTTTGCATCATCATTATTATATAGTGTCTGCTACTTGGTGTCTGTACTGAGGCAAGTGAAAGACCCAGCTTTAGAGTGAATGCATGTAATCATTACTCCATCTAGAAATTGATCACAAGAGTATTATAGAAATAATCTATAATGTAAGTCTCATATTATATGCTGCACATCTACAGCAAATGTCTCATACATGCACATTGCATAGGTATATTTTATACAGGAATTAAAGACATAAAAAAACGATATTCTGTTGTTTCCTTTTATTACTGGTGACAACGAGTATATATCCTGGCCCTGTCTACAAGTCGACTGCCCGCGCCATCTATAGCAAATCACCAAATGTCTCGCACAACTAACCCAGCCACTTTTGACCTATGGTCATCGATTCAAAGTTGCTCAATATTGTTCAAGGAATACCAAACTACCGAAATAAGGATATTATACGCTGTTTACGAAGCAATCTAGAGCAGTGAACATTGAACTAATTTGTGCGGGCGCAAATACGTTGTATTCAGGGGTCCCGAGCAGAGACAGTATCCTGGGCAGCTTCTTGGTCATATGCATATTTTCATTTGTCAATTCCCTGTGTTACCATGTTTGTCATGATGTTTAAAAAAATTAAATTAAAGAAAAACACTGCAGAAATTACAATGTTGCCAAATAGAACCTCTTAAGTTATTTTTACATTGAGAAATGTCATTATCATCAGTAAGAAAATTGGGTTTTTAGTTAATAAGTATAAGCTTTGTCCATTGTACACTACACTGTTCAATTTCATGGGTGTCAAATATGAAGCCAATACAATCTATCACAATATCACTATAAGTTCATTTACACATCTTACAGCAATTGTACACCAAAGTTGCTCTACTTTTCTAAGCTGTAACACACACAATATACACTGGCTGCATTGTGAGTTACAGTACTATGAACTCTAAGAGGCACCTGGAACCCTAAGAATGACTTGTCTAGCATCATAAAATGAGCACCTGGGGAGAAGGAGGGAAGTAGCCAAAGGCATTCATCTCATTTATGATGGGTCCATGGGAGAAAAGCTATTACTAAGGAGCACTTATTAAAATAGGTATTTCTCAATGATGTATAAACATAAACAAATAAAAGCATGGGAATTGAACAAGATACACATGAGAAAATAGTACAACTGACTGAAATTACAATCTTTATGTGCACTGAAGAATCTGGAACATTATGGGAAGAAACTGAAAATGTGAAAAAAAACTTACTGTGATAATTCCCCTATTAACCTTCTCAGTTTAACAGTTTTAGCATTTCCATAGTTCACCTATCAACATCTGTATTTGCCTTTATTAAGATCTTAATTATTATCAGTCAATTCTAATAATATTATACATAGTTTCATACTGACAATGTACCTATTCAACCTGTGATAAATGGTTGCTAATCATAATAAATATTTACTTACAAAGGACATCTACATAAGGGAGCCGAACTGTGATTTTTTTTTGGTTGACAATATATGTCAAAAGTTAATGGGAAGTAGCAATTAGCTGAAAAACATTACAACAAAGCTTACAACGGCCTGTAATTAGCTTTAAATGAAATGGCAGCTACACATGGATGACCAGAAGATGAAAACAATGGGGACATTGCAAGCACTTGTATTTGGCCTTAAGAAAAGAGAAGAACCAGTCTCGTGGACTGAACCAGATACGGAATTTCATTCGCTTGTATTACAACATTACAGCATTAATTAAATGCATTATCATTTCCAAACAAATATTAAGTTAAATGGAACGTTTAGTAAGTAAGTTAACAAAAATTAAGTACAATATCTACTAAATGAAATGGGCCTTATTGCATAACGGAATATACCTGTAAAACTCATACATGTCATGCTATGTGATATATTTTAAGCACTTGGCCCCTGCAGGGTGGTTGGGCAATATGCACTAAAAGTGTCATAAAAGTCCTAAAGTAACACCCTAGGATTGTTTCTTTTGATCTATTTGATAGGAATATGAGGAGGTTATATTTGTGTTTACCCCCACTCAAGTAGGGCAGAAGTTGGCTACAGGTATTAGCTTGGCTGGTTGGTTGAAGTCTGTTCTTAAAAAAATTAAAAAAACATTGTATACTGTTATTCCATAAAAAAATAAGTTCTCGTCAAAGGACTATAATTAATAAATTTACAGCTCTCTTGTCGCCTTGGTAACCATCTGAATTTACACAAAATACTTGAGTCCCATATTTAGTTATATGTTAAATTGCCTAATTATATAACAAGTAAATTTCCAAAGAAATAAAAATAAGCCTACTACAGTAATATCCTTCCCATATTTAAGACACCATAAAAGAAAACAGCGTCTAAAGTAAATAGGGTTTAAATCAATCAAATGGTGCAAATGTGGCTTGATCTTCATTCAAATTGACTTAATTAAGGCTATACACCAGCAATTAAGGCATTTCTTAAGTCTCCATCACATAATATTGCCATATTGTAGCATCTTTCAAAATAACTTCAAACAAGCAGTCACAGCAAATCTTGCTACTGGCTGATGCAAACTATTTACTTCAAAAACATTAACTCAATCTGGATATACTACTTTTTCATAAATATTTCCCATACAGACTGTTGTATGTTGTCATTGTGTAAGTGTATGAAACATACACATGCATTCTGAGGATAAACACCCTGCAGATCCCATACTGCAAACTTCTGTGGAGATATTTTACGTACCCCACAGTCGGCCAATATATTAGAAGATGATGACTATAATATTGGATTTTCTCCGCTAATTCCACTATAATGTACAAGTTGACAAAATGGTATGGACTTGAAAAGCAGGAGTTCACAGACATCCTCTGAAGCGGCAATCACTGAGTCATGTAGCAGAGCTATTTACACTCGGCGACATTGAAATTCGCCACGAAATCGAGATTCTCCACGCTCTTTAACAAAACTAATTGTTTATATCATTGACAGTATGTTATCAATGCGACAGCCATTTAATAAGTGTCTATTGCAATTTATTTTATGTGGCGAATTTCGATGTTGTGGCAAAAGTCCATGAAATAATGATTGGAGGATTAGGGCTTTACGTCCGTATTTCTGCACCTTATTGGCTAATTAGAACAGGTAGGGACCATGGCAATGAGACGAAGGACCATAAAATAGTGCAAAACAATGGAATTAGAATGAGCATTGTCCTTAGTTGTTGTTCACCTTGATTGTTTGCCACACATTGCATTTTTGAAACTTACAAGTGAGTCAGTTTTGCTTATATTTTAATTCTAATTGAGCGAATCAATCCAATGGCAGCAATAGATAGCACAAGATTATTATCACTGCCATATTTATTGTATTTTACCTCGTTTGTAATGTTAAATGCATATCAGGTCTTTTATTGAAATATGTTAATGGAACACTGCAATACATCTACAAATAAATAATCTCTACTACTGAACCAACTTCACAATTAGTAGGCCATCTGGAGTCTTTCTCAACTCCCATATAGTATAAACCACAAGAACTTTAAGAGAACCTTCACTGTCCAACACATGCCATATTTCCATAGGGAAGAGTAAAGCATTTCTAGGTAACATTTTTGCGCATCCTCTATCAATGCTGGAGCACAGTCAATAAAATTCCCTGAATGGCCCATTTGCCAGGCTCACCTGCAGGGGTGGCACTTTATCCCATCTGTGCCTTCGGGGTATGGCGACCCCATGGGGTGAAAAGCGGGTCACATGGGGTGAATCTGAGGACTAGGGGCAACTAGAATGGGGTCAAATGGGGAGACAGGTTACAGTCAACTACAATGATGATACCTGCAATGAAGAATGTTGACAGATTATAGTCAACTACAATAAATATCATCTTTATTTCATACCCAGTGGTAGACAGCAAATTTGAAATATGTTACAATTTATATCCACATGATTTAAAAAAGAAAGAAAGGCATTTTAATGAAGATGCCTAGAAATAAGGGACATTGGCTTCTGCCTTATATTTTACAGGTTTTACAATAATATACCGACAAGGCCTTTTTTCAAAGGAAAAAAAACTATTGGCAGTCTCAAGAGTGTTAACATTGTGGAATACTCCATCTTAATCTAAAAATTTATAAATTGTACGGCTCTTTATATTGCATTGTATTGCTTTGCTTCAATGCTATTGCTCTGAAGCTAATTCAGTTTATATGACCAACTGCCAGAAGCAGATGTAATGATGAGATGACAAGGTATTTGGCAGTACAGAAATACAGAAGTCTAGCGTTACCAAGAATAGGTTCCTTATCTAAAAGCTTAAGTGCTTCATTACAAAAATGTTTACATCAAATTATTGTTAGTGTAAAAGTATTGCTGATATGTTGATAATACTATAATTCCTGGAGTAGATACACCTTTTTTTCTGTGACAGACACGTCAAAAGTCAATTGTTAAACAGCCAAATAACAACTCCAGTATGCATGGACAATCAGCATTTGTTACTCTTTTACTGCACCAAATGTGTCGGATTATCAAAAACTTCATTTCATCAAACAAGAGCTTGTAATTCCATATCTTCATTATGAATTCCATCAAGGGTTTCATGACTTAAAATACAGGCAATCCAAATTCTGGGGCCCAACCCTTTGCATAAATTCACATCAATCTAAAAATATACCAAAAATACAATCATATGTGCATGAAAACAAACTGAGTGGTCTTTATTTTTACACCAAATAATCACTGACAATTGTGGGTTTGGCAGAAAACCTGCCAGACAAATAGATACACATGCCCTAGATTTTGCAAAAAAATGTGCAAAAGTGCTGTGAAATATTGTGTTTGCGGCAAGCTAAATATGCAATGTGGTTATGTTTTTCTAGTCATATCACAAATGCTAATGTCTCCCTAAATACGTTGAAGGTAGAACAGCCGCCACACCAGCAAAATTAAAGGTCAAAATTACTGCCAAATGCAATGAAGTGCAGCCAAATCCCATTCAAACATTGTCATGAGTACATCAAAGTATTGGTAGTAATTACTTTGCCTCCAGTGATTTTTAAAGTCAATTTAGGGACAAGTAATCAAACAACATTGTTATCAAACAATCCCAAGCTTACAATTGCCTGTAATTAGCTTTAAATGAAATGACAGCTACACATGAATGACCAGAAGATGAAAACAATGGGGACATTGCAAGCACTTGTATTTGGCCTTAAGAAAAGAGAAAGAACTGAGTCTCGTGGATTGAACCAGATACCGAATTTCATTCTCTTGTATTACAACTTATGTCATTTAGATGTACAAATGTTAATAAAGTTGAGATCGAATAGTCCAATGAGATAGCAAACGCGATGCCAAGGGCTATGAAAATAGAAATACAGAATATGGATGACAATTGGAAAACACAATTTATATATTCATGTTATGAAAATGGCATAGTCGAAGAATGGATTGAATTATATTTAAGAACGATAGATCTTATTTATTCAATAGTAAAACCTTGAATTCGATCCCCTTTCAATGTAAAATATTTCAAATTCCTTGGTCACTTCAATATTTATATATGTATGAAATGATTTATGTATATTGTCTATGATTATGTATATTGTCTCCCCTTGGAGGTTAAATAAAAGTTTATATATATTTACTGCAAGTAAAGCTTAATTTGTAACATGGAGAGGACTCCTAGTTATTGCATGTGCCTTTTGTCAGTTAGTCATGCAATAAAAAAGACAACACAATGACCAGAATTTATAGCATTGTAATACCTTTGCCAATTCTGCTGCCAGGCAACAATAGGAGATATGTTGCACAACTTCAACTGAATGCTGACATTTAGGGAGCAACAAATTCCTGCAAATTTCAGAACAGAACAGCCAGAGAAATGCACCCTGCAAATGTGGGGTAAACACAAAGCTTAAAAAACCTTTGGAAACCACACGACTGCCTTATTAATGTTTAGTTCCTTGCTGTTTGTGATATATGCTCAGTCAAAATTATGGATAGGTGCCCTTAAAATATTCCCCAATAAAATGTTATGTAACTGAAGACCACAAGGCTTCATCATCTGTTAGCATTTTGGATGGGCCAAATATTAAGGATCACTTACCATAGATACAGAAATTTACGATGTCATCAAATATTTAGGAGTTTAAAAACTATCCTAGAAATGTTATACCATCAAGTATTGGGATATGAAACAATCCAAAAATGAATTTGGGAGTATTTCAATGGGAAAAATAATGTTTACTTCAAGGTTTGGGGTCACCAAGCATAAAAAAATAAATGAATACGAATGTTTGGTATTAAATATCGGTCATGGCTCTAATTAATCATTATGTAACGCTGTTGAAGAGTGAGTGATTAAGTGATGTGTGTTAAACGCCTCATCAGCACCTATTGGGCAATGTAGAGGCTGGAATGGTTGAGGATATTCAAACTTGATTTACGATAATAATATTACAGTTAATAATATAGATTTGTTTCACGTAAAAATGGTAGGATACTATTTGAAGGATATGAAAAGAAAAGGTGTTTCAGAGAATTTGATTGATGTAATCTCTTCGTCTTTGTTGTAAATTCCAATTAATTTGTTTTTACTGTAAGGTGGTGTTGACATCTTTCACATACCGGGGCTGATTTTTTAAAAAGAAGACGTGAATGAGTTCAGTGTGTCCCACAAGAAATCTATGAATTAAAACCTCATCTCTACGTGTAATGCTGGAGCTAGGACAAGACCCATTCATGGGGTATCTATCTATCTATCTATCTATCTGAAGATCCTCGGGACCCAGATTTGATCCCAGTACCGAGCACTCTTCATGAGCTACAACCCAGCTGAAAATTGTTATTGCATTAGACGTCACATAGGAGGTGCCTTGTACTCGGTGTCTACAAGTAAAAGATCCCACCCATGAGGTAAATGTGTTACATGGCGTGAACTCCAACCATCATCTCATAATTACGTTTGCCTCTGGCAGCTGGTCATATAAGCTGGCTAAGCTTCAGAATCAGTATAGCATTGAGACATTATCTTGGGCAATCTATTCAATATCATTACAAAATGTTAATAAGGTAATTTTGATATATAAATATAATTTTTTGCTTGCCTGAGAGCTCAATTCTGCGGAATTAAAAAAAAAACTCCACGTTCGCCCAGAATGGCAGGAATTTGCTACGTAGTCTTAATTTAATAAATTCTTAAAACCCAAGCTATTGCTCCACATGTTAAAAAATACATGTTTATATTTTGATCCATGAAAAGTGGAACCAACAGCAAATAGCTCAACTGAAGGGGCGTCATGATGCCTATCTTATGTCAGCTACAGGTTAGCAAGATGTAGATTTCAATTACCATGGCACTGCATGGAATTCCAACCAGTTTATTCCAATATTCATTAATTTACCATCATATGTATCTGATGAAACGGGTTAGTTGATACAAAAAGGGCATTTAGTCAAACGTAAACCATATTCAGACTTTTTATTTTATGTAACAAAGCATATTTCAAACAAAATGGGCACATTCCCATGATTAAACTCCACAATGTTAATTGTAATAGTAAAATTTACCTTGTGCAGCTGATGATATAAATACCCGCAGCTAAACAGTGATACCAAAAAACTCTGATGATAATGATAGGCTGGATTATATCATTACTTGACAATGTCAAAAAAGGTTTACTACTGTGATTTAAATTAGTGTTAATTACAAACATAACTTAAGGTAATGATGGGAATGAGTGGTGCGAAGCTCAGCGCGCTACCACTGAGGTATGCCCCCACACCTGGGATAGAAATTGGAAAGTACAAATACAGCAGTTTTAGAGCGAGCATGGACAGTTCAGAGTTGAAAGAGACAGATCAGAAAATTTGTAAAGTAATTGACCAACTTTTCTAGCCCATTCCTAATGTCCTTGTCATAAAATACTTGTCTGTGCTATACAAGCAATTGGAGGAGAAGATACAGAAATAGCATTACAATTGTACAGAAAAGGGGTCAAAAGAGGTGAAAACAAGTTTATTGCCCAGATGTTGGGGTGATTATATCATACTTATCAAATGGTTCAATCAGACTGAAAAGTCGTTCTGAAGATACAACTGTCCATGCTCGCTCTAAAACTGCTGTAATATAAAGCCAAAGGGTAAGAATATATCTGTAAATGGTCACAAAAAATCAAAGCTTAGCATTGACATACATTGTATAAGACCCGTCGCGCACACCACTGGCAATGGAATGACCTTTGACCCGATATGCCTTTAAGGACCCGCGACCGTTTTCGGCCAATTAGAAGCCTTCTCCTGGGCAGTGGTCAGAGTTCCACTCAGCCAAATTTGAGTTCATTACCTGGGTTTTTCTAGTATTCTGAGCAGCTAAATGTTATAAAATCACCGGATGTGGCCTGCATGTGATTCAAATTGACCAATTGAGGGCATATGGTAGTTTAGTTAACGACGTTTTAACCTATAAAGGTCGTTTACGTCTGACTATGGTACTTGACCAATTAATAATATTTACTTATTTGTAACATTATGATTATGGGATCATAGGTAGGACTCAGATGTGGCTCAGAATACCATTTTTAAAAAGGTAAAAAAAAGAAAGTGACCAATCCATCCACTTAAAAAGAGCTCTATGAAATTGTGAACCCCTTTAATAAAAGCTATTGAATCTTATCATAAAAATTACCCTTTGCTGCTAAAAATAATACATGTTTTGTTAGTGAATGTGCAATTTGAGGCAGTCAGCATGTTAACCACAACAATGCTGAATCACAATGGTTATTTTTTTTCACACACCCTGCTGTTTATCAACAAAAAGAGTATTTGCCAAGCTTCACAAGTTATACTCTTTATCCACTGCGTAAGTCAAACCTGAGAGTGGCAATTTTGCTGACTAGTGCACTCATTGTGATCATCAGGGTTTATCATGGGTGAATAGCCATCTCATAAAAGGTCAAAAGATCACAAAAAAAATATTTATAAACATCCCAAGTGAATATGCTGCAATGTACTACTACTTGATGGGAGAAGAGTTCCAAAAAGGTTCTACCATCGAGTATTAACTTTCAAATGAATAATTGACATTAACTGACAAAACACCTGAATGTCAGAAGGGCAATGTTCTGACTAGTCTAGGATAGAACTCAATTGTCTGTATTCAGCCAACTTTTAGGTATGCTTTAGAATAGAAACTATGTATATTCTCCACCAAACAGCTTCCCTAAAGCTAACCTTTCAAAAAAATAGTAAAAGCATATCATTAGCTCTATTTTCAAATTGTTATATGTGACTTTCAAGAATAGTTATTCCTGTTCTCTAGATATAATATGCAAAATATAATACTGCTTCTAGATATAATATGCAATAGTGTAATACTGCTATAAGAATTTTACTTAAGCAATTTGGATGTTCCATTAGGTTACATAACTCGAATTCTGTTACATATAAGAGCCTAAGTTGGATGGCCGTTTCATTATTCATCTCATTGCCATGGTCCCTGCCTGTCCTAATTTGCCCAGGTGCAGAAATACAGGACGTTAAGCCTGAGATGGTCACCTGTTAGAACCACATTAATAGAAGTTACCACTGGATATAATCTACTGTCTATATCTAATATCTTAACAGCTTAACATATAGTTGGCTAGTCTCTAGCTCACTTCTAGTTGTCTGAGAATGTCCATCCACACCCAGCTGAACAAATATCACCAGTGGTAACCAGACCTCTAAATCCGACACCAGGTGTTTAGAGGGGCTATACTGATAATATTACTACACTGAAAATAAGGCTAGTGCTAATGGATTTATATTAAACTAAGTTCTAGTAGTTTTAGAGTAAAATCAAAGCAGCTGGAAAAAAACATGTAGAGTTTATGTTTAAAGTACCTGCTGATATCTGTTGTCATGCACAGTGGGCTGTATAATTTTGATGAGTTTCTCAAGACATGTCAAAGCATGGATTTATTACACTACAGAACTGCAGTGCATCAAACAGAGAGGAAAAGAATGCAAAACTGAAAATAATATAACAGTGACTAAATTCATCACTACAAAACATAAAATATCTCACGTTTCGAATAGTATACATAAAAAAACATTATAAAAAATAATTATTTGTATTTCTTAGAAGGCAGCAACTAAAGCAACAGTTTACCTACAAGAAATTAACACGAGGTGGCGCTCAGGTAGTCAGAAACTACACCCAACAGAGGGCGTCTGAGTGCACCAGAAGCAGCAGTCATAGCATATCAATAGCAGAAAAGCAGACAATCTCCATCCAGGCCACTTGAGCGCCATTTCACCTTTTCCCAGGTGAATGCAACGGAGTTTGTTTTCAAAACACACGTACATCAACATTCCAATGCAATGCCAGTTGTAAGCACTTCGCTTATCACTATTTTCAAGTGTGGCAGAAAGTATTCTTTCTTTTACTTCGAAGAAATTCAGTACAGATGAAGCACCCGTTAATACACCTTCAAGACCAAACACATAACTGAAAAATCATATTAAGAAATTTTACGAAAAATGTATCTTATCAAGCCCAAAAAAGGTCAACATATGGTGAATTTATGTTGTCTATACCTACCATAATTAAGGGAGGAAATGCAAAAGGGTAAGGAAGACGGAGGATGAAAAGGCAGAGGAGCCCGTATGTTTCTTATTACACCAGTAAAATGTTGATTCAGCATGTAAACCATAACTATCGTTCACGGAAATTGGAAAATATTAATAATTTTAATATAATAATGTAGCTTACTGAAGCAAGTTCCAGCCAATCTTTGCTACAATTGCCCCAAATCTTCCGTAATGAACCACTGCACGCAACAAAAAGAAAGAAAGAAAAAAGAGCTAAGGTCCTGTATATACAGTTGTAGATATGGACCAGAGACTACGATTAATAATGGAATATTTTCGTTATCTTAATGACACGAGGACTTATTACCACTTTCAGTTAAATCATTCTATATGGGGGTAATATACTTAAGTATTAAGGCGTTGTTAAACCAAATCAGCTTAAATACAGTTCACTGCCAATTGGTTTTTGCAGCTTGGAACATTATGCAGCAATGATACTTAAGAATGATCATTTGTCAATAGTCTGACCACTTTATATATTGCAGTGAAGATTTTACAATAGTTAAATAAGACCAGCTACACAATTCCAAAGCAAGCACCTAAAATTAGCAATAGTTCACATTCTAGTGTCAGTCAGCACGACTACATATAGAGAACACATTCCCTATGGGTTACCAAATGCCCCATTCTGAAGCAATCATTGCTTGTCCATCAACCATAAAGCTGTGGAAAGTCTGGAAATATCAGCTGAGGAAACCAAATCTCTTGCAATATTTGGCACAAAAGTTCGTTCTTTCTTTCTATCATGGTAAAATTTATGAAAATTTTTTAAAGAACAGGTGGCATACCACATGCATCTTGTAGAAATAAAAAGAACTGAAAATCCAACACAGCTTCCTGATTCATCTTGTAGAGCAAAACACATACACTCTGCTTGCAGAGAAATTTGGCAAAATGTTATCAAAATATTATTTGAGTTATCTACCAGTATAAATCAAGTAATCCAAATGTCCTCGAATTACTGCAACATTCAAGCAAAAAACCTACTTAGATAATCATTCAAATTGTTGCCTGAAACTCCAAATTCACTGTGTAAGAAGACTTCAAGGTAGCCTCTTATGTTCCATCACTGAAATTTTTTTTTAAAGTAAGTAAAAGAAGCACGTACCTTGACAAGAGTATTCTGTTAACATAACAGCTAGTCTGACGGTACTCTGACCTGAGCTGCAGTTAGGAGTTGTATCCCGCAAGTCCTAAGTGTTGTGAGGATGCTTCTGAAATTCCAGGGGGTATGAACAGTTCAGAAGGGTAATAATGGGCCCCAGGAATGCCCCTTGTAGAACCCCCTACCTCATCTCATACAGAGGGAAGCATTTTGAAGGCTGGTTGCTTTACAAATTCAGAGCATCAAAGCATTTTGGGGTGTAGTAGTGGGGTAACTCAGAAGGGGTGGTTGGCAGTAGAAAGTTGTAACAGTTGCTACCTTAGTACAACTTGTAGAATCCAACTCATTTTGACCGAGCACTAACAATGACAAATAGCTCGAAGGTTTTCCACAAACCAATGCCATGTAATGATTGTAAATGACCTAAAGCTCGTAGTCTAGGAGGCAAATAACCAACAAAACAAAATAATAGCACTGCAATAACAATAGAAACATGTGTGTGTGTGTGTGTGTTGTGGTTTAACGCCTCATCAGCACCTGATTGGGCTATGTAGAGGCTCTCTAGGTTAAGATTAATTATCTATATTTGGTAGTAGAAACCAGAAGCATCTAAAAAATCAATAATTGTCTGTGTTGGATATCTTGTAAAGAGATGTTCTAAGGTAGTAGCTTGAAAAAAAGGTCTTCTAATGTGGATGTAATCTAATAAAATATGTAACAATAGAAACATGCTACACATATATTATAGTCAATTATTATATTTTTTAATTTGTACAGTTGACCACACAGATTCTTAGATTTTCGAAGTTTAAGTGTTTTTTTTTAAAGTAACCAAAGCCCAACATTGACTGCTTTAATATAATGAATGTTCAGAATGTATCATTTTAATCAATGTCCAATTGGATGGTTTTACTGAGGATCTAATGACCGTTTTCAATAATCAAAAGACAGCAATATTGTTATTAAGTATCTTTTTGCCAAAACCATTTAATTCCACCTTCATTAAGTTATTTCTGTGATATGATGTCTATGCTGAACTCTACTTTTCAGGAAATGTGGCAACATAAAGTGACTACATACACCAAACAAACATTGTCTTTTTCCGACAAATTCTTTTCCTAGTGTCCATCCAATAATTCATTTAAAATCAGCCATGAACTTTTCTTGCGCAAGGTAATGATTGTATTTATACCACATGTTGAGTATATCAGCCAATCAGAGGCCGAGTTTGCTGAGGAATAAATGGATATACCTTGTTGTATATGGTCATGCTTGGGTGGCCTCCAAGAAGCGGCAAATTGCCTTGTGGGGGTCTCCCTCCATACTTCATACTTTATCATCCATTTCATTAATGATACACTATAGCAGCAGCAACATTAAGTGTATGTATGGAAAATAAAAGAAATTCTGATTCTGATTCTGATTCTTGACCGACCACAGCAAACACAGATATAAAAAGAAAACAGTAAAAAAACAAAAACTGGAGAATAAAATAGCATTACAAATCCAAACCTCAGCAGATGGGATTTAAGGAAGCTGCTCAAAGAATACATACAATGAAACAATGAATTGCCGCACTATTAGCACCATAGGACAACCTCACTTTAAAGACCACCTCACTATCCAGACACTATGAACATCACTTCACTATTAAGACCAATGAGACCTCACTATCAAGACCACTTCATTATTAAAACCACATCACTTCTAAGACCATCTCATTATTAAAACCACTTTCTTAAGGCCACCTCACTATCAACAACACCACAATTTAAGACTACCTCATTATTTAGCGGCTAAAAGTTAATCATGGTATTTATTAATTCACTATTATTACCATCACTAAGAACGCCCAGATTTGTATCATATGGGCAGGTTTTACTGCAGTGCAAATTTCCGAACTGAAAGAATTAATTGTGATCATAATTATTACTTTTTCTATGGGTTTTGAAGAATAAAATTGATATACATACCAGGTTATCAAATAATATCATTGTGGAAACTAAAATCCATGTGCAGTTGAGCACTACTGCTTCAGTTGGGTCTACAGTACTTTAATTGCACCTTAAGTGAATTATGCAACACAACTAACTTTAGAAACAATACAACTCTTAAATCAGGAACTGCCCAGAATATACAATTAAATAACTATTACAAATAAAACAATGATATTGTTTAAACGAACTATTATTAAATGGACACCAGGGAAACAATTATTTGTCTGAAAACAACCTTAAAGTTTGGTTTCTTAGTGTAGGTAACACTGCGTATATAAAAATGTAAAAAAAAACACTGTCACGATAAATCACTCACATACTCCAATTGGAAACTAATAATTATACATTTCTATTAAACATTTAAATAGAAATATAATAATCAAATGGCTCTAAATACTGCACATTACCGCCACTAAAATAGAGCTCGTACAAAAGTATCTTACCTTGTAGAAAATGTCAGCCATGAAATTGTGTTCCTTGTGGTATGATAGCCCCAGGTGAAATTCCTCACAGAAGCCGAGAGATTGCAGTCAAACATTTGTCTGTTTAGAAAAACTCACAAGTATAGGTCATAAATATTCAGTATACAAGCAGAAGTAACAAAGAACATAAATATAGATACTGAGTAGTCAGTGTGCAAGTCAAGAGTAAGTACTATATGTACCACAAAATGACATAAAACAGATACACACAAATTATACCGAAAAAAAAATAAATTATTAAATATTAGTAAACATTTTCAAACTACAGCTTGCTTTAAGCATGTAGCTGCCATTGTCAGATAAAATATATAATAGAAAGGATGTTACAAGTTTCTTGATGGCAAAGTCTAAAATGTCATCAATCATCGAAAACAAAGAAGCTTTGCTGCCACTACAATCACAGAGATACCTGCTGCATAACATATATATATACTGCTGAATGTAAATCTTCTCTCTCCCTACATCCTATATCTGTATCATCAACCTTGCCTTTTGGAAGGTGAAAATTAGCTCAAATCAGGAAAACTGATGGGCAAGTCAACTTTACATACAATTAAACCTGTGATTTTTCATTGCTGTGTTTTGTTTTGTTGCACAAACGCCGAATATCATTGCATTAATTTCCAATTGAAATCCCATGCAAGGCTCTAATTTTCCATACCTCACAATCCAGTGAAATAAACATGGACATTCTTTGCTAGTTTACACAGGCAATACACTTTTTGATTTGTCTGAAATGGGGAGTATTAGTTCAACCCGAACATACCTTCTCCTATGCATGCAAAAATATGTGAAAACAATCAATATCTAGAGTATTAGCATGTTTTTCACACTTGCGAGCCATCGCCGCCATGCACGTCACTATTAGCAGTGTTTCTGGTTATACCCATCAGGTAGCTAATCGTGACGTCAACGGTGTGATTCTGACTGAGCTGCATAGCTAGAACCTGTGTAAAGCGATCTTTGGAGCGCTGGTATGGAGACTGATGGACTTGAAGATGATGTGTTTCGAGTGTGCGAGCCATATGAGTTGGAACCTAGAGTGCAGGGAGAGGCTCAACTGCTGGAATCAACTGAAGAGAGTGGTACCAGCAGTGATGATGATGTTGATGAGTGTTGGTGGTTGGGTGATTAGGGCTTTATGTCCTGTATTTCTGCACCTGTTGGGCTAATTAGAACAGGCAGGGACCATGGCAATGAGATGGAGGATGAAACAGCCATCCAACTTAGCCACGTCCAGGAATCGAACCCGGGACCCAGCGGTTGGAAGCCCAGAGCGCTACCTCTGAGCTAGGCCCCGCCCCGTGATAAGTGTTGGTCATGTCGTCAACACCCATTATCGTCAACTCGTCAACAAAAAAGTAAACTCGCTACCACTTGTGGTAATGTCGTCAACAGTGCTAGTTAATTCATCTTCATAGTTAGGTCGTCAACTATGCAGGCAAAGTCGTCATCAGAGCTAGTAAAGTCGTCAACAAAGCTAGTGAAGTCGTCATCAAAATAGGTTAATTATATGCTACATAAGAGGGTGCCACTGTACACTGCAGTGACTGAGTGGTCTGGCTGTAGCAAATTCACAAAAGTTTATTAAAATTTTATTGATGCATAGCAAGTAATATTTCAGGTGAAACACAAAAAATTCAAAATTTTATAGACAACAAGTACAGCCCAATGCGAATACGTTTCAGTCATTTTCTGATAATTTTTGAAGGCAATTAAACCTCCACAAGGCACAATTTGGTAGTAGAAACCAGAAGCATGTAAAAAGTCAATAATTGTCTGCGTTGGATATCTTGTTAAGAGATGTTGTAAGGTAGTAGCTTGAAACAAAGGTCTTCTAATGCGTTGTAAGCGGGTGCAATCTAATAAAATATGTTTGATTGTAAGGGGGCACCGACAACTCTGGCATACCGGTGCTGGTTCATTGACCTAAAAGGTGTAAATGTGTAAGTCTTGAATGTCCTATGAGGCATCTGTGATATATGCCTTGATCTTTGCGAGTATTGAACCTACTAGGTAGAGGGCGCTTCTCTGACTGAGTGCTTGTAAATTGCTCTTCAAAATATGGGATAAAACTCTGTCATTAGTTGGAGTTAACACTGCAAGAAGAACATGAAGCTACAAAGATTTATAAGAGCACATTGAGGAGTACTATCAGACAACCTGGAGATAATAATCAACATCTGAAATTTTCTATGGGAAATTTCAATGGGAAATGCCAATTTTGAATATTAATATGGCCATAGTTCCACATGAATGCCTCATCATGTTGTTTGTTGTTTGAATTCCTTCATACAGGATTATATGGATTACATGTGCTATCTAGCATATTCTACCTGTGTTATGAAAAACTGTCAGTGTGATTCAAATACTAGCAGTGTTTGACAATCATTAAAAATACACCACTCTTCTCGCGACACTGATGGAAAAATCTTGAACTCCTCAAATATCCAAGGAAATTTGTATATTTATGGTCAACATTGTCATTTACAATCAATTTCCGAGATTTTTTTTCTGTTAAAGAAATAAAGCACAGGCATAGCAATGACCAAAGGTAAGAAGAAAACTTCTTCTGATTCTGATGTAACTGCGGGTGCAGAGGGGATGAACAAGGCAATGATTGAAATGATGCAGACTGTCATGCTCTGTAAAAGAAGAAATCAAAGCATCAATAGATCCCATGTCTAAACTGCTGTTAGAAGTCACAGCTAGTTAAAATGATGCACATAAACGAATTGAGAATCCGCAAAAAAACAATGCTGAACTTGAAAAACATGTGAATGACCTAGCTCTTCAAATTGAGAGAACTAAACAAAAGGAATCTCAGCTAGTTTCCCAATATGACGAGTTGTTAGAACGTCAATTATTAAATGAAACCTACAGCAGACGAGAAAATCTATTGTTCTATGGCATACAACAAGACAAAGACGAAAACTGCCTTGACAAATTGCGTAATTTCATGAAGGTGAACTTGCAGATCCCAGAAAATGATGTCAATGACATGAAAATTCAAAGATGTCATCGTTTGAACTTTAAAATTACCCCACAACCGATAATATGTAGGTTTATGTATTTCCCAGATAGACTGACTATGTGGAGGGCTCGTTTTAAGCTTAAGGACACACCCTTCTCAATGAGTGAGGCTTATCGCCCTGAAATCCTAGCAAGAAGGAAAACCCTGTACCCCATTATGAAAGCCGCAAGAAATGACAACAAAAAATCTCAGTTGATTGGTCAAACTCTTGAAATTGATGGGAAGTACTACACCACCAGAACACTGTACACCCTGCCTAAGAAATATAATCCAGCCAATCTTGCCACCATCCAAAAAAGCAACATTACTGCTTTCTTCTCGAAGGCCTCTCCCTTGTCAAACTTCTTTCCAGTTGACTTAGAGCTCGATGGCCAGCATTACACATGTGTAGAACAATTTTTTCAAACACAGAGAGCCATTTTTGGCTCTTAACCGGAAGTAGCCACCAAGATCCGAGCAACCTCAGACCCTGCTCAGTGCAAGAAACTAGGGGAGCAAGTTGATGTGGATGATCGACAATGGTTGCCGGTGGCTAAACAGGCAATGAGAAAAGCCTGTTGGGCAAAATTTCGAAAAAAACCTAGCTGCAAAGATGTGTTAAGTGTAAACAGGTGATTTGGACATTGCTGAGGCAGGCCCTGATAAAGTCTAGGGTATAGCACTCAGGCTTAATGACCCCAAGGTACACAGCAAAAATGCATGGAAAGGGCAGAACTTCTTGGGTGACATTTTAATGTCTATTAGAAAAGACCTAAATGAACTGTCTTATGGACATTGATTCTTATTGTACTCCTTTCAAAAACTTGAAACATGCTTATGATTAGTCTATTGATACTCTCCTTTGTGATAATATTATTAGCATACACTGTAATAATCTATTGACTAATTATTGTGGACAATGTTATCATTTACTGTGTATTACTAACTATATCTGGAAAATGCATTGTACATGTTTTAAAACATTGAATATAATCACATGTGGCCATGTTATGGCCTTTCATTGTTTGGGTTGTTGGTTAAATGCATTGTTTGAATATGTTTGTGGACAAAACATTGTAGCTTAAAATTGATATTTGATTGTCTATGTGTGTATATGGTTCACAGCAACAGTACGTTTACTTTGCTGCTGTCTTTTGAGGTAACACTGCAAGGACTTGTATTTCACATGGCTAGTAATTAATAATCTTGATATAGCAATGAAAAAAAAAAATTCTTGGCAAGCTGCATGCAGACATCCGTGATAATAATCCTTAATTGGCAAATGTAACCAATTGTCTAGAGATACCTCTCCTTGTTAGATATAAAATAGTCCATTATTGATTATATTGCATAGTACACTTAAGGTGTATAATTATATTGGCTTAACAAAATTTAAAAAAAACAAGTTTAATTTTCACGTTTATTCAGAGTATTAGATATTGTTATTTGACTAGGTTGTGGCCTATTTATTGTTTGAGTATGTTTGTGACTAGATGTATTATTTGAGTAAGTTTGCGATCAAAGCATTGTGTATGTTCAGAACCACACCTGCTTGTATTTGATGACAATGCGCCAAGGACTTATATTCTGTAACTTTATAAGCTGGAATTTTATTACTTAACTATTTACTTTGAATAGCAATGACAAAATTTTGAAATTTATTTAAATTTCACTTTTTATTTCAATAATCTGTGCAAGTTGCAAAGAGATATTTGCATTCGATAATATTTGATCTCAATAATATCCAGATGTTGCTGTTTAATAATGGATATGAATCACATACAAATTATTTAGTTCCCTTAATGTGCTGGTGATAATAGTATAATCTTCATGATATTAAGTAATGATTTTTAGATTGTATTGCAGATATTACTCCAATGTTTCTATATACTGATGACACTAAGCTTAATCCTTTATTATTTTATTTTCAGTTCAGACATTAACCTCTCTGTGAATATGAATTTCTTGCGGCCAGTGGTAATACACATGCACACAGTGGTAGTACTATTTTTAAAATGAAATTTCAAATACTATGTCAACTGACAGCAATTTCAATTTTCAAAATACATTCTTAGATGACAGTACCTCTCTTGTAGATCTTCTTGAAAATAGTGGTTTGCATGCCGGGGATGACACTGGTGAACCTATATTATTTCAAAACTCGCCATACTATGAAAATTCCGAATTTATTGATTTATTAAGTGAAAAATATGATATATTTTCTGTATACAACTTAAATTGCCAGTCTATTAATGCAAAGTTTGAACTTCTCAAGTCTTATATTGAAATGTACAATAGTAATGAACATAAGATATCTGCAATATGCTTGTTTATTATTGTTTATTGAATTGTTTATTGAATAAAGCTACTCTTCCCAAAGGCTTAATGACATGCCGCTTTAGGGAAGAGTATACAGTTACAAATTTAATGTAATAAAAGGAAATTTGCGTAAGAGAAGAAGATTATGACAAGTATTTTTGATTTGTAGGCTTATTAAATTGGCATGAGTTACAATTTGGAATATTGCAATCATCAATATAAGCCTCAACTGTCTTCTTTTTCACATATAATTTAAAACCGTGGAAGCTATGTGTGTTTATTTTTTCTTTAAAAATACTTGGCATATTGTTTAACGTTTTAGGACAGGTATAGGATATACTGTGGCAAATTCATGTCTCACAGCGGGTAGCTTTATATTGTTGATATGTCTAGTTACATATCTGTGGGTTTTATTTTCTAGATTTTTTTTCATTTTATTGGTGAAGTAATGAGGTAGCAATGAGTTTTCAAATTTAAAGCAAAATTTATAGTCCTGCAGTGCACATAGATCTTTAATTTTTAACATATTTAATTTTCGAAAAAGCTCAGTGGTATGGGCTCTGTAATGGCTCTTTGTGATGATACGCACGGCTCTTTTCTGGAGAGATGTTAATTTCTTAGATTTCCAGCCCCATATCATTAATCCATAATTCAGATGGGGAAGTATTAAGGCATTGTATATATTAAGAAGTGCGTTCAAAGGAAGTTGTTGTTTTATCTTTGTCATGATTCCCAGGGTTCTAAATATTTTCTTGGATATAGCTTCAATGTGATGAGTCCATTTCAAATGTTTATCTATAACTATACCCAAAACGTTAAATCTATCAACAAATTCTATCTTTATGCCATTTATGAATAATTCTGGATGCTGTATTTTCTTTTGTGCTGTATGGAATAGTATTGCTTTTGTTTTTTGTACATTTAAAGAGAGTTTGTTTACTTTTAACCAGTCAGATATTGATTGTAATTCATTATTCAATATTTCAGGATCGTTTGTAAAGTCCGAATTTATATTTGTGAAAAGTGTAGTGTCATCTGCATACAGTAAAGGTTTAAATTTTTGAGTTGCGTTAACTATGTCGTTTACATAGATTATGAAAAGCAAGGGCCCAAGTATGGAGCCGCATTTAATTATCGAATGATTAGAAGAGATATCGCCATAATTTACATATTGAATCCTGTTATTTAAATAGCTTGTTAGTAGATCTAGGGATTTGTCTTTAATGCCATAGTGTTTTAGTTTTTTTAACAATATGGTATGATCTAATGTGTCAAAAGCCTTTGAAAGATTCATGTATATATTTATAGGCTGTTTGTTTTTATCCATATCTAAAATAATTCTATCCAGCAGTTCAAGAGTTGCAAATTCTGTTGAGTGTAAGGTACGAAATCCATATTGGCTGGTATAAAATAATTTTGAAGTAGTAAAGTATTGATAGATTTGGTCATGTATTATTCTCTCAAAGACCTTTCGACACACTAGGTAAAATAGAAATTGGACGATAATTTTCAAAGCAATGATTGTCATTCTTTTTGTGAATGGGTATTACCTTTGCTATCTTTAGTATATCTGGAAAGATACCCTGTTCAAATATCATATTCATAAATTTTGATAATATACTAGCAATTTCATATTTTATGTATTTAAGTATTTTATTGCTTATGTTGTCTGCACCTTTGCTGGCTTTAGGTTTTAGGCTTTCTATTGTTTTAATAACAGTTTCAATGGTAACTGATCTAAATTTAAAATGATCTTGAACAGGATTCTGCAAATAATCTTCATAGCATATATTTTTGGGGAAATCTATTTTAGAAGCAAGTGTTGGACCTACATCTGTAAAGTATTTGTTAAATTAATCTGCAATAACTTGAGGGTTATCAAGACGTTTGCCATTATGTATGAAATAACTAGGAAAAGCTTGTTTCACTTTATTCTTATTTAAGATTTCATTTATTGTTGACCAGGTGTTCCTCATATCAGATTTAAATCTTTGAAATTGATTCTGGAAGTAAAGAATCTTGGCTTGACAGAGAGTATTTTTTAATATCCTGTTATAGGTTTTGAAGTTAGTGAGATATCCTAAGTATTGATTATCATTTATACTTGTAGATTTAAGTTTGGCATATAATTTATCTCTATACCGGATAGATTTGAGAATGCCATTTGTCATCCATTTGCATTTTTTATGTTTGTATTTATTGTATTTAACTGTTTTTGCTTTGAAATGTTTATTTGTAAGTGTAACTAAAAGATTGTTAAATTCATTATAACAGCCATTTACGTTTTTGTTGTCAAGGCATATTTCATTTAGTTTGGCAGTGATTTCTGTACTTTGTAATTCTTCTTGAAAATTTGATAAGGCAATATTGTAATTGGGAAATATTTTCACATATCTGGTGTTTTTTTTTAATTTTGTGGAAATTTTCTAAACATATGAAGTAAGGAAGATGGTCTGATATGTTATTGATCAATATTCCAGTTTTTACTGCAGTTAGGTCATTTGAAATTTTGACAAAAAAATTATCTATCAGTGTGCCTGTTTTCTGTGTTAATCGAGTTGGTAGTGTAATTTTAGGTATATATCCATGTGAAATAATACACTCCAGGAAGTCATTGACCGAGTTATTTTCTTTATACTTTAACAAGTTGATGTTGAAATCTCCTGTAAAAATTACGTTGTTTTGGTTTCTGAATTTCTAAAAGAGACTAATCATTTCAGATTTGAAGGTCATGATATTTTCAGTAGTTTGTATCGGGGGACGATATACATTACAAATAAATATTTTCTTATTGTTGGTTACAAGAGCACTTTCTTCAAAAATTTCAATAATTTGACCATCCCATATATCAGAGCTCATACCATGATCTATTATTTTAAAATTAAAATTTTCATGCAAGTAAATTGCCACTCCTCCATGTGCACTGCAAGACCTACCCACAGAAATCAAGTTGTATCCGTCAAGTTGTAATAAAGAAAGATCACTATTCGCTGTGAGCCACGTTTCCTGCAAACATACTGCACCAATTTTGTAATTATTATAGCTTTCCAGGTATGTTCTTAAATATTCAAATTTGGCATGTAAAGATTGGCAATTGAGACTTAAAATGATGAAAGTGTCTCGCTTAGAATCTAATAAACTGCAAAATTCATCAGTGTGATAATATGGTGAATTTTGAAAAAGTCGAGGTTCATTTTCAGTTTCATTATCAAAATTAATGTCATTATCTTCTAGCAATTTAACTAGTGAAAAATCTTCATTAAGTGTGATATGAGTATCATTGTTTAAGTTATTATTTAAATTAGTTTTGTTCCTCATTTTGAAGTTCTTGTATTTTTTGTCTGGTGATCCTCTTTGTTATATTCTCTTCCATCATAACCCTGTTCAATCTGACATTGACAGTGGAATCACTTGTTGATGCTTGTGGCTCTTGAGTCTGTTGTGGTGGGCAATTTTTTAATGAATTTTTCAATCTGTTTGAAGCCGCATTCTGTTTGTTCTGTGTTTTTTTTCAGCTTTGAAAGAATGGGGGCATGTATTGGTTGTGTTTGTGATGTTGTTGTGTCTATATTGATGTTTGTGTTTGTTAAAAGAAGTGGGTTGCCTTCTTTTAGCTCCTCTGGATCCTGGGTATAAGTTTTCCTAAATAAAATTTGTCCCTCTTTGGTCCATGTTGAGTGGATGATGTTGGCTTTTTGAGTTGTCGGGCTTTGTAAAAAAGCCTTGATTCAGCAGGTGTTAGGTCTTCAGATATGTATATTTGTTTGTTTTTTAATACTTGCAATCTTTGACTGTATATGAGTGGAGCTTCCCAGCATGATTTCATTGTAATCAGGTATCGTGGTGGCGCTGCTGTAGGCAGTGTTGGTGCATCCTGACCTCTGCTGGTTGATGGCTCATTTGGTGACCTAATTTTCTGCACAGCTAAAATGCCATCAGAACGAGTAGAAAAACGTGCTGCAATAAACCCTTGAAGAAATGTTTTTGGGTCTTCTGACCCTAATTCAATTCCTGTGATGATCAGGTTATTTCGTCTGATCCCTCTGTCACTTGGCATGACGTTATTTTGCGAGGTAAGAGATTGATTGTTGACAACTGGAGCCTGTAAATGTGGAGGTGATTTTGTCAGTGTTATTTGGCTTCTAAGTTCTGTCAATTCTTTTGTGTGTTTATCCACTTCAGTGGATAATGTTTGTATGGTGTCATGTAGTTTTTTATTTTCTTCTTGGTGTTTTTCAATTTTTTCTAGTACCTGGTCAATTCGAGAGGTCACTGACTCCTTCAATTCACTTATTAGTACTGTCAAAAGTTGTACTAACATATCGTTGCCAGCCATATGGCGTCCTTAGCAACGGGCCAGGCCCGTCACTTTAACTGAAAACTCGGTATTTCTCAGTATTTTTGCTGTCTTGCATTGAAAATTGCTGTTGAAAATTTTCTCTGTGATAAACAGTTGTAGTTTGACAATTTTCGTGTTACCTTATTCTGCTATGACAGTTTGATTGAATATATGGAGACTGTCGTGTGAACAGTTGATGTTGCTTGTTCTGTGCCTCGTTTTCATGGCTCGCAGCGGACAGTGATACCATACTTTTTCCAACTTGATGGTTATAATCTCATTAATAAAGGTAAGTCATGCAGTGTATATGGTGGTGTAGCTATATATTTACATAAAGATTATGAATATGAAATGATAAATACTCAGTGGTTCTAATATATGGGATGGTATTTTCATTAAAATCACAATTAATTATAACAATATTAAGAAAAAGATTATCTTAGGAAATATATATCAACCGCCAAGACCAACTGTAGAAAATATATTGATTTCATTCAGGAATTAAATCAAATTATGAATAACCTACGTAACTATAAAAATGTGATAATCACAGGAGACTTTAATCTTGACTTGCTTAAATTTAGGGTGAATAAATATATCAATGAATTTCTTGACTTAAAAATATCAAATAGTTACTTTCCAAAAATTACCCTTCCAACACGGTTACTAATAGACAAGGAACTTTGATCGATAATTTTTTTGTGAAGATGACTGAAAATGTTGGTAGTACAACATCTGGTATTTTACTGAATAAAATATCAGACCATTTACCATATTTTATAATTGACAGAATTATTTATGCAATGGATAATAATTTACTCCCGATAAATATATACCTTGACCTTTCAAAGGCTTTTGATACATTTGATACACTTGATCATGAAATATTGCTATACAAACTACACTATTATGGCATGAATGACTTATCCTTAAAGTTCATAGAAAATTATTTGCTTAATAGAACCCAACAAGTAGAATATGATGATATTTTGTCCAATCCTTTAGTAGTCAAATGTGGAGTGCCCCAGGGATCTATATTAGGGCCACTACTCTTTTTAATTTATGTAAATGACATTTTCATTGCCACTAATAACTTTTATCCAATTTTATATGCGGATGACACAACTTTATGTGCCACTCTAAATACTCAATGGAATCATGATGATATCTAATGTTTAAACAGTGAATTACAGTCAATAACTAGTTGGCTTAAACTTAATAAACTTACAGTAAATGTTACAAAGATTAAGGCAATGTTATTCCATACTCCTCAAAGACAAGTTTTCCAGTATTATATATAGATATATTCCAGTTGAATTTGTAAACAGTTTTAATTTCGTAGGTATAATTCTTGATGATAATTTAAAGTGGAACTCTCACATTAATATGATAGCCAAGAAAATATCAAAAACCATAGGGATAATTGTGTTAGAATCACATAACTGTCAATGCACAATGCAGTCCAATGTGAAAACTGTGAAACCTGTGAAATCCTGTTGTGTGGTTGACATTTGTTCATTCTGAAGTCTGCAGCCACTGAATGCAGATTAAACTCTTAATTACTCACTTCAACATAAAAAGTAAGTTTTCATTTAACATTATTATACTTCCTGTGATTGAATTTGAACAATTTGAATTATTAGTCTGTCATTATTAGTCAAAACATTAAACATTCAGTTATTGTTGTTTGCATATTATTATAACCAAATTGTAGATGTGCCTATTGTGTAAATCTCAAGTGTCACCTAAATGTATGATGTAGCTCCAGTATATCTTCATTAATGGTTGTCTGACAAGGGATATTACATCAGAGTTTGTATGTGATTTATGGTTGGCCTTCTGCATTTGATTCTCTGTATTATGAATACTTTATTATTCTCTAAATTGTGAATGCTTCTTTATTTTCTGTGCATGCTTGATCATTCTCTGTAATTTTGAATTAATTTTAAATGTATGTTTGTTCCTCATTGTAGGGAACCTGGGTTTAATGGTTTAATAAAGATCTACATCCCAAGTACCAGCTGATTCCTCCTTTGTCCGATACAGTTCCAAACTACTGAGGGAGAAAAAACAACAGGAACAACTGTCCTCTGAAACAGCAAATTGCAAGCTTCAAACTTCAGAACTTCATGCATATGAGATCAGCGGACTTCATTCACCTGTATACACTGATCCAATTGTTGACAGCACTTCATGAAACTTCAACTAATACAGAGGTAATCACACAATATGGCAGCAACTGAGCAACAAGTGTTAGAATTGAAAGCTGAGAGAACCAAACTTAAACAAAAAGTGACTACTGCTACAAAACGATTAAATGGTGCAATTGAAAGACACTCTGATAGACATTGCATTGATCAATTTAACATTGACTTGGAAATTGCCATTTCTGATTTTTCTGTATGTCATGATGAGTACAATGATGCAGTTTGTAGCAGTGATCAATTTGCAGTCCATGCCACTGTTAATGGTTTGAATTTAGATCAGTATGCAAAAGATGTCAGTGGTGTTTATGAAGGTTCCAAAAGCAAGTATCTTGAGTTTATAACACGAGAAGGCACTGCCAATGTTGCAAATGCTACTGAAAAAAGTTATTCAAATGTTTCAAAAAGAGTCAAGTATCAGATAGACAGATTGGCTCATGCTAGTGCCTCTTTGCAAACTCTGATTTCACATAATGCCTCAGAAACAGAAATTGCATGTGCCAAAGATGACATTGAACCATTAATAGAAAAATTGTTAAATGAAATGGGTAATCTAGCTTGTACTGAAAAAACACATGAAGTAAATGACCTTGAAGAAAGTATGGAAGAGGTCATTAGTAAAGCTGATGCAATGAAAAGGCATGCTGCTGTACACTTGATAGGTTTGACAAAAAGCTCATTCTGCAAGGTTGAAACAAAGCCCTCAACTGGTATAACCTCTAGCAGTACAGTCAATCCTGTCTCTACGTTGTATTCTGAACCCATGAGCACTGGTGCAACCTCTAGTAGTAAAGCCAATCCTGTCACGACAGTATATTCTAATCCTGCATCATCACATTTCTTACATCAACCCTTTAGCACTGGACAATCCATTGTTTCCAGTGCTTTGAATTTTCCTACATACGCCCCCAGTTATAATCTAAATGTATCTATTACAGGGACACATGTTTCGTATCCTTCAACAATTTATGGTGGCCTTTCTGTGAGTGGTGTCAGTAATTCCCATGTGCCTGGTCCTTCTGCATGGCAGTCTCAGACTTCTTATATGTCCAACCCTGTGGGTATGGATGTATACACCAATAGTAACTTAAAGAGGGGTTGGATCTGTACATTCTGGTGAAGTGTATCTCAAAAAATCTTCATTACCTGAGTTCTCTGGATTACGCAAAGACTGGCCTGAGTTTAAAGCTGTCTGGAAGGATATGGCTGAAAAAGCATATAGCAGTCAGTCAGCACTTGCTTACGAACTAAAGTGTAGTTTAAAAGGTCGTGCACTGGAGATTGTCAAAAATGTTTGTGACTAAACCTGAAGCTTATCAAATTATGTGGGATCGATTGTCACAGTACTATGATGATACCAGTGCTTGTGTACAGTCTGCTCTTGATGAGTTACAAAAGCTCAAACCAGTGCATGAAGAAGATTACAAAGGCATGGTACTTTTGGTTGATACTGTAGAAGCTACCTATGCTCAGTTGGAAGAACTACAACAACTTGAGACTTTGACTATGAGAGATGTTGACAGAATCAGTTCTTTGTTGCCAAACAGTGTTAGGATGGTTTGGATTCGCAAATATTATGAGTTAGGCATGGAATTCAAATTGAAACCTATGCCTCAGTTCATGTACTTCTTAATTGCATAATAATATTCCTTTTCTAGTTTAATTACAGGCTACCATCTGCTGTGATTAAACTGTGATAAGCAATAAGCACCCAGCCAGTTGACACATGCCCAGAGCAAAATTGCTTTTCAAGTTTAATCACAGAACTACTGTATGCTGTGATCAGGGAACTAGAGATACAGTTATGTGGCTGTGATTAAGTTAGTAATGAAAATTAGCACATGAAGAAAAATTTACTTAAGTTGTTAATGGATATTAGCAGATGATTGCAATCAGCGGCGGTGGTCGGCGGCAGTGAGTTAACTCGGCCGGCGGCGGTGAGTTAACTCGGCCGGCGATGGGCTGTCCCATACAGGCGGTGACTACTAAATACCGGCGGTGAGCTGACTACAGCGGTGAGTTGACTAGTAATCTTTAGTATCACCACATCTAAATTATGAAATAATTATATGGGGAAGGCAAATTAATAGAATTTTTAAACTACAAAAAACAGCCGTTACAATAACTACAAAAAGTAAATACAATGCACAAGTTAGTCAATTTTTTAGACAGCTAAGAATATTGAAGATACATGATTTATGTGCACAGTATGGCTTTAAATTTTGCCTTAAATTTGAAAACAATGTGTTACCTGATTACTTTTTGTCTGAAATGTTGCTCAGAAATACCTTCATCCTTAACCAAAGCCTGAGAAGCAACAACACGTATTGTCTGCCTGCTGTGAGTCATGAATTTGCAAGACATAGCATAAGCATTAGGTTTCCGAAAATATTCAATGATATGAATCAAAATATAAAAGATAAAATATATACTCATAGCCTAGATGGTTTCAAATATTATGTAAAACAAAATTTTCTGGAATCTTATCATGTCAATTGTGATATAACTAAATGTTATATTTGTAATGGTTTGGGTTGACTGGTGTCATCTCTGAATAATTGACAGTAAATCCATGACAATCGTGTAATTTTTATTTTTAATACTCATCTGGGCTATGTAGAGGCTCTCTAGGTTAAGATTGATTATCTATATTTGGTAGTAGAAACCAGAAGCATATAAAAAATCTATAATTGTCTGGGTTGGATATCTAGTAAAGAGATGTTGTAAGGTAGTAGCTTGAAACAGAGGTCTTCTAATGCATTGTAAGTGGGTGCAATCTAATAAAATATGTTTGATTGTTAGGGGGCACCGACAGCTCTGGCATACCGGTGCCGGTTCATTGACTAAAAGGTGTAAATGTGTAAGTCTTGAATGTCCTATGAGGCATCTGTGATATATTCCTTGATCTTTGCGAGTATTGAACCTACTAGGTATTTTATTTTGAATGCAAGGTAAGATTGAATGCAAATTATTGTTATTACATTCATTCCATTGTCTTTGCCAGCAAGACATGATAAAAGATTTTATAGTCATTTTAAAATCAGTTATCTCTTTTGTAAGAGCCCTTTTTGCTGCCAGGTCTGCTTTTTCATTCCCTTCAATGCCAGCGTGTCCAGGAATCCAGCAGAATACTATGTCTTTGTATTTGTGAAGAAAGAAATACTTAATAAGAACATCTAAGATCCCAGGGTTATCAAGTTGTTTATTTTGGATTGCTTGAAGAGCAGATTTGAAATCAGAACAGATAACATAACGATCTGATTCTGAGTCCTCGATGTTCTTTAAGGCAAGGTAAATAGCTGTTAATTCTGCAGTGTATATTGAGCAGTGGTCTGGAAGACGACATTCAGCTATAACGGTTTTATAAGAAGTGACTGCACAGCCTACTCGTCTTTCCATTTTTGAGCCATCTGTGTATAGAAATTTGTACGATTCGTATTGAAACCTTATACTATAAAATAGGTTTTGATAGTCTACCGGATTAGTTTCGCCTTTCCTAAGCTCTGCTAAATCCAGTATAACTTTGGGGACTGGGAGAATCCATGGCGGAATGGGTGGTACTTTCGTCTCGGCAATGATTGTAGTATCAAATTTTGCAGCCTCAAGATAGAATTTCATGCTTAATCCCAGTGGTCGAATGGCGTTTGAACGAGATTCATAATGATGCATGTAGGATTTGTTGGAGTTGAAGCTACTTTAAGTAGCATGGACAACTTGATACGACGAAGGGAAAGTGGAGGTTCTCCTGCCAGTACATACAAGCTCTCTACAGGAGATGTACGAAAAGCTCTTAGGCTAAGTCGTAACCCTTGATGATGGACAGAATTTAAGCATTTTAGATAAGATGGTCTGGCGGAGCCATATACCACAGAACCATAATCAAGTCCGAGAATGAGTAATTGCACGATAGAGACGCAGGAGGACCGTTGTGTCCCCACCCCAATTATATTTGCTCACTACTTTAAGGAGGTTCATTGATTTCAGGCACTTTGCTTTCAGTGCTTTGATATGCGGAATGAAAGACAATTTGGAGTCCAGGAGTACACCCAAAAATTTTGTTTCATTCACCACTTTTATTTGACAGTTGTCAATTATTAGTGATGGATCTGGATGGTTTGATCGTAAATAATAGAAAGGCATACAAACTGTCTTCTGTTTAGAGAACTTGAAGCCATTTATTGATTGTTTATTGAATTATTGTTTATTGAATTGTTTATTGAATAAAGCTACTCTTCCCAAAGGCTTAATGACATGCCGCTTTAGGGAAGAGTATAGTTACAAATTTAATGTAATAAAAGGAAATTTGCGTAAGAGAAGAAGATTATGACAAGTATTTTTGATTTTTAGGCCTATTAAATTGGCATGAGTAACAATTTGGAATATTGCAATCATCAATATAAGCCTCAACTGTCTTCTTTTTCACATATAATTTAAAACCGTGGAAGCTATGTGTGTTCATTTTTTCTTTACAAATACTTGGCATATTGTTTAACGTTTTAGGACAGGTATAGGATATACTGTGGCAAATTCATGTCTCACAGCGGGTAGCTTTATATTGTTGATATGTCTAGTTACATATCTGTGGGTTTTATTTTCTAGATTTTTTTTCATTTCATTGGTGAAGTAATGAGGTAGCAATGAGTTTTCAAATTTAAAGAGTGCACATAGATCTTTAATTTTTAACATATTTAATTTTTGAAAAAGCTCAGTGGTATGGGCTCTGTAATGGCTCTTTGTGATGATACGCACGGCTCTTTTCTGGAGAGATGTTAATTTCTTAGATTTCCAGCCCCATATCATTAATCCATAATTCAGATGGGGAAGTATTAAGGCATTGTATATATTAAGAAGTGCGTTCAAAGGAAGTTGTTGTTTTATCTTTGTCATGATTCCCAGGGTTCTAGATATTTTCTTGGATATAGCTTCAATGTGATGAGTCCATTTCAAATGTTTATCTATAACTATACCCAAAAAGTTAAATCTATCAACAAATTCTATCTTTATGCCATTTATGAATAATTCTGGATGCTGTATTTTCTTTTGTGCTGTATGGAATAGTATTGCTTTTGTTTTTTGTACATTTAAAGAGAGTTTGTTTACTTTTAACCAGTCAGATATTGATTGTAATTCATTATTCAATATTTCAGGATCGTTTGTAAAGTCCGAATTTATATTTGTGAAAAGTGTAGTGTCATCTGCATACAGTAAAGGTTTAAATTTTTGAGTTGCGTTAACTATGTCGTTTACATAGATTATGAAAAGCAAGGGCCCAAGTATGGAGCCGCATTTAATTATCGAATGATTAGAAGAGATATCGCCATAATTTACATATTGAATCCTGTTATTTAAATAGCTTGTTAGTAGATCTAGGGATTTGTCTCTAATGCCATAGTGTTTTAGTTTTTTTAACAATATGGTATGATCTAATGTGTCAAAAGCCTTTGAAAGATCCATGTATATATTTATAGGCTGTTTGTTTTTATCCATATCTAAAATAATTCTATCCAGCAGTTCAAGAGTTGCAAATTCTGTTGAGTGTAAGGTACGAAATCCATATTGGCTGGTATAAAATAATTTTGAAGTAGTAAAGTATTGATAGATTTGGTCATGTATTATTCTCTCAAAGACCTTCGACACACTAGGCAAAATAGAAATTGGACGATAATTTTCAAAGCAATGATTGTCATTCTTTTTGTGAATGGGTATTACCTTTGCTATCTTTAGTATATCTGGAAAGATACCCTGTTCAAATATCATATTCATAAATTTTGATAATATACTAGCAATTTCATATTTTATGTATTTAAGTATTTTATTGCTTATGTTGTCTGCACCTTTGCTGGCTTTAGGTTTTAGGCTTTCTATTGTTTTAATAACAGTTTCAATGGTAACTGATCTAAATTTAAAATGATCTTGAACAGGATTCTGCAAATAATCTTCATAGCATATATTTTTGGGGAAATCTATTTTAGAAGCAAGTGTTGGAATACATCTGTAAAGTATTTGTTAAATTAATCTGCAATAACTTGAGGGTTATCAAGACGTTTGCCATTATGTATGAAATAACTAGGAAAAGCTTGTTTCACTTTATTCTTATTTAAGATTTCATTTATTGTTGACCAGGTGTTCCTCATATCAGATTTAAATCTTTGAAATTGATTCTGGAAGTAAAGAATCTTGGCTTGACAGAGAGTATTTTTTAATATCCTGTTATAGGTTTTGAAGTTAGTGAGATATCCTAAGTATTGATTATCATTTATACTTGTAGATTTAAGTTTGGCATATAATTTATCTCTATACCGGATAGATTTGAGAATGCCATTTGTCATCCATTTGCATTTTTTATGTTTGTATTTATTGTATTTAACTGTTTTTGCTTTGAAATGTTTATTTGTAAGTGTAACTAAAAGATTGTTAAATTCATTATAACAGCCATTTACGTTTTTGTTGTCAAGGCATATTTCATTTAGTTTGGCAGTGATTTCTGTACTTTGTAATTCTTCTTGAAAATTTGATAAGGCAATATTGTAATTGGGAAATATTTTCACATATCTGGTGTTTTTTTTTAATTTTGTGGAAATTTTCTAAACATATGAAGTAAGGAAGATGGTCTGATATGTTATTGATCAATATTCCAGTTTTTACTGCAGTTAGGTCATTTGAAATTTTGACAAAAAAATTATCTATTAGTGTGCCTGTTTTCTGTGTTAATCGAGTTGGTAGTGTAATTTTAGGTATATATCCATGTGAAATAATACACTCCAGGAAGTCATTGACCGAGTTATTTTCTTTATACTTTAACGAGTTGATGTTGAAATCTCCTGTAAAAATTACGTTGTTTTGGTTTCTGAATTTCTAAAAGAGACTAATCATTTCAGATTTGAAGGTCATGATATTTTCAGTAGTTTGTATCAGGGGACGATATACATTACAAATAAATATTTTCTTATTGTTGGTTACAAGAGCACTTTCTTCAAAAATTTCAATAATTTGACCATCCCATATATCAGAGCTCATACCATGATCTATTATTTTAAAATTAAAATTTTCATGCAAGTAAATTGCCACTCTTTCAAGTGACCATTTGTGAATCCTATTCAAATTTAATTGCCGTTGTCGTTCTATGGTTGGCATATATCTGGAACGGTATGCAATGAGGAAATCGTCAACATATAGGGACGACATGAGATTTTCTGAGATGGAATTTACTATACTGTTGATTTTGACGTTAAAGAGGGTAGGCGAGAGAATACTACCCTGAGGGACTCCATTCTCCTGAGAGTAGGGGCTTGACATCGTTGATCCCACTCGGACCTTAAAGAAGCGATCCTGTAGGAAGGATCCGATGAAAACTGGAAGGCGACCTCGAAGCCCTAAGTCGTGGAGATCTTTCATTATTCCATAATTCCATGTAGTGTCATAAGCTTTTTCTAGGTCAAAGAATATGGCTACTACGTGTTCTCTGTTAATGAAAGCATCTCTAACATAAGTTTCCTTCTGACTAAATGATCTAATGTGCTCCTGTGACGGCGAAATCCAGATTGGAACTCTGTAATAAGCTGGTTCGACTCCAGGAACCAAACCAGTCTATCAGTAACAGTTCGTTCCATTGTCTTACATAGACAACTGGTTAAGGCTATTAGTCGATAATTCAGAGGATCACTATGATCCTTCCCCGGCTTGGGAATTGGGATGACCGTGGCTTGTTTCCAGAGGGATGGAAGACATCCCTTCTGCCAAATTTGATTAAAGATATACAGTAATGTTTTTAAAGAAGATTGAGGTAGGTGTTTTAAGATTTGATAATGTATATTATCAGGACCTGTTGCAGAGTCTGTCGCTTTTAAGATGGCCTTCTGAAGTTCTTCTAAGGTGATGTAGGAGTTATAATCTTCGCTGTTATCAGACTGTATATTTAGGGTTAATCTCTCAGCTTGAGCCTTATAACATTGGAATTCTCTCGTATAGTTCTCTGACGAGGAGTTGTACGCAAACTGTTCTCCTAACCCGTTGGATATTTGTTCTGGTGAGGAGAGATGTTCTCCATTCACTTCTAGAATGCTTACATGTGAAGCTAGGTTCTTTCCTTCAATCTTCTTAATCATTTTCCCGACTTTATTGCTAGGAGTTCTTTCAGTGAGTCTGGAGACATAGTCTCTCCAGCAACTAAGTTTTTTTTGCCTGACAATTCTACGCTCTTTGGCTTTCAGGCACTTAAAATTATTCAGATTGTTGATGGTCGGCTGTGATTTAAAGATTCTGAGGGCTCTCTTATGGATTTAATAGCTTCTCTTACTTCGTCGTCAAACCAGGGTCTTGCACTTCATTTAGAATTATTTTTTGTCATCGATATTGTTTTATTGGCTATATCAGTTATATCATCAGTAAAATCTTTAACAAGACTATTACAATTCCTATAATGAGACATAGTAATTGTTTCTAAGCAGTGCTTTTCGAAGGAGGTCCAATCCGCTTTATGCAACTTCCATCGGAGTTGACCCACTTCTCTCGTACCTTCTACTTTTTGTAGGACAATGGGAAAGTGATCACTGCCGTGAGTGTCCTCTAATACTCTCCATTCAAATTCCAGAAATAACGCTGGATCACATATACTAAGGTCAATTGATCAAAATGTTCCATGACCTGGGTGAAGATATGTGGATGAACCATCATTGAACAAACAAAGGGTGTGGTCATTGAGAAAATCTTCAATGGTTTTTCCTTTGTTGTTGTGGGAAGTGCTTCCCCACAATTGGTTATGGCTGTTAAAATCTCCTAGGATAAGACGCGGTTCAGGAAGTTGATTGTAAAGGTTATGCAAATCACTGGCTGTAAGGTGAAAGGGTGGAGGAATATATAAGGAACATATAGTGAATGTTTTATTCAGGTTCAGATGAACTGCTGTAGCCTGAAGGTTTGTGTTAAGAGCAATATGGGTATGAATGATTCCATTTTTAACTAAAATTGATGAGCCACCAGTGGCTCTATCGTGGGCAATATTGCCATATGTATTATACATATGGTAGTTTCTCAGTTTAAAACTATTTAGAGGTTTCAGAAATGTTTCCTGCAGGCAGAAAACACTAGGGTCTAAGTCTTGGACCATGCAACCTGTGTGTGTGTGTGAGTTATTGTTTAACGCCTCATCAGCACCTGAGTGGGCTATGTAGAGGCTCTCTAGGTTAAGATTGATTATCTATATTTGGTAGTAGAAACCAGAAGCATATAAAAAATCAATAATTGTCTGGGTTGGATATCTAGTAAAGAGATGTTGTAAGGTAGTAGCTTGAAACAGAGGTCTTCTAATGCGTTGTAAGTGGATGCAATCTAATAAAATATGTTTGATTGTTAGGGAGCGCCGACAACTCTGGCATACCGGTGCCGGTTCATTGACTAAAAGGTGTAAATGTGTAAGTCTTGAATGTCCTATGAGGCATCTGTGATATATTCCTTGATCTTTGCGAGTATTGAACCTACGGACCATGCAACCTATTTCATCGAAGTTGGCTCTGAAACCGTGACAGTTCCACTGAATGATACTGTGCATGAGTTACTTAAAAGAGTTTAATATGATCATAGTAAAATCTATAGTGCATGGTATGAATTAGTATGAATATTTACTTTTTCTTCTAAGTCGCTGCCTCTTTTGGTGTTAAGATCTTTTTGGGGGCCTCACCATGCTTAGATGGTGGTCTTATGATGCCCAGTGCACTAGATTTATCTAGTGCTTTTCTGATGAGGGGGGGTCTTTTGGGAACAATTGATCTTTTATCAATTGCCCCCTCCCGTTCAGGCCTAGGGATGGTGGTAGTCCCTGCCTCCTCTTCCATCGGCTGGTGTATCTCTTCTGACTCATCGCCGGAAAGTGCACCCTGTGAGGGTACACTAAGCTGTGAAGCAGCAACTAATGGAGCTACAAGATGTCCTTTACGGACATCTGTAGCATGCTGCTTTATTCTTGCCAGGTGATCATCTGACTGTGAAGTCTTCGATTCTGGTTTATCTTTCTGCGAGCTTTGGCCTGCCTTGGAATAATTAAAATTTGGATCTAGGTTAATCCTTCGCCTGGGCGATGATCTGGGTGAAGGAGATCGAGGTCCAGCCATCTGAGACAGGACTGAGGCATAGCTTGCCCCAACAGCCTGTTCAGCTATACGGCGTGCTTGGGGAAAGGAGATATCCTTGGTGGTCTTTAACTTCAGGATCTCTTTCTCTAGCTGCCATTTGGGACAGCCACGGTGATAGGCTGGCCCATCACCTCCACAATTAACACAATACAATTGTTTCTGACATGGCGAGTCATGGGAATGAGCGTGTTCCGGTGACCCACAATTGGCGCAGGTTGCTTTGGCGCGGCAGGAGCCGCTAAAATGGCCAAATCTTTGGCAATTATAACATCGTTTTGGGTTCGGGATGTAGGGACGTACCCTACACCACTCGAACCCAATGCTGACCTTGTCAGGCAAAACTGTGCCATCAAAGGTCAGTGTGAGAAGCTGTCGTGAATATCTGGGGGGCTGGCGATGAATGTGGATGACATTGTATTCATCCAGCCAGTCCCTCAGTTCCCCATCTGAGCAGAGACTGCTCTCGTGCGATGTTATAACGCCCTTGCAGGAGCTGAAAAACCGATGGGGCTCCACCTTAATAGGGGCACCCGCAAAGGCCTTCCACTCCAGCAACTTCAAAGATTGGTCCTTGTGTGCAACCTGCACCAGCAAGGAAGAATTCTTTAATCTGCTTGTATTTTCAATATAGCCTACGATTTCTTTCAAGGTCCTGCAAATTGTAATGGCTGAGAGACGGGAAAACCCATCATCACAGCCAGTAACAACAAGAAACTTGGACCATATCCGATATAGAGAGTCATTTTGAGAGCTTTGATTTGTGTCATCTGATGATGGACACAAACGTTTACCAAGTCTGGAACCAGAAGCCAATTTTTTTCGACCTCAGCCTGGTTTACCGCTGAGGGACGCGCACCTTGTTCACCCGGGCGACGTGCGAGCCAGTCTGATCATAATTATACAGTGCACCTTGCAAATATAGATAAAAAGGGGTTTTAATCATGCTTCATGTGGACAGTTGCCCTAATAACATGTATTGTATTCCAGCTAATTGATCCAAAAGTTGCCAATAATGCATTAGTTAGGTGCTGATGAGGCGTTAAACAATAACACTAACTAACTCTTACTGTCCTGTTTTAGCCACTGTGGATAGAGGACTTCACCCCAAGTGTTTTCACCCTAGCTGCGTGGAGGCCCAGGACCTTCGAGGGCGAACAAACTTCAGAGCCAGATAAACATTTCTTCAATAGAGCCGAAAAAGACTCCCACACATGCAGTGCCGGTGCTTACATCGAACGACTCTAGACCAACCAGAAATATCATTAACCTTCAGAAAGAGTCGGTCGGTAAAGTTATCGGAAGAAACGGGCGTAACATCAAGAAACTCACCGATACATTCGAAGTCAAACTCACCATTGGCCAATGGATCGAACCAAGACGGGCCAACCGGGATGAAGTTGAACTTTTTCTTAAAAGCAAATGTGACATTGTAACTGATGCAATCATCATAAGCGGTGCTCCAGACCTTGTCTCTCAAGCCACGACTGAGATTCAGGAATTAGCCAAACCCGACAAACCTCCGTCAAAGAAATACAGGCTCTGATACAGATGGCCACAGAGGCCTATCCTCATTAATGAACTATGCTCGATACTGACAATTGAAAAATGTAGCCTAAAATGTCTGTTCTAAAGATCAAAATTAATATCCGTCCAGCATCATCCATACTTGTTGTTCATTGACTGAAGGTAAAGTCTATTGCAATTATGTACAGTGTGAAAAGGCCTCTGTGGCTTGTGAAAATCTTGAAATATGTAAACAAAGACCAACCTATGCTCAAATATTACAATCTAGAAGAAAAAAAGCCTTCGTTAATAATAAGTCCACTAAGGGTCACAACAAGAGTTTCTCAAATATGGCATATTACACCCGAGCCTCAGGGTTCAGTGCTGTGTGTGTGTGTGAGTTATTGTTTAACGCCTCATCAGCACCTGAGTGGGCTATGTAGAGGCTCTCTAGGTTAAGATTGATTAACTATATTTGGTAGTAGAAACCAGAAGCATATAAAAAATCAATAATTGTCTGGGTTGGATATCTGGTAAAGAGATGTTGTAAGGTATTAGCTTGAAACAAAGGTCTTCTAAAGCGTTGTAAGTGGCTGCAATCTAATAAAATATGTTTGATTGTTAGGGGGCACCGACAACTCTGGCATACCGGTGCCGGTTCATTGACTAAAAGGTGTAAATGTGTAAGTCTTGAATGTCCTATGAGGCATCTGTGATATATTCCTTGATCTTTGCGAGTATTGAACCTACTCGGTATTTTATTTTGAATGCAAGGTAAGATTGAATGCAACTTGTTGTTATTACATTCATTCCATTGTCTTTGCCAGCAAGACATGATAAAAGATTTTATAGTCATTTTAAAATCAGTGTATGGAATGGTAAAATCAGTTATCTCTTTTGTAAGAGCCCTTTTTGCTGCCAGGTCTGCTTTTTCATTCCCTTCAATGCCAGCGTGTCCAGGAATCCAGCAGAATACTATGTCTTTGTATTCGTGAAGATAGAAATACTTAATCAGAACATCTAAGATCCCAGGGTTATCAAGTTGTTTATTTTGGATTGCTTGAAGAGCAGATTTGGAATCAGAACAGATAACATAACGATCTGATTCTGAGTCCTCGATGTTCTTTAAGGCAAGGTAAATAGCTGTTAATTCTGCAGTGTATATTGAGCAGTGGTCTGGAAGACGACATTCAGCTATAACGGTTTTATAAGAAGTGACAGCACAGCCTACTCGTCTTTCCATTTTTGAGCCATCTGTGTATAGAAATTTGTACGATTCGTATTTAAACCTTATACTATAAAATAGGTTTTGATAGTCTACCGGATTGGTTTCGCTTTTCTTAAGCTCTGCCAAATCCAGTATAACTTTCGGGACTGGGAGAATCCATGGCGGAATGGGTGGTCCTTCCGTCTCGGCAATGATTGTAGTATCAATTTTTGCAGCCTCAAGATAGAATTTCATGCGTAATCCCAGTGGTCGAATGGCGTTTGAACGAGATTCATAATGATGCATGTATTTTGGATGAAATATTACATCATATGTTGGATTTGTTGGAGTTGAAGCTACCTTTAGTATGTATTGCATGGATAACTTGATACGACGAAGGGAAAGTGGAGGTTCCCCTGCCAGTACATATAAGCTCTCTACAGGAGATGTACGAAAAGCTCTTAAGCTTAGTCGCAACCCTTGATGATGTACAGAATTCAGGCATTTTAGATAAGATGGTCTGGCGGAGCCATATACCACAGAACCATAATCAAGTCGAGAACGAGTAATTGCTCGATAGAGACGAAGGAGGACCGTTGTGTCCCCACCCCAATTATATTTGCTCACTACTTTAAGGAGGTTCATTGATTTCAGGCACTTTGCTTTCAGTGCTTTGATATGCGGAATGAAAGACAATTTGGAGTCAAAGAGTACACCCAAAAATTTTGTTTCATTCACCACTTTTATTTGACAGTTGTCAATTATTAGTGATGGATCTGGATGGTTTGATCGTAAATAATAGAAAGGCAGACAAACTGTCTTCTGTTTAGAGAACTTGAAGCCATTTTCGAGTGACCATTTGTGAATCCTATTCAAATTTAATTGCAGTTGTCGTTCTATGGTTGGCATATATCTGGAACGATATGCAATGAGGAAATCGTCAACATATAGGGACGACATGAGATTTTCTGAGATGGAATTTACTATACTGTTGATTTTGACGTTAAAGAGGGTGGGCGAGAGAATACTACCCTGAGGGACTCCATTCTCCTGAGAGTAGGGGCTTGACATCGTTGATCCCACTCGGACCTTAAAGAAGCGATCCTGTAGGAAGGATCCGATGAAAACTGGAAGGCGACCTCGAAGCCCTAAGTCGTGGAGATCTTTCATTATTCCATATTTCCATGTAGTGTCATAAGCTTTTTCTAGGTCAAAGAATATGGCTACTACGTGTTCTCTGTTAATGAAAGCATCTCTAACATAAGTTTCCAGTCTGACTAAATGATCTAATGTGCTCCTGTGACGGCGAAATCCAGATTGGAACTCTGTAATAAGCTGGTTCGACTCCAGGAACCAAACCAGTCTATCAGTAACAATTCGCTCCATTGTCTTACATAGACAACTGGTTAAGGCTATTGGTCGATAATTCATAGGATCACTATGATCCTTCCCCGGCTTGGGAATTGGGATGACCGTGGCTTGTTTCCACAGGGATGGAAGACATCCCTTCTCCCAAATTTGATTAAAGATATACAGTAATGTTTTTAAAGAGGATTGAGGTAGGTGTTTTAAGATTTGATAATGTATATTATCAGGGCCTGTTGCAGAGTCAGTCGCTTTTAAGATGACCTTCTGAAGTTCTTCTAAGGTGATGTAGGAGTTATAATCTTCGCTGTTATCAGACTGTATATTTAGGGTTAATCTCTCAGCTTGAGCCTTATAACATTGAAATTCTCTCGTATAGTTCTCCGATGAGGAGTTGTATGCAAACTGTTCTCCTAACCCGTTTGATATTGGTTCTGGTGAGGAGAGATGTTCTCCATTCACTTCTAGAATGCTTACATGCGAAGCTAGGTTCTTTCCTTCAATCTTCTTAATCATTTTCCAGACTTTATTGCTAGGAGTTCTTTCAGTAAGTCTGGAGACATAGTCTCTCCAGCAACTACGTTTTTTTTGCCTGACAATTCTACGCGCTTTGGCTTTCAGGCACTTAAAATTATTCAGATTGTTGATGGTCGGCTGTGATTTAAAAATTCTGAGGGCTTTCTTACGGTTTTTAATAGCTTCTCTTACTTCGTCATCAAACCAAGGTCTTGCACTACGTTTAGAATTATTTTTTGTCATCGGTATTGTTTTATTGGCTATATCAGTAATATCATCAGTAAAATCTTCAACGAGATTATTACAATTCCTATAATGAGACATAGTAATTGTTTCTAAGCAGTGCTTTTCGAAGGAGGTCCAATCCGCTTTATGCAACTTCCATCGGAGTTGACCCACTTCTCTTGTACCTTCTACGTTTTGTAGGACAATAGGAAAGTGATCACTGCCGTGAGTGTCCTCTAATACTCTCCATTCAAATTCCAGAAATAACGCTGGATCACATATACTAAGGTCTATCGCTGAAAATGTTCCATGACCTGGGTGAAGATATGTAGGTGAACCATCATTGAACAAGCAAAGGGTGTGGTCATTGAGAAAATCTTCAATGGTTTTTCCTTTGTTGTTGTGGGAAGTGCTTCCCCACAATTGGTTATGGCTGTTAAAATCTCCTAGGATAAGACGCGGTTCAGGCAGTTGATTGTAAAGGTTATGCAAATCACTGGCTGTAAGGTGAAAGGGTGGAGGAATATATAAAGAACATATGGTGAATGTTTTATTCAGGTTCAGACGAACTGCTGTAGCCTGAAGGTTAGTGTTAAGAGCAATATGGGTATGAATGATGCGATTTTTAACTAAAATTGATGAGCCACCAGTGGCTCTATCGTGGGCAATATTGCCATATGTATTATACATATGATAGTTTCTCAGTTTAAAACTATTTGGTGGTTTCAGAAATGTTTCCTGTAGACAGAAAACACTAGGGTTTAAGTCTTGGACCATGCAACCTATTTCATCGAAGTTGGCTCTGAAACCTCGACAGTTCCACTGAATAATACTGTCCATGAATTAGTTAAAAGAGTTTAATATTATCATAGTAAAATCTGTAGTGCATGGTATGAATTTGTATGAATATTCACTTTTTCTTCAAAGTCGCTGCCTCTTTTGGTGTTAAGATCTTTTTGAGGGCCCCACCATGCTTAGATGGTGGTGTTATGAAGCTCAGTGCACTAGATTTTTCTAGTGTTTTTCTGATGAGGGGGGGTCTTTTGGGAACAATTGATCTTTTATCAATTGCCCCCTCCCGTTGAGGCCTAGGGATGGTGGTAGTCCCTGCCTCCTCTTCCATCGGCTGGTGTATCTCTTCCGACTCAACGCCGGAAGGTGCACCCTGTGAGGGTACACTAAGTTGTGACGCACTAACCGATGGAGCTACAAGATGTCCTTTTCCGACATCTATAGCATGCTGCTTTATTCTTGCGAGGTGATCGTCTGCCTGTGAAGTCTTAGATTCTGGTTTATGTTTCTGCAAGCTTTGCCCTGCCTTGGAATAATTATAATTAGGATCTAGGTCAATCCTTCGCCTGGGCGATGATCTGGGTGAAGGAGATCTAGGTCCAGCCATCTGAGACAGGACTGAGGCATAACTTGCCCCAGCAGCCTGTTCAGCTATACGGCGTGCTTGGGGAAAGGAGACATCCTTGGTGGTCTTTAACTTCAGGATCTCTTTCTCTAGCTGCCATTTGGGACAGCCACGGTGATAGGCTGGCCCATCACCTCCACAATTAACACAATATGACTGTTTCTGACATGGTGAGTCACGGGAATGAACGTGTTCCCGTGACCCACAATTGGCGCAGGTTGCTTTGGCGCGGCAGGAGCCGCTAAAATGGCCAAATCGCTGGCAATTATAACATCGTTTTGGGTTCGGGATGTAGGGACGTACCCTACACCACTCGAACCCTATGCTGACCCTATCAGGCAACACTGTGCCATCAAAGGTCAGAGTCAGTAGCTGTCGTGAATATCTGGGGGGCTGGCGGTGAATGTGGATGACATTGTAGTCATTCAGCCAGTCCCTCAGTTCGTCATCAGAGCAGAGACTGCTCTCATGAGATGTCACAACCCCCTTGCAAGAGTTGAAGAACCGATGGGGCTCCACCTTTACAGGGGTACCCGCAAAGGCCCTCAGCTCCAGCAATTTTAACGATTGGTCCTTGTGGGCAACGTGCACCAGCAAGGATGAACTCCTGAGCCTTCTCGTATTTTCAACGAAACCAATACTTTCTTTCAACGTTCGACAAATTGTTATGGCTGAGAGACGGGAAAACCCATCGTCACTGCCAGTAACAACAAGAAACTTAGGCCATGGCGTAGATATAACATCATAAGTTGTACTTGGATTGGCATCATCTGTAGATGAGCGGAAACTTTTACTTTGTCTGGAACCAGTAGCCAATTTTTCGACCTCAGCCTGGTTTACCGCTGAGGGACGCGCACCTTGTTCACCCGGGGGACGTGCGAGCCAGTCTGAAATTGTCGATTCGGACATATTCATTTTTGTTTCCCCTGTATGGTAGGGGACACACCCTCCTGTAAAGCTGGAGCAGCTTGTGCAATGCGCACGGTCCTGTTTTAGCCACTGGGGATAGAGGACTTCACCCCAAGTGTTTCCACCCTCGCCGCGTGGAGGCCCAGGACCTTCGAGGGCGGTTCAGTGCTGTACACCACCTTCGACCTATTAAATCTTCTCCAACCACTGCAGCTAATAAAGGCTATAACCTGTACTCCACAAAATCCTCCTACAGAGTCTTACCCCAACTTGAATCTCATAAAAACTGATTCCATGTGCCTAGAAACTCAAATTCACTCATGCTTTCAAACAAATACCTCCCTCTACTAGGAGTGGGTCGAACTCCAGTATATAATGACGTCCAGAAGTCCAAAAACCAAGTGAAGGTTATCAAAAAACCTCTGAAACTTTGCCTATGGAACTCCCAGAGTCTGAGACCGAAAACGCAGTTAGTCAAAGATTTCAGAAATGAACATGAATTGGATATCTTTCTCTTTGTGGAGAGTTGGCTGAAAGCAGACGACTTAGTGGAAATTGGTGAACTAGAAACTGCAGGGGAATGTCAATACTTACACTCCCCTCGAAATGATAGACAAGGAGGTGGTGTTGGCTGCCTTGTCAAGTCGAGTTTGAAGTCTATGAAGAAAAACAGCATGAAAACTAAGACCTTTGAACATAAGGAAGTAGAAATTAAACTAAATGGAAAATTTTTGACAATTATCCTAATTTACCACCCTGAGCCCTCTAAGAAAAATCTGTATACCATGACTGAATTCTATGATGAATTTCACAAATTCCTAGCTCACTACCATACATACAACAACGAAGTCATAATCACAGGAGAATTCAATTTTCACATGAACAAACCATCTGACAACAAAGTAATAAAATTCAACAATATTCTTGAAATGTTCGACCTTGTGTGTGTGTGTGTGTGTGTGAGTTATTGTTTAACGCCTCATCAGCACCTGAGTGGGCTATGTAGAGGCTCTCTAGGGTAAGATTGATTATCCATAGTTGGTAGTAGAAACCAGAAGCATGTAAAAAATCAATAATTGTCTGCGTTGGATAGCTGGAGCAGCTTGTGCAATGCGCAGTCCTGTTTTAGCCACTGGGGATAGAGGACTTCATCCCAAGTGTTTCCACCCTCGCCGCGTGGAGGCCCAGGACCTTTGAGGGCTTTAAAACGAAAAAAGATTGTTTGCAGAATAATCGGCGATTTACTTCGGGAACTTTGCTTGTCTGTTGAATTCTAGAGTGTGTGGTGGGGATTTTGGGGGCTGGCAGCAGGGTGGGTGGTCTGGCCATGGTTGCGTATTTGTCAGCATGATAACTGATGTATTTCATGCTTGTGTAAATGAATAAAATACTGCTCCTTAGTTGCAATAATGTCCAGTCACAATTATAGTTAAAAAGTGGGAATACCATTAATTTAGTCAACTTGCGCCAGGGGTGCCGAGGGTCCGAAGAATCAGAAAATTAATTTTTATAAATTTAAAAATGGGAAGGTATTTTTTTAGAAAATATTCCATTTTTGCACACTATATTTACGATCATAATTATACAGTGCATTGTATAATAATACAATTTTATTTATCTTTTTAGAACTTTAGTAGTGAGGGCACCTTGCAAATATAGATAAAAAGGGGTTTTAATCATGCTTCATGCGGACCGTTGCCCTAATAACATGTATTGTATTCCAGCTAATTGATCCAAAAGTTGCCAATAATGCATTAGTTAGTTAGTGTTATTGTTTAACGCCTCATCAGCACCTGAGTTGGCTATGTAGAGGCTCTCTAGGGTAAGATTGATTATCTATAGTTGGTAGTAGAAACCAGAAGCATGTAAAAAATCAATAATTGTCTGCGTTGGATAGCTGGAGCAGCTTGTGCAATGCGCACTGTCCTGTGTTAGCCACTGGGGATAGAGGAATTCACCCCAAGTGTTTCCACCCTCGCCGCGTGGAGGCCCAGGACCTTCGAGGGCTGCCAATAATGCATGTATTTAAAATAATGCATGTATTTAAAATATTTTTCTTTATGGCATAGTATAGGATAAGATAGAACAGGACTAAATCATGGATTAATACTACACAAAGAGCAGTGGAGAAACGTCTGAACCAGCAAACAAGGCAAATTGATACACTGCATTGGACGCTCCAATGATTCTTAAACAATAACATTGCCATGGTTGAACAAGCAACTGGGCAATTCCACAGATACATCAACCCAGCAGTGAAAATTTCAAAATGGTTAATTTTGCCAAAATATACTCTATTATATCAGAAAAATGTATGAATTTGCTGAAACCAAAGGATTTTCTCTCAAAAACCAAATTGTTCTGCCAATTTTTTACCAATAAATCAATGATACTGAAGTTAGCCAAAAATTCATATTTTTTAATACTTTTTTTGTGCTGGCACTGCCAATACAGATATTGAGGATTTAACTCAGTTTTGTCATCAATAGCATCAGATGAGGATTATCTTTCATGGGGTGGCATATTGAGGGCTCCAGCCTTTTCAAATACCTTCCCAAGCTACATAAAAGATTCTTATATCAAAATGTACGTCCTACACCAAAAATAGTCAGATTATTAATTATCATGAGGAAGAATCAACAGCAAGATCATGATATCCCTTGGCTAAAACACACTCATATACATGAGTAAGCATGCATGAGTACTTATATATCCAGCATCTACAGTAGCCTGGTACAGCTCGTAAATTTTTGTACGTCCGACACCGTGTACGTCTGACACCATGCTGTAGTGTGTGTAAAATGCACAAGAGGGCATGACTGGTTCATTCTATGTCGGCCATTTTGAGTAAGCAGTTTTGCTGTCTGCAGAGAAGAATTTACAGGTGAGTTGGCAATATCTGAACAAATATTATCATTTATATATAGTAGCCAAAATAATTTTATAATTCAAGGACTGTCTGACATGTTTGATGTAGGCCTAATTTGTAAATTGTAACCACATTTGCATTGGTACCTGCAATGTGTGTATTCCCATCCATACCATACAGTCTATCACAGAATAAGTTATTTTGATGAGTCAAACTGCATTTTTGTAGATCAATGGCGCTGACAAATAAGGAGAAAATGGCCAGGCGTCGTGTGCGAATTCGTGAAGATCCTGCCATGCTAGCCATTGTAAGAGAAAAGGATAGAATCCATAAAGCAAAAAGTAGGAAAGAAGCCAAAGAAAAGATGCTGAGCGCAACCTTTATTGAGTGTCAGAAAATGCCAGAATCAGGAAATATCGCAAGAACAATTCAAAGCCCAAAGCAGCTCAAGGACCCTATCGTTTGCCCTACAAGTCACCCCAAGCCATGGGAAAAGCTGTGAAGAGACTTAAATCATCTCTGCCTGCTTCTCCAGGTAAGAGAAGTGCAGTGGTTGCAGCTGTTGCAAAGGAGTGTGGCCTGCAGATAGCCCAGACCAAAAGAAAACCTGGCCCACAGGACCTCACGGCAGAAGAGAAGGCTGTTATTGCAAATTTCTTTGAGAAGGATGGGATTTCGTGGCAGGCACCAGGCAGGAAAGATCATGTCATCATCAGGGAGAAGGACGAACAAGGGAAACCAAAAAAGACCGTTCTTCAAGCCCGCTACATGGTTATGTCTCTGTCGGAAGCATTCCAGCTTTTTCGTGTGTGTGTGTGTGAGTTATTGTTTAACGCCTCATCAGCACCTGAGTGGGCTATGTAGAGGCTCTCTAGGTTAAGATTGATTAACTATATTTGGTAGTAGAAACCAGAAGCATATAAAAAATCTATAATTGTCTGGGTTGGATATCTGGTAAAGAGATGTTGTAAGGTATTAGCTTGAAACAAAGGTCTTCTAAAGCGTTGTAAGTGGCTGCAATCTAATAAAATATGTTTGATTGTTAGGGGGCACCGACAACTCTGGCATACCGGTGCCGGTTCATTGACTAAAAGGTGTAAATGTGTAAGTCTTGAATGTCCTATGAGGCATCTGTGATATATTCCTTGATCTTTGCGAGTATTGAACCTACTAGGTATTTTATTTTGAATGCAAGGTAAGATTGAATGCAACTTGTTGTTATTACATTCATTCCATTGTCTTTGCCAGCAAGACATGATAAAAGATTTTATAGTCATTTTAAGATCAGTGTATGGAATGGTAAAATCAGTTATCTCTTTTGTAAGAGCCCTTTTTGCTGCCAGGTCTGCTTTTTCATTCCCTTCAATGCCAGCGTGTCCAGGAATCCAGCAGAATACTATGTCTTTGTATTCGTGAAGATAGAAATACTTAATAAGAACATCTAAGATCGCAGGGTTATCAAGTTGTTTATTTTGGATTGCTTGAAGAGCAGATTTGGAATCAGAACAGATAACATAACGATCTGATTCTGAGTCCTCGATGTTCTTTAAGGCAAGGTAAATAGCTGTTAATTCTGCAGTGTATATTGAGCAGTGGTCTGGAAGACGACATTCAGCTATAACGGTTTTATAAGAAGTGACAGCACAGCCTACTCGTCTTTCCATTTTTGAGCCATCTGTGTATAGAAATTTGTACGATTCGTATTTAAACCTTATACTATAAAATAGGTTTTGATAGTCTACCGGATTGGTTTCGCTTTTCTTAAGCTCTGCCAAATCCAGTATAACTTTCGGGACTGGGAGAATCCATGGCGGAATGGGTGGTACTTCCGTCTCGGCAATGATTGTAGTATCAATTTTTGCAGCCTCAAGATAGAATTTCATGCGTAATCCCAGTGGTCGAATGGCGTTTGAACGAGATTCATAATGATGCATGTATTTTGGATGAAATATAACATCATATGTTGGATTTGTTGGGGTTGAAGCTACTTTTAGTATGTATTGCATGGATAACTTGATACGACGAAGGGAAAGTGGAGGTTCCCCTGCCAGTACATATAAGCTCTCTACAGGAGATGTACGAAAAGCTCTTAAGCTTAGTCGCAACCCTTGATGATGTACAGAATTCAGGAATTTTAGATAAGATGGTCTGGCGGAGCCATATACCACAGAACCATAATCAAGTCGAGAACGAGTAATTGCTCGATAGAAACGAAGGAGGACCGTTGTGTCCCCACCCCAATTATATTTGCTCACTACTTTAAGGAGGTTCATTGATTTCAGGCACTTTGCTTTCAGTGCTTTGATATGCGGAATGAAAGACAATTTGGAGTCAAAGAGTACACCCAAAAATTTTGTTTCATTCACCACTTTTATTTGACAGTTGTCAATTATTAGTGATGGATCTGGATGGTTTGATCGTAAATAATAGAAAGGCAGACAAACTGTCTTCTGTTTAGAGAACTTGAAGCCATTTTCGAGTGACCATTTGTGAATCCTATTCAAATTTAATTGCAGTTGTCGTTCTATGGTTGGCATATATCTGGAACGATATGCAATGAGGAAATCGTCAACATATAGGGACGACATGAGATTTTCTGAGATGGAATTTACTATACTGTTGATTTTGACGTTAAAGAGGGTGGGCGAGAGAATACTACCCTGAGGGACTCCATTCTCCTGAGAGTAGGGGCTTGACATCGTTGATCCCACTCGGACCTTAATGAAGCGATCCTGTAGGAAGGATCCGATGAAAACTGGAAGGCGACCTCGAAGCCCTAAGTCGTGGAGATCTTTCATTATTCCATATTGATTTTTTTTGTGATAACGTTTATGGGCACTCAGGCTCTTTTCAGAATTAAAAAGTCTCCCACAAACTTCGCATAGCACATCTCGTGACTGAATGGTTGACTGAACGGTTTACTGAACAGGTGACTGAATGGTTGACTGAATGGTTGACTGAACACATGGCTGAACAATTGCGGTTTGATTTGTTTGTATGCTATTACAACTTCGTTTGCATGGTTGCACAGTGTTGTCAGTGTTGTGTGAATCAGTAAGTGTCCTTTTTCGAGTTTTTTTACAAATATGTTTTCCAAAACTTTTTTCTGATTTGAATACGGAGTGACATGAGTGACATTTAATTTCACACGAGTGAGAATCATGAGCTAGGCTGTTAGTGAAAATTTTCTTACATTTTTGACAGTCAAACACTCCCTCACAAACTTTCATGTGTTCGGTTAATGAGGGTTTTTTCTTGAAAGTTTTGCGACAATTTGGACACGAAAAAGTCTGCTGTGGTAGCTGGGGTATCTGTGATGGTATCTGGGGTGGTACCTGTGGTACCTGCGGTACCTGCAGACTTTGCAGTAGTTGGAGATCAGTTGGGTTCTTTGGATTATTTTTTTGACTAATAAATTTGTGTTTTGTTCCCTTAGGAAGTTGACATTTAAGTTGGTGTCTTTGCTTTGCATAGAAACTTTGAAATTGTTTGTTACAGTGCTGACATTTCATCATTTCCTGACATTTATGTACACCGAATAAAGAAACTGAAGTAAATTGTGCATGACATTGTACGCATTTTTTTAATCCTGTACATTTCTTTTGATGCGCATTCCTGTTAGAATTTCTGGTAAAAGATTTACCACAAACATTGCACTTATGTTGTACTGGTTGTACTGGTTGTACTGGTTGTACTGGTTGTACTGGTTGTACTGGTTGTACGAATTCAGGAAAAGGATCATGAGTGACTGTTTGAATTGAAATATTACCTTGGCAATTGCTTTGGTGTAGTTCTTGAAAGACTCTATTGGTAAATTGTTTGAAGCATTTTTGACAGTAAAGATGGTTGTTTAACTGCTGAAGTCTGCTTTGAATTTGTGCATCCCCAATCAGATTGTTTCTGTGTGCAAACTGTATTAAATCTTGTTCATTTGTGAAATGTTGAATCATATGTGTGAAATCGTCATATGCCGTTACCAGATAATTGCTATTGCTAGTGAATTGTGAAAGCCTATCTTTAACTTGAGGGTCTTGGGTTAGATTGTTTCTATGAGCGAATAGCATTAAATCAGGCGAGTTTGTGAAATTTTGAAGCATTTGTTTAAAATCATTGTGTGCTGAATCATTTGTTGTTAGCTGATTGTATCTATCTCTAACTTGAGAGACTTTGCTAAGATCATTGTTACTTTGAAAATAATCATTGATATCTCAGTTCTCTGCCATGTCTGTAGTGTGAGTATTGTAGCATAGACTGCAACATGCTACAACATGCTACAGCAGGCTACACTGGCTCCCCTATAGGTGGCCAGCTGGAGGGCTACACTGGCTCCCCCTATTTCCCATTACCTCATAGGCTATTTTTAGAAAATGATGCACCCTGTCTAGGTTTCCTATGACAAGATGGAGTTGACAGGGTGTCAAATTAATTACCCCACCACAGGTGCTCCAGCCCTGCTCTATAGAAAATCAATGAATGGCTTTGATCTAGGACAATAGAAAATCAATGAAGCATTGATGGTTTTTGATCCGGTACAAAAGAAAATCAATGAAGCGTGACCGAACAGGCAAGCACCCTAACAGCTTTGCAGCTTCGTTTCACCAAAAGTCAAGTGGATTGTGCGGCTTCCCTTTGATGTCTGTGCGGCACTGTATATTACTACTGCAATGAGACGAAGGATGAAACAGCCATCCAACTTAGGCTCGACCGGGAATCGAACTCGGGACCCAGCGGTTGGAAGCCCAGAGCGCTACCTCTGAGTTAGGCCCCACCCGATTCCATCACCAAGTAGCTAAAGTCAGGATTCTCATAGTACTGATGAGAATGTCAATTTTATTGATACTAGGTTCTTGCCATTGTTATGGTCTGATGCGACTCCCCAGTCTGTTGCAGTCTTCCAGTTTAGTTACGTAAGTAGATATGGTGGGAATTGCCTTTAGGGAGCTGGATGGGGTGACAGACTGCTGACCAGGTGCATGCACAACAATAGGTGACCCTCTAGCTTTGAAATCAATTGTGCCAGAAATGGTTATGTAATGGTAATATGGTAATTTAATAATTGGTTGAGGATGCATGATTGGACCGACTGTCAAGGTATTTGCACCCCTGATTTTTTGCCACAAAGTAGTGTGTGTGTGTGTTATTGTTTAACACCTCATCAGCACCTGAGTGGGCTATGTAGAGGCTACGCCACAAAGTAGTAAACTTGGTTATCAGGTTGCAAATTAGAATAGTAATTTGTTCAGACCTGGAAATGTTCTTGGAATAATATCAGTAAAAGACTGAAAAACCATGATTTGTCTTTTTTTTTCTCCAGTTTTCAAACGTTTCGACAACCTGGACAAGGCCCTAGGGGAACTTCAAAAAGCTGGATTTTGAAAACATTCAATGTGCATTACTGCTTGATGAAAAAAAAATGGAAAATGAGTTTCAGGATGATACTTACAGGAACACTCAGAGCAAAATAATGAAGACAATCCACGTTAGAACAATGTTATCACAATGGCTCAGACGTTAGATAACATTTCTGTTACGTTTTCAAAACATAATATAGAAATAGATTTTGCAATACGTAATACTAACATACTAGTTACATCTTGAGGAAAATGTTATAAAATAACGTACTTTTAACGTTTTTTATGAGATTACATTATTCTGACCTTTCTCTGAACATTATTCTGACGTTATTGTGTTAGCTGGGGAGCCATCAAGGTGTTGCCACCCATTAAACAATTTGGTCAGATCAACTAGCATTTCTGGATAGAGCTTGCTCAAGCCAATGGTGGGTGGGTGGGATTAGGGCTTTACGTCCTGTTTTTCTGCACCAGTTGGGCTAATTAGGACAGGCAGGGACCATGGCAATGAGACGAAGGATGAAACAGCCATCCAACTTAGGCTCGACTGGGAATCGAATCCGGGACCCAGCGGTTGGAAGCCCAGAGCGCCGCCCCTTTGCTCAAGCCAATGTTTTATCCCTAAAGGCTGAAGGACCGAACAGTGTGTGTGTGTGATACGGGCTTTACGTCCTGTATTTCTGCACCTGATGGGCTAATTAGGACAGGTAGGGACCATGGCAATGAGACGAAGGATGAAACAGCCATCCAACTTAGGCTCGACCGGGAATCGAACCCGGGACCCAGCGGTTGGAAGCCCAGAGCGCTACCTCTGAGCTAGGCCCCCGCCCCAAAGAAGGACCGAACAGACAAGTCCCATTTTCAAAGAGGCTTTTTATACTTGCATAGAAAGTGCAAAACAAATTCTCATTTTGCAGTGCTCAATGATAGGAATGTGCAATTCTGATGAAATTCACATGCTATAGATACATAACATTTTGTTACATTGAGAACTGCAAACAATTTGTCAGTCACATATGTTCCATTGTTCGATGATGACATTCACATGCTATATTTTCATAACATTTGTAAACAATGACAACCTAATTTTTTATGTCCTAATTTGAAGCTTTCGACATATGCAATATTTTGATGAAATTCACATGCTATAAGATCATTACATTTTGCTATATTGAGAACTGCATAAAATTTTTCACATAAGTTTCATGGTTTACTGATGAAATTCACATGCTATATTTTCATAACATTTTGCGAACAATGATGACCTAATTTGTATGTCCTAATTTCAAGCTTTCGACATAAAATGCAATATTTTGATGAAATTCACATGCTATAGGAACATCACATGTTGTTACATTGAGAACTGCATAAAATTTGCCAGTCACATATGTTCCATTGTTAAATGATGAAATTCACATGCTATATTTTCATAACATTTGGTAATTTCCAGCTTTTGACATATAATGCATTATTTTGATGAAATTCACATGCTATTTTTATCGTAACATTTTTTCTTGTGTAATGCAACTATTTTGCCCGTCATTTTGATGAAATTCACATGCTATTTTATCATAACATTTTGCTACGTCAATCCAGTTTCGAACAAATTGAATGTAATATTTCAAGCATGTACCTGAAGCAATACAGAATACCAATGAAATTCACAGGTTATTGTATCATAACATTTTTGGTAATACTCTACATAGTGTTATACTTTTCAGTGTCCAAAAACATGGAAAGCAATATCTGATGAAATTCACATGCTACTGTACCACTAATATTTCGTAATAACTTCTACACAACATAAATGCAGACACAATTAAACAAAATATATATGAAATCACATGTTGCTAATGTTGGTTCAGTGTAACACCTTTGCTGGCGACACTGCTGTGTACAGCATAGGGTAGAGAAACAACGTTTTATAGCAGCAATTTCAGAAACTACAACAAGACCTTTTGTCTTATTGCACCAGAACCTGAAGTTCGAACACTTTGATGCCCACGAAAGCCTTACACTATATTTTACCCGGCTGAATGCATCCCTATATGGTGATGTGTGTGTGTGTGAGTTATTGTTTAACGCCTCATCAGCACCTGAGTGGGCTATGTAGAGGCTCTCTAGGTTAAGATTGATTAACTATATTTGGTAGTAAAAACCAGAAGCATATAAAAAATCTATAATTGTCTGGGTTGGATATCTGGTAAAGAGATGTTGTAAGGTATTAGCTTGAAACAAAGGTCTTCTAAAGCGTTGTAAGTGGCTGCAATCTAATAAAATATGTTTGATTGTTAGGGGGCACCGACAACTCTGGCATACCGGTGCCGGTTCATTGACTAAAAGGTGTAAATGTGTAAGTCTTGAATGTCCTATGAGGCATCTGTGATATATTCCTTGATCTTTGCGAGTATTGAACCTACTCGGTATTTTATTTTGAATGCAAGGTAAGATTGAATGCAACTTGTTGTTATTACATTCATTCCATTGTCTTTGCCAGCAAGACACCCTATATGGTGATGTCATGCATCTCATTGGAAAGATAGACCAACCTAATTTGAGAAAAAGTAACTACAACCGTAGTATATAAGACAATAAAATGACATTTCTACATCATCATTGCATTGATGACATCACATAATAGATGACATCATCAAACAATGCTACGGTGGCAGTGATCTCTGTTGGCACCTTTCCCCATTATCGGCTACATATCAATGGGAAAGCTACGATTGCGACTCGGTCTTAATAAAAACAACTTGGCTTCTGACCTACTTCTGACCTTGAGTACACTTAATAAAAGCCTTAGGACTGCACAACATCACTGCTAATCTTTCCAGTTCTGGATACTAGAGGAAAGAGTATCTTTAAGTATATCTTTCACATTCAACTAAGCACTTATATAAGTTGCGAGGAAATATATTTGCAGGTTATGTTCCAGCGCACACAACATAAAAGACAACACTTCTGTCAATATGCAGTTTATGTGTGCAACTGGCAAACAAGAAAAAGCATATATAAATATCAATAATTTTTAAATTAACAGCTTAATCATTTTCCAATGTCCATCTGGGCTTGCAAGCTGAGATGCTCTAAACAGCATCTTGGCTAACAAAAAAACATGAAATATTTTACTACAAAGCTTTCCTCCCTTTTTACATATTTTTATTGTGAGTTTGACAAATCAAATGTATATATATACAAACATCATTATGTGTATTACATTTTAATATCATTCAGAAAAAATAAAAATAACGTTAAATAGCACAAAAATCCATATATTTTACAAATTATATACACCAAGTATCACATTTTTCTATACTTCACCAGCTTGTGGCCAAGGTGAGATTTTTCTTAAATGATACACAATAAAATAGTTTACAATGAGACACATATAATTCATTTAATACGTTGGACTAGCACAGCATTTAATAAATTAGCACTCGTAACTGTTTGGGATTCATCTGTTAACTCCTTATTTGGAAATGTCGTCATCAACACAAAAGTAGCACCAGAATACTGTGGATAACCGCTAATTAGAGTTAAGGAACTGTTTGCAAAACACTGGAAAAATTAAATTATTATGTCCAGCACTGAAATAAATGATTTTTTTCGTTCAGTCCACATATTGAAAGCAAGAGATGTAACATACTTCTCACAACCTACGTATTTTAGATAAAAAATATACTCAAAAAAGAATATCCCTTGTCCAACCATACAAATTAATAAATTTTGCCAAAAAAATCAACAATCAATACTACCAACTGTTACACTTGGAACATGCTAGATTACGCAATTTTAATTATTTTGATATTTTGGATAGCAAATCTAACTTAGACAAGAATGTGATTGTTTCTTATTTAGTTTTAAACATTCTTTCTTTAATCTGACCTATTTCACTGGATGGCATCGCAGGAATATTAAAGGCTCTGTCGTACTGTTAAATCATAATATTAATAATATTAATTTTAGTTTTGGGCATCTTTTATTGCAGTTTTAATACTTTTGGCTTTCTACAGCTTGCTCAACACTACTCTGAAGAAAGTGTGTGATGAGGCTGGTGTATTCCTACACTAAATCTGTCACTCACTTGGCCTAGGTGTTTCTCCAGTTTTGCAAGCTTTGTAATGTCCTTATATAAGGGTTTTAGGACAGGTTTATCACATTTCAGTGTCCTCCATTCCTCACAAAGCTAGAACCAGAGGTATCAAGCTGCACTGATATATCCATGTTTTTCAAATTCATGCCTCTTGCATCATGTCCACTGGCAGCTTGGTCCATTGGAATTTCCCATACAGGGGCATGTGCACAAATGCGTAGGGGGTGGGGGACCCCTAAAAACGACCAGCAAGGGGTTAACCCACCCCCAACAAGATTTAAACTGCTGAAACTAAATAATGTTTCATCATCCCCCGAAAATAAATCACAGATCTGCTCCACTGTACAGGGGTTAGGTAAATTTATCTGACCCCCCCTTTTAAGATATAACCAGATTAATCACAACTTCTACATGCAAAAAATACTTACCAAATAATTTAAATAAGAGACAAATAATAAAGGATACGCAACGATGTACCTCCTAATATCTCCTACTGTGTGAGTGTGATTAAACTTAGCAACCATTCTGAAAAGTAAAAAGCGTCATTACAGAGCTAATATACAGAATCAATTTACGTAGTTTTCAATGTAATATGGTCCCATTTTCAGTATTGCTAATAGGGACGAACATTCATTCGCAGTGAGACTAAAAGTGCCCATGGAGCATTTTCTCCACTACCATCACTCAGTTGCCATATTAAAATCTTTTCTGAATCCTTAAAATCTGGCATTTGGATTCAGACCAATTTTGATAGGTTATTTTGTCCCTCATGACAACATATTAAAGGACTAAATGTCCTATCTTTTTCTTAATATTATGCATAGCAAGTCATTTTAATATAAGAATATAGCACCAACACATCTACTTGTTGCTAGAATTCATATTTCACTTCTTTCTTTGCATGACACAATCAATATTACCCCTCAGTGACACTTTCTTCAAATATTATTCATTTTAGATATTTCCATTAAATAGGTCTACCAATGTAGCGTGATTAAGACTGGGGTAAACCTCACTCACCTAGAGCCATCAGCAAGCCTAATTTGAATATTGGTTGTCGGTTGTGAACTGTCGACTTCAACAGAAGACTTTGCGGCAGATTCATTTGGTTTGCCATCAACTTGTGCTACGGCAGCAGGACCAGGAGCAGGACTGAGAAGAAGACATAAATTTACGATTACAATAATAAGAAAATATATCAAAAATTAAACCATTGCTGTAATTGAGAAATTTTGTATCAGTTGGCAGTTGCAAATATTAATTTTATGTTTTGTAATTAAGAAACTTTGTACCAGTTGGGAGTAGCAAAGCCTACTATTCATGAAGTGCATGCATATCAACAATAGCGACAGTAACAGCCATGTTTCTCTGAACATGTGAACACAAATTAACTTCCAATTTACTTTTATTTGGAGACGAATCTCTGCTAACAGATGTCAATTTTGATATAATCATCCAAACAATACCTTTATTTCATCCATCAACAAATCGATTTTAGCTTATTCCTAGCCTATTTGTAATAGTTCATCAATAGATTTACTTTACTTGTAAACCTTCTGCCACAGGTCTTTCGTACAGTTTGCACATTATACTAACCAAGATTGAACCTGTTATTGAGCCTTTGGCTCGTTGGCAAAAAATAATACTGAAAACTCATTTGCTTTCATACTACTTGTAGTCCTTTGAAATTAGTTCTGACAATTGAACGAAGGTCGGAAATGACACAGTATAACTTCTATTTTTTAAATTTCATTTAAGTACTGAAGGATAAAATCTAAATGAGTAAATCCAAGCCTCACCTTCCCAGCATGTGACCTTCTCCTGAAAAAGCTTTGACCTTGGTCTTGGTCTGAACGAACTCCTCCCCTCGATGGTCCTCCATGTTTAGATTTACTTCTCCACCTTTTGCTAGACGGATTAACTCTCTCGGTATTTCACTACAAGCAAGTGAACAAAGTTCAACTAACAGGAACAGAAAAATTCAAATGCCTTTTAAGCAGTAGCCCATACATAGCATGAAATTAAGTGTGCTGCTAACGTAACAGTTCATTATTAACCATTGTTCCAGCTAGAATTTGAATTGGGCATGGCGCACACAAAAAAATTAGGGCACCTAAATAGACTTATATAGGGCGACCAGCTACTTAAAAAGCAAAAAAAAAACCCAAAAGAAAAAAGTCTAAATTTCTTTTGGGCATGCTGCAGCGCCATGCTCAAATGGCCCAGCTGTAACACGGTGAACAGTAAACATTTATCACTTTAATACATTAATGAACACTTACCCTTTATGAATTGACTCTAAGAATTCTTTGTTTGCAGGATCCCGGTAATCTCTGAGAGCACCATTGTCGACACTGAAGCCGTTTTGCCACAACTTCAAAATCACATCAGTCTGTAAACACAAACAGGATGTGAAGAAGTTTGCTGTCATTAATAGGCTATTTACCAACAGAGGAGCTGCCCCATTGTTTTGACGATGTCATTACGTTATAAGGTCATTTGTGCATAAAATGTCACAATCACATTTCGATAATATCATCTAACAATGGTTAAACGCAGTCAAGGATAATGCCTTTCCGACTTAACTTGTTTCCATAAAGAAGTGACTATATTCACAGTTGAAAATCAAAGCTCTATACAACTGTGTAGGTTAGTTCCCAACCTTTGGTAGTTCCTTAATATAAGCATAAAAGTACTTTGCTGAAAGGTCTGTTTAGTTGCTTACCAGGAGCTTTTGTCCATCTCTAATGGAGTTCTTCAGCTGTCACTACTCAGACCTTTGAACGTGGAACTTCATGTTCACGGCTCTATAGTTTAAAGTTAGTTACTGTGTCACATGGGAACATGAATTACTTTATTTGACCTTGCAGTAATTGCTTTAACCACAGAAACCACCAGGGCGGCCACAATTTAGCAAGGTAATTTATGAGATGATGAGTTATTGGCATTCCCTGGAACAGGCACCAGACCTGGCTCATAATTAATTCAAGGAGAAAAGTTTGAACCCATGTTATAAGAGTTGCATGCTGCCAAAGAAGTATGCAACGCTCACCATCTGGTTATTGTAGCCCCCTGCAGTACCCCGAGTATCTAAATGATGTGTTTCGATGAGACTTTGCAATAAATTCTGTTGGAAGTGAGAATACACATAAATTCCTGTTGATTTCAATTTTGAGTACAAAATAAATCCTCAACACTTTACGATGAGACAGAAAACCTATCAGAGCTTTCACAAATTTTTGTAATAAATATGAACCATGACAATGATGGAATAATATTGGATTTACCTGCTGAGGTGCATCAACGAGTCTCTCTCCTTGCACGACATCTGAAGTATCCACTGTTTCCCCTAAACGATACCCAGTTCCCTTGAACGCTCTTGCCTTGGGCACTGATCCAGCTGAACTACCAGCCTCTACTGTTTCTGCTCCATGGCTGATAATGAGAAATCACAGAAAATAAATGAGTCCATTCAGACATATTATAGGACTATACAGTACGTTTTATAGAAGTAAACTAAAACTTACTCTTTTGCAGATTTGAACATGTTTTGGATAAATTCATCAGCATTTTTTTTCTTTCTTGGAGGTCCTAGCACTTGCTGTCCCCTGTAAACAATGCAGAATAATTAAAAAAAAAAATAGCACTACAAGCAGTGATGACCCTCATCTGTTTGTAAGATCATGTAAACATTGCCCAGGGTCCCACATGGCACTGCTGCATACAAATAATTTTAAACTGTGTGTCTGACAGTCTGTAACAGCTATATATCCACTCACAATACTTACAGACTCTCATGTTAATAGGGGGAGCTACATACCAGTCTTGATGACCTTTGTGTAATAGAATCATCATACAACAGTGTACAATCAGGTCATTGAGTGGACTGGTGATATCAAGACCGTTTTGATGACAGGCATAAAGCTCTTCCTCAAACGCATAGAGGAACATCACTTTGGGAGGTTTACCTCATAACAGGGCAGGAAACATAAGTATAAAGACACAAATAAATTGGTGATTACATACATCAGCATGGATATTCTAATTGAAACAAGGTTGTATCCAATAATAGCCAACAACAGCCACATCAATCCACTGTGTCCATCAGTGAAATCCACGTTAAATTACGTAAATTCAAGACACAGCTGCACTGGCTTGTTGATGTCAAAAGGCCAAAATCTGGAGTGAATCACGGCTCAACCTTAACATAATTTAAGGCCATTTAACAGTGCTTAACAACACTATCGATGCAGAAATATTTCCAGTAAAGTCACTCATTTGATGCAACTCCAGGTTTTTGGATATATATACATATACTTCCAGTAGCTTAGAATATCAATTTTTGTTGTTTGTTTACATTTGACAAAACCTACAAAGTTTCGGGTTTCCCACCCTAATTATGAGGTTGCCTGCGCTTGATGCGTTATATTGGTACAGCGTGCCTCTGTCAACTAAAAATTCTCTCATTGGTCTTATAATGATTACGAATACAGACAGCAATGGAATTAACGTAATGAAGATGAAGAGATCCAAGGTAAACTAGTTATCAAGAATATAACTTTTAAATACCCTCCTCTCTCAGAACCGCCAGCATAAAAGGCTTCTCCCTCTTCTTCGTCATCCTCTTCATCATCAAGGTTAGACAATGTGGCAAATCTGAAAATAAATGAAATATCAACTGAAATGCTGACACAGTGAACCATATTTGGCGTCCATTAAAAATTAAGTTTTTATCAAATAATCACAAGTTTGAAGTTCTAGCACAATTAAAATAACATTTGGTGTAGAATAGTGGGGGTTTGGGGGCAGTAGCCCCCTAGAAAAGCAAAATAAACTTGTTTTTACCGTGAATATGAAAACCGATGTCATAACTACATTAGTTTGTGACGTCATAAATTTATTTCAATCACTTCTACGTCATAGGCCAGGCAAAGAGGCTCGTTAAATATGGTCATAAATCTGGGTCCGCTTTACTGCACTTTTTCCGAACTATGTAATGATTTATTTTTCAATTCATCAAAACAGTAAACATGGTAACATATATCCATTTGTTAGATTATTCCCTAGTGTGTAATATTGACCCTCTCCCCATATTTCATTGAATATAAGGAACTTTCAGCGTTATACACTCGTAAGATAGCGGACAAATTAAGCTTCTATTGAGGCTAGATATAAAGTCATGTTAAGCGGACACTAAAATTATCGGCATACCTTGATCCTCCAGCAGATGCTCCCGGTCTTCCAGAGGGCGCTTTTGTTTGTTCAGACTCCGAAGCAGCCGTTTCTGACTCTTGTGGAACAGGGTTGGCCCCACCGTCGTCGTCATAAAATGTTGATAAGGCAACCTACAATAAGTTTTACAAAATATTATTTTCCATATAAGCGAGCAAGATTACATATGTGACACTTTTTGAATGTAAAACTGAACCATTTGTCGCACTCATGAAATTGTATTAAACTGAAGAAAAAAATGTGTGAGCAGGAGGGTGCATTTTGCTGGAACCTGGAAGTCAATGATATATAAAAATGTAGCTTGTGGTAACATGGGTACTTTTGATTAAATAATAATAATAAGCATCCCTTCCTCTAGATTCTGATATAAAATATCATTCCTGCCAGCCAATTTTGCAAGTTAATATTTTTGAGTATTATGAGCAATGACATTGAGCATGGTTGACATGGACCATTGCTGGGTTGGCGCTAGCCTTTAGTGATGTTTTGCCACTTTTGAATAATAGTGATATTTGGTTTTGCAACTTCTATAGTTGGAGTCCTGTTGCATGTGAAATTAATTTCGCCATTTACATTGTCTGTTCACCAGTGGTGATATGGCAAATGGTTAGCGCGAACCCAGCATTGCTTCACACATAAACATAGACCCATCAGCAGCTGTACTTGGGTATAACATGCATGGGACATAGGTACAAAATTTATGTTAATTATTTACTTTTTTTTTTAATGTATTAGGCCGAAATTAAGTTACGGACCAGTAGAACATGAAACGGACCAGTACCTCATAAAAGGTGGTGGTCGTTTGGACCAGTAAAAAATTTCAGACACGGCTATGATTTAAAAAATCTGTGCAAGAATCACCAATTTGCTAGTCTAGACATCAGGAATTGATCTTCAACTTTTTAATGGAACTGCGCTTGTGAGGTGGGACAGCTTCACAAACTCTTTTTCTTAATAAATGAGGTGGTTATGTCTTAATGAGAATGGGCAATTGAGAAGGGTTTAAGTTACATGTAACTTGCTTTTAAAATCAATGTTCAGTTCAATAGCCAAAAATGAAGGACAATGGCTCATTACAACCTTTAAATTTTCCACTATTTGATTTTTGGATGAGTATTGCATTTTGTAGCTCTCAAAACTGACAACTCATGAACAATGATTCATGAATTTTGAATGAAAGACCTGAAATATTGTTATGCCACACATTTACAATAATGTCAACACGCTAAATACTTACATCAAGCATCCATCCTGAAGACTGCAGATAGAATTCAGCCCTTTCTGCGTCTACTCCCGTCACTCCAGCGAATTTTGCGATGAGGTCCGCGTGGTTTGCGTCCATTTTCGATTTCGTCTATCAAATTTTGGTGTCTCACAAGAATATTCAGGGATTCAATATTTTCAATATTTTATATACGATTAAAAAGTATATAAAATTTGTTAAATTAATCAAAAAATCACAAATACATCACTTTTCGTGATACTAGCAAATTTAAAATGTGATTATATTAATTTTGTATCGGCGAAAATTTCTGCGACAAAGCCGCCGAACTCGAAATTTGAAACGCGGTTGGACTGTTACCGGTAAAATTAAATGAAAATCGTTATTAATGAGTATTTTACTTGGTTATTTTTTTGTAGTGTCGTTTTATGGTACTCTGAGTCTCTGACTTACATTTATACAGTGAGTGGGGGTACAATTAGCACGTTACTTACATTACAATTCAAAGTTCACTTGACACTTGTGTGGTGATTTCTCAAAAACAGGTGCAGCTGCATTCCAGTGAACTAAACTGTAGATATTTATGTATTTGTACTATACTGTAACAGCTGATATCTTAACTGCTAGGCCAGCCTATAGACCAGTTGTACTTAGCCTTGTTTTAATCAATGAATGAATTTTATCGACATAAAGATATAACTTAAACTGTATTGTCACCAAAGTACGGATTCCCTTGTTGGACATGTCAGAAAAGGATAATTTATTACCTCTCAGTCTCATAGGACATGTCAGAATAGGATAATTTATTACCGCCTTAGCTCGCAAAGTCATGGAACGAAGGTGATTCACTCGTGATGATCGCGTTCCCTCTAGTCCTAGATCCTATTCCACTGAGGCTTTCGATGAGGTTACACATTCACGCGTTTATTCAGTTCGACAAAAACTCTTTCGGTGCGGCAGAATTGCCACTTTGCAGGACCGAATGTCCGGCAAAAGAAACTGGATCTTCGGGAAGACTGAACAATCCAGAGTACCGATTTTATTTACATCTTTTCTTCAGTGGCGTATAATTTAGAAATTTCCAATGGGAGAGCATTGAGGCCTGACATATTGGAAATCCACCCGTTAAATGCGGCTGCGCTTGATTTTTGATGTGCCCCTGTAGCCTCCACATGCACTACTAAATAGCTTCAGTTATTGACTATAAATTTATTTTGTCAAGAAAATTGTTAAGTACGGTTTTTTTTATTACAGGTAAAATTTTGGTAGAATGATGCACTCAGCGGAGCCAATGACCCTAGGGTCACCAGGCAGTCCTGCAACGCCAGGGATGGTCCAGTCGCCTTTCTTGCCGTCATACTTGATGGGAGAAGCTACTCCTCTTGCCTCACCTGTAAGTGCTGTTATGTCTTATCAGTTATATTCAGATTATATTATTAAATTTAATATGCCAAGTTGTGTGTAATTATGGGGAGCATATTAACCATGTTAACAGCAATACATAGGTGAGCTCACATTGGTTTGGCAAGCTCGCAGTGCATTTGGTTACTGTGCCTTGGTTGGAATTATTTCAACTGAGCCGGCACTGCCAAAAATATAGGGTGCACTGACATAAAAACATCTGCACTAGGAGCTACTAGGTTTTGTCTGCAATTGATGTCTTGTTAAAATATTATCAGCAATATAAGGGCAATTTGTAAAATATTCAGATGCAATAAGCAAAGATAGGCTGTAAGTAGGATCAATTGATATAAGGTTGGCTACAACTGATCCATTTGAAACCTGTTCATTGTTCACATGTACACTGGTGTATAAGTGTTACTTGGAACGTAAGGCTGATTTATCACAATATTTGGTAACAAAACTGATTTTAGGGCTCTCGAAAAAGAGTGGGTGACTCTGTGAATTCTTCATCAAGATCTTTACAAGTCATGAATGGCCATGAAAGAAGAAGCTCAAGTGATGCCAGTCCAAAACTTAGAGAAACAATCCTGACACCAGTTCAAGAAAGTTTGAATCTAAATTACTCAAATTCAAATCAGAGATATTCAAGTCTCTATCAAGATCATGGAACTCCTATTCCCAGTCCTTTTCTTAATAGTGCGAGTCCGATTCTTAGCCAAGCAAGTCCGCTTTTCGATTATGCCAGCCCAATTCGAAGTCAAACAAGTCCATTACTGAATTATGTGAATGCCAATCGAGGCCAAGGCAGTATGTTTCTAAATCAGAGACATACTGGTCTGTATCAAGGCAGAGGAAGTCCAACTTTGCAAAGCCCAGCAAGTCAGTTCTTAAGATATTCAAGTCCAAATCAAAGCCATGCAAGTATACTTCCAAATTATCCAAGCGTAAACTCACGATATGCAATCCTGAATCTAAAATATGGAAGTCCGAATCAGAACAGTGCAAGTTCAAGTCCTTCAAGTCCAGGACAAAGTGTAACTATGCTGCTTAATGAAGTTGACTTTTCATTGGGGATTTCAATATTTTAATTTCTTCAGAAAATTGTTTATGTTTAAGAACTTCAAATATAGATTTTTGGCTCCAGATTAAGCTGGAGCTTGTTACGAAGTTCTGAAGGGTGTTCTGTTAAATTTGTTCATTTTTGTTTGTTCAATTCTTGAAAGTGTTTTCAATTCTGAGAAGGGTTTGAGTTGCCAGTACATAACATGAATGACAAATGTTTTATAAGGCTGTATAAACCAGTTAAAGAGTGTCAGAAGAAAGTAAATAATAAGGTAAAAAAAAGATATTTGTTCTGAGGTGAAGAATCTGATTGTGAAAGAGTGTTATATCTTGACTTGTTTTTCCAATTAGGTGTGGGGAGATTTGACTGTACATTGTAATTCACTTCTTCATTTTGTTTGTTTCCATAGCAACCAAGAATGTGGAGTGGAGGAAGCAGTCCTCCTCCCTCATCTCACCCTCCATCTTTGATGTCTCCTACAAGTCCCAACTCCTCGTCTTTTCATCATAACCATTCTCGCTTGGATCGCACCAGGTCAGTTGATCACATAAGATTAAAGATTTTTCCATGTTTATGCAACGTCTGTACCCAATATACAATCAAACCTGCTATAATGGCCACCTCTATAGAGCGGCCCCCTGCTGACTTAAAAGTTCAAATTCATCTTTTTTTATGCCACTCCATTGCACTACGCTGCTGCTGATTGCACGATTCGCGCTATTCTACGCATGTACAAATTCGTAACTTGCAGGCCCTATTGGCAAAACTGTGTAGTACTTCTGAACAAGTTCATAACTAAAACTTTTTGTAAGAGGTAGTATTTTCATCATGCTTTCTGACTTGTGAATGATTACCAGAGAAATATATATTCAATTTGTCTCTTCAATTTAAATACATTAATTACAAGTTGGGTGAACTATCTTGCAGTGAAATACTGAGAACGCGGAAGGAAAAATCAGGCGCTCCGCCAGTTAGTGGCCTTCTAGAAGATATCGCCAGCCCTGCAGCTTTAGACAGATCAAAGGTATTTAGGAAGGAATTGGATAACGTTAATTGTAAATGTGGATAAGATAAGCATAAATTGTATGGGAAAAGTGCAGTATAGCGGACCCAGATATATGACCATATTTAACGAGCCTCATTGCCATGCCTGTGACGTAAAAATGCTTGAAATCAATGTATGACGTCACAAACTAATTTAGTTATGACGGCGGTTTTCATATTCACGGTAGATACAGAGTTTATTTTTTGCTTTTTCATGGGGGCTACTGCCCCCAAACCCCCGCTATTCTACACCAAATGTTATTTTAATTGTGCTAGAACTTCAAACTTGTGAATGTTTATAAAATGTAATTTTATATGGATGCCAAATTAGGGCATAAATTTGGGTCCGCTATACTGCACTAAACCCATTGTATGATCTAAAAGTTTTCATTTCATTCAACAGATGAACATGAGTCAAAGCCGTGGCATTTTTAACCAGAGTTTGTTGGGCACATCATTCTGTGGGACACCTCACCAAGGTATCGTGTTAATCTCTGTAATCATAAGTGTGGAACAGGGCTTCAGTATTAAGATAGAGATGTCAGTAATTCAGTACCTAGTCCTATATAGTTGTAGTTTGATAGGATTGCTCCATTGATACCCAATTTGAGTTTTATTTTGTGAAATATTTTATTAATTAGCTGAAAAGAATATTGATCTGCATTCAATTAAGTAGTATTGATATTATTCCTTTTTTTCTCATTCAGATGACAGCGTGATTTATGCACCGAATGTCAGCACGTTAAACACTTCTCAAGTCTATCAAAAACGAGGTCACGCTTCACCCGCTCAGATTGACCCATTTTATACACAAGGGTAAGGTCTTTCAGATGCTTTGATGCTTGTGCCCAGGGTCCCCGCAGGTTATAACAAAGTTTTGTATAAAGTAAGGCCCATATAAATTCTTAATATTTTGTTATTTTGATGCAAATGTACTTGGAAAACAAACAAATGCAATTCTAGAGCGAATTCGATATTGAAACTCTCGCGACTCTAGTGTAATTTGGCGCGTGAGTGCCAAGGCAGGATGCTCTTGTAGCTTCCTTGTCCTAAAAGAACAGGTCGAGTGACTGGTGCGAGTGTTAGTTAAATAAACACTAGGGGGCCTGGGGAGGCAGGGGAGCTATTGAATGTTTACGACTGGTTGAGCTATGTTCCGTTTCCGTTTACTCCGGAAAAAGTCGGGAGTACGGGGGTCGAGTAAATTGTCCAAAGTGACTTCTCGTTCCGGCCAACTCGAGCCAGTGTTCGGATTAAAACTCTCGCGACCCGAGTCACTCGAGTCACCCGTGTAACTTAATCGAATACGCTCCTAGTCTGTGTTGGCCAAAGGAAGTACCATCAGCCCTCTTGTGGACTTGCAGCTGCATTAGGAACTTTCTTTAAATACACAAGAACTGCGTTGTTTTTATTGGTTAATAGCCAATATCCAGATTTTTTCGAAAGATAAAATTTTAACAAAAAATGTGTAAATTACTCTATTGGTTTCATTTTTCATGTGCGCATAGTATTATGATGTCTTGCAAAGGTCTTACTTCTTATGAAGGTAAATCTGCAGGAACCCCGTTTGTCTTTTGTGTCCCTTCCACAATGAAAGTTAATGTGATGGGTTTTTCTTTATTTCACTTTGCAGCGAATCCATACGGCCTGATGACTATTTTGACGAAACATGGATCACTATCTTTGGGTGAGTGTATATCAAAGTAGTAAATAAGAGGTTTCTGAATAAGTAGGATTTGAGATGAGTTATATAAATTAATACCACCAAAAAAAGGGAGATACACGCATCACAAAACAAACACCGACATATTTTTTCAATGGTAATTAAGGGATGTCAGAAAAGGACTCTCAGGAGGGGCAATGTTGCAACTTGCCAGCTAAGATGTTGTATAATGTTACTATGATGTCACATTGATTGAATTAATAACTATTGTTCTCTGTGACATCATAATCTTAGTCTACAAATATGAGCGTCCTTTTTTCCCCAGCATCCTATATTCTCTGATAAATGCTCTATCCAATCAAGTTCATGCAATTACAGTGTATCATGTTTAGTTTGTATCTTTGTGTCATTTTTTATTGCAGGTTCCCTGCTGCTGCATCATCATTTATACTTCAGCAATTTTCTCAGTATGGAAACATCATCAAACATGTTGTAAGTGTAGTTAATTAATCTAACATGTTTCCATTTAAAGCAGATTTACATAGCATCCACTAATTGTACTGATTTTTCCATCGAAGGTGGCAACAGATGGAAATTGGCTGCACATAAAATATCAGTCGAAACTGCAAGCTAAAAAAGCACTCAGCAAAAACGGCAAAGTTTTTGGAAACTCAATCATGGTTGGAGTGGCACCCTGCATAGACAAGGTAAAATAACTTATTGGGTGTTTACTGGTAAAGATTATAAGCATTATAATTAAAGCTGCATAGGACTGAGAAAAAGCTGTAAAATCCAGTTGTCTGTGGGGAAATTTTATATTATGAACAAACTGTTCTTAGACCAAAAATGATTTATTTCTTAGTGATAATGTTATTATTAGTTGTAAATTAAAATATGTATAGACTGTTTATACTGAATGTTAAATACATTTCCAGAGTGTCATGGACAACAAGGAAAACCTAGATTTATCAACTAGCATCTTGAACACACCAACACAAGTGTCTTTGCCAGGTACCCCAAACATGGATTCTCGGAGAAACGCTCCAATCAGACCTTTGGCAGCTGCTTACAAAGCGGCAGCTGCAGAGAGACAGGTGCGGCATGACATATATTTTGGAAGAAATGTTTTATTTTCTATTTGCAATTGTGCCTTCGTTTTTCGTCATGCCTTGCGTTTAACTGTAGTGTTATCCAAATAACCAAGACAATCTACTTTTTTGTTCTTTTCTATCAGGATACAGATACAGCATATGCTCAACCAATATAGAGGTCAAATTCCATTAATGCAATTATTCAAAGGTCTGTTTTGTCTTTTCAGGTACATGGAAATGTTAATACCCCTCAGAAGAGCAATGGAATCGTAACGAAAGCCATGGAGTACATTTTTGGCTGGTGACACGTTTAACGTATCATCAATATTGGGACCCCGTGCAAACAATGTGATATTTCTGCAGACAGTAATCATGTAATTGTGTTGCTAAGATGATTTCTCTAATGGGAGCATGTTTCGATATTTCTTTCTGACATTACTACTTATAAATGTACATACTTATGTTGTAGACATGCCAATTTACAATACACTACTCGTAAGCATGAGAATGATTGACCACATTTGATAATTTTGCAAAAATATCGGAATCCTAAGCTTTTAATTATTATATTAAACTTGCAAAATATAAACCTTGACATTATATATCATTTAGGACTTAAGGAATTCCACATTAGGATACTTTGTGCAAGGTTTTGGAAAGATTGTATAATAATGTATGATATTGTAAATCTGTCAGTAGTTGTCGTGGGAATGAAAAGCTTTTAATTTGTAATAAATATTTAATGCAACTAGATTTGGCTCTGTGTGATTAATGTGTGATGATTGATCATGGACAGGTTTTATAATTATTAAGTCCTACGGATGCATTTTTGTATTCAGAGGTTTGTTAATTAGTCTTTTTAGTATAATTGAAAAGCTTACAAAGATCAGCTGGCAAATTTAATAACATTTTACATTACCCTAGTAGGACCGTTCCATTTAAAAGGGGTGGACATGGTTTTTTTTTTTAAAGCGGGTGGGGTGGGTTTCTATTAAAAGACCAACCAATGTTGAAGTCTCCTGCAAGATATAGCACATGAAGACGGCTTTAATTGACCAGGAATTGAACCTGGGACTTCCAGAGGAGCCAGCCACTGTACTATTACTCTAGGCCATCCAGCTGCATTGAATAAAAGAGATACTAATCTCAAAATATTTGTCTTAGGAGACTTCTGTCAATTACCAACATGAGATCACCCGTGATTCATACAATTTTCTTTAAGGTAGGGAACCCCCCCCCCCCCTTTTCAGGCTTGTATTTTAGTCAGTAATCACTGTTCACATCCCTGAATACGAAATGGATAGCATGGGGTTTGACTGTACTGAACTAAACTGTTCAAACAGAAAAATAACTGACACACTTGTAATTTAAATATTTATATATTGTTTGAAACATAACAATTGTAAAGACATAGCTTATGTACACCTTTACACCCTTTTTCAGTATTTTTTGAAATATTTGATACAAATTCTTAACATCTGCCATCACCTTGTAAAATTCTGTAATTAAAAATAACACATGCAGTTTTATACATCAGCATCCCAAAATCTTCTGTTGGCCAAAATTCATGGCAACAAATTACGCAGTTACATCTATAGAATTTCAAGTAATAAGAAAACGGACAGCAGTAAAAGATTTCATGAAAATTGTAACTAGTGAAGAATTTTGAATTAAGTATACAGAGTACTACAATCTAGATTCAGCAAGTAACAGAAGTGCAATTTATAGTTCTCAGAACTGAATTTAACAGGTGTTAATAATTTGGTTCATAATTTGACGCACCGTACATTCAACAGTTTACAATTTAATATCAATCAATTTGAAAATGTCATAAAATCATTTGGCAACAGTTTCTTCTTCACTTGAAATCAACTGTTAATCCTAAAACCATTAATATCAAATACTGAAAAATCCATTGTTATAATTAGCAAATCTTGCATAGAGACAGTACAGTTGTTATAAATTATAAGTAGAGCTTTGTAAGTCTTAAAAAGCATTCACACATGTTCTTTATAATGATTAAGAAGACTTGATATTTATTAATGGAAGACTATCACCATATCCCAATCCCATAAAGATTAAAACGACAGCGACATTAAAGTCACCGATACCCATTACAGTAAAATGTACAGAGTTATATACAAAGAGTATGTATAAATAATAATTACAATTTGGGCTTTATGTACAATAAAATACAAGTATACTGATAACCAGCTACGAAGTCAAGTCTTGCGCAGAGAGATAATATATCTCTAAATGCCTCAGGAGTATGCAAACTAAAGAGTTCACCTAAAAATGTAATTAAATATTCAGCAAAGCTCACTAGCCTATAGATTGCACCAGACAAGCAATCAGCCAACACTTTTATTGTTACATAAAATGTATAACTGCATTATATACATCGAGTAGAGAGTGTAGAGTCTTAGCGCTACAAATATTTTACAACAGAATTGCTAATTATATAATTGGAATGTAGAGTGAGTGCAGAGAGATTCTATTAAAAGCAGCAGGTCTGTAAAGCAACGTCAGTTTATATAATACCAGATCTGTGCATTATTATTTCAGTTCTATATGGTAACCAAGAATATAAATAACAAGAAATGTGTTTCTAGCTAATTAAACAATTATGTGACTATGAAAATCCACTCTTAACATGAAACCTTAACATCGTGGAGTGCACAAAGAATTTTGTGGGGGTGAAAAAAGGATCCTTCATGAAAAATTAATTGGAACTCCAGAATACCACTAACTAACAAGGAAGTAGATTACATCATTTACGTTCAAAGAGCATTATGATCACTACATGTTGGTCCCTCTTAAACCTTTTATCTAACATAAATAATACTTCGGAACTACCACGTCTGTACACATCTAAGTGAAAATCGTAAGTACAATTTAGAGATTTTCACAGACTTTTATGACTTAGCATAACAAAGAGAGACATATAAGCAGAGACTGAACGAAAACACGGTCCCATGAGTTGATGAAATACATTTAACAAAAGACAAAATCATCACAGTTGGTAATTTCAATTGCAACATGTCTTCTTTTTTACATGTTCGTCTGTGAGGTTGACAGCTTTTTCGATTTCTCTGTCCTCTTTTTCTCTAAGTAGACTGTGTAAAAAAAACAAATTTGAATTTATAAACAGGAAATGTTCTTTAATATAAAACTGGGGCTTGTAATCATTATTAGTGGGCCAATTTAAAGGATAGGCTAAATTCAATTCCAAGACACTGAACTCATATAAAAAGACTATTGTTACCAACCAGTCCAAAAATTATCATCGTATGATTTATTTCTAAAGGCTTGCAAGCCACACTTTCAGTTATTAAGTCTAAAATGATGGATAAGTTATTGTAAAAATATATTTGGAGCAACACTTATATTATTTTTAGCTTCTCGGATCTGCTGACATGATGAGAAATCGGCCAACAAAAAATAACATGCCCAAATGTTATTCAATCTGAAATTTTATTCTATTTTGGTATTTTCGACCGACCGACCCATTAAAAATGGTCCTGAGAGGATCCGAGAAGCTAAAGATCCAATAAGTGTGGCTTTAGAAATTGACTCCATTTATAAATAAACCTTACCATGCCATCGCAGCTAACGCCTCTTGCACCAAGTGACCGTTCAATGCACTGCACTCGTAAAACAAGGATCCATACACCTATGGAAAAAATTTATTGAAATGAGTATTTATCTTTTAGCTTGTTCCCTTGGTATGATCAGTGGCTTCAACAGTTACGTGTCATTTCAAACATCTTTTGATCTTGACCACTTACATCAGCAAGTTTGGCTCCATCCTTCGTTTTGACCACTCGGTGGTCATCATCTTCACTGAGGTCAGTTTTGTTCCCGATCAACAGTTTGACCACTGTGTCATCTGTGCCATCCTAAAATAAGATCAAGAAATATTTTTAAATGTATCATTTCACTTTTTATTCCATCTATTATTATTACTCATTTATTAAATTGGTAGTGCGCATCTGTGATTAATCTCTTTAACAACAGGTGGCTCTGCTGTATGGCATAGTGGTGCATGCATGTATGAAAGGTTACTCGTTTTCAGAAAGCAAGCCCATTACATAGCTATTTTCGGGTTTAGTGCAGTATAGTGGACCCAAATTTATGCCCATATTTGGCAGCAATGAAATATGAAATATACCGTTATTTTAACTAAGTTTTATAGTTCTCGCACACTTACAAATAAACATTTTAATATTAGCGGGGTTTGAGGGAAATAAAAATTAACTGCATTCTTGCCTTGAAAAATTTAAATCGCCGTCATTTGTTTGTGACGTCATCCATTGTGGTCAAGTATTTGACGTCATAAGCATAGAAACCAGGCCCGCTTAATTTGGTCATGAATTTCGGTCTGCCATACTGCACTTTTTTCCTACTTTCCGTTATTAACACAAGGGTGTAGGTGGCGCTCTAGAATTCAATCTCTCACTAGTATATGAGATGCAATAACATTCGCTATTACAGAACCATCCCACACATTTCATATATATATATATATGTATATGTACTTACTTGCACACTTTCCATCCATTGCCGAACATTTTTATACGTTGACTCCGAAGAAACGTCATACATAATCACCACACCATCTGCTTTACGGAAGTACTGTTTTGTAATGCTCCGAAACCTATGAAAGAAATTAAATGCAGCCAATGATGATTTAAAGGGCAACAAATAGAGTGAATTAAAGACAAATGTCGATTAATATTCACCTCTCCTGTCCTGCTGTGTCCCATAATTGCAATGCAACAACATGGCCTTCAACAAGGAGGGATTTCACTTGGAAGTCAACACCTAAATATGAAAAAATCTTCAACTTACCAAGAGCAAATACATAATTTTACATATAAGACTTAGCATATTAATCAGAGGAGTTTAAAAACTTATATAATTTATATAGTTTATTGATGTTTTCACATCATTGCAATATACATTCATCAATCATCATACACAATAAAGCTACACTCGTGTCATCGAAATTAGCCAGGGTCATCGAAATTTGCCAGGGTCATCGAAATTTGCCACTCAAAATAGGTTATCACAAACACTTTTAAGATGTCCGTCGAAGTTTCAGATTGTAAATGATCAAAAGAGTTAGCGGTTTTGTGACAATTCATGAAGTTGCAAGTAGTGTAATTGTGTTTGTTGATAATGCAAAGTAATTAACAATAAAAAAGTGACACTTCAATGACAAAACGCTGTTCCATTTTAAAAAAGAGGGGGGGGGGGGTGACCTGAAAATTTAGTTTTTGACAGACCCCCCCCCCCCCCCCCCCCTGCTTTTTTCTTTTTTCTACATTAAGATATTAAGAAAATACTGGTCAACCACCCTCCTACCCCAATATCAGTTTACCCCAGGCAACCCCCTCCCCCCCCCCCTCCCAATATCTGAAAATATTCTTTTTAAATGAACAGCCAAAACAATTTTGCTATTGGGAGGCCCTGTAAGAAAAAACAAGTAACACCAGGGAGCATCATGTGACACTGGAGTCAACTATTCAACGCAAAAGAAAAGTAAAAAAGACAAACCAGCAACGCACAATTTATCAAATAAAAGATATGGTCTCACCTATGGTGGCACTGAAGGATGATCGGAAATTATTTGTGCAGAATCGGTGAATGAAGCTGCTTTTGCCGACACCAGAATCACCAACGAAGACAACTTTGTAAAGTCTTTGAGGGCTAGCTGCATAACCGCTCTACAAAGAGAAGATATGATTGTGAATTCATATATCTGATGTGAAATTAATTAAACAGCTTCATCATCATTTGATCATCATCACCATGCAACAAAATTAGTACCATTACATGAATACAGATTTTCAGACTAAACTATGCACATTTTTTGGAATAATTTATAACATTAACCCTAACAGATTGGTTCAGTGCTTAGTCAGCTTATATGCATGAGAAGTGGACAGAGGCAATTATACAAGCAGACGACAGAGGCAGTCATAATGATGACATAATGTTTGTAGTTCACACTGTAAGAAGTCAGGATAAGATGATAAGGCTTGGAGTCCCCATGATACATATTTCCCCCTTTGTGGGGTCTTTCTTGCCCTAGTATAATACATGAAGTACAAGGTATACTGTGTTTCTGAAAGTCTTCTACGAACCACTCTCAGTTGAGACATATCAAACCTGCGACCTTGAGGGAAGCTGACAGGTATCTTAACCATTAGACCAACCAGCTGCCAACAATCAGTGTCTCCTCCAGCTGCAATTTACCTCATGGTCTGGCAACGATGACACTCCATACGACCCCACTGGTTGACCTCTGGGACTGCTAGGAGCGCTCCCTCTTGGACTTGGTCTGTAATGCATGGATATACCAAAATATTACTACTAAGTCTTCTGAGAAAGCTTTACATTTTTGGATGCAATCATTGGAATATAGCATACATCTCATATCATTAGCATAAACAAGCATAGCAAATAAAGATATTGTTCAGTCTACGTGCGACGGGGACTCGCAATAAGTTACAAGTATATTCAACGATTATGTCAATGATTGTGTACACATAGTACATGTACTAAACATGATTGAATAAAATATCACATTCTTGTTAACACATTTTACTGACTACGCAACATGGAAAAAAAGCTTGATTGACTTTATAAAGTTTCCATGATTCGTAATTGTAATCGTTAATTTAAAAGAATGAATTCCTTAACTTCTAAACACACACTTAAAACATCAGTATGTCTGATGACAACTTATCAGAGTAGTAAGAGCCTCTTACTACTCATCAGAAGCAATTTGCAAATTTTTGTCAATAGAGGGAGCAATAGGTAACTGTGCCTAACCATTGTTTAATGACATCATCTAAATGTGACATCATTAACTATCTTTAATGGGACAATGACCTCACTGTATGCTTGTAATCTCATTCAACAATGATTTGGGCGCAGTGACTGACAGCTCCCTCTGTTGATTAAAGTAGTAATATCTTACCGAACCCAACACCAAATTATATCCCACACAACAGACTTACAATTCCTTCGACCTAATATTACTGACACATCACAAACAATCATTACAAACACTAAGTCTGAAAGTGTAATTATGTCGTTCATCCTGTCAGCAATTGCAAACAGATGTACGGCAACCCAACCAACAGCAATCCAACTGATGTTACTAGTATAGTAAAGTTAAATAGTCAGCCCAAAGATATTACAGAAAGATTGTATGGCAAAGAATGACAGACATTGACAGAGCGATGCTATCATAGACAAAGACGAAGTCTGAGAGAGCAGTATTAAATGTAAGTTCAACGTCGATCGAGAGGGTCGAGACAACATCACAGCCAATTCCGTTATGTCTACGTGCAGTATCATTTACCAAGTATCACCATAAGAATTAATTATTGAGCCATAAAAAAGCTGACATTCGCATTAGTCATACTATTGAGAGAAGATATAATTAACGAGGCTAGTTAATACATGTACAAGAGCAAGTTGAGATGAACTACCATAGAATGATATAGATGTAGACAATACTATATGAAAACTATATGAAGTGGAAAGAATATGTAGCATGAAACATCTAAACAGCTAAACAGACAAAGATAATAATAAGATACCAATGAACTGCCAATTGACAACAAATGCCAAAATAGCAAATTTTAATTCTGCAGTACACATCATAAAGGTAACAATACAGATTATAAAAGGTAACAACCACTAGAAAGTTTCGTTTAGAAAACAAAGAAAAGAATAACCACTAATTAAACCCTAAAAGGTACAAAAAGTGTAGTGTTTTTATTTATATACCTGTCCACCCCACTTAATTCAAGTGCCTCAGGCCTGTTTTTGTGGTAGCCACCCTCGGCACTAAAACAAAAATGTCTTTCTTGTTTCAAAAATGTCTGCCAAGTTGTATATCATGCAGTGTACAGAAAAATATTGTCATGAATTGCCTGTGTATTATATATCATGTGATTGGTAAAGGTGTTAGCTGACGGTTGAAGTCACGGAATATCCAACAATTTCCAATTACAAAAAGGCAAAGAAATGAAGTCAATCAGTTAAAAACCGAAGAATAACGATTTGTGACACCATATTATCTTTTATCAACCATGATGATTATGATCAATACAATTGAAGTTGTATTGCAGTAAACAGTTTATGTGTCTCATAAATTTATATAAGATTATTGGCAACATTATTATCATAAATTCATAATTTACTTTAAAATTAATTTGTACGTGCTAAGTCATGCCTGACGTTGTGAAGAACACACCACTGCATCATACTTAAAGTTATATGACGAAATAATATTGCGCTTTCCTTATAAACAACAAAATTCGGAGCTTGTATTTCTTTGTGTAAATTTGAGCCTTAACTCAATAATGCCGTATTTCTCAAAAAAGTTATTTTTTGTCTTCGTATAAGTACTTTCACTCTAATTGAATATGGTGGCACAAATGTTGTGACGTATGATAAACGAAACTTATAAAAGAAATCAGTCAATCAATAAATGAAACTCATTGAAAAAAACTAAAGTTCTGAGACAATAAAAGTAACAACTGCGTTCCTGTGATGTCAAAATGGTCCACTCAAATGTCGAAACGTAAACCTATTGTTCATTCACACCTTGAATATATGTGGTCTCCGTCGGCGACAGTTTTTGCACTGAACTCCATTAATTAACAAACAACACTCACTCAAACAAATGAACAGGAACAAAAAGCAACACCACAAAAGAAAAAACAAACCAATGTCATGCATCAGTGATTTGCATAATCAGTGCCTTCTTAAAATTCCTTATTAGTCAATCACTCTCTGTAAAAAAATAGTTACCTGCCCGGACCAAGTCGTCCCTTCCTACAAGTCAATGAAATTTTTGCATTGGTGTTGCAGCGTACAATCAATTAGTGTTTAAAAAGCCATGCAATAATACTTATTAAAGCTTCTACACGTACAGCGCTTGAAAAGATGCTTTTAAATCAATGGAATCTGATCTCAGTATAGACTTGCGACTTGCAAGATTACAAGGGGCTTACAAAAGGAAAATATAATCTCGTAAGAATTTTGAAAATAAATAAATGAAGTCAACAATTTTAATGATCAAAACAATGCATACGGACAAACTTTCCGTCCCTACGAAGAATTACACTGACTTAAATACAACCTGTGAACCGTCTTTTAAAATGCCTAGTTGAACAATTCAGTAGTCAAATGCATTTACAACTTAATTCAAAATGGAATAATTTATCATTTGTAATAAGATAATTTTATTTTATTTCTCACTTCCAAGTTATGTTGTAGGCAGAATAACAGTATGATCAAGTCGGTCATACAACGGCTAAAAAGTTCCTAGTTTCTGTTCTTTGTTTTAATGTATCACCTTCGATGTTAAATAAATTTTTATCTCATCTTTACAATTTCTGACCTAATGTAACCCAGCTCAGTTAATAACGGCACACAGCATAGTCTTGAAATTTCAATAAATTTAACAGCACCTTAATTCCCACACTCAACTAACCTGTTAATCTCTGAAGCTAAATTAGTTTCAGACGCAAGTTGCATGACTTCCATGGAGTCACCACCAGGATCGGTGTTCATTTCATCCACTTCGAAACTGTCTTCGTCAAAAGCATCGACACCATCTCCACGTCTCTGGTTTTTACTGCTTGTCGACTCCATACTAAACAAGCATTGTAGTGACGATCACGGGCATGCGCATGCAAGTTAACAGGCAAAGCGGTAACAGAGGATATCAGTAATTGTAATAGGCGCTATAGTATATTATTTATAGCAAACCATTGACAAACATTGACTATCAGTGTGAAAGTGGTCCAGTTTCAATACATGTCTAGCATAGTCAAATTCAGAGATGCCAAGTTCTGGAGTAGTGAATGTGCGAGTTTTGGCCTTTTTCAATCAGTTTACATTAAAATGTAAAAGATTTATTTTGGTTCTCTTTGTGTGAGACAAATTAAATTGTGAAGAATATGAAGAAATATTCAAGTCTAGAGGAGTGAGACAGCACACCAAATAAGTGAGACTCACGCTGAATGAGTGAGACTTGGTATATAATATTATATGACAAAAAATCATGCATATGATATGGACAGAGCGACATAATGGTCATAATTTCTTGAATATTGACAATATTGATAATGTCTGCAAATTAGTTGATAAAGTTGCAAACTAACATCTTGCACATGACACTATATCGGAAAAGTTTGAATCATGGACCAATTTCAATTAGTAAGAATAACAGCAGCACTGCATTTCACATGCTCACGAACAAGCTGACATTTACAACATTCAAAAGCAGAGTGGCAAAAACATGTGCATTCAGTTTATGCCGTTAAATGATTTAACTACTGCTTGTTGCTTTGGTAAAATGTTATCCAGCAATCAGCATGATCGAGTATTAGTACCCAACTTCAAATTCAGCAGTTCCCAATAAAACACACACACGCACACTCAAAACCAGTCATTCTAGCGCTCAATTTCATTCATAATCTCATGTAACGCACACAAATGCAAGTTTTCTATAATTTCAGCAGTCTTTTTTTTAATTTTTGATAGTGTTTTTGGACAATATTCACCTGGAATTGAAGTAGTTAGACATAACAGATCCTTGCTTAGTGAGTTTCTTTTTGGTTGTTTTATTTTTCCGATGATTCTCTTTATCCTCATCCTCTCCATCGTCATGGCGATCACAAGTATCTTCTCTATGCAACGACCTCTCTCCCATCTGCAAAAGGAAGCTTTAAATTTCAATTTTTTTTTTTAAATACGACTTTACATCAATGAAAGGTGTGTTTTGACAGAAATTTACAACATATTGACTGATTATATTTACAACATAAGGAATTGAGAGGTAAACAGTGTGTTTTTTGATCAAAAGATAAAGTTTGGTTTGATGTGATTAAATCCTGGTAATATCACATAGTCTGAGCATTGACTTTTTTCTTGGTATTATATTCCCAATTCTACCAAAACACACCTTTCCGTTCTTATGCCATCGAACCATAAAACACCAAACATCGAAATTCTAACTATGACACATGACCTTGAACATTGTTGAAAGTTATCAATGCATTGAACTACAAAACTCTACAAAATTAATAATGAGACGTTTCTGACACCATGATACGAAAAACGACCCAACTAAATTCTAAACAAATAAATAACAAATAATCATACTCTAATTTTTATGACTGAGAACTTTGTTCAGTTGCTTGGTATTCTGTTGCATTAAACGAGACATTGGGACTGTACTTCAGTACGGTTAAAATATTTTGATTTTATTTCCTGTGGATTGTACAGTACGCAAGATACTCTAGGTTTCAAATTAAGCTTTTGTGCAGGTAATATTCCAAGAAAAAATTAAATAAACCTGACAAAAAGTTGAAATACATTTAGAATATTGATAAACTCCATAAAAAATATAAGTCAGAGCCTTAAAAAAGGTTCTATGTAGCGTTACTCATGATTTCAAAAAGTACTATACATGAAATTTTCATCTTACAAAAACATGCAGCACATTTCCAATTTCACAAGCTATTAACTCAACAAATTCCAATGCTAGGTTTATCTAACACAATCACAATCTGCACGAAAAATTACACGACTGACTTGTGGTGAGAACGACACAATAACTAGTGTGTGCGCTACAGAGTATCCTTGAAGTAAACCTACCATTAGAGATGAAATACTTTCCAAAATGGAGGAATTTGCTGATTTATAAATGTCATGTATTTATTGTAAACTAAAACATAACAACCACCATGTTACAATAAAAACCTTTTTCATTTATGGTAAATACAAAAATCCATTGAAATTACACCAATCTAAATTATCGCAGAGGTTACCCACGTATTTAAGATTATAAAACTATCTACGGTTCCATATCCTTGAATTAGGAAATAACCCCTCAATGTAAAATGATCTTCCCACATCACATCTTATCTAAAATAATTATATTTTCTTCAAAATGACAAACCTCATCTTTGTCTGAAGCAAACTCCACCTTGAAACACGACGATAGAATTTTTTTAAATTGGTAAACTGATTTTCATACGACCTCAAAGCTAATTTTACAAGTTATATGCTGCTGTAGGCTTTCTGGGTTATGAAAATAAATAATTTTAGCAGTACAGTATCTTGTTGAGGAGTTAAAAATAATTTTATTATAATATTGTCACATCAATTAGCAAATACCATCTCACCAAACCCTTGAAGTAAGAGTTTTTCCTCAAAGAACTTTAGACGTAGGCCAACAACCAAAAACAGTTTTCACAGAAAAAAAGACTCAGATAATAATACAGTAATCCCTTTATTATTACATTTATATAAAAATTCCACCGCCCAGATTCAAGAAAATAGCCGAAGCAAATTTACTTTCCAAATTCCCGAATATTGACAACATTTCTCCTGTTAGTAAAGATCGGCGTTGGGTTCACAGTTTCGAGTCAACAATATTCTTTACCAACATAGATTTCAAATTGAGAATTTTTGATAGATAAATCAATATCCTTCAACTTCGGAATAAACAAACGACCCCTTCCACCTATGATGAAAGATTGACAAGAAAAGTATAAAATATTCTTATATGATAACTACCTCTTCTAGTTCATATTTTAGATTTCCTATCCCCTGTTAAAAGCATGCATAAATGGTCTGTGTTAGTCATTTGAATGGCAATTGGATATAGCAACACTGTAACTTCAATTTGAATGAATTGTAATCCCTAAATATAATGTTGAACAACTGCTCTCTCATAATTATCAGTATATATTGGAATGTAATTTAACATGACATGCATTGAAAACATTGGAAACTAAATCATTCACATGACATAAAATATGCACACAGTTATATAACTTATATTGTTTGTAGAGTAGAACTGCATATTCTTAAAGCTTTATAACATGGAAAGACAAGGTGACACGAGATTCTAAATATAATTTTATTTAAAAACCATAGCAGATCAAACAAACCATATCCATTCCTTATCTAATACACTTAACCCTAGTGAGGTTAGATTTCTTAAAGTCGGTAGAGTTCGAATTACATTTGATGACACTGGGATTTGCCATGATATCAACATTTGAGAAATACTTTAATGAATACTTATTTGATGTCTGTTGCAGCTTTAGAATAGGATATCGCGCATGATGGGAAATGTAAGTCCTCTAACAAATTATAGAGATGTCCGCTGTATCTGTTTGTTTCGTAGCAAATCCCCGTCATTACATGTAGCCATGACAGCAAGTGGATAGTGAAAGAGATTTATTCAATTGAAAGAACAAAATGCTGATAGATGTTCACAAACTATTTTGTAATTTGTAATTAAACACTTGTAAGGCAATCTCACTTACACAAGTGTCTGGAAATATTGCTGTCTTTTAAATACATTTGTGAACATATAATCGACAATTAGATCCACTAATAAAAGTAAAAATAAGACAATAAAACAATAGTGAAAATATTTATGAGATTGACCCAAAATTCCACAGAGAAAAATAAATAAGACAATTTCCTATTGTATTTATAACTAAAGTTAGAGTACAAAAACACCAAACAACTAAATTTAAACGTATGTAAGCCTTAATTTTCCAAAATAAACACCCCACCAATTTCGAAACATTGTGCGCTAATGACATATTTGAAACATCCACCTCTCGAGAATATTATGTAAGTACGATATTTATACAAATTGATAGATGAGGTATCTAGCCTATCTACTATATAGAGTATGCTAACTAAAATGGACGATCCTTTTTCTTAAAACTAAAAGAAAGCCTGGAGTGAATTAAGGTGACTAGAAGTGATTTGCAGATAGAGATAAATCAAAAGTTATATACCCTTGGCCACTATATGGAAAAAATTGAAAGGTAAAACAAGAAAGTGCTGATTAATTGTAAAATTCACAATTCTTTATATAAATAGTAACACAGTGTGCATTAACTGCAGGTAAATATTTAGGTGTTCCTTAAATTACAAGTTCTTATTCTTCAAAATAAGTACATAACTATTTTACAGCTTTACATTTAAGTGCATGGGGGAAAGTGGCAAGCCCTGGGCAACACCCTCACCGACTGATATATGATAGGTATAACAGCCCTTACAACAGTATTAACATTAATTTAATTTAAAATCCTACATAACATTAAATCTGTCATCCCTTTCAAAACAACTTGTCATCTATTAACAAGTAAATATTGAGTAATAAATGGCTTGACATCTTAAACGTCTTAAATTTCTCACTCTTGTGCACCAGAATTTTAAGACTTTCACATGTAGATCATTTGCCCACATTCAATTTGTATAATAAACTAATTGAAAATAACCTGTTTTCAGAACTAATTAATCACCAGTGACAAATGTAAATTACTGTTCTAAATTCACTGGGGAAAATAATTGTTGGTAGGCATAAACATTTGACTTTTGAGAGAAATATTTTCAGCTTACCCCTTGCATATCCCTCTCATCACGGTCATCTCGAAGTTTTTTGTTCATATCTCTGAAAAAAGAAATTCAAATATACTGCCGATATGCATTGTATGTAGGAGTACCTTTTCATCAAAACGAAGGATGCTAGCGTTGTGGTTCACAGATATCAGACAGAATACACTATTACTAAAAAACTGTTTTAGAGAGTGACCAATTAATTGGTGTTCAAATCATGGAATTAATTCATATCAGGGATGAGTTGTGTGAAGACTTTAGTCTGAGTAAAAAAGATATCTGTGATATTATAGAACATTTAGCCACAAATTGATTATCTGGGATTTTTGCCACCCTCTTTTTTTTTTGGTGCAAATCATTGTTTTTAAATATTTTGTTTTTGTTATTAATCTTGAATTTATACTGTATATTTTATACAAATAAAGCTTATAATTAATTGGTATAATCATATTGCGAGTCCTCTGGCTTTAATTTTTAAAGGCTGATATTTTCCCATATCTCAACCAACTCATGATTAGGAATAGGAAAGTTAATTAATAACCAACTGAAATTGTAAAATGCCACCTAGCCTGTCAAATTCTAGCCAACCATCCACCCAATTTCACGTTATGATCGGATCAAACCAAAGACTTGTTGCAGATGGACCACCAGGCCATCCTTAGCAGCTTACTTTCTAGAAGTAAGCCATGTTAACCCAACTTCAGCTAACATTGGAAAAATGCGGCTGAGTTGAGCGGGCCTTTGTTTGCCCAACAGGTCAGATATTCCGGGACATACAATGTGGAGAAAAGTAACAGAGCCTACAGGTGGCACTACGACCGTAGCGCATATAAAGAATATATGATGACGTCACTTATTATTGTTACATGGATGACGTCACAGAATAGATGACGTCATCAAACAATACTAATCTGCTACGGTGTCAGTGACCTCTTGTGGTACATTTTCTCCCCATTGTAAATGTGTTGAAACCTTTTCATTGCATCTAATGGTTAAGGCCTAACAAGGTCAATAATATTTTCACTTTAATCACTCACCTAAGTATATCCAGCTGTTTGACTAGACTCTCCCTCTCAAGCGCAATTCCTTCGGTCACTTGTAGAGCTGCCCTGTGGGAAAAAAGTGACTAACATTTAAAAACAATAAATACAAAACAATCTGAATCATCATCACTTGCATCGGCTTGACTATAAAATGCTGGGGCAAGTACAAGACCACACCAAAGGGATTAACGTGCAACAAGATATAATACAAATCTACCCAGCAAAATAACAGAGCCGTGGGCTTATATACAAGATGGCGCTATTATTCAGATTGGGAGTAGTCTGGAAGAGGCTTAATCCAAACACTGAATGCTGTATTCACGAAAACCTCATCTCATCATTAAATTTGCCTCTGCCAGCCGGTCACATATTTACAAGCCGATTAGGAGTCAGTGACTTAAACTGGCCCCATCCTTGAAGGCATTTGCGTAAAGCTGTTCTTGACTAAGTCAGTTGCCTTGGTCTTATTGCATGCTAATCAGCTAATGCTGTCAAGATGGCAAACGCCTGTGGCTGTATTCACAATTTCTCCTATCTATCTACTAAAGGCATAATACTTCTTTGCAAATCGAACATTGTCAAAACTCTTACATGGCACGTTCCCGTTTCTCATCCCTGTGTTTTTGCCGTAACGAGTTGATGTAGTCTCGACTTTCTTCGAGATGACGCTGGGATTGAATTAACATCATTTCTAGATCTTCTTTTTCCTAAAATGAAATAAAAACTCATCAAATATCTATAATGCATGACATTGCATGTCAATGGATTCTTATATCTGCAGTGTAGTCTTTCAAATACAGAAGCATATGCTTCTGAGTGCGGCATAATTCCATCCTCGATAGCGGCAAGAAAGAGGGCTGCACTTGCCATATCTATCTATCTATCCATATATTTATCTATGATAAAATCAAGACCATGGCAGGAATACAACAACATGAAAATCTAGAAACACCCGAACTACTTCTAAGTTCTTCTATATATTGAACTAAGTGTTAAATCAAGTTTATTCTATTGCTCTATTCTTAATAAGACTAACTGATTTAAAACAACAAAAACCTACTTTCATTAATCTGTCATTCTCCTGCTTCGTTTCAGAACCGTGCGATGAAATGTCATGTAACTTGTCTTCCATTTCTTTTTGTTTGGTGATAAATTCCATCATCTCTTGTTCTTTAAGGTGAAGGTCGCGTTCAAGTTCCTCTCGTAACTGCCGCTCTTTTGCTTTTTCCTGAAATAAAATTTGTACAGTCAAGTTTTGAAACTTCTTCCAGTTTCCCATACTCTGAATGCCTAATTGCTCATGAGTGAAGCATAAAGCCATTAGTGTAGCTTGCAATAATATCTTAACAAACCAAGTGACAAATTTGGACACTCTTTACACCTACAACCTCCCAGGTCAAAAGTAAACACCGGTCTAAAGTATTGGCTTGTCAATGAACCATTTAAGTCATATACAGTCAAACCCGCCTTAATGGCCACCTGTACAGAGCGCCACCTGCTGTAAACTGCCACTATGATTCAAACTCCCACAGGCTGAATTTTTAACGTTTTATCTCTCTATTTACCCGACCACCTGTCTTAAACGACTAAGTCTATCCATTCCCTTGGTGACCCCTTAACATAAGTTTGACTGTATTGACTATCAATATCAAACCTTTACAAGGTTCTATTTCTACCCAAAACTTAAATTGGGAGTCCCATGGTTATGCAGCATGCATGTCAATGTTACAAAGCCTTTAACAATTAGTTCAACAGAAGCTGAATTTGCACCATATTTTGTCACTTGCTTCGGACTTCATCAAATATAAATGACTGGAGCTCTGACAGATACAGCTATCCCTATTTACAGGCAATCACAACAGAAGCACATGTTTAATTCGGGGGCTAAAACAAGACACGAAGCTCATTCAGAATTGTTTGGTTCGTGCTCTGCTTTAGGCAGATTCAAAACATTCTAGAATGCTTTTTAATGATAAGTAATGGTCAATTACAGGTGTCCCACGATATGTAATAGGCTTCACAAATCAGTAACTTAAACCGTCTTACTCAATCTTTGAAATTCACACCATCTGTAACATCAAAATCCTCAAAGAATGTTTACAAATGATATTGGCGTATGATTGGGTTCTATGAGAATGCAATTCCGTGGTTGGAGTGTATGTACGATTTATTACATGAAATCTTGTCAAGGGACATAGAACTACCCAACACAAGCTCCTTATTTTTGATTGCAAACTAATAATGTACGTAGATTTCCAAAATTTCTTTCTTCGAAGACTGTGAGATACAGACCGAAGCTTCCATGCTTACAAGTAAATTTCTTGAAGATTAGAGACATTTTCCATGTAGCAAAGTAATAATTTAGTCGAATTCTGGTCATTTAACAACCGGCACAGTAATACGAAACAGGTATTGTCATGCTTGTAATTTTCAACTAATCCACACAGTCAATGACCACATGAAAATATTGCTAATATAATTTACTATCAAAGGCCAGTGCAAAATGATAAATCCATACAAACTTGAAGAGTCATGCATAAGAAACTGACAGTCATATCATGCTAATATACATTATCAAATAAAATACCCATCTATCAAGAGATCTATTGAGAAATTCACTACAAATACAAGTGTCATCCAGCTGCAGTTTAATCATTCTCATGTATCAATCATTGAAAAAAAAAAAAACATTAATGATATATGAAAGAGTTTAAATTGCTTGTTTAAGTTTACTGAAGTGTTACAAAAGCAAATTAATAATCTATAGAATATTACAATGGTGAACATTAAATTCAAGCTTTGTTTTCTGCCAGCAAATTAATTGGAAATGGCAAATTAATTGTGAAATATCTCTTTCATGTGAAACATTACTCCTTGCATTAGAAAATTAAATTAGTAACTCCTAGCAAAAAAGATTCAGTGTAACCAATTAAAATCTAGAAACATCTATTCAAGAAAAGGTAACTTATATACAAGACGGTCATTCCAAGATACCCTGCTGCATTGTAAGTCACTAAATTTATGCCGAGGCAATGCCAAAGAGTTATCAATAACCATGTTAACATGCAGTAGCAGTTGTTATGTCGCGGAGTAAACACTAAAATCTATTGGAAGGATCCTATAATCATCAAACCATTGCAAAGGTGAAAAGTTAACTCAAATCTCCACACAGTTTACGTCGAGTAACAGAAATTTGTATCATTTATGTTTGCTATAAGACATCTATATTGTCCTATAAAATAATGGCATTCAGACATTTGCACAGTAACACTCAGCGCATGACAAGTCCATGCCGTTCCATGGACTAATTATTTGATCATGCCCCAAAATATTGGAGAGTGTTAGGGCCCAGTGTTTATTTTGTAAGCAACATTCCAAGAATTATATTCATATATACATAAAAACTAAAATGATATCAGTACCAGTAAACTACTTACTATAATTGTTCGCTACATTGGCAAAAATCAGTAATGTTACCATTAAAACAAATTTTGAAAAGTTCTATATCAGTTAAGATTGTAGCATGCATCTTTCTTTACATGAAATAAATTAATTTTCTTAAAAATTGCAAACATATTTACATGGTCCTGCTCAACTAAAATATTAGCCATAGTTTTTTAATTCAATAATAACTTTAAAATAATTTTAATAAATGCGATTCTATCCGAAAAAGGACCCCTTGGACCCCTTCATGTGTTTCAATATAAAATTGTGACATTATAATTGTGTTCATAAAATATAATAATTTATCAAAAATTTTTACATATCATTTCATTCTTACTATGCATAACTTTTCAAGTTTACCATGGTTTGTGAGTCAGTTTCCTAAAAAGACTTTTCAACTCACCATACAAATCCGTAAAAGTTTTATCAAATATGGATCATTTTCAAAAGCTATAACGGCCTGGAAAAATTGATCACAACAATTTTTATAAAGATCTTCACTTTGCATGAAACATTCAATCAGTGGTGCCTTGTACTTCGTGTCTAATCTGGGGCAACTAAGAGACCCCATCCATGGTTTAAATGTGTAACACGGTGTGGACGCCCATGGTCTCCCAAGCCTTATCATGTCATCATTATGTCTGCCTATGACAGAAGGTCATATTAGTAGACTATAGTGTCATACCAGTAGCATCAATACAACACAATACAATAACAACACAACAATACGATACAATACAATACAGTTAAAATATCAACAGGGCCCAACATCTTCAATGATAGCATAGACATTATACTAATGAGTCAGAAAATGCTAAAAAACTTTAGCACAACATCTCATTAAACAAATTAGTCCAATTTATAACAATAAATACAATGTACGATGCGTAAATAAATCACTCAGACAATATCCCCCAATACTTCATTCTCCCAAACCAACCTACCAGACAAATCCTGTAATCCTAACAACCAAATGGACAACCAAATGGACAACTCAAAAGGATAAAACGTATGTTATATGCCACTGAATATGTAGGATCTCATAGTAGAACAACCTTCATGTTACTCGACAACCAGGATGAGGATTATAGGCTAATCAACAATACTGACAGACAAAACAACAAATTAAATGTCACTTCTCTATATCATATTTCACCAAGGGGATACTCATTACTAATAGAGCAGAGGGCGCCACAAGCAAGACGTTACAAACCATTGTTTAATGATCATATTCACCAAGGGGATACTCGTTACTAATAGAGCAGAGGGCGCCACCAGTGAGACGTTCCAAACCATTGTTTAATGACGTAATTACTAATTATACAATCAGGCCATTAAGAGCAGTAGAATGACGTAGCATTAGATTTTAGATGATGTCATCAAACAATCGTTGGGCCATGTGCCTGTATTAATTACAAGATACCTATTGATGCCTAACTTATATCTTGATTTTTCAAATGAAGTTGTTTTATGCCTAACTGATCTTCATCTTCCAAAGCAAATTCTGTCATTTTACTTCTAAATTTGTTTTAAGGCTTATATCCCAAAGTTGGATTTATTTTCATTATTGTAAATTTGGAATGTCGTTTTGAAAATTAACTTGGGAAGAAAGTCTGTACAGGTAGGATATGCTGCAGAATTTTAATGGTCTAATGCCCCATTTCCTGAAATTTCGGTTGCAAAGGATATGCTGAATTTTCACAATGCTACAAGCAGTATCATATATAAAACACTCAAATACACCAAAAACACATATCTTTTTCATAATTTAAGATAGGAGATGAACAGTAATAGTTCATGCAAGCAAGTGGAAATATTATCTGACATAAATAATGCTGATCAATACACACCTCCGCAATGATTCTCTCCTTTTCTAACCGAATCTGATTCTCCATTTCATCATAAAGTTTCCGGACTTCTTCTTCATGAGAGACAGTTTTGCTGAAAATTAAAAATAAATCTATCATAGAAAAATACAATATATATACATAACCCCTTTGACTCATACACTTGACTTGGCGTTACTATTCACTTTAGCCATAGACCTGACGATGGCTATCATAACTCGCAAGAATTTAAGAACTAAAGTTCGAAATCATTGGAAATGTGTTATGGCCAAAAAATTAGAGTCACACATTTATAAAAATCACTGTTCTGCCTTCAAACTTTAAATTCATGTTATTGAGATCTCTTGGTGTTAGTCAGTTCAAAATTGTGAAGTTTCGAGCGATACAAAACTAATGGCAATGTATCATACTGCAATAGATTTATCCCTTAAAGATTTATCTCATTCCAGTACATAATATTATGTTATTTACAGAGCATACATTTAATGAATGAATTTTTTTATCATTTCTAACTTATTGTAAACTTTAAACTCTAGAGTCGTTTAATTAGTATGAAATATAAAAACCAATTTCCGGTTGACACAAAGTCCACAGGGCAATAATTATGGGATACTTCTGATCAATTTATTAAATACCATTAGAGATCCACATATAGAATGGATCATAAAGAGGCACAACTCACTTCCTCATAGCATTCTCCATACCGACGAGATCAGTGTGAGTCCGTCTAATCTCCGTGGTAACGCGAGACATGAAGTCCTCGAAGTTGCAAAGTAACTCGGGTTCATCTCTTCTTATTCGACACCACAAGGATTTGATGACATCAATGCTGAAACGGACAAATTATTTAATATTACAGATGTTTTGTTGGTAATTACAAAATGTACAGCTTACCGAGACCATAATGAAAACCAAATCTTCATTGCATTATACTTTACGTTTGAGTATCCTGAACAGAAAATTGAAAGTAGTCTTTTCTATACTTCAATCGCAGGCATTGCCAACATAAATGAAATTGCGCAGTGATGACAGGGCACACTTATATACTTTAACTAATACCTAGGTTACTGACAACCTTAATTGGCTTCTCATCTCCAGAGGCAGCTTTGTCATTTGCAACAGCCAATCAGAATGTAGCTTGAAATACATTAGGAAATGCCCTGAGCTTGATGGCAATACTTTTGCTAGTTTACCAGTTAGACTTAACTGTTTAAATACAAACAAATGTGCCTAACAGCCCATAGGCTGCCTTATAAGTTATGGCATTGAATGTCTAACAGTAAATTTAAATCAGATTTTTTTTTAATGGTGCCTAAGTACTGTCTAGCATCAGTCCAGTTTGACCATTTTTCCCAGCATTTCTCAGTAAATTTACTGAACTATGCCCTACAAATGAACAGAACTTTGGACTTATTTAACAATTTGGGTTTAAAAAAAAAAAAGACTTAAAAAAATTTAGTTGTATTTCCAAAAAACGGAAAAAAAATCAAAATTGTAGATTTGTTTGCCTTGTTTTAAATTATGATTTAATTCAATAATTAAAATGGCTTGATTTAAATCTGCTACCCTGTGTGAAGACAAGCTTTTTGATACAACATTCTTTCTACTTACTCTTCAAAGACACCCCCAGCCCCGATAGTGTGAATGAAATCCGTGAAGTTCTCCTCATCATCCTCCATGTCAATGTGTTCATTCTCGTAAACTCGCTCACTCCCCACGCTGCTGTTGAGACTCTCCTGTTTCTCCATAGGGGGCGTTAGACCAATGAAACTCCCTGGAAACAGAATAAATTATTGAATATGAATCAATAATCACGATAATGTATTGTAGTATTGCTAAGAATATGTTTGACATCGTGTACAGCTTTGAATGGCAAAGCTCTTCTCGTTAGAGCAGACAAAGGTCTACAAAGCACACACGATTAGTAAGCAAGTGAACCCCAATGTCCCTCATATTTCACAAAGTCACAACTCTGCGAAGCAGTCACAAAGTTTCATGACCAGAACCATGTACAATAGCATACAATACAACAATAACATGTTTAAACTTCACTAACACAGACACCACTTGAATTGGACAAAATGATGACCAGTTTGGCATAGTTCAGAATTAATCAACTGATCTAACCTTTTCCTAAATCTCATACATACACTGATACATGGCCCAGTATCTATAGCAGACAAGAAATACAATATGACATTACAATACACATACAATCAACAAAATCTGGGAGGCTACAGAACTAACTGCAGTCTTTGACAATTTGACTTCTCGTTTTCTTTTCATTTATAATGCAAGGGGTGTGCGATTTCACAGCTTTTTAGTAAGCTAGTGCACACTCCCCACAGTATTCTTACGTATTTATTGTTTATGTCATGTACTAACTGTATTGAATAACTACATATTGTGAAGAAATCAAAAATCTTGAAATCTTGAAACATACCCAAACTAACAATCCAGGAATTAACTAAACTGTACAAAATTGCATATCCGGCATTCATAGCAGGTCCATGTCCATGATACTCCATGATGAAAATTATAAATAATTCATATAATGATCCAGTTAATCTGAGAAATGTACTTTCTTCTCAATATCTAGATCATGAATTGTCATCCGTGTCCAACCTCAAAAGTAATATATTTGACCGTCCTGTATTCCACTATTTCAACAATTCCACTCAGCAGATCAAAAGTCCAATCTGTGTAGCTTATTTATGAGATGAAAGAGACAAATCTCTTGAGCAGTGTTGAGTGTACAGAAAAACACTTCCAAATCAAGATATATCCCTGATCATCAAATGTCTTATCAACGTCGATTCTTAATTATTTCGCGAGCAACAAGCATTAAGTCTGCGCTATCTGATAATACGGATAGCGCATGACTGCGAGTTTATGCAGTGAATAAGAAAAAAGATATCACAGATAGCTACAGAGACTATGTGTTATATTTAAGAATGTACAATATAAACTCGAGTGGGCCACCACACTGGTGAATTAGCCAAGCGTCACACAAGTTGCTTTAGGGCATCTCTAGAATGTCAAATTCTCTTATTCTACATAGGAATTCATGCAACTCGAACACATTCTTGCTCACTTTTTGGACACCTTTGAAAAGTCTTGCAAATAACTTGTTTTGTCATTATAATTTACGACTATGTTATGCCACAGAAGACCTACTTAACTGAATTATAAGTTATCCCGTGTACAGTTCGACACAAATAATGATGGTCTACATGACAAAAAGATGCTAGAGTTAAGAGTATGCCCTATTAACAATTAAATATAGATGAAATCTTGTGCAGGGCTCAAAATATACAATTCACTAGGCATAGTCAAACCTGCCCTGACGTTCACCTGCAGAGAACAGTCGCCTGTTGTAAGCATCCAACTCTCTCCGGACTGTACATTCATTAAATATTTTACCCCTCTATTAAACGACCACCTGTCTAATAAACCAAATTGATCAATTCCCTTTGGGTGACTGCTTAACACTGTACAAAGCATCATTAGGCAGATGGGTGGTCTACTGGTAAGACGCTCACCTGCTCCTCTGAAGGACCCTGGTTCAACCCCAGGCTCAGGCACCCTTCATGAGCAATATCCCAACTGGATGTCGCTCGGATGAGACGTTAAATTGGCAGTTCCTTGTACTCAGTTTCTATGCTGAGGCAAGTAAAAGATCCCACCCATGGGGTAAATGTGTAACATGGGTGGACTCCTCCTCTCTCTCACCTGATCAATCAACCCTCAATAGCTGCAAGAACTTGCCTTAGAGGGCTGCACTTTCCACATCTATCTATCATTACAGCTTTGCCCAACATGCATGTGAACAAAAAATTGTGGAATGCTCTGCTAGAGAAAGCCACTGCCTTCTAGATGTCATAATTGTCAATAATAACAACTGACAAATTTTCACCTCATACTCCATTATGTCCAGAGCTAATGTTTATACATGACAATTATATGACCACCAACGAAATCAAAGATCTAAAACCACACTTACGCCATTTCACCAAGACATTGGTTCCTTCGATGACATAAGATGGAACCTCCCCATAGGCAGAGGCTACGTGATAAATAAACAATGCATTCATATTCCTATCATGCTATAAACTTTTAATTAATAATAAAATTAAAATTAGCATCCGGTATCCAAAATGCTGGTAGGTCTTCTGATGGATAATATATCATATGGCCATCAGGTAAATACCAATAAGTATGACTGAGGTAAATATTTAGCATCAAGAATGTCAGTATCAATTGCTACAATTTTTTTCACACAAGTATTAAGTGACCGATTCATATTATAACACCATCATATGACCACTGGTAACAATGGGTAACCAATGGGTGACCACTGGGCAGTGGTCAGATGATCCAAATTGAGAATGTAACAATCTGAGTCCAGGGAAAGCAGCAATGGACAATGATACTTTTTTGTATAATATTATTCAGTTTTATGATACAACAAATCCAGCACTGTCTGACATCAATCTAAAGCGTGGAATCAATCAACCAATCAATCATCAATCAATCTATCAATCAGTCAGTCCCATCTTGAGTACATCTTCCAATTAAATCATGTCTGATACCGCGGAGTAATAATACCCAGAGAGGACAGTGCTATTGAACCAATGTCAATTTCAACACAACTGAAGACTGAAGACAATAGACAATAAACAAATATGATAAATAAATATTTGATAATACATTTTCATTGTCTAGTTTAGATTATATGTCCAGTTAATTATATTAAAACAGACCAGCAACATTTCATACATTACTAGATCACCACAGATGAAATATGGAAGGAGTAGTATTGATGATTTTTACTACATTTCAGATTAAAAAACAAAACTTTATCAGATATAAATATCAATATCAAAAATTGAAGAAATGCATAACAAAATGCAATATCACAAATAGCAATTTGATTGTGTAAAGAGAACTTTATGACTCTGCCTAGTTTTACCATGTAAGACATTAATGATATGATTTCATGCATTTCAACAACGTTCAATTTATCGACACTATAATTCAAATAAATTTATCTGTAATAATTTACTTATTTAAATCTGTGTATCTATTGCACGAAATAAATACTACATATTACCATACACAGGCATGGTAAATAGACAACTAGACTCACAGAATGTCAGAGTCATCACGTAACCCACAGTATTTGTTGTCATGCCATAAAAACATAAAAGACCAATATCATGGAATAATTTCATGGCGTTAGTCACTACATATAAGGGTTTTTACATACACCCACCCACTCCATAGCAATAAGTGGGTATATAATATTTTACAGAAGTCTGGGAGATGGAATTTGGCTGTAATTTTGTACAAAAAGCTGATATATAACGCTGTAAAACATTACTTCATCAGAACACATATACTGACAAAATATAACTTACACTAACTTCAAGTGATCTTATAACAATTCTGCAAATCTATGTCAATCAAGCTAAACAATGTTAAATACTGAAACACGTTTAAACACCACATACCTTCAAATCCAAGCTAATACAGTATCAAAGCAGCTATTGTAAGCTATTGTCACAATCCTGATTCCCAAATATGTCAGTATCTGTTTGAACTATTTATCACTAAGTTGAAGACTCTTTCGGATAAGAAATCGTCAAAAGATCCAAAGTCGTAGGTGCTGAAGATCCTCGAGATTAGCCTATCAGATATCTTGCGATCGTATGGCACAGATTAGGTTGTATACACACACATACAGGCGGTATAACACAAGAGTTATAAAGAGCACCGTGCCATAACACATTTACAGGTACACTCACATCAAATATGACAGTATGTCGAGTATGTTTGACTCACAAAATGACAGCATATTAGAGGATATTATAACACAATAGTCCCATACATACAAGGAAATGACCTAGATTGATCTAGATTAACCAGATTAACTACAAGTCTACAACCTTTTGGAAGCTAGACACTGATTTCAGGATAATCCATAGAACAGTATTAATTGGAACACTAATCATGATAGTATTGTTTCACTCACTGTGTATTTCTGTAAGCATATTGGCACCAAAATTTAATGTCAATCCCACCTTGTCTATACCATGAACAAATGATGAATAAAACATATCTCATGTACAGCCAACTACATGCTGAAGAGGCTAAAGTCATTATCATAATTATGATACACACCATTACTGAGTCAATGGCATGACCTATGCAGAACCCCCCCCCCCCCCCCCAATTCTGTTTCATTTTGCCAAAAATAAATTGCTTTGCATTATGTCATGTACATGCATTTGAACAGCATTATATCTCATCACTAACTTTATAACATATATGCCATATTCAGTAATATTTGTACAGGAATAATGATTCAATAATTGAATAATTGGTTAATTGATGATCAAGACTGCCTAACTGCCTAATCAAAATTTAATTAATTTTCAGCAGGTAGGTGTCACCACTATCCCCTTCATTGTTTGTAACATTGATTGAATAATTGATTGATTGATTGCTTAGCACAATGTATTCTTAGTAAGCCACATTAATTGCCACATTACCGGATGCACCTTAACAGTGACACGTGCAATCATTTTGATAGACTAATTAAATAGGAGAGATAACCCCATCAATTTATCATGTTTATGGGTAGGTGACAGCACTGTTCCTGTAATGCCTTCACAAGTGCTGTACAAGTTTGACACAGGAAGACTGAAGCCAGTGAACTACTAAATTTCCTGACACGGAGCCTGCAATTTATGATGACCTATCTCCTTGTTGCTGGCTTTGTATGGACTGACTTTGTCATGTTGTGGGGGAGTGGGCACACAATACTTTATGCGGGTTTATATATACAATGTATAGTGTCAATATACAAACATGCAATTTGTCTCCTTTTTTGGGATGCGATTTTGGGGATTGTCCATTGCCAGCGGCTAAATTCAAATGAATGACTTTATGGTTTACAATGTATATTTATAAGAGACCAGGCTATACTTTCTTAAATAACTGGTTATGGCTAGCTTGAAGCTAGCTTGAAGCGGCTAACATTCTTGTGCATAAGAAATCTACTTCATCATACACAGGAGCTTTTTTTTCTATTTTGGTATTCGTGGTATTTATTTTAGTTTATCATCTGTTTATTGAGCACCTGATCAGTTGGAAGTTTCACTGCTAACCTTTTCACACATAATATTACCATAAGATCAACTGGTAAAAGTTTTTGCCTAATAAGTCAGAACACCCTACATTATATTCTGATATACATATGTATACATGTATGTAGAATCAATATAAAGTTACCATTATCATGAACACAATCAACATCACCAAGTTTGTAACATTTCTGGTGGAACTCTGGTCTTGATATTCATATTACTGAGTTGATCTTATATTTAGATTTATTCTTCAAACTGTAATCACTGTTTTGGATCATTTTAAATCAATATTCGTCATTATAATCACAGTTTATAAAGCTGCGCTGGCCTGACAACTCGGTCTTGTTGTTGAGTAATCTTGTAAATGAGATTTAAATGGTGGTCTTCATGTTAAATTATTTGATGATATTGGTTCATCATTTTGGTGGGTAATAAACTATTAATTGTTGGGGTCCATTCTATAATTAGATTTCACATATACTTCAAGGAGTTGTGGTATATGTCCATATACATAAGACATAAAATACAATTTTATCAACATTTCAGATTTACATTGACCAGGTCTTTGCCAGACCTCTATGGAAGTGATGAAGGCTTGCCAGCTGCAGCAGCTGTGTAGCATCACCTGCAACAGTTTACGTCAGCAGTCATCCCTATTATCATATGATTATTGCAAACACCGCTGTGCCATGGTCATGCATGTGGGCTGGCAGAGGCATATACAATGTTTGTAATCTGCAATTGTAATGATTATATGAATAACAAAATACATGTGTAGGAGAAAACGCTGACTGCTCAAAAAGTACAATATCAAATTGAATGAATTTTTTTTGTACAGGATATACTTGATATACAGTCAATGAGTTTGCAGTTGTTTAGGGATTACATAAGATAGCTAAACTTTTCAGTCTTTCATGGGGTTTAGTGCAGTATAGCGGACCTAAATTTATGGCAATATTTGGCTTCCATTAAATCTGAAAATAGTCAGTATTTTTTGACCGAATGTTGTTGTGGCAAACAATAAAAATAACGTATGTGTAGATTATCGGGGGTTTGGGGCGGCAGCCCCCAAGAAACAGCAAAAATAAACAATAATAAACTGCGTTCTTGCCTTGAAAATGGTCACAGCCACCGTATGTTTGTGACGTCACGTATTAAATTCACGCATTTGACGTCATAGGCCTGGTAACGTCGCTTGTAAATGTGGACATAAATTTGGGTCCGCTATACTGCACTATTTCCCTTTCATGCAAAATGTTTTACAATGAGGTAAACATATTATTTGATCGTTACCTTCCATGAAAGCTCCTAATTTTATCAACAATAATCAATCAACACTTAAAATCCTAATAAATGATTAATGAATGATGAAGCAGCGTTAAGTGTAACTGTGACCTTAACCAGCTCAACCAACAAATGATCAAACAATAAAACAATGACAAACAGATAATTTAAAGGCAATATGCTGCCAACCATTTAAAGTTCCTATGTCTTGAGATTTATCACTACCTTCTTGTCTCATGATATGTTTTACGATTATGCTCATTTAACAGCAATTTAACTTTAAGGTACAATAAATAATATATTTTGTCATGCCATCAAAAACAAACCTAGTGATGACATCACAATACTACTTAACAATGGGTGATGATGCCATTTTCATCGTGTTTCCAATGTTTTGATTTGGATTTTCTTTCAATTTATGATTGATTTTTTGTAGAAAACATCTGATAGACTGACAAGCTGATATAAATTTAATGTGTCTTGATTTATTAACACTGATTAAGGCCATTTTAAACTATTTAATTAAGTCTTAGAAACTTGCAATTTTGACGGACAGTGCAGCTTAAGTATTTTAATTCACTCAACATGAAAAAGGTTCAGTAAGAACACAGACCTAACCGGCTAACTGTGAGAGTTGTTAACACTATATAATTTATTTATTTCAAACACACAATATAATGCCCATTGCCCACCATTGACAATGGCATTATCACAAACATTTCCTAGCAAGGACAAAAGAGTAAAACCAATAAGGCACAAATTTACCACCAGAGGGAGCTGTGAGTAACTGCGCCTCATCATTGATTAATGATGTCATCGAAATGTGATGTCATGATTACATCATTAACCAATGGTTAGGTGTTGTTACTGTTAGCTAGCTCCCTCTGTTGGCGGTATCTGGCATCAGTGGTCAGAGTGGTCTCAAAGCCCAATAGGACACAGAAACATGACTGATTGACCGACTGATGACAAAAATGAGTGCAGTCCTCTGAGGAAAGTGTTTCGATGAATGAGTAATGTTTGTTAAACAGGCAGTTTCATACCTGCACAAACCTAGATTGTATCTTCTCAGTTATTTGTGGTTGTTGATAATCATATGATTATAGATCTAATGGACCACAAACACATCCCTAAAAATCTTTTATGAGAGTGTATTGAACTGAAGAGCTATTGCTGTCTATTTTGGATGCTTAAGAGCCTCTATTAAGAGATCACACCCCCTAGTATAATATTGGTCTTTTTATAAATATCAACATGACCGTATAATCACCACAACATATGCATGATATGTGAATCATAAAGACACCTTAATACATGATGCATGTACTACGCCATGTGCTTAGCTTCTTTGATTTTCTCAGGGCAATTTTTAGGCATTGGTCAGTCAAAAATTCATCCGTAAAAATAATTGCATATGAAATAATATTATGAAGTGTCATTTTATTTTCTGTCATCATAACTATCGGGAGATTAAAGAAGTGTCAACAAACTAGCGAGCGAATGATTATGATACACTTGTTCACATCAACAACGGTCAATAGTGCCACTGTGGAAGGAAGTTCAAAATATCTGACCAATATTTAACATGTCCAAATATGTTTTCATACAAAAGCTGCTGACTAACAAACTTGACCGATTTAAAATATTCAGCAACAAGAGTAAACATTAAAATGGGATAAAAAGCAAACGTGACAGCTAAGTAAATAGATGACTGATCAACAGTGATCGAGTTGAAGTCTCGAGGACTCTTATCACACCTCTGCCTACCCCAACTCTGCTGTTTCGACACACCCGAAGCAAAAAACATCAAGAACAATGAGAATACATGAGAATAAAGATCTTAGCATTAGGGCCACTTCACAAATGAGGCCATGTGACATGACAATTGAGGGGACTTACAGAAGTGCTCCAACCAAAGAAGATAAAGCAAAGAAGTGGGACGACACCACCTTTGTTTAGTATCCAACAAAAGCAGATACCCTTATAAATTCAAGATAACTTCTTTTCTGTTTGATGTAACTGTGTACTACCAGCTGTATGAGAACATTGTTGCACATAACATTATAATACAAAATATATATCAGAAGTATAATGTTTTTGCATTGTGACTATTGAATTAAGACTGATAATATTCTAAATTTCAGAGATTGCACTTATGGGTGAAGGTACAACTAACGAATGCGCTGGATACTGTGCAAATACTTATCGCAAATATATTTATATATGGTGACTTGTTAGCGCAAGCATCAAAATATTAATGCATATAAATAATATAACCAAAAAAAGCAGTTAATGTTTCATTATAATGTTCTATTTCACACTTACCGAAGCCATCTGTGAACTCCTCCAGGGTGAGAAAGCCGTTACCATCTTCATCCAAGGAGTCAAAGACGGATTCTAGCTGGTCTTCGTTTAGCGGTAACTCCGTTTGCAGGCGCTGCATGTCTCTTTTGTTAATAAACCCCTTCTGTTCTCTATCACAGAGGGCGAACAGTTCATGCGCCTTTTGCAGCATCAGCTCCTTGATCTCATCCTCCGATGGCTGCTCCATTTCGTGATAATGGTCGGTGTAAGTTGCCATAGCAACGTAATCAAATATATATCAGAAGTATAAATAGATTAAATTCCCTGCCAGTTATATATAATATATCTTCAAGTGGAGATTCTGTCAAGTGCTGTATCCTTCATAAAACTGATGTAAATCTTAAAACTGCATCTAAAATGTGTGAAGTAAAAAGAGCATTACGTTCATAAAATCCACTGCTTAGATGGAATGTAAGATCAAATATCACATTTAATAAGTTGTCGAGTCACACGCACACAGCTCAAGAAGTTCTATAAAAACTCCAAGGTAGTTAAAAGATTAATACGTCAGTGCTGCCAAATATGGTAGAATGTATATTACAAGCTAACTTTGATATGTGTAGGAATGTGAGAAATGATAAATTAAGTCTTATATGATGGAAGACAGAGTCGGGCGAAAGATGTGGATTCTACATTTTCAGTGAAGTATACTGTCCCTCCGATAAAACTCCCGATGTTGTTTCGACAAATTCAAATTTCTCGTTTCCTCACGTCTCCTTCGATTGGTGCACCAAATCATAGTCACGACATTCTGGTTTCACTTGGCCATCTTTAATTTTTCTAATCTGAAAGATAATTACATGAGATTTATAATCAACAGCATAATTAATATATAGTGAGACAAAAAACACCTAATAGTAAAACATATTGTACAACTATTTCTAGCAATTAACGATAAAAGATATTCATCATTATTTCAACTATGCATGTATATTGCACACCTGTAGTTAAATATCAAAATCAATCAGAGATGAAGCCGTGATGCTTGTTTCAAAAACTACAATTCTGAAATTATTTATGACCTAAAATGCTTCCTTTGGTGAACACAGATTTTGCCTAAACAGTATCTACTGAAAGACAGGAGACTTCTCTGGTCAAATCCCCATTTGTAAGCAGTTTGGAGCAAAGTCGGTCACAAAAATAGATAAACAGCCCTCATGCAATAGCCTTATTAACATATCCTTTTGGCATATCATGGTAAACATCCATGAACTAATGCTCTAGAATGATCAGTCATGTATCTCAAATCAATGATAACATTTTGATGCACTTGAATATCCAATACACCTGGACTGCAACACTGACCGCCAGTCATGAAAATGCACAGTTGGCAATCGTGCGACATCCTTTATATATGTATGCATTTTTACCTAGGCATTTATAGTAGACGTATAAACATTAAATGTTAGAAATCAATAACACAGGTGTTCTTCGTGTGTTTAAAGCTATAGTGGCTGAGTATCCACCAAATTAATGAACAGAGTGATCAGCTTTGTTCGCATTTGCATATCCAGGGATCTCATGGATAAGCACAGAGCGGCCAGTTATATATTAATAAGGATCTCATGGATAAGCACAGAGCGGCCAGTTATATATAAATAACGATTTACTTTACTAATAACTTCATTCAGGCAAACGTTCCAGTGGTCATATCGAGCGATAAGAAAACATTCAGATTCGAGATTAGTTGTTACAATCACTTTCATCATTGTTCATGATTCAATCATATAATAAACTGTATGCTCCTAGGGAGTTGAGAAAGGCTCAAACTTGAACAGGCCTGCCAAGGGTGTGATTGTTCAGTCAGCAGAGTATGCCTGTTTCTCTAAACCTCTATACATTTACAAATATATATATAATCAACTTTAAAAAAGGTTACTTTAATGTGTACATACACTCGAAAGATCTAAGCTCTATATTCAGCAATAGTGAGCGGATCGAACTGCTATTTGTCTCAATTAGAAATTCAATCTAAGCCGACAACTGCCAACATAAATCGTCAATATAAAACAGGAAAATATCTTCCTTTTTATTATTGCAGTATTTATCCAAAACTAGTATCTACACAGAGTAGCACATGGTTTAGTTAATCGATATATTACTCTCTCGAACACAGGACAACTCAGTCTGTGACTTATCTATCTGTGATTGTCTACTCATCTGTAATTCTGTACAGGTCTATGTTTGTATATTTCTCAGTCAGCAATACCTAATGTCTCAATGCTACTGGTCAGCACCCAGAAAACTTGTACTGGAGTGCTGATCTGCAGCTTAGCCAGCTTATATGAACAGCTAGATAATATGATGAGATGATAAGGCTTGGAGTCCACACTATGTTACACATTTACCTGATGGGTGGGTCTTTTCCAGGCTCAGTATAGAAACTTATCACAAGACAGCACCCAGATAAGAATTGAACCTGGGACCTTCAGCAGTAAGATTACCACTAGGCTACACAGCTGGTGTCCTCCGTCCATGCAAAATCATTGTCTTCCTAACTAACCAAATTCCATTACTCCGCAGCCTTGTTAATTCAGCAATATGCATGCCGCTATATTAATAACCTTGGGGGCACACGCTATGTATTCATGTGATCGTTGTTCTTTCAGTTAGATGCGATGATGTGAAGCCATTCAAGCCAAGCATATGCATATGACTCACCATGAGCAAAAAATCTGCTGAAAATCTGTATCAAAATATGGAAAGCAATCAAGGTGAAGGTGAAAATTTTTAATGTCCTAGCGATCGTGTCTTTGCAGGTGTGAAAAATCAAGAAGACTCGACTGAAATATATTACACATATTCAATCAGTTATCTATTTGCTAAATGTCCACTATGTAAACCTATACTCTGATTGTTAGATCAGATGACGCTTATAAGTTTAAAATACACAGTAATATACACAAGGAAGCTGTCTATGGACATCAATTCTAACCAATTAGCCATGGCATGTTGCCTCACAATCGAAGGGACAAATGACTGCTTAATTGGCAGAGAAATTTCTCAGTCAACTAATTAGTTATAATTACCTTCAAGTTAGCTCTCTTGTTGTTTTATTTTCTCATATCACCTTTGTGTGAAATAATTCATTTCTATGGTAAGTACTGGTAAGATTTCCGTTTACAAATTATTCATGTGTATAGTGACAAATGTATCAGTTATGATATAGGTATGTCAATAAAATCATAATGACTTGTGAATGACATCACTGTACATAACAGTTAAGATGATTCACTCAGATTCAGATTAATTACTTCAGACATACAACATTGTGCAATTTTATAATAAAAAATACACATCATTGATTATGCGGGAATTAGGCAGGGTGACCTCTCAAAGATATTTAATATATCGCTGTCGGGAGGCCACCCTAAAGATATAAATTTCACTGTAAAATAGTCAGCTGACAATGGTAAGCACACATTTCTCTAACACACAATGACAGCATTAACACTGATTTATAAATACTAAAATTAATGCTATTTTACTAAAGCTCTACAATTTATCAATACTTAACTCAAGGACAGTCCTTGAAGTACTTATAAATAGAAAATTACTATATACTGAACTGAATTATTTGCCAAAATAATGCTGACAAAAACTGACATACCATTCATAAAAGCTTAGTTCCAACAACATGTGGGTCTGTGGTACACACCTGGTCTAATCACGAGATCATACGGATCATCCCAGATTTAAGTCAATCTCTCTCCCCCACACCATGCAATGGCCTCCATGAGCATGATGAGCCTCGTGAGGTGGATGGTCAAGTCTATTGTGACCAATAGGGGAGTCGGGAAGGTGATCACAGCTAGGTGATCATTATATTGAAATAAACTGAAATTTAGATTGACCACAGTACACAACAAGTTGAAATAACACCACATGTAAGAGGTAAGAACTAGAGATAAGTGCGGGCCGAGAATTGATGCCCCGCATCACGAGGCCTTAGCCTTACATACATATTTACTAAGAACGTATGTATGTCGCAAGACAAAAAATTAAGTCCGGAAAAAAAATTCAGTGGCACGCATGGACTTACTTGCTAATTCTAATCCTAAGATGATCCATTGGCAAACATTAGGACAGAGTCTATCAATATCCAGCAAAGAGCCAATGAATTTCAGCATGAATATGATACAAGTTTATTTTTCTTAACTATTCTTAGAGACTTACGTACTAATCTGTTCAGAATATATTGTTTTTTTTTCCTTTTTTGAGGGGAGATATGGAATGGTAGACTTTTTATTATTATGTTTTTAATGAAATAGGCCATAGGCCTACAACACATCAGGGCATTTCTTCTCTATTGACTATTGAAATTTACGAGCAGCAAGAACTTGCTTTCGAGGGCTGCACTACCCTTGTACTCTCCGTTAATTTAACTGATTTATATAAAAAAAACAAATATACTGATTCTAGGAAAGTCAATTTTTTCGCAAATAAGACACAAACTCAATACGTGGCAATAGCTAAGTCTAAGCTATCAAATCCTTGTTTGAAAACAACATTCTTTCAGCTGACTTTAGAGCTGGCCAGATTTGCCAGTCGGCCAACATGCTATTCACATAGACACAGGTAATCAATAACTGAATTTATGAGTGTTTACCTCAGCATGTATAAAAATCTAATAATAAGTAAGCAGCGGGAGGACAGCAAGCCTTGTATAATATCATAAGAGTCAGTATTCAGTTTTTAGTGTTTCACATCTTCACAAATCAGATGTGACTATGTTAAATCAATAAAATTTAAATTGATATAACGCCTCTCATGACACAGGAACAGACAAATTGAATGTGTCTCTTCGAGTAAAAAGTGAATTGCTGAGAATGTGAATTTTAGTGTCGCTGACCATTAGATCACCTCTAAGATTCAACTTACCAATTCCAGTCTCATTTTCGGAGGCTCATTTCATACTGACGTGAGACCTCTGCATTGCCTCCTCATGGAGTGGCTGCACTTCAACCAACGCACTCAAATTTATCAGTACAGAGCAAGAATGGAGAGAGAGACAAAGTGACTAATTGATGGAGGAAGAGGTTCCTCTATTAAAAATAAATCTCAAGCATTAGCACATTATATATCAGGGTTTTCCTGAAGGTTTCGGCATTTCAATGAGGATCTACATTTTTGAGTGGGATGACTTCTCCAATGTTCCTTTCGCAATTTGAGATTTTTTTTTGTGGCAGGGGAAAAAAATAAAATTCTGAGGCTCAAAGCCAAAATGATGATTAATCTAAAATATTTTCAAATTTTATTAAAGTGAATTCCCATTGAATGGGGTACAAGACCTGTTCCAAAACTCTGTATTTGGTGTTTCTATATATTCAGTCACTACTGACACAGAATACTTTGAATTTTTTTTTCCTTTAACAATACCTAAGAAGTATCTTAATACTCTTAGAATTTTTTCAATTTGGGATAGTCAGCAGTTTTTCATAAGAATTGAGATAGCTAGAATGACCCATTGCTGCACTATGATGAGCTGTTACTGCGGGTTCCGTTCAGATTGTTGCAACTCCTTTCAGATGTATATACATGTTTGGTAAATTCAATGTGTCTGACTGGCTAAGTGGCCGTTGAAACACTTTTAAATTAATTATTTTAATTTGTGATAATGGTTGACTTTCTTTTTAGTAAATTTCAGAAATAGTACAAAATGTGACCAACCACAACCGTGACCTAAATTTTGTAAACTTCATAGTGTGGTGGTGCCTTGTAATCCGTGTCTATGGGTTACAAGAAAACCCCACCCATTGGGTGTGTAAGATAATATATATGGTCATGATGTTGAGGACTAATAGCCTTGCCATCTCATCATTACGTTTGCCTCAAACAGCTAGCAGCTGGTCATACTTGACTCAAACTTTAGACCAGTGGCATATTTGAGATAACAGAACATATTTAAGTATTGCAAGGTGCTGCTTTTGTACATAAAGCCAACATTGACAACTGTCAGTGTCAGTGATAGACACACACTTCTTGTTGTGACACTTTTCGTTTTCCCTAGTTTCTCTCTCGTAACAACTTGTGACAGACATATCGATACAAACTGGAAGTTTTACACTTAGAAGTTGTCTTTTCAACTTTTACAAGACTTAATGAAAAGTTTGAGAACATATGCTAAGTTTACCTGAGTTCAGCTCTTAACTTCTTGTACCTGTCGGATCGAGTGTCGCTGATCAAGAATAGACGTCCCAACAAATGTGTTGGTGCTGCCACCTACCGTTTTTTTAAGGATCCATTTTTGACGGGCTTGGCAGTTTAGATGTCAACCACCAATCTTATTTCAAAAGGCCAGCCCTCACTGCATGCACACTGCGCACTTCAGAGGGCCAGGCCGGGCAGACACCTTTTTACTATAGTGTTAATTTCTGTATCATCCAAAAACGACTTGAACAACTATATAAATGCCAAATTTATTCCTACTCCAGCAATAAGCACCACTGAATTTTTTATATGCACCAACTGCTGATAATTTAACAATATAATCTTAGAAGATTAGAACACTAACACAATATAGAAAACACCTTTCAACCAGTTGAAGTTGCATAACAATCATAAAAGAAACAGATATAAATACCAAGCAATGCACAGGTCAACAATTCAGTTTTTAACACAGCAAATTCATCATTCATAATTTTTCAATAGGAAAAACATTATACATTGTCATATAAAACTTGTGAAACAATTGAATGGTTTCAATTCACCATGATTTCATAAATAAACTTTGCAGCACTTGACAAAACACATTACATCATTGTTATACACACATTTAACAATTCTTAAAACTAACATGCTGACCATAGTCATGCGGACTAAATTATGAATAATATCTAATTGATTGAAGTACATTTCATATATATGGTCAGCAGAGATGCACGACAAGCATAAATTATTCAATATGCAATAAATTCTCTCCTAGAGACCACTGTATAATGTTGGACATACACAATTAGTTAAATTGTTACATCTGCTAAATGTAAGGTGTGTAAGTAAATTAATGCCAGTATTCACTTGGTGACATACATCTAACGAAAGTTTAATTCTGATCGCAGGCATTAGCCAGTGAAATTAATCATTGAAACATGCGGTATACAAATAAAAGAAGGTCACGCCCTCCACTGGGACTGTGGAATGTTCAAACCACCCAGCATGAAAACAACGAGCGTCTTCTCTGAAGTCTGGGCCAGTCGCTTATCAGGTCAGCGACCATTTGTAGCAAATTATAGTATAATCTTAAATAAATATCCACCTGTTTTTTGGTCAATTTTTTCAGGGCACAGATCACCACAAAATGGACAGAAATTTTCATAACAATTAAACATATTTGTAAAAATAATTACAAAAAACAAGTGGACATCTATTTTGGATTATACTATACAGAACAGACGAGGTGGGTCTGTAGCACCCTCCAAGTCTGATCTGTCAAAACAGATCTGGGACGCGACAATTATGGCTCGATTTTGGTCCGATTTTCACAATTTAAATTTTATTGTGCAGCTAAATTCATCTACTTTTAATATATCAGGTTAGTATTAATCTGTCACATCAACTGCAGTCGCACCGGCATTTTTACGGCCATACACATTTCCTCCTTATTTGGAAATAGCAACGTCTTGAGTTTCCTTATTTGGGCATTACATGAACGTCATTCTGTGTGGTATGAAATGCAGATCACCCAGCCTGTATCACCCGGTATTTCAGGTGATAAAGCTGCAATTGGGGAAAAATATGAAGCCTTCTCCTGGACAGCTGAGTGTTCCCATGCAGTGAAATCTAGTGTGCTATGTAACCTTCATATTATTGCATTCTGCGATGTTCAAGAAATGGTACAATCGCTGGCAGAAGCCTGTGTTCAGACAGCTAATTATCTTCGGAACCTAAACTGTCATCCTCACTCTTAAAGTCACTGCTTGTGCCCGCTGGTTGACTGTCAGATTCTTGTGCGTCTAAATTCCTTGGTGTATTGTTTCCGGAAGAGTTTTGAGAACCGTCAGGTTTTTGAAACCCGGTGTTTTGTCGAACCCACGGCGGAACAGCGTGACTGACAGCACCATTAGCTAATATTTCAGCCTCTGATTTGACAACATGTTCATAAGCACTGGTTGGGACTTTTCCATTCTCTAGGACTTGTGGATGGGTCTTTTTGATGTGACGATCAACGCCCTGTTTGGTCAAAAACAGCTTCCCACATGGTTTACATTCCAACCTGAAAAACATCATGAATCGGTATCAGATACACAATGCTTAATTTACAAAAGACTTAGGCATTAAATTTTTGTTCAGAGAGTCCCCAGGACAAATTGCATATTTACTGCAATGGGACCAGATCCTGGGTTACCTGCAAGAAACCATGGGATCTAACTGGCAAACTTTACATAATAACTCCAACAATAGCCATAAATCAAAATAGTCTGAACTGTGTGATGTTAACTATGTATGCATCAAACAAAGGCTTGCATAATTACAATCATATGCAATGTTTAGTGTTCTTCACATTAAATCATCGGTTAAGTGCAGTACAGCGGACCCAAATTTATGCCCATATTTGGCGTCCATCAAATACGAACATTTAATCAAACTTTTTTACCAAATCATACATGACTGAACACATCTGCCATCATTTGTTTGTAACGTCATCCATTTAATTCAGCATTGCTACGTCATAGCCCTGGCAAAGAGGCTCGTTAAATATGGTCATAAATATGGGTCCGCACACTTTTTCCCCAAATCATCTTAAATCTCAATGACACTAAAATATACAGTTCAGCTGCTGCGACATAGGACCCCAACTACAAAACAGGCTCACCATTAGGCAGATTGAAAAAATAGTTAGTTTCCGATTATTTTGGTGTGTGGAAAAAGTTGGGTCTGCAGGTTAGGAAGTTTTCTTTTTTATCAGTCAGCATTCTGATCAGATAGGAATGATTAGGTCACATAATATATGATTAGCATTACATACCTTTTTCCGGAATGATGCCTTAAATGCTGCACATAGCCGTGGGAGTATCTGAATGTGGCTTTGCATTCTGTACAGGTATAAGGCTTTTCTTCCGTGTGTTGTATGTAGTGGGCTTTGAGGACTTGTCTGTTCACGAATGAATTGCCGCAGATCTCACACACACAGTCTCTTTTGTTGTAATGGTGGTTCAGATGCTTTAATAATTCTCCTCTCTTTCGTTTCTCTTGTCCACATAGATGACAGACCTGCATTACAATAGAACAGAATAGAATAGTTTATTCATATATACATAGTTAATAAGTATTGATAAACTTGACAGGACGCCATAGGCCTGTTTGTAATTATTAAGTGGGAAAAGTGCAGTATAGCGGACCCAGATTTATGGCCATATTTAAAGAGCCTCGTTGCTATGTATATGATGGCAAAAGCTTGAATTCCATGTATATGTCATACATGGAATTCAAACTAATATATATATATTACTCATTTTCGTACTCTTCAATTGTGATTTAAGGTAATTTTTTTCACATTGTACTAAATGTTGAAATGAATGACGGCAGTTTCATTGTTCATAGTAAAAAGTGCCGTTAATTTTTTAGTTTTCTTGGGGGCAGCCCCCCTCCCTACTCTACACCAAATTTGATTCTAATTATGCTAGAAGTTTCATATTTCATGGACGCCAAATATGGGCATAAATATAGGTCCGCTATACTGCACTAAACCCTATTTAATATCATTCTCATCATATTTGTCTTACATCATATGTCATATATTTGTTTCACAGAATACAGAAAAATCTGATAAAAATCCAAGTCACTTGCTAATGAATTTCCAATGAGCATCAGCTATCATAATTGACTAATTTGAAGCAAATCAAATTGAAAGTCAATCAGAAGAAAAATATCCATTAAAGAATAAAGATCTTACCCATTTATTGTGTTCAGTCATGTGGTCGTGAAGAGATGTCAGTTGAAGAAACTCCAGATTACACACAGGACATGTGAAGCTTCGAGATTCGATATCACGTTTTCCGGACCCATCCTCATTATTGCTATCCGTGTTAGTGTCTTTGGAGTGTTTAAAATCTCCGAGAGTCTCGTGAATTTGAAGATGCTGCTTAAAAATCTTTTTGTCTATGATCTTAATTCCACAGAGCAGACATTTCGGTTCATCTTTGTGCATCTCTACATGACAACGGAACATCATTTGAGACGTGAAACTCTCCTTACATCCCTGGATGTGACAGTACAACACTGACGGCTCCACAATCTCGACACTTCTCTTGAAGTTTGGATTCTCTAGGTGCCAAGCTAGGTGCTTTTTTAACGAGTCCTGTGAAGGAAACGCTTTGTTACACCCTGTGACTATGCACGCTACATGGAGGCCATTGTCCTCATGATTTTGCTTGTGCTTGCAAAGTTCTGCTGGATAAAGGAATTTCTTTTCGCATTTGTCGCACTTATAGAGTTGTCCTTCTTCGTGAATTTTCATGTGGGTGTTCAGGTCATATTGTTCCTTGAATCCTTTCCCACATAGATGACATCTGAAAGGAAAACTGGAATAGATGGATGCTTAATGGCCAACCTCTTTCATCCACCAATCACACACAGTAGGATAAGGCATACAATTGGTCAACATGCATTCATGACACCACAGTGAAAATGAAATTCAAACAAACTTTTATTGTATATATATATTATATATATATATATATATATATATATATATATATATATATCAGCACGCACAATTACCAACTTGCACATCAGATATGCATTGCATCAACATTTGTGAATTTTTTTGCAGTTATTACTAAATGCACTCACTCAGGCTGAACTCGACCATTTTTTTTCCCCGGATTAATCTCTCAGGCATTCATTTTAAATATACTCATACTTTTGAATTTCTGTGCTAATGTGTAATTAACTAGCACTGCTGACTCACAAGCAACAGCATTCAAACTGATACTCATTTTGAAACTTTACAAACCGTATTTTGTAACATTTTTCTGATCTTTGAAACAACAAGTCATTTGAAGAATAGCCCAGTTCATTTCTAAGTATATTTTCAAGATTATCTGTGTACTTGTATCTAAGAAACCAGTCAGTTACCAGTGAATAATAGAAAGGTTCTTTTCAGACTTAGTCTTAATACTTACAAATGGGGTTTTTCTCCAGTGTGCGTTTTGATGTGGCGACTCAGGGATCTCTTACAGACCATTTCATTGCAGAAAGGGCAAGCCGTCTTGGTGTCTTCCGAGGGGGTATTTTGACTTGGTTCTTCCGCTGTGCTTGGTCCTGCTTGTCCTGGTTGCCCTTGTTGATTAATAGGCAGATCCCCAATTGACTTGCGCTTTTTAGCAGCAAGAACAATGTCACAAGCTCTTGGCTGTCTCATGCAGTGCTTGCTAGCATGGGCACCAACACTGTCCACCGTGAAAAATCGCTCGTCACAAAGCGCACAAGCGACTCCAGTTTCATGCGATTCCTTCTCGAGGTGGATTCGAAGCCCAAAACGAGTCGAGAACACTTGGTAGCACTCGCAACACGTGTAAGGAGTGACTTTAAGGTGTTTGTTAACGTGGTCTTGAAAGTTGCTCACAGATATGAACATTCGGCAGCAGATCCCGCATTCATAGATGACTGCTTGGTCCTGGTGCTCTATCACTGGAACATGACAAAGTGCCAGACACACATTGAGTAAAATAACTAAGTGCAATACATTTATATATTGTCTCATTCATTGTTAATTAGTAAATTCTAGGATTTTAGAATCCAAGCTCATCAAAGCAGGCATTCTCACATGTCACAAAACCAAAACTATTTTTTATAGTCCTAAACACTATAATATCATAGTTTGACTGCACAATTACCGTTTTTAAAACATATTCTCACATATCCCAAGACTTCACTGCGATAAACTATTTCTCATGGACCTAAACACTATAATAACACTATAATAACACAATAAGTGTGACAGCACTATCACTGTACACTCTTACCACAGCTCTGTATTCAATAAAAGCTATCAACATTGTAACACTCACATCTGAAATCCTCCACTTCTTCATCAGCTTCTGTCTCATTGTCTTTACCCAGTGCGTTGAAATTTAATTCCGGCATGAATGGCAAACCTTGGCCAGGCGGCAGCTGACCGATGGGCAGTCCATAGAACCCCATCTGTGCTAGGGCTTCATCTATTGGCTCCTTTTTGACCTCTAAATTTGGATCAAACTGTGGATCTCTAGGATCAGGGTCATTGCGGCTCATAGATCCACTACTTCCACTGCTACTGTTGCTGTTGTCATCATCATCAGTATCGCTGTCATCCTCTCTATCAGCATCTTTGTCCACACCACCCTCAGCGCCATCTGCTGTACTCGGTTTGATGTCATCCATTCTGTTGTCTTCAGTGCCATCTGGTGTACAGAAATGTTAAGGTAAATTCTCTAAGCAACGAATTTTACAACAAAACTCATAAACTTTGAAACTGAACTCTAGAAGATGTTATAATTTAATATTTGAATTAATCTAGGACATCCATTTTGGACCTTCTCTAAAATAACAAATATCAGAAGATTCTGTCATACTATGCTGTCAGAAATTATACACAAAGAAACAAGTTCTATCTTTTCTTTCACTGTATTTGCTTGGTTACAAGCTGGGTCTTTAATTAACCCGAATAGAGGTCATACCATGGCTTAAGCCTGAGCTGTTGAGATCACCTCTTCTATAGCCATTATGGCAACTCTGCCTGGGCACTGCATGACTTTAAATGAATGCCATCGCAGTTTAAATTAATCAACACCAGTCGAAGTAAGAAGCCGGGGCCTGTATTTTTGACCCCGGGACGAAAGTTTCCTCTAAAAAAATAGAGGCCCAGCTTCTGATCAAGAAAATATGGTAGCTTTTAATGTGAAGACAATTTGCACATAACTAGTATAGTTTCATGGTGCATAACTCTTTATTTAGCACTATTAGCATGATTAGTCTGACTATTCTTTAAAATCCTTAATAACTGCACAATACTATTTACCATCAGCAAGTTCAGTTGCATCACTCTCGCTCCCATCCTCCGTATCTTTTGCAGCGTCTCCTCCATCTGGGTCATCCTTGACTTCTCGTCTCGTTCCCTTGGTTTCTTCTTTACCCTCTTCGCTTCGACTGTCCCCACTGTTCGACATTTCCATAGTGTTCGATAACGCAGCCTGAAAAAAGCAGGCAATCTCCACTGATTATACTCATGCGAGAAAGCTTGTTTTAAATCTGAAACATTCTGAACACAGAATATTTCTGCTCTATGTAACATGGTTATGGAACTCAAAAGGGCTTTATACAGCATATTATTTTTTAACAATTGAAAAATGATAAAACTTTCATTTTTTAGACCGCTCTTCACAACAATACTAACCAGCTTACAGGAAAATTTCTAAATGAACTTCCCGCACCAGCCTTATCTTATGCTCTTTTTTCCATGCCGTTACCCATAAGCCATAATCAAATTGTTTGTGTCAGAATAGGTCAATTTAACAGCTTAACAGAGCATAAGTAGAAATCTGTATTAAACAAGATGCATTGGGTTTAGTGCAGTATAGCGGACCCAAATTTATGACCATATTTGGCGTCCGCAGAATATGGAATAACGTCACTTTTTTTGTTATAAGTTTGAAGTTCTGGCACAATTAGAATAACCATTGTGTAGAGTAGCGAGGGTCTAGGGGTTGCAGCCGCCAAGAAAAATAAAAAGAAGATGGACTGCGTTCTTACCGTGAATATGGAAACCGCCATCGTTTGTTTTAGACGTCATACATCATCGTACATTGAATTCCAAGCATTTGACGTCATGTGCTTGGCAAAGAGGCTCGCTAAATATGGTCATAAATCTGGGTCCGCTATACTGCACCATTTCCGATGCATCACTAAATTCTACATTGATAATGATAAATCACCTTACCTCAGCAGCTGCTTGTGTGCATGATGCCAGTATTCCTGAAAAAGTTTAATCATCAATTATTACTAGTCTAAGTTGTTCTGTTCATTCCTGTTCATTTAGGGCAAAGGCATGAATCACATTTTTAAATAGTTTTTTTAATAATTGTTTGAACAGCGGCATTAGAGATTTTGTGTAATAATTTTGTGCTTAACAAATAAAGATTATTATTATGATTGAAGTATTTAACCAGAACGTTTATAAACCTGAATTCCTAAAATTTCCGTTCAACAAATCATTACTTTCACACATAATATTGGCGAGAGAGAAGTAATGCAAATTACCAATTTGGACCAACCTTCACTTCCACATACATATTTTTATATAATTAAGTTAATTTCATTATTCTACAGCAGTATATCAAATTTTTTAATATAAGTTAAATTTCAATATATCATTCATTTATTTGCAAAATTACTTTTACTGTTAACACTGATTAACGTTGTAAGTTCCACATTTCTATTGCTATTGTTTTTGGCTGGTATGTGCAAGTTTTTCATGTGACTCAGAGAAGTAAAAAGTTTAAAAAAATCAATACACCGAATAAGAATTTTACTAATTAAAGCTGCACTATCAATGTAATATACTTACTTGCACCTTCTTTCAACTGTTGTCTCACTCTGAGGTATTCATAGTAGAGCTTCAGCACCTCTGCCTCACATTCTGTGGAACTCTTAGATTCATCAGCTTTGCCTTTAATGTCATTATACATCTGATTCAACACAGCCACGGCAGAGCGTCTCTCCGCGTTCCTCAACCGGTCTCTTTCCCGTCTTTTTACAGTTTGTTCGGGAGTTTCCGCCAACCTCGAAAGACGTCTCTGGTGCTTGACTTTCTCTCTCAGTTCAACAGCTTTCCCATAATCAAGTCTTTCGGCAGCTCTCTTGCGTGCTTTTCTTTCGCGGTCTTTGGCTTTTCTTATTTCTGCTTGCTCAGCTGTCTCCGATTGCCGAGCTAACCTTTTCATTAGACTTTGTTTCTTGATCTCACGCTTCTCTCCTTTACGTGCTATAAATTCTACGACTTCGTGAACCATGTCTTCTGTCATATTCTTACTCTGCAAACTGGGAAATGGCAGAGGTAACGAGTCCTTGCTCAAACTATCATCCCCCTTCTGACTGCTACTTTGCAAGTCACCAGCGTCTTGGGACGGCATCATCGCTGGTATGTTCCCACTACCTGTATTTCTATTGCTATTGTTTTTGGCTTGTATGTGCTGCAGTCCAAGAGTGGACATCATATACTCTTCCATAGGGTTTACATGAGTTTGATTCTGAAAATTCGGCAGAAACATTGATCCTTCTATATTGTTGCTATTTTGGGTCGGAAAACTATGATGATGAGGCTGGGGTGTTCCTAAATTACCCATACTGCCAGGCATAATGTGCGGAGGTATCCCATGTCCTTCTAAGTGTCTATTATCATGATTAGAAGCTGACTGCATTTCCATGGCGCTAGAACCCTGACCAGGCATATGCCCAGTCGGTAACATGTGACCATCCATGCTATAACTGTTGGGATTTTGTAAACTTGGAAAGGACATCATTGGCTCGTCCATGCTGCCGATGTTTTTATCTCACACCACCGCAAGTCACAAACTCCTCCACACATACAAAATAAGTAAGTCGAGCCGTGCCTTAACATGTGTAGTTTGTAATTCTACGTCATTTCAGGCTTGGTAGTTTCCTTAAAACAGTTCACCATCTTGCCAGAGTTGCTCCGATGCACCTAAAAAAAGGAGAAAATGAACACAGAAATTTATTATTGCACAATTCCATGAAAAAGGACAGTCATCAAATCAGGATCACTGCGACCTTGTATTAGGACAACTTCCACATTCAAGGCCAAAACTGAAACAAACACAAAATATTCAATTCAATTTCTGTAAATATGTGCATCATCAATTTTTGTTCATGCAGGGTTTTCTGGGAGACCGGTTTCCTAACTTTTCCAGGAATTAGATTTCTTAAATATTTTGCCAGCAAATTTCTAGGAAGGAAACTGAAATGCACATTCAAAGAATTGGCCCTATTATTAAATCAAGTAACATACTGCATACCAAAGTTCTTGTAAATGAATGTAAATTTATTAAATGCGAACAATAATGCATTAGAATCTAAATGGAGAAAGCAAGTTCTGAGAAGCAAAACTTAATTTTTTTCATCACAGAAAATTGTGCACAAATGATGATTACTTTCAGGTTTAAACAGAAGTTAATTAATTACTGACAACTAATTAACTAATTAACTCGAACACTGAGCATTCAATTTCACTAATGGCAATCATGAGTTCTGATGAGTTTTAAATGTCCTCAGCCAGTCAGGCAACAATCTCAATCACTATTTAAATAATTACACCTTATCAAGTACTACAGTCTAAATAACTTACAGATTTAAAGAATTTTTTTTTATCATAATTAACAATATTAAGTTCTTAGACAGTACTAAATTATCAATTAGGCCTACCATTTTTGTAAAGTATTAAAATAGTTATATCCTGAAAGTTTTGGGAAAAAACAGTAACATAAAACAATACTTTACATATTCATGATATTTGATCTTAAGGATTACAATCCCTAATAACCAATGCATATATAATAATTCTTAATAAGTTAAAACAGAAATTAAGGATGCATCCAAGATATTTGATTAATTTCCGATGATATGCAGTTGAGTATTCAGTGATGTCTATGTCGCTCATAATATTATGTATGTATATAATTTAATATCTTTGTAATAATATCATTAATTAATCTGAAATTCATTAAATGAAAAATTATTCAAACAGAATTTTTTTTCTTTTTTAAGATCACTCAACTTTCAAGGATCAAACCAGGAAAAATGCAGCACTTGATCCTTGAAATCATAGGATTATTAAATTTTACCTGCTGCATTGCTGGTGGTGCAAACAATGACCCTCCCATATTTCTTGTACTTATAACTCATTTAAATACATTGGGACAGCTTCTTAAAACATTTATGCACCCAAAAACAAGCTATGAATGTCCTAAATCAGCATTATTTTGGCATGTCTGTCAATGACAGTAAGCCATTGCAAGGCAGACCCAGCCATACTTAGATATGAACGCTGATACCAGACAGAGAGCAGACAGACATATCAACTGCAATGAACGTAAACATCCCTTCACTCAAAACCTTACCAAACGATTGTATGCGATGACCATGCACAATTGCGCACCATAAATAACTTCCAATTGGCAAATCAAGGTGTCATTAAGGTGCATAAGAAACAGACTAGACAGCCAACCTAGAACCAAGATGTCTGTCCGCCAATCAGACAGACAGACACTGTTCAGACAGCTCTCGACAAAATGGCGATTTCTAAGCAAACAAAACCTTGTGCACACATACACAGGCTCGTTTGGGCTAACACTCGGGGCTCAACTCATTTTCTTAAACTGGACAGTCTGCTAATTGAAACAATTAAGTAATTAAAAAGACGTTTACCAAGTTTGGATCCCAGCCAAGCCGAGTCTTTATTATCACCCTTTAATTTCATTTTTCGTAATAATTCCGCCAGGTGGCTGACAGCTGGCGCCATCTGCGGGAATTTTGTTCAAACCGAATAAATTATTTTTGTGGGACGGGACAAATGTTATATTGGACAACTGATGGAGCTCTCAGAATAATTAAGCAGGAATATGTGGGCAAGGCATCTGAGGACTAGCACTAGTACCGCAGGTCCCAACTTAACCTGAGGACAAGAATTTTGTATACGCCAGAGGACTTTAAGTACAACTGTCCCCCTAGTGTCAATATTTTTTCTAATCTTTTTAACCCCTGGGAATGTCACAACGTAAGTATTACAAGTATTAAGCCATGTGTATTGTATTGAATAAGGAGAGTAAGACTTCAACTGGCTCAAAGTGTAGCTGCCCAACCTGTGTTGCTGTTGCGACCCTTCAATAAAAAAATAAACAACAAAAAACGATAATGACCCTAGATATTTTCATAAATCCTAATTAATGGCCTTTCAGTTTCAGTGAATACCTGAATTTTTCATTAACTCATAATTTTTTCACTCACTCTAGACTAAAGACTACATTGAATCCCTAATTAATATTCCAATTAACTGTTTGCAAAATGTCGCAAACTTACGAGCCTTTTTGGGGGTTCCACATTGTTTTTTCCTCATCCAACAACAGAAGATTGTGAATCATTTAAATTATATTTAAGGCTTCATTCTTTATTTGTTTTCCTTTTTTTTTTAGTTAATTAAGGAAAACACATTGAAAACAAAGTTAATCTTAAGTTTAGACCGTTCAACATTTATAATTTATATAAAGCAGCTGTAAAGGAAATTTAATTTGCATTATAAGTTATTAGAACTTGTGAGTCTGGATCAACTTGAGTCTAGTAGAGCATTTTGGACTCACACTCACGTGAGCCTGTTTTTCACATGATGCAGTGATTACGTCACAAATGACTGACGTCATTATATTGCCTGCTAGGTCAATGAACTAATATAAGCCATAGTGAAGGGGGGGGGGGGGGGGGGAGGCAGTTGCAATATACAACGTTGTACTTCTATGCTTAAACAAGTACATTGAACAACATTAATATACTAAAGCCTAACTATTATGCTAAAACAGCTAAACAAATAAATAACAATTTACACTGCATTAGTGCATGGATTGAAGGAGAAAAAAAAAGAAAACATGCAAACTATTACCACAGAATATTTGAAAAACCCTATATCTATATATGTTATATGCTGTTATATCACTGAGTGAGGTTGGCTTGCCCTTTTTATGTGAGATTTCAGCAAATCCCTAATTTCATGCAACTAATCGGCCTATTGTGATTAAAATTTGAATTTAATATACAGTGTACAAATATCATAAATTCGGTTAAAAAAAAGGACAAGTACGTGGGGGAATATCAAAGACAAGCTTGCATGTTTAATAATCGCATATTTCTTGAATTTTCTTTTTGTAATAAAATTTTTTTTTTTGTGAATGGAGCACACATCATTTACCATTGACCAACGTGTACCATGGTGTTAACTCCAAGCCTATCATCTCACCATTACATCTGCTTCAGGTTTAGTAGCATTGAGACATGGACGCAAAAAGGGGATGCATACCTGCTGTAATGAATGAGTAAAAAGATTTGAATAGTTATGCATGAAACATAATATCAAAGGATTAACAGAAAACTTCATCTTCATTTTTAATAAAAGTGGTCAGCTATTTCTCACTTTTTGACTGAAATGATATATTTCAGGTAAATCTCGTGATTATTAATAAATATAAGTGAAAGGTCAAGTCAGGTGCAATTCCTACACAATTTGCAGACATTGTTTTTATGTGGGCCATTATTTCTTGTAACATTGTGTATTGTTGCTAATTTTTTAGTTACTTTGTAGACTTTTACACCAAAAAGTGTTACAAAACCAATCATGGACATTTTAACCAATCAAATTTAATTAAAATTCAATGCCTCCCTCTCTCTCTACACATTGGTCATTTCATAGGCGGACAATTTATCAGACATTTATAATCCCTGCCAACTATTTCTTTTTTTTTTTTGCTGGTAAAATCTGGTTTCTGACATATTTTTGCGAACCCTGCCACCTGCAAATCAAAGATATAGGTATCACAATTTATTAAAAAAAAGCTATAATTTCCATTGTATAAAAATTATCTTTTTACCATTAATTCATATGAAATATTTTCTATTATACATTTAACAATGTTTGACTATTAGCTCTAATTGATAATAAATATTTACAATTCTTGCCTAACTTTGGCATGTTTGTCTTCCTTGAATAATATTGAGCAACTTAAAATCGAGGACCATAGGTCAAAAGTGTCTGGGTTAATTGTACCAAGGGTATTTATTAGATCTTAACAGTCCCCCCTCCAACATCAATGGACTCACCCATGTTAGTCTTATTTCCCAGAAATTGGCATAGTTCATTTTGGTCTCAGGGGTGAAACCTTATGAAGGTTTTCAACAAATATCTGTTGGCCCATCATGTAAATTGCCTAGCAACTTAACAAAAGCTTAATATATACTGACATTATTTCATTCCAATGAAAACTAATTAATGTGATTTGAATGGTAACTGTGGTGTTTTGGCTGTTAACAAAAATCCATCATGAATTTGTGCTTGTGATGCTACTGTTGTTATGCCAGTGTAGCAGGCATCTGACCATGATTGGCCAGTTGAGTGACACACCAAATTATATTTGTTAATTGCTCTTTATGTTTCTGATAGCTGATTGCATTTGAAACGGTACACTGTAATTAATTACAAATAATTACAAATGGGCCAATGTTGAAATGAAATTATTTCTCAAACTGTTTTAAACAGCAGATATGGAGTTAAAAAATGCTACACTCACTGAACCTGTCAAATGATGTATGTTAATGTGACGTGATTATATTTTTTTAAATACTGTAGGCTGTAAATTTCAGGTACTTATAATATTAATTAAAAAGAACTAGACAATATTCTGTACAACTTAATAGCAGGAAATTTTGAAATATATTTAGTTTTTTTTTTTAATAGTAATACTATATATATATATATATATAGTTTCATTGACAAACTGGATATCAGAAATTGATACATGTGTCATATCACATTACAAAACAAACCCACAAAACATACAACATTACAAAACCAAGTCTAGTTTCTACATCTACTTTAGTGTATACAATCTATAATCTACTAGTTTTTCCAAAGATTTACTTAATAAACGCAAGTCAGTTCTAGTATTTCTTACATGTATATACATGAATATAAGACTGTAGGTCAATACTGCAAGTGGTCACAAAACAAACTAGACTAAAAAGTCAATTGCAAATGAAAGAGGGTGTCCATTGGTTGGGTCAGTGGGTGGGGTCTTCAGAGCAACATTATGCTGACCTCTGAAATGGTGAAAGGGGTTGTCCATGGGCTGGGTCAATGGGTGGGATCTTTAGAGCAACATTGCACTGACCTCTGAGATTGCGAAAAGGGGTGTTGGATTTGAAAGGTTCCTTTGTCCAGTGGAAGGGGGCCACCAATATTGCATTAATGTTATTTCATAACTTTATTTAGAAAATTGCCTAATGCCTTTAGTACTGCCGGATTCTTACATGACAATAGGGCTTGAAATTGTTGTGATTTGTCTAGGTTATGAAAATTTGGTATAATATCAGTTGCTATATTAAGTAATTCTGGCCTTGGTATTTCATTTTTGTTACATGTCAGTAAACAGTGAGATTCATCTTCTATTTCACCACTATCACAATTTTCACATATTCTCTCATGCAAAGGGATTTTTGGGGATTCATGTCTACCAGTTTCAATTTTAAGATTGTGGGAGCTAACTCTAAATCTTGCTATATTACTGTATGTTTTTTTAGGCAGATTTAAAAGTAGGTATGGCTCAATGCAGTAGCTGGTTTTCAATGTTTTATAGGTCCCTAAGTTTAGGTTGGGTGTTCGTGTCATTTATTTCATCAAGAATTCTATTCTTTTCATTGTCATAAAGTATTAGGGCTTGCCAATTAATTATGTTTGCTTCAGCATTGTTCAGAGATGATATTCTTAACTTTAGTGTACCAGTTGCTCTGACCATTTGTGTGTAGTTTTTCTTGTATTTTTAAGCACTTATTTAATGTCACTATTAGGCATTGGAGGGGGTTTGTTTTCTTACATTTAATACATTCTTCAGGTAACCTAATTGCATTTTCTCTACTTCAGAAATAGGGGAATTTTGGGACCACAGTATACTATTATATTCTAGAATGGGATGTATATAACTGTCAAACATTTTTATGGCAAGCAATATTAAAGTTACACACAAAAAGGATTTTGAATATATTATATATACTTCTGTCTGGCAACTTGTTAAATGATCTGGATGTATTGGCTTATTGCCAAATTCAGAATGTTTTGTATAAAACTTTGTACTTCAGCTGGTGTCTTTTTCAGTGTTTTTCGTGGACTTCTTCTTGGACTTGGTTTCGGAGAATTCTGAGCTATTGGTTTTGGAGATTGCCTTGTGGTTGGATTTGGAGATTGCCTTGTGGTTGGTTTTGGAGATTGCCTAGTGGTTGGTTTTGGAGATTGCCTAGTGGTTGGTTTTGGAGATTGCCTAATGGTTGGTTTTGGAGATTGCCTAGTGGTTGGATTTGGAGATTGCCTAGTGGTTGGTTTTGGAGATTGCCTAGTGGTTGGATTTGGAGATTGCCTAGTGGTTGGTTTTGGAGATTGCCTAGTGGTTGGTTTTAAAGATTGCCTAGTGGTTGGTTTTGGAGATTGCCTAGTGGTTGGTTTTGGAGATTGCCTAGTGGTTGGTTTTGGAGATTGCCTAGTGGTTGGTTTTGGAGATTGCCTCGTGGTTGGTTTTGGAGATTGCCTAGTTGGCTTTGATGAATTTGTTGGTTTTGGCGAATCCCTAGTGATTGGTTTTGACGAATGTGTTGTGCTCGGTTTCGGGGACTTTAATGACCCATTGCTGCTGGCATTCTCTGCCTCTGTGGATCTCCTCTGTTTAATTTTCTCCACATCCCGAAAACCTAGTCCAAGAAATACAGGAGCACCTCCTAATGGGATCTTGGTTTTTCCTTTGATGAGAGGTAATTTCAGAGATCTTTTCCTCCCATACAATTCCAAAGCTCTCGCTCTTCTACTTGTATTTACCTGAACCTTTCTGGGAGAATTACTACTTTTTTCAAAAAATTTGGCAATATCCCTTACTCCCATTTTGTTACTTCCCCTCACAACCTAGGTGTAACGTCAGTATGGAAGATTTTGTTCTTGGGTGCACAATCACGAGAAGAACAATAGAGGAGGCTGAAAACGAGGCTGAATAGGCGATGCTTATGGCGCCACCTGTAGCACGGATTAAACATGACTGAGCCAAAGAGTAGAAATATATTATTTCTCTGTGACTGTGATTTGTGAAGCAGTGGAGTTATTTTATACATATTTGAAACAAACTAGATTTTGTCAACCACAACTGCTGGCGTTTCGTAGATTTTTTAAAATATTTTATTTGAGGGTAGCAATTTCAAAAGAGAGTAGACCACGGTCTGGTCACCGAAAACAAAGATTTTTTATTTATTTTCTAGGCCTAGGGAAAACTACATTGCACTTTAGGAGGCATTTGCTGGGAAAATCGTACCAATATGAAACTATTTTTTGAAATGTGGTAGATAATGAATTTTGATCAAATTATCAGAATATGTAGTTCATGACCTCAAGGGCGTTGCCATGGTAGCCACGTTTAAAATATTTGGGAAACAAACACCAAGTTCTATCTTTTAGCATTGTTTTAGTCAAAAATTGGTCAACTTGACAGTTGGATAATTTAACATTGAAAATATAGGGAATTGCTGCGTTGTTCTTGGGAGTCTTGGAGAAGATAGTTCTTGTACATTTAATTTTATAACTTAATTATCAAATTTTCATCCGATTTTCAAAAATTAAAAATTGTTGAAGATAGGTAAGAGTATTCCCCATTCAAATCCGTGGCTTCTATATATGATTAGAATAAAGAATTGTAGCCTCTAGAGGTGTCATGTTTGAATTTTCTGAATTGCCTGCTTGTCAGAACAAGAACTGTAAACTCCGCACATGAACATCTAATTATTCTGTAGTGTCATTGTTAGACCACTAATACCATAAGCCAGCCTATAGACTAATAGAGAAATTGATAAATTTAGTTTAGATGAGTAAACGAGCAAAGAATGTCCATAATTAGGTCGCTTGTCTTTTAGGTGACAGTACACAATGACAAGACAGATCTAAACAATTTATTATCTTTTTAACATCTTAATAGTAAAATATCATTTCATCAAAGAAATCATATGTCCTATATCATATAGCCATTCACACTCATACAAAACACCAGAATATATATATATCCTTTTTTTTTTTTTAGGATTTTCTTGTTTATATATGATCCGTTTCTTTTTTTCTCCTGCAGGAAGAACTTTCAGTTCATTATGGCCCACTAGCACATGCCAAGAAGTGAAGGCAAATTTTCGAGAGGTGGCAGTCGTGTCTTACAAAGACGAATTTCTGGTCATTGATGGATTCTGGTCCGTTCCTTGTTCTGATGAGGAAACTGATTCTGAAGAAAATTTTGGAGACAGCTTCTTCATATCACTACCAAGAACACAAACTCTTCAAAGTGATTGTTACACGTGCCAGATATGCCATCCCACTCACATGATAAACGTCAAGTCACCAATGGCAAAATTGTTAAAAATAGCTGTGGCAATAACATGAGTGAATACCAAGATTTTAAAGTGGACCATATCAGCTTAACTTTATGTGTTATAATGTTTTTGTTTATTAATTATATGTATGAAATGCATATGAAAATTCATAATTTATGTACAGCTGTATTGTTGTTGGCAAAATAAAACGCAATTTCAGTTTCACAAAAACATTAATGTATTTATTTATTTTGGTCATGTTGTATTTCTTATTATACTGTAAAAATGGGGTATCTTTGGCCGCTTTTGCAAACATTACTGGCTCTACCAAAGCTTCACACCCAAATATTATCTTCAGTTTATGGTGTGCTAAGGTTTCTGTACCAGAATGGCGCAACTACTGTAACAATAATCTACACCCAAACTAGGTATCTTTGTATATATAATATATATGACGTACATTAGAGTAGGCCTACTGACACATATATAAATTCAAGCACTCATGACCATAATGTAATAGCAATGGGTATTCGGAAGACTGTCCATGATGAATAGGTCAATATCCAGCAAGTGTACAACTTTTCACCTCTGCTCAAAGAAGTAAAATGTACATAGATTGCACATGTCATCCTCCACCTTATGACTTGTTAGTATGTTGTATGTTGTAGCCATAGTCCATGATTATGAGGATCTGATAAAACTGTCTAAAATTATGCAAACATCCCACAGTAAACACACGTTTATGTCATGTAAGCAACAGGCAAATTTTAATATTCTAGGGGGGCAAGAATATCCACGGGGGTAGGGGGGTTACTTTCATACCCCCCCCCCCCCCCCCGGCACCCCAACTGGCTGTGTGTCTCAGAGATTAAAATGCCATTTCAGCATTTCTTGGCAAAGTCTAATAAGGAAAATAGTTCAGCCCGCTGAAGTCTAGTGCAGGGTATTTTTGGCCATGACCAAAATGACCTCAAGGGTCTCTTTATGCAGAGGTGTTTTTATATTAAAATGGTCATATATCATGCCAAAATATCATAGGCCTGTTTTGAATGCCGCATTGTTATTGAAAAATCACCAATATGTAAGAGTAGATAGCCATTCCACCTATATATATATACATTTGTATATACATATATGTTTGCCATGCATTGAATTTCATATTTTAGGCCTATATGACCACATTATTGTAAGAGCCATAAGCAGCCAAGGTCACCAAAACTGTGGCCTGCCAATATTCCCTTGATCTGATTCCCATATTGAGCGCCATTGTTAGTTGTAAATGGCTCTGAGTGTTACAGTTGGTATAATTGATATGTCAACTTTTCTTCTTCTGTGAGAAACTGCATTATTGCTGTTCCATCCCATGATGACCCATAAGGTAACATAACCTTGTCATTAGTGACAAGGTTCAGTGAATTCAGGAATGCCAGTATGAGTCATCATGAGAACTTAAAAGTTCTACTCATCAAGTGCAATTTTACAGAAAAGTGACCAACAGGTTGTTGCATATCAATTCAACTGACTGTTTTTATATTTGTCACAAAGATGCATTGATATGCTGATTGATATACATTAAATGTCCTGCTGTGTCGTAACACTTGTAAATTTCATTATAGTATAAAAACCAAAATAAATGTCCACTTGATTTTTGGCATATTTTTCCATAAATGGCATGGAGTAGCGGAAAATGAACAGAAATTTTCTCAACAATTCGAATCCCAATTTTCTAGCTGATCAAAATAGTTCTGGGAACCAAATAACCAGAATTTTGCTATAATCTCCAACCTCTATTGTAATTTCTGCTTATTTGTGACTATAAGCAGACAACAAATGGCTGTAATGATGAAAAAGTGGCAAAAGATTGTCATTGCAAAGATAGGGAACTTGAACGTAATTTGTACAGAGAGGCGTTTGTATGGTTTAGAAAGTTGGGCTTTGGCCTATTTTGTGCTTCTCCATGACATATATATCTAGGTCTATATATGTAGTTACAGATACAATTGACAAAGTAATAACATGCTATGGTTGTTAAATCATATACATATATATTTAGAAATAAGTCCAAAAATCAAGTGAACTTTTTTTTTTGGCCTATGCTATACAAATGCCGAATCCCTTTATCAGTGTTTATTTGTACAATGTCATTGCCCTAATAGGGGTGGATCTAGGATTTTTGGAAAGGGGGTGGGGGTTCAGACATAGGACTTTTACGAGAAGCGAAGGTGCGATGTCCTGCTAGGGGGGTCCGGGGGCATTTTTGCCAGAGAACGGGGGGGGGGGGGGTGTCAGGACCCCCTTGACCCCCTCTTAATCCGCCCCTGTCCTAATAATAAAAGTCATAGGGCTAGCTGCTAGGTTTCCAGATCACATGGTTAACTCTCCGAGCCCTTCAGATGTTGTCAAATATATATATGAAAATATAAAAAATAAGCGGTACACACAACATTGTCACGAAGTTGTGTAAATAGTCACCGTTTGGTTGTGATGTTGCGCCTATGTACATGTATAGACAATGAATACAAACTATTTTATTTTAGTTCCCCCCAAAAAAGTCTCTGTTGAGTAGGTTCTGTCGAAAAAAAAAAAAAACCGAAGCTTCTGAAATTTGACATACTATAGCTTAGCTTTTTATTTGCCCAAGCAAATCACCATACACACACATGAATGACCCACAAACTCAAGCTGAAAGCAAACATTTTTTTTAGAATATTTGGCTTTGCTGAATATATTCTACACATAGAATATAGTAATTCTCATAGGTTTTATCCATGCATGCAACTATATATGTCGGCGATAATGAAACATGTAGACAGAAATATGAACACCAACTAATTACTGAATATAGAATTTAATAGTTACCACTGAATTTAATGATGCTTCAATGCATACAATTACATACAAGCAATGATTTTCAATAAAACTGACATACAACCTTTGAGGCAACTTTTAATTAACTAAAATATTACAACTTTTACCCTGGAAGATTTCCTGTCCATTTGATTCAGTATACCAGTGTTACAAAACTCCTGGTGAATATGAAATACCAAAACTGAACTAATAATCTAAAAGGCTCAAATGTCATTGAATATGTAATGTCATATAGTTTGCTGAACACAGATAAAAACATCTATGCACAGATCATTGTAGTTGGCCAGGTGTATACGTGCGTGGAGTGCAGATTAAAATCAATGTAAGTAGAATATGCTGAGGTTTACAAATTTATGTAACCAATCACTTCTTAGAAAGATTAAAGAGTGATTGGTTACATTTACCACAGATTATATTCATGCATGTCTACTTATGGAAACATTCAATTAAAACTTACTGCTGGAATATGAATTGCTGTACACAAAACATGACAGCTCTGCACTACTCACACATGTAAACAAGGCTTTACTTCAACTTTTCCTTTGGCTTACTTGACAGCAGTTTTGTTTTTATATAATAACAAAGGCCAAGCAATGATACAATGAATATCAGACATACAATAATAATAAACCCGAAAATATCAAGCATGCTGTAAGAATACCAGGGCATCTCGAGAGAATGGGACATGAGATGCTTGTCGCCATATTTGATGATGTGATCTATCCAGAACGAGGCTCTTTCAAGAGGGAGCATCGGTCTGTCATGGTATATGCGAGAGGCATGCTGGATTTTCTCTTTGTAAGAAGGGGTATTTATGATGTCATTTATGGTTTCATACAGTTCATCTTCAGTGAATTGTAAAAGGTGCATTGTTCGACCAAAACCATGGTATTCCATTCGCTTTGCATTATAAGCTTGTTCAGCAAATCCGGGGAAGGCCACCATGGGCACTCCATGGTACAATGCCTCGAACTGTCCATTAGCTCCACAGTGAGAGATGAACAGTTTGATATTCTTATGACCCAAGAGGTCAGCTTGAGGTAGCCATTTGAGCAAATGGACATTAGGTGGGACTGGAGTGTCTCCTTTGTATTCCGATGTGTGTCTCCAGAGGACCACTTGCTTCAGACGAGTGAAGACTTTCATAAACCTTTCAGAATTGATGTCTGGCAACATACTTCCAAAGGACATAATGATAACTCCATGTTCTGCAGACTGAACAATATTTTCCATCTCGGCTGACAGAGGCTGTGCAGGCTGGGTTGTCACACCCCCAATAAGGATTTCATTCGGCATGATGGCTCTTGGATAGTCAATCACATCATCAATGTCTACCAACCAGAGCGATGATTTTTTCAAAATGTCATTGATGGAAAGTGGAGGTTTTTCTCTTGCGTACATTCCTGCCCAGTCTAAACTGTTGTATGGTGGCACTGGTGACCATGCCATTTGCAACTGAGAGTAGAGATTGTCCACTCGTTGCCAGAATGTCATTTCTTCAGTATACGGTATGCCATATGTGAAAGGCATGAAGGATGGTAGACTAGGGTTTCTGTACCAGAATGGAGCAGCCGTGGTAACGAATGTTACAAATGGCTTTCCAAGACGATATGGTAAGATGTAATAGCAATGGGTGTGCCCGAGGCCGTCCATGATGAAGAGGTCAATATCCAGCGACTTCAAAGTGTTGTACAACTTCTCATCTGAGAGGAGATTCCTGCAGGCTTCTTCTGCTCCTGGTAGGGGAGTGCTCATAGCTTGCTTAACTGTCATGCCGAACATGTTCTTAATGACCTCCCCTAAATCATATGAGAAAAAATCGTCCTCCACCTTATGACTCATTAGCAGTTTAAATGGTCCTTCCTTGTGTTTTTCCAGCATTGGATATGTTGATGGGAGAATTAAGTGAATTGTGTGGCCATTTTTCTGCAATTCTTTGCCAATGTGGTTTAACTGTGACACATGGCTTGGTCCTGGAAATGGAATAATAGCTATCTTTGCTGCCTCAGTCATGGATATCACTACAATGACAAAAATTGCCACTTCATAGAAGCATCCTCCCCTTGCAGACGACTCCATGGCTGTCCACTGTACTTTACAGCTAGCGTTTTTCTTCTTTCTGATACCCAAAACCAAGGCACGCTTTTTATCTGGCGCAGGGCGGCCTGGCTGCTGAATAAACATTGGCATGTACTAGATTTCACCCACATCTGTTGTAGCATGGAGGTATTATAGACCTCCATGGTTGTAGTAGGTGTGATGTTATATACATAGCATCATTTTTTTATACTCTTGCTGAAAATGATGACATGAATGTTTACTTAATTATCTTCTAATTGATGCATAATACATGCAGTCACACAGGGGCGGACTGGGATGAAATAGTGGCCCTGGAATTTGAGTAACAGCGGCCCAGATGTTACTCTATTTTTTTTTTTTTTATTATTATTTTTTTTTTACACCATCGGCCCACCGGGAAACCTCCCGGTCTCCCGGCGGCCGAGTCCGCCCCTGCTGAGTCACAATAAGGCTAGCTAACAAAGCATAATTGTTGGTGATTAATTAAATTATGTGCAATATGTGGTCGACTGATAGCAATTCAAATGGCTAAACGTGTAATCCTTAAATTAAATGAAAATAATGCAAATTTATGTCTAAAGATGACTTGTTTATTTATAATAACAATTTTTATCTTGAATATACTGTTCATAGTGTGATGAATTTTTGACTTGTGTTAGAACTAAAATATTGATATCATTGTGTAAACAATCGGAGCAACAACAGCAGGTCAAGTACATGAATGATACTATACTAAGAAATAAGCAATATCCGAATATTTCTTGGCACCCATGGGGTAAATGTGTAACATGGTGTGGACTCCAAGCCTTATCATCTCACCATTATGTCTGCCTCTGGTAGCTGGTCATATAAGCTTCAGACCCAATAGCATACTAAAATAACTAAAACATGTTTTTCTTTTTTCAAATACAAGTCAAGAACACCCTCCTTCAGCTTCCTGGCCTAGCTGACCTACATATATATATAGGGTTCCTAACAACAACAACACCAAGTCCCCAGCAACAGCTGCGGCTACACATCCCACAGCACAACAACCCATGCCCCTCAATGGACCCCTCAATGGACCCCCAGTGGACCCCCAAGGCAACCCCCCAACAACAAGAGGATGGAGAGCCATCCAGCTCTCATGTCATCAATGGCTGTCTCCAAGATCGCCATACCTCACCATTCATTCATTCACCCAGTAGCATTGAGACATTGAGACATTTTTAGCAGTTTAGCAAACTAATGTGTCCATGTACAAACACTGAATACACAAAATCATATTCACACAGTTCCCCAAAAGCACCAGTTATGCCTTGGGTGTTTGAATATTAAAAATAAAAAGTTCATGCATCTGAAATTTAAAGGTGATATTATAGCTTTGCTTTTATTTGCCTTTATTATATTGTATAAACATGAATGACCTACAAAACTCGCACTAACAGCGTAAATATATTCTACACATGGCACACATACAAGTGTATGACTAAAATCAGAACAACCTAGTCATGCACAAGATATATTTAACATGCTAGTAATTATAGACTATTCTAATCTATAGGTTTTATCCATGCAATTATCTTGAGTCTGCTATAGTCTATTTAAATGCAAAACAAGACACAGTCTTACTTGTTACATTGTATTGAAACATTATAATTTTCAGGGAAATATAATTTCAGCATTTTTCGAGATTTAACATAGAAATGAGTTATCAAATTCACCAGTTTCATTTGCAGCATTCACACACCCTTTAATTAAAATATGTGTATCACTAACATTCACAAAATGACACCCTAAAAATTGGACCTGAGGCATATGACCAGGGCAGCCATAATTTTATTGGAATGCAACAGCAGACAGTTAATATGTCTGGCAACTAATTACGGAATATAGAACTTACAATTGAATTGTTATTACATACACTCAATGCTGTTCAATAAACCTGATATATGCAACCATACTTTTAACTAAAAATAGAAATTTTCCTGTCCATATAGTACTATCCGTGATACAAAAACTCCTGGTGAATCTAAAATATCAAAATTAAACTAACAATCTAAACGTTTGAAATGGCCAAGTTTGCTAGATTTGTACAGAAAGGACTACCATGGAAACAAGGCTTTACTTCAACTTTTCCTTTGGCTTACTTGACAGCAGTTTCTTCTTTATATAATAACAAATGCCAAGCAATGATACAATGAATATCAGACATACAATAATAATAAACCCGAAAATATCAAGCATGCTGTAAGAATACCAGGGCATCTCGAGAGCATGGGACATGAGATGCTTGTCGCCATATTTGATGATGTGATCAATCCAGAACGAGACTCTTTCAAGAGGGCGCATCGGTCTGTCACGGTATATGCGAGAGGCATGCTGGATGTTCTCTATGTATGATGGGGTATTTATGATGTCATTTATGGTTTCATACAGTTCATCTTCAGTGAATTGTAAAAGGTGCATTGTTCGACCAAAACCGTGGTATTCCATTCGCTTTGCATTATAAGCTTGTTCAGCAAATCCGGGGAAGGCCACCATGGGCACTCCATGGTACAATGCCTCGAACTGACCATTAGCTCCGCTGTGAGTGATGAACAGTTTGGTATTCTTATGACCAAGAAGGTCAGCTTGAGGTAGCCATTTGAGCAAATGGACATTAGGTGGGACTGGAGTGTCTCCTTTGTATTCCGATGTGTGTCTCCAGAGGACCACTTGCTTCAGACGAGTGAAGACTTTCATAAACCTTTCAGAATTGATGTCTGGCAACATACTTCCAAAGGACATAATGATAACTCCATGTTCTGCAGACTGAACAATATTTTCCATCTCGGCTGACAGAGGCTGTGCAGGCTGGGTTGTCACACCCCCAATAAGGATTTCATTCGGCATGATGGCTCTTGGATAGTCAATCACTTCATCATTGTCTACCAACCAGAGTGAGGTTTTTTTCAAAATGTCATTGATGGAAAGTGGAGGTTTTTCTCTTGCGTACATTCCTGCCCAGTCTAAACTGTTGTATGGTGGCAATGGTGACCAAGCCATTTGTAACTGTGAGTAGAGATTGTCCACTCGTTGCCAGAATGTCATATCTTCAGTGTATGGTGTGCCATATGGAAAAGGCATGATGGATGGTAGACTAGGGTTTCTGTACCAGAATGGAGCAACCGTGGTAACGAATGTTACAAATGGTTTTTCGAGACGATAAGGTAAGATATAGTAGCAATGAACATGTGGAAGACCATCCATGATGAAGAGGTCAATATCCAGCGACTTCACGGTGTCAAACAACTTCTGGTCTGACAACAAATTTTTGCACATTCCTTCTGCTCCAGGGAAGGACATTCTCATGGTTTGTAATACTGGCATTCCGAAGCTTTTCTTAACTATCTCCCCAAAATTATATGAGAAGAGATCATTCTCAATTTTGTGACTTGTAAGTAGTTTAAATGGTCCTCCCTTGTGTTTTTCCAGCATCGGGTATGTCGATGGGAGAATCAAATAAATCTCATGGCCATTTTTCTGCAGTTCCTTGCCAATGTTTCCTAATTGAGACACATGGCTCGGTCCAGGCATTGGCACTATGGCAATCCTCGCCGTATCAGCTACGGAGAGTATAATTGTGAGTAAGACAAGCAAGACATGTAATGAAGTCTGCAAGTATCCTACATCTGCAGGAGACCCCATTGCAGTCAACAGCTAGTGTTGTTCTGGTTACAATCTTCAAGCGCTGATCCTGGTTTTTATACATGGTCCCGTGATATTTGCTCAGATGTAAGGGAAAGTGGGCACCATGAGCCACCTTTTACTTTTTCCACCTTGGAGCATGAAGTGACCACATTACAGTGTTATTGTGTTTATATTGTAAAGTATACAGAAATATATGTAAGAGTAAATGCTATTATACGTAAAAGTAAATGCTGTTTCTAACAACTGTAGTAGGTACCTTCAGCCAGACTCAGGGCACCTTGAGCCTAATATATAGTGCAATCAGCAATTAGTTATGACCCATTAATAGCCCATTTAAGGAAATTTTGAGACATATAATCAAATTTATCTCATTGTGTATGTGGTCTTAACAGTTATATTATGAAGTACTAATACAGTAAATATAAAATCTACATAAATGTAGGGCCTGACCTCAATGCTTTTCTGTTGTTTCATATAAAAGCACATGTGATGTGATGCAGGTAAATCTTAACCTATCTGCAATGATGTCAATCAATGGTTTTCAAGTAATGAAGACACCAGAAGAATATGTAGTACATTAAAATCTTACCTTGTTTTATAACTTAGTGGCGAAAAAGGTAAATTCTAGATTGAAATATTTTTCCCGATTGAAAAATTTTCAGGAACCTAATTCTGTATACCTGGGGAGACAAAACAGCCAATTAAACTTAATGTCAAAGCAACTGGCCTGCAGGGCGAATTGATCAAGGTGCCCCTAGGGTCAAGCTGCCCCACTCTCCCCTAGTGCTAGCATACTGGTGCATGTACTAGATTTTAGCCCAGCGAGGCATTTTCTTGCACAAGCCCTTATGCAACTCAAATAGCATATTTCATCAGGGTTGATATAACTTGAAATCTTTTATTGATATAACAATAAATTTCATGGACAGATAAAGTATTTCATAAGCTATCGATAAAACATGGTAAGAACCATTGCCCACTCATCCGTGTCTATGATGCGTTCCAAAATATGTTATTTTAACCAATTATGATATGAGACTAACCATGCCAGTCAGAAATGATTCATTTAACCCAATATGGTTGACTATGTCTTAAGTTCAATACCTTTGGTTTATTTAATGTAAATCTTGGTTGGTCGTATAAATGCACCGTTCCTCTAGCCCCCCCCCCCCCCCTAGCAACGCCTAGCAACCCCTTGACCTCGGACATACCCAGTATTTTTTTACTTATCAATGTGTTGTAATAAAAGGACAATTCTTCTCTGGAATACAGTCACACTCTGAACAAACTGGACTTCGTCGAAACTTGGATCTATTCGTCCAAGGTCGAAATGACCAGGGGTAGTTATAGCCCTACTATTCATCTATATAGCCAGTTGTCAAAGTTTTCAAATTTATTCGCGTATAATTGGAATAGTCCTTGAATATGAAAACTAGATATGAGGAAATATAATTAATGAATTAAAAGCCAGTGGCATATGAAGGGAGAGGGAGATGCATTGAGCTTTTTAAAGTCCTGGACATTTTTATGAAATCAGGTATGACATTTTCTTATGAGTTTACAATATACGTCTAGATATATAATTAGACCTAGTCTATATCTATAGGCCTTTCTAGGTAGCGGAGCTGTCGCAGTACGGACTTTATAAACTTCAAGAGGTTACTCATGTATTCGTGATAATTAACAGCCTACGAGGCGGATTCAGGAGGAAAGGAAAGTTGTTGAGTGCGCAAAAACGAGTTCAGGCAAGCCAACCGTGAATTACAGCCTAGTGGCGACATCTCGTGTAAAAAAAATCTCTAAAATGTTCATGAATTTCAGCTATCCCTGAAGAGGCTGGGCTACTTGGCTACCCCCCTAATTTCTAAGTTCTACCCCTAATTTCCTTTTGGTTCGTTATTGCATTAAAGCCTATCTACTTGAGAAAAATCGCCCGAAAGTTGGTTGTCAGATGACAGCCAACCGACCTACCGACCTACCAAAACTAATTCTAAAGGTCCCAGAAACAATAATCAAGCGTTAGGACAAAGTTTAATATTAAATAATTGCCTAATTTTTGCATAAGTCAAGCCCATTTACCTGAAATCTTATTTACCTGGCTGAAAGTTGGTTTTTCTGCCAACAACCAACTTTCGGCCAAGTAAATAGAATTTATCTATAAAAATGGAATGCTATCTGGGATGTAATAGTGGTATGTGTGGAAGTACTAAGCATAGCTGTCCTTTAGAAGCCAATGTTCCACTCGAGTAACTCAACCCAGGTGGATAGGTCATGTTGGGTATACTCAGTGGAAGTTAGAAAGGCCCAAGCTTATAGAAAAACTTAATAACTGTGTGGCTCAGAGACTTGAACTTCATGAGTGATGAGGTTGGGCTGGTGAATGGGAAGAGGTGGTTCTCCAGCCCAACCTCATCATGAGTGAACTTCTAGTCTATCCCGCAATAACCCCTCTATTTAACTTTTTTTGTGAGAATTATTTTACAGCAGTGAACAGAGATTTTTCATTTGTCTATCTGTTTTGCCTCACTCTGAACAGTTGCCATGGTGATGACGTCACCAGACTTTCTGAAACTTGTTAAAATTGTACTCAGATTGAAGGAATCAAAAAATAACAAAAGGGTTTCCTGTGACAGGTGAAGCTTATTTTGTCTAATGGATTTTGTGAAGAATTATCCAGTTTAACTGATGCCAGGCTGTTTTCTTTATAAGGAATAATTTATTTTATGAGGTTCACAACATTGAACCTCATAGTGTTAACCTCATGGTTTTTCTATGAGGTTCACAATCTGTTGCAGGATATAGCACAAAACTCAATATAGCATCAATTACCTTTTTAATACACAAGATGGTTTCATTGTTCACCACTAGGTGTCCAACAAGTAGTCAAATAACCAGCGGGGCCTAGAGTGCACCCCCCCCCCCCCCAGTGGTTGACTAGTATTTTCGTAACGTGTTATCTAAATTATTTTTAATTTACACCACACTTTTAAATGGAATGGTCCTTAAAACAAAAGAAACAGAAACTGAATTAGTAGATGTTAGTTTGTCAACTAGCCTAATACTGAAGACATAGAACTCAATAGTACCAATATAAATATGTACAGTATGTATATTAATTATAAAAGTCTGCAATAAAAACAATAGATATCTGACAGAATGACAAAATACAGACCATTCATATATATATGAATAATGAGAGACATAGAAAAAATAAAATTCGGTTAAAAGTTCATAAGACAGTACTGCATTAAATAAAAAGTTACCAAAAGATATTTAAAATATTTAAAAGTATAAAACCCCGAAAATTTACATTATAAATCACAGCATATCAGGACTTGATAATTTGATCACAAAAATGTACTCTGAAGACATATATAGTCACTCAATACAAAACAGTTTATCACAGTCATTCATCAATAGAAATACAGGGTTTATCAAAAGACACTGTTCCACACAGTCTCTCTCTCTCGCCTGTGCATAAACTGGGCAGCCAATAGTGACCTGCTCTTCTGATTTAACTTCACCAGTGTGTGCCAATGCAGGGCAAGTGGAACACCCCAGCCATTGGGTTGATCATGTGGGGTCACTGATAGGCAGGACAAATTCGCTCATTCTCTTGGAAACTCTCATATCTGCCAGTCTGTCTCTATACGAATTGGACCAATCCCACATCTAAAATGAGCGAGAACACTACTCAGGTTCATCTGAAGATACTTTTCAGGTTGTAATGTGGACTTGAAAAGGCGATTAGTCCTCAGTTTGTTATGCCCCTTTCCATTCTTTCTCTTTGGAGATCTTCCAGCCATTCTGCTTCAAAATGTCTATACATGGCATTTTCCAGGGTCCTATGGTTATTGGAATTAATATTTTCTATGTTTCTTGAGAAGTAATAGTCATCATGGACATCTTGCCGTAATCTTGGAAAGGGTCTCTCAATGATCATCTGTCTTTCATCATTTACAGAATGTGCAAGTAAATTCTGGTGCATAGAAATTTTTTTTACATCCTAACAATGATTTGTATGGAGCCTCTAAGCGGATATGTCAGAAAGTGCGATCATCATTATTGCTTGCGAAGTTGTTATTTTTCGTTTGCGCTCACTTTGAAAATTATGCTGATTATGGCATTTACTCATGATGTTGATGAATATCAGAATACAACATTTACTTGTGATGATAATCCAAGAAAATGTATCTGTTCAGGGGCTCCACGAAACATGTGCAGTGAAACATTCACGACATCAACAGATATGATCTTAGTAGGAAGATTGTAAGTTTTATTGTGAAGTATTTAACCTGCTTTTCGGGTTACTGATATCTTTCATTTGCATGGAATTTTAAGCATTCTGTCATTTTTTGAGATCTGAAAATCGATAACATAACAATAACATTAAAATCCAATTTTTCCCAGTCCCTCAACTTAACTGGTGGTTATAGTCGCTGGTCACAGCTACATATGGACTGCCAGGTAACAGCAGAATGAAAAATCTGATTTCCACAAAATGTGTGAATCATATAGTGCTGCGGCATAGCAAACCAATTGTGCATTTTTTGAAGAAAACATGAAACTTGGCACAACCAGACCCGGACAAAAAGAAAATTTTGAGATATTGGGGCATTTGATATCTTTATCTGGTGCTGATTGGCAGCCTTTTTAAAGTTTAAACACCTTTAATGAAGAAAAACACACCTGCTAAATCACATATTGATATATATCATCTGTATTGCATGAGAAAAAGGCATGAAACTAAGCCCCTATGGAAGGGGAAAAGTTTGATATATTGCAGCATTTGATGTCTTGAATTGCTGATGACTGGCAGCCGTTGGAAAATGAAAATCACTCTTTGCGATATTGACACAAATGTATTGTAGAATCATGCCCAGCTACAGGTGCAAATTAAGTGATAAAAGCATCAAAATTTGCATAAAGAAAGACATGTAAAGGATATATTTATCTGGAGGGGATTGACATCCATCTGAAGTTATCTTTAAGGTTTGAAAATGGGGGTTTATTAATGCTGTATAGTGGGCCCAAATATATGCCCATATTTGGCGTCCATTAAAAATTAAATTTTTATCAAATATTTCACAAGTTTGAAGTTCTAGCACAATTAAAATAACATTTTGTGCAGAATAGCGGGGGTTTGGGGGTGGTAGCCCCCTCGAGAAGCAAAAATAAACTCTGCCTTTACCGTGAACATGAAAACCGCCGTCATAACTATATTAGTTTGTGACGTCATAATTGATTTCAAGCACTTTTACGTCATAGGCCATGCAAAGAATAAATAAGTAAATATGGTGATAAATCTGGGTCCGCTATACTGCACTTTTTCCGAAAACGGTTTGTCACCCGCAGTAATTTCAGAATGTTCACTGTAGTTAGCACTTTTGGCTCGGAATAGAAAGACAGGATTGTCACTGAATAACCTTGTTCTTACCATTTTGATAAAAGACTGGCATACTCACATTAAGTCATGTGGGTTCCTAATCAAGCCAATGCATCACAGCATTTTGTAAAAAATTTCCAAATTAAAACATTTGTTCTTCGTGCAATATCAACCTATTTGGTCTGTACATCTTTAGGTTTATCCAAAATTCCATGATAAAGTGTTTCCTAGATGCTTAATATTGTCAACCCATTGTCGAGTACTTTCATTTAAGGTAATGCATGGGGGGAGTCTTTTTTCTGGGAAAATAGTATACACTTGGAGTTTGTTTGGTTGGAAGATATGCCATATTCTTGGGCATGTTGTTCAGCGTTCACAAGTTGAATCTGCTCCAGCAGCCCTCTGGAAGTTGGGGAAATTAAGGTGAGGTCATCTGCGTTTTCAATTGCTCCAATACTTCCCAATGATTGCTTGGTGTTACCTTGTAGCAAAGGGATTGCCTTTTGGGCCTGAATCACAAGGTATTCTGTCATTTTGAATAATGGTAAGTGCAATTGTCCTTTAAGTTTTTAATAAGTTATCCAAATAAAAACAGAAGAATACTGGGGAGGCTATCCCACCTTGACGTATCCCATTTGATCCTTGGAATGTGCGAGAATGTGAGCCCTTCCATGAAGTTCAAATCACCAATCTCTTAATTTCAACTCTTGGCAAGGCACCAGATGATGCATCCTGGAAGTATTTAAAAAGCAGGTGCCCCAGCATGGGACTTCAGTGACGTCAAGGTCAATGACTTCCAAGGTCAATGACTTCCGTACAATGTGGAACAGATGTGCCAGGCACATCTTTACCTTACAGGACTCACAAAAGGTATTTATTTACTTCACCTGGTGAAAACAAACAGTTCCTGTATGCAAGTCTTTAATAGATTTATGAAACTGCTGAAAATTATGAATGAAAGTGACAATGCAGTGGTGAGACTGGCCTTTATTGGATCAACACACTCAAACACAGTGATTGGCCATAATTTACATGTTATTGCCACTGAAACATCAACAGAGAAACTCAAGTTGTCCAGTGTACATGCAAATTAAGGTTGTGGGTTTGGAACCCAGTCTTGTAATAGTGGCATGTTTGGAAGTACTAGACTTCTAAGCTGAGCCGTCTTTTAAAAGCCAATTGATGTTGCACTCCAGTAACTCAACCCAGGTGGATATAGGCAATGATGGCAATTGTAGAGTGTTTGACCAGAGAAGTGCCATAATGACTTCATGTTGGGTGCATAGCCTCAGGGCTCCAAAATTAAAATGATGAATGTTCTACCTATGGCTCAAATTGTAATAAAAGTGAAATTTTGGTGGTATATGAAGTAGATAAATTCAAATACGTCTGATGAAATGGATTTATTGAAACAGTGTAGAAGCGTGTACATTCAGTGTTATATTCTTGTTCATAATTTTGTGTTTAAGTAATAATAAGAACATTTGTTTTAAATTCTATTGTTATCCCATATAAACATGTATCCCAAGTATTGTAGTGCTGGTCTGATGTTCACTAGTCAGCAGGTATTAGAAATCTTGTTTATAAATTCAGTGAAAGGATCAACAGGTCTGAAAATAGTGTTAATATGAATATTATTAGTAGTGACTTTTGGCATTCTTACATTAGAAGACATGGGAATCATTGTTATATTGGTATTGGATGAGCAGTTGACTAACTTTGTACTGTTGTTTTGTGAATTTGTTTTTACCTGAGTCATATTAGAAGGATTTGGACCCCCATATATTGTAACTAATGCATGTGTGTGTGTCTGCAATAAAGATTAAATAACAAGAATATACTCAATGGAAGTGACTGTGAGAAAGGCCCCAGCTTAGTAAATCATGTGGAGCACGTTGTGACGTCCGTTGATTTCATTGTTCACCACTAGGGGGAGATACATGTGTCCAACAAGTGTTTGGATCCAAAGGTTAACTCAGGCGTGTTGAGCAATATGTGACCCAAAAAACAAGCTGGGATGGGCGCAACTGCTTTAAAATCATAGAGACCATGGTTGGGACTTAACAATGCTCTTGAAGGTAGGTACAGTTTAGTTTTCTTGTTATATGTTGAGATAATATATACAAAAAATATGTATAAATCATATATGGCAGCCATGCATATCAATGGAAGAAGAAAAAAATATATATATGTATATATATATGTGTGTGTATGTATACTAGCTGTATATTAGAAAACAGTATATGGTAGCATGTTATGGTTGTTTAGACTTACAAGCAGTTAATGAACTATATCTAATTAACAATATGTTAATTGTCATAGCTTATTTCTTTAATATTAGTGTATTATGGATTAATCTAATTATCAATAAGCAGAGGTGTTGAAATATCATTTAAACACAGCATTGTTTTACATTTGTGGAAGTCCTTTTCATATTAGTTTTTTGGTCAATAATATAACCTAGATTTCTATTTATAGCCTAATCTGGGAAACCTGTAAGTACATGACGTCATCACCAAGAATCCTGTTAGTGTACGATGATCGATTGTTTCGGAGGTATTCTTTATTGCACTTGGATGTGGGCTAGCTGCACCAAGTTGGACAAAACTTCTAATATGACTGTCAGTGTTTTTGACAAAAAAAGGACCAGTCGGGTAATAAGGATCAAGAATATTTTGATAACAATGTTTTCTACAGCATCTAGTCACAACTTTAAATTGTCCATTATCTCTAGTGACACTAAAAAAGTCTACAGGGAATCGAAATTGCAAAATGTAGTGCATTTATGGTTACTGAAATGAACATAAGAACATGAGAAGTATGACTTTTGACGTAGCTCCCCCCCCCCCCCAGACTTTTTTCCTTTGTGCATAACACACTTTGGAGTTCTGAATTAGCAAACTTAGCTGCCTGCCAAAAATATATTATCCCCCACTGGAAATAAGATATACTTGGTCCATATGAAACATGCCATGCTTTTTTTTAGGGGATGGGGGGGGGGGGGGTTGTGTGAAATGTTGAACTAATACACTAATGGACTTTAAAAACGCATTATCTCGGGTTTGTACAACATGTTTTACCTATGCGTTTTTAAGTCCATTAGTGTATATAGGTAATGGTAGTATTACCATCTGCTAGAAAGCAGGGGGGGGGGGGGGCACTAATGTGGGTCCACCTTGACTGCTGTTATTAGTCATCATTAATTGCTTGCCAACCAACTATATAAGGCAAGCACAACAATTCAATTAATTCTTTCATCCGTTCTAGTAGGTAGTACAAGGTGACCCATGGTTGACTTGGTATGGTTTTAATATCCCTGAAAAAGTCCCCTTCTTTACTGAGTTACTGGCTCGTGACGGGCATATAATTCAGTCCTATATATTTCTGAAATAGTTTTTAATGTATTTTTTTAGCATAGTTTTTTTTTTAATTGTTGCCAAATTGGGTAAGACATTTAATTATTAGAAAATATGACCTGACCTATTTCTCAAGATCAACAGGTCACCTTATATCAAAAACTACTCAAGGATGTCACCACCAGGGGGTCTTTCGATAAATATTCTGCGAAAGTCTTCTCTAAGGTCCGCGACCCTTTATAACCATTCAGATGCTATTTTTTTCTTTCAAATCATACTAGATTAGGGGGCGTTACCTTCTTATTATTATAGTTTACTTCAATTTAATGATTTAAATGGCTGGCTGACGTTTAGGGTTTGACCCATGAGTTGACTACCTCTGTAGATTAAATATAGAATAAATAGATAAAATAACATAAATGCAAAACACATTGAACTGGAAGTCATAATGGGTTGACATTTGCATTAAGGGTTGCAGAGATATGGAGCTTTTAAAATTAATAATTAAGAGGACGTCTGTGTAACTGAATAGTGAAAAATAAAGGGTTACAATTTTAAAAGTCATTTAACAGATTTATTGCAATTATTCTGCCATTTTAATAATATTATGGTTGAAAGGATTGACTTTGTGAATTTATGATGTCATGTAAATATTTTTTAATTGATACTGTATAATTGATAACATAATTTTTCTTCTTAATTTTTTGAAATTGTACTTTAAGTTTAGACATAAGGGATTGTCCTCAGTTCTGCCCAAATCTATCTAACCTAGTTTAATTTAGCAACCTACTTCCTTGTTAGATTACTACTATACACAGAGCTGCTCGACTGTTATGAAGCATCAGTATGTGGATCAGGAGACATTTCATATTCAATTTCTGTGATTTAATGCAAAAAGGCACGAATGTGGGATTAAATCAAAATAAAAGGTGGGTGAGGATAGAATTATTAGAGTTATAATCAGTATATGCGCAGAAAATTCCGTATTCCAGCCTCCATATGTGCCATATGTGCCTTGGTGCATTTGCTGCGTGTACTGAACAAAAGACATGTCAAATATAATATAATATAATATAATATAATATAATATAATATAATATAATATAATATAATATAATATAATATAGAATATAGAATAGAATAGAATAGAATAGATATAATATAATATAATATAATAGATATAATATAATAGAATAGAATAGAATAGAATACCGGAGAGTATTATTTCTTTTACGGGTGATTCCAGGGAATAACCCTTCAAAAGTGTGGCCAAAAGGTACATTTATACATTGACCTGCACCCCAGCGAAGCATGAGGCATGGTAGTGTTTTATTTCTCATAGACACTTGATTGTTTTAGAAGAAACCGTGTTGCAAGTGTCACTCTATTTCAAGATTGGGCCCCAATCCAGAATCCTGGAGCCGCCACTAATGTGTCACTGTCATAAGTTCAGTCTCAACTTCTCATGCAATGCATAGCATATACGACCAGCTGTCAGACACAGATATAATGATGAAATGACAAGGCCTGGGGTCCACACCATAACGTATTGACTTCTTCGGTGGGGTTTTAAAATTTCACATTTTTCACATTTAAAAATTTAAAGGTGAGGTGGGTGGCAAAGTGTCCTAGTTGAGACTGAATTTGTTAGAGAATAAATCAGTTATTTAGATAATCGCCAAAGTACGTAATTTAGCCATCAATCTTCATAGCTTCAGAGATGACCCAATGTATAGAAACTGTAGATATCTAGGTCAAGCTTCAGAGATGACCCAATGTATAGAAACTGTAGATATCTAGGTCATGCTTCAGAGATGACCCAATGTATAGAAACTGTAGATATCTAGGTCATGCTTCAGAGATGACCCAATGTATAGAAACTGTAGATATCTAGGTAATATTCAGAACCATCTAATATTGACAAATTTTTTTCTATGTGCCTCACTGTTATATAATTCGGTTAAAGATTTCATATTTGTGATGTCAATCAGTTAGATATTGGGGGATTAGGTAACGTCAACTACATCAGTTTGGCTAAAAAGTAACTCTTTAAAATACCACAGGACTAATTACAAAGGATGAAATGAATAAAAAGTGGGGGGTTTTCCCCCTATAATGACACAATTAATATGTGATAACCTCCTAGTAAAATAAATGTTATCAAGCAGGCAATAGGCGATCGTTAGTATTATGCATTAATTCTGAATATAATGCATAGAATTGTCCAACAAACTGGATAACAACTTCATCAAAATTTATGAAAATCCTGAAAATACATCATTTGACGTATACGTAAGCACATAATATATATGCAGCTTTATTACAAAGAAAGTTGTTAAATATCAATAAAATTGGCTCTGCCATAAACTTTGTTTTACAAACTTTACAACTTCCTCCTTGCCCCTGCCAGACAAGTATCACAGAACTTACGTAACTTTTTGCCTACTAAGGATGCCTATTTTAGTAATGAGAATATTTCCAGGAAGTGAGGTCTCATGAAATGCTTCTATATTACAGGCGTCCTTGACCTGGTGTTGATTAAAGACCGTGACTTTAATCGACTAGATTCTTCTTATATATTTTAAGTAAAAACAGAATAAGAAACATTCACAAAGAAGAGCAGATAGGTAAGAATTGTGTACTGGCAGATAATCAGACAAATGTATACACATAGGCATTTTGCTACATGCAATGCAAAAGAGGGTAAATTGATATGAAGTGCATAACAGCAGATAACAATGATCGCATTATTAATAAACTGGAAATCAAATTAGGTGTAAGTCATCAAGAGCAAAGGGCATTATCTAAACATGTGGTAAAATTAAGTGTATAACAAGAAAAGATCTCTTTAAAAAAGAGACCTGTTTCAGAATTGGTTAATGTAGTCTAGACATGCAAAAAAAAACCTATTGATCTACTTAGTGCAGACTAAAGCCCAGTGGGCAAAAGTGGTCTCATTGACGTCATTTTGACGTCTCTGCAAGACGTCTCATGACCAGCCCATACTGGTCTCATATGCAAACTTCAATGACGTCTTATATGAGACGTCTAAAAGACGTCATCTGATGACGTCTTTTAGACGTATTTAGTTGATCAATATCTGACGTCTAAAATACGTCATCTGACGACGTCTTTAAGACAAACTTTGCTTACAATTTTTGGACATATTTAATGTACAGAGAACACACACAAGTTTAAAATTAATAACAACACTTTATTATACTGTGTGAAATAGGATACTTCACATTTATTTGATGCATGCATGCACATATTATGTAAATCTATAAATGGGACTGCTGCAATTAATTTAGCTGAAGAATTATGATAGACATAAAAACACATTTCTTTAAAACTTACTTGTGTCCATAGTTCCATAGTTCTCTGAAATGAATATAAATTTATATTCAGAAATTAGACTATATAAACACCAAATGATATATGAATCAGCATGGGTAACATAATTTCACAGTGGTTAGAATAAACTTCACTTACCATGCAATGATGTGATGAATTTTAATGGTATATATCCCTCCATAGATTAAGTTTAAAATCCAACTTCACTAGTATCCCTCCAAAGTTACGGAATGAATTTTAAATTCTTAACTGACAAGATGTGTCCTGTCCTGCAGCTGCTCAAGATTTCTAGGGTTTTGATTGGTCAGCCAGTTCAGATAATGATAACTACAGGGCTATAATATAGGGTGCACTGGGGTCAGGGTGATATTATAAGCCCATTTACCCCAATTGATAAACTTCATCTTGGTTAGAGAAGTTAATTCTATGTTATAAATTTGCTATACATTGATATATTCTGACAAGGAAATCACATTGTATTTTTCTATCATAAATTAACTATATAAAGTAAAACTAAATGTGAATTTAGTCATTATATATTAATTGCTAAAAATGGTAACTTGCAAATTTTATGAACCTTCATGGTTAGAGAATTGGTATGTTAATGACCACAAGATTACGTTGATAAGACGTAAAAAAATTACGTAATCTAGACATAATTTATTGACGTAATAAAGACGTATAAATTAGGTAAAATAATTACGTCTGCTTGAGCACCAGAATAAGACATCGATAAGACGTTTTATTTCCTGGTCATTTTGACGTCTTGAAAAGTAAGATTCTGAAAAAAAAGAGCAAAACTAGAACATGCAGATGAAAGGATACATTATCCATTGTTAGGTGTAGGGTTAGGCCTTATTGAATTTTTTAAAACAAAAAATTATAAAATGGAAGTAGATGTGAGTTGCTCAATCATGGTTACTTACAATAGACAGACACAATAGTAACTGCATAAATAAATTCTAGAGTAAAGAAAATAGTTATACATGTCAGGTGCAACTAATTGTTTTCACAATTGAAAATGTAGATCACATAAATTGGCGATTTGACTTGCGTTTACCTTTTCCAATGTAACTCCTGAACGGATAGGAATAAAGTGGAAAATCTGAAATCAAAATGTTGCTGACAAAATACTGCTTTGGTTGATAGGTTGACCATTCCAATAGGCCATTTGGGAGCTGAGAAAAAGGCGATTGTTTAAGTTGTGTTTTTACCGCAAATTGAAGTAACTGTGGATCCATTAGGGACATATAACAATATGTAAAGATGCCTGAGGACACCATCCTATAATCCAAAATGAAAGCTGTTGCTGCAAATATGAAGTTCATTTACTATTTAGTGCACCATCCAGTGGCAAGTAACCTATAGCCAATCTCATAGACTTGGAAACTAAACTCTAGAGGACATCATGGGTCTTCTGCTGCAGTCTAGCGGGCTTCCAAGTCTATCAGAGCTGTTAGTAAATCTACTCTCGCTTCTTTGGGGAGACTATGCCTGGCTCAAGACGCCCAGAAACATTCTATTTTGCTAGCTTTCATGTTCATCTTTTTTTCTCTCCAGCTAAATTAACTCGAAGATGCATCAACCAGGACCTGATGGGCCTCTGCTCAGAGGTACCAATGTTCAACGCATTCGACACAGGACAATGCAAAACCTGAAGGTCTTGCTAGATCCTGAATCAACTGATGGCAGGGACTGGAGGGCTTTAGCAGACTTTCTAGGATTCCAAAACAACTTCATCAAAGTAATTAAAAGCTATTGCTGAAATTTCAATTTCTTTAACTTTTTAGCTTGCCCAGAAAGGAAACATTCGAAGCCAAAACATTTTTCATAATAGTCTCTTTAATTGGAAGCTTGAGGTCTTACGTAAGTGCGATAATAAGAGAAGGAAAGGTTAAAATGTGAAATATGTTAATAAAATCTTAAGTTCATTTTAAAATGTACATAATCTCTATGTCCCACCGCTGTAAATTTCTGAGTGAAGCGACCCATTGAGCATCTGGCACAATGAAAGAGTTTTTTGGCAGCCCCCTACAAAATTTCATGACACAGATTTAGTCTTTTAGTTTTCAAAAATTGACTTAAGATGTCACAATTTACAAAATGAGCTGCAGCACAACATAATGACTAATGAGTATATAAATGCCAAGCTATATATATATATATGTATAATTTATTCATTCACGTGTAAGTTCATGGAATATACAATACAAATAAGCAAGAAAAGTTAAAGGATGTTATACTTTGTGAAAGTCTAGTGGAGCTATATTCTATTCTTGCTACATGTACTAGAGTGCTGTGTCTACTTTTTTTCCAACAGTGTATTTATATAAGTTATATATGATTGTCAATTAAAACAAATTTAGAATGATAAGCTTTTACACTAGATCAATTGGTTTCATAGCTTAATAATTTGTTTTTGTGTATATTTCAGTATTTAGATTCTCATGATAAGCGCACTGAAACGATCATCTGGGAAGTTTATCCGAACCAATATCCAGATGCGTGCGTGGAAGAGATAATCCTAGCCTTGGCCGAAATTGGAAGAGATGATGCAGGAGCCTTGCTGCAGAAAGACTTTCCTGGTGAGTTGCGGTTCATGACGCGGCTAGTAAAACTGGACATCGCATGCATTAAATGGATCTCATATATTTGGGACTATGCATGCATTAAATGGATCTCATATATCTGGGACTATGCATGCATTAAATGGATCTCATATATCTGGGACTATGCATGCATTAAATGGATCTCATATATCTGGGACTATGCATGCATTAAATGGATCTCATATATCTGGGACTATGCATGCATTAAATGGATCTCATATATCTGGGACTATGCATGCATTAAATGGATCTCATATATCTGGGACTATGCATGCATTAAATGGATCTCATATATTTGGGATAACTGTAAATTAAAACTTTTTAATTGTCATACATATTGACAATTTATCAACTGCTTAACAATGTTGAAAGGTTATAGAAAAATAAAACCATTAAGATTCAATGAGAAGAAGTATAGTTTAGTATTATTTTGTAGTTCAGAAAACTGGAGCTTTAATATAAATGCCTTTCTCTTCCTAGGTATTAATTTGGAACAACTTCGCCTCAATGGGCCACCAAGACAGAATTCAGATCCTGGGGCCAACTGCAATGGTCATATGGACACAGCTCAGCAACACCGAGAACCGTGTTTCAGTGACTGTGATACTTCTAATGGAGAGTATGACACTGAGATGGACTATTCTGCTGAATTGGACGCAATTTCCGTCCCAAGGAATTATCAAAGACCACAAGTTGAATGCGTGTTAACGGTAGAAATACTGAATGAATTACGTCAAAACCATGCCAGAACTGTAGCTACTCATCCAATGCCACAAACTTTATATGGTGGGGGTATTTCAACACAAAAAAGTGTTCTACAATCTCCTAATCAAATTTCACACAATGGCAGTAATGCTATGCCATGTAACTATGCGCCTCATAACAGTTATGGTGAACAGGTAACACCGTATCAGTCTGTTAATGGCAATCATTTTCAGTTTTGTGATCAACATCCATCTTCGACATCTGGACCATTATCACACAACAGTGCTCCACTTCATTATCGCTCACATTCAGGTAATATCTACCAAATGGGCAATGGAAGGCACAGCCATAACCATATGTCAACGCATGAACATAGACGCATTAATCCCTCAAACGGCGAGGCCTACATGTTACTGCACAATTTCGATGGTCAATGTGCTATGGATTGTGAAAATGGAACACCTGCTCCTCTTGATCTGTCTATGGAAGGTCACCACTTGAGTCAACGTCCTCAAACGGTTCCTCAAGGTCAAAGTAATCATACGGGCCATTCTCAAGGTCGAACTCAGTCCGTGATTCTATCTCAAGGTCAGAGTAATCGAATGATTCTTTCACAAGGTGACAGGCATCAGATGAACTCTTTTCAAGGTCATCAACTGGTTCCCTCACAAGGGGAAGTACTAAGGCAATTCAACCAACAGCCCCATCAAGCACAGTTCAATCTGACATCAACGGGATGCAGCGATATTCGTGTTGGAGGAATGCCTTTACAGAATGGAAACCGTGGAGCTGCAGGCAATCCAATAAATGTGAGCCGGCAGTACGAACAAGGAGAATTTCAGCAAAGTACACCACATAATACATCTGTGTCAGTGTAAGTGCTTTATTATTACTTTTTCCATGCTGGAAATATAGTTAATACTATGCAAAATGGATTATTTGCCATTAACTTTATCAGTAGTTGTAGTATTAAATATAATCCCGGCACACAACATAGCTCAGTTGGTTGAGGCGTCAAAAGGTTGCCACGCTAAATTGTGCTGTCGGTCACCTAGCTTTGGCCTCATGAGTCAGGTTGACAGTTTTAATCCCACTCGTGGGGTGAGGTAGTTTCATGAGCAGCTTTACCCTGCACCTCTAAGAGATCTGCCACAAAGGATATGCCTCGTAGCCACGTGCTAAAGGCGCCTTCACACTTAGCCGGATTAGACACCGGAGTGTCCCGGAGTATAGCTTCGGCAAACTTCGGTAATAGCGTGTAGACCTCGTGTTTATTTCCGGCATTGTCCGTCATTGTCCGGGGCGATCCAGGAGCACCTTGGGACTCCAGGGAAAAAAATTAAACATGTTTAATTTTTCATGCCGGAGGTCCCGGAGTATTTAATCCGTGTTGATCCGTGTAGATGCCCAGTAGACTCCGGGAATCTCCGTGTTGACTCCGGCATATCTCCGGCTACTTCTGGCGTCAACCGGGCATGAATATTTTGCCACCATTAACGCCGGAGAGTACAAGGAGCAACACGGTTTCACACGAATGAACACGGTGTAAAGACCGGTTATATCCTTGCAGGCACCGTGTGAAATCCGGTTCACTTCGAACTCTCACTGGACAGTTATGTTAACTCCGTGTTGCTCCTTGTTGCCACCGTATTGCCCTTGTGTACACACCGCCAAACATTTATTATTTGTTGATATTTTCAGCTCTTTGATCCCGTCGTCTAATCCGGCTAAGTGTGAAGGGGCCTTAAGAGACGGGATACCCGTATGCAACTACCTTGTCCACTAGTGCTTGGCTGTTGTACAACGCTCTTATAAAATTTTGTTGATAATATCTTATTATATATAAGTTGTGTTAGCCAAAGTGGTGCTGTCCAGAGATAACCTCCATTGTGCTTTTTACAGAGATAGAAGAGTACCTACCAAGTCACTCTCCTGGCCAGGAAGCCAACATAATTCATATGAAAATATATGCACTGATAGCCAACCGAAATCTGGGCGATCGGCCAACTCCATATTACAAAGATGGCCCCACGATGAAGGTACAGTGGCAATTGTTTAACTTGATCATTAATTCAAAATCATAAGTGGTCCATATACTGTCAGATCTTGTATTGACATATCTACAGACTCTAACTTCGAACTCTTGGTCCAAGACTTACATCACCACTGGTCAAGGGGTAATAACCCCTGTTGTGGGGTACTAACCAGTTGAACCCCAAAGCCATTTGTTTTCCATGTACCTTAGATAACCCTCTAATGGGGACCCTATAAAATATATTTTAGCCTGTCTATGAATGGTTTAAAAGTTACAATTAATAAAATATGGATTATTATTTATGGACTATTTATGAATTAATTTAAATTGCTAATGTTTTATTCATGACGGATAATTCTACAAATGATTAACATGATGATGATGTTATTGGTGTAACTAAACAGGACAGAACAATTCATGCAAAAAAAAATTCAACATTGGCAAAAGGAATCAGATAAAAGGAAGACTGCATGAACAAAACTATGTTTATTGTGCAAAGTAGTAGGAAGAAACTTCAAGATAGCAATTTTTTGAAATAGCCTGCTACTAAAGCAGGTACATTGGCAAATGGAATTAGATAAAAGGACGACTGCATGAACAAAACTATGTTTATTGTGCAAAGTAGTAGGAAGAAACTTCAAGATAGCAATTTTTTGAAATAGCCTGCTACTAAAGCAGGTACATTGGCAAATGGAATTAGATAAAAGGACGACTGCATGAACAAAACTATGTTTATTGTGCAAAGTAGTAGGAAGAAACTTTAAGATAGCAATTTTTAAAAATTTACTCATAGTGCCTGTATTATACTTTTTTCAGCACGTCGACCCACTGTCTTCATGACATACACATTCGATAGTAAATCGACAATGAAGAGAGTTGTGGACCTTGGGGAATGTCTGAAGAAGAATGAATTCAAAGTTTCTGTTGACATGTTTGAGGCTGACTTGGTAACTAATGTAGAATTGGATGCGAATTGGCACAACATCAGATATGACAAGGTAAATGATGAATAAAAATTATAAATGTGTGTAGCGACGGTTCATTCATGATTCGTGCTTGCTCTCTGGAGCTTGGATGGTAGTTTACCAAGTCGTGTTAATAATGAATAGTACTTGCAATGAATTTTAAACATAAATGTTATATAATGTAATTGCTGCACCTATATCCATCCCCAACAATAGTGCATGGACTTCAAAACCAATCACATCGATTTGGAAGCTGAACTCCAGAAGACGTCATGTGAATGTAGCACTCTGATTGGCTGAGGGATTGCTTTAAACAATGAGAGTCCTGGATTCACAAGACATCCTCTGGAGTTTACCTTCTAAGTCCAAGAGATTTGTTGCGAACTCTATGAATTAGGCTGTGTGCTTTATTATTCCAGGCAAATTTCATTCTTGTACTCATTACCAAGAAGTACAGAGAGATGATAGAAAGGGACGACCAACCAGACAACATCACTAAGGGAGGAACTCATGCAAAACATATATATAACAGAATGCTCTGTGAAGGAAAAACTCCTAACAAGAGGTAAAGGTTTCATTCTGACCAAACACTGGGACGAAAATCAGTTTTTCTGCCATATAGATAATTCAATGAATACAAAATGTACAGTAAGCAACGCGCTGAGCAAATTTGACAATGACAATGAATTGATTAGCCTGATGGGAGATACATTGTAGCTTCCAAAGGGGTAAGGATACTCTCTAAGACAATTGTATGTCACTTAAATTTGAATTGATGTAATGACATGCACATACATTTTTTGGACTATCATAAATTGGTGGTACTTAGCAAGGATTTTTCAGTGGAGCAATCATGATCACAGATGTAGCAATTTTTGATAAGGCAAACTTCATTGCCATGCTAAATTGGAATGTTTTCACTGTTTTGAAACACAACAGTGGAATGACCTTCAATCACATGAGTACTTTGGCAAACTTATTTTCATTGCACAAATCACTGTGTAACCAATGGTAGGCACTTTACTCCAATAAACATGGATAATAATAACAGATTTCAATATTGCGCTTTCGTCTTTGCAGGATCGTTCTTCTGCTGTTTCCCAACACCAATCCAGATGATCACATTCCGCCAAGATTGAGGGAAATAGCAGCCGAGATCTTTTCATGGCCAGACCGGTGGAAGGATGTGTTGTATTATCTCATCTGGCCACAGAAGATCATGCACATGCCAAGCAGTGACACAAGTTCTATATCTTCATCCGACTCATTCATGTCAGTGCCTTACAATCACAAGCCTGATGTTAGCGGTCAGCTGGTCAACCACCAACAAAGCAATCAAATGCAACAACTTCAGAATGGTCATCTTCAACATCATTCAAATGTTCATCCTCAACATCTTGCAAATGGACTAGGTAAACGCTCATTAGAGAAAGCCATCGCCATGCAACCAACACCCTCCAAAAAGCAGACGCGCATCAAACGTGAGTCTTTAGAAGAGGAAATTCGACTCGGAAATGCCAGAGTCAATTCCAGAGGGCAATCCAAATCTTTAATTGAACAGAAAAAGTGCTAGCATCATTTAGAATGTTATTGACAGAAAATTATGACTTAAATTGATGCAGGACAGCTATATGAATATGAAAACATTGTGTCTATGAGGTATATACAGGAGTTGATATCAATCATGTTATGTACTTATTATTTGTCTGAAATGTTGCAGCTAGTTTGATTATCGTTACGGATTAACCATGATAACCAAGAGCATAATGTATATGTATTTCAAAAAGGCTAAAATCCACTAAATAAACAGATTGTGTAACTATCTAATTAAATGAAACAAAACGGATATACGTTGATATGATACAAATTTCTAAGAACTAGGCCAATGTACATAACACCACCATATGGTATTGTGATGACTATAATAGGTTACCCTAGATTTAAATTATATGAAAAAAGTGTTAGAGATAATGTCTGATATATTTTTGATGTATAACATTTAACATATAAATGTGTTGTTTCATATCAGTGTGTGACCTTGACGGCATATTTACACATGTATAGGTTATCAAAACTTGATACTGCAATAGACTGGATGATGTCAGAGGTTTTCTGGGAATTTCCAACTATATATGTAAATGTTGTGCTATTACAGTCAATCTTAAGTGGACTTGGTGTATACATTAGTGGGGACTTATGGCAGATTGTAAACAAAACAATCATAAAAAAGCATCATAAAAGGAAAAGTTTGATTGGTAATTAGTGTAGGCAAAGGGTATACAAATTTGAGTGACAGGTAAATAATTCAGCAAATACTACAATGACCATTAGTAATATTTTCCCTTCTTGTATTCTTTTCCTAATTCTATGTGTAATCCGCAATATTTGGCAATTTTACCCCTTATTATTAATTTTTTTTATTGCATTATATATTCTGTTATCTTTATATTCGGTTTCCTGTTCCAAGGGTACATATACACTAGTGAACAAGCTCAGGGCCGGTCCTAGGGCAACGCAAAAAAGAGTCTTCACTTGGGAGAGTAAGGGTTATTTAGGACACAAATTAGGCCCCGCTTTGGGCCTCGCAAGAGCTACATGGCCAAATGCGCCACATGCATTTTCCATGAGAAGGATAAATGCATGGGAAACGCATGGGTTTTAGCTAATTATAGCGAGGCAAAAACCATGCGTTTTCCATGCGTTTATCCAAACACATGGAAAACGCACGTGGCACAATTGGCCATTCAGGACCGACCTTGAACAAGCTCTATCTTCTGTCATATACTTGGTGTAGTCTAGTACCTGGTATGCCTTTTGTAATATTACTTTTGCCATTTCTTCAGGTTTTTCCTATCTTTTTGCCTAATTTCATTTTTGTATATTTGTATATATGCCAAAGGCAGTTCCAAATACCGACAAGCTTAATTCTAATTGATCGATCAGCAATGCTGCAATATAAAATTCCAGGTGTCATATTATTAATGGTTGTGTATATAAACATCAACATCTTTCTGTAAATAAAGATTTTAAATTGTGTTATGTTTCATCAGTTACTTACAATGGGGTTAAGTGCGATATAGCGGACCCAAATGTATGCCCACATTTTCAAAAAAATGTTTACCATTGGCAAACAATACGATTTGTGTTCCCAGTTAAAAAAAATTAAATAAACAACCTTTCCTTGAAAATAATCACTACTGTCGTTTGATTGAATTCAAGCATTTAAATTGCTTAGGCCTGGCACTGAGGCTCACTAAATATGGTTGCATTTCTTTTCCGTACAATGATGTTCAATATAAAAAAAATCAATAAACAAATTTGGTTGCAAATAATTGTTTAATTGACTATTTTGATAAAGAACATGTGGAAGAAATTAACAATTTTGTCCCACTAATGAATAGTAGCCAATACAACAACCCTGCACATGAATCAGTCTCAGATAGTATATGTGACAGGATTATAACAGAGGATGAAGTAACCTTGCATATGAAAAAATAAAAAAATAACAAAGCATCTGGAATAGATGGCATTCCCGGAGAATTTTACAAATATGTCACAGACGAACTTGTTACTCCATTCTGTGCAATATTTAACTATATATTTGACACTGGCGATTATCCATCCCAGTGGGCAGAGGGACTCATAAATGCATAACATAAAAAAGGAGATCACTCTAACCCAGACAATTACAGGAAAATTACTATTACAGTAGCTATGGCCAAGATTTTGAGTCGATTCTTAATGCTAGGCTGTACTTTAAATAATCTGTTGTCACTTGATGACCCCTTCCAGTTCGGATTTACACCCTCTCGTAGAACGACCAATTGTGTATTTGTGTTAGAGTCTGTGATAAGACATCTGCAGTTTCACAAAAAACCAACATTTTTATGCTTTGTTGATTTTACCAAAGCTTTTGACTACATAAAATAGAAATGCCCTATACCTTAAGTTAAGAAACCAGCAAATGGGTACGAAAATGTTAAAGATCATCATGAGCATGTTTGACAAAGCAAGAGCTAAAGTGTACCATGCATGAGAGTAACTTTGGGGAACATATTGATTGTGCGGACGACATACTCAAGACTATGTCCATAGATGAAACTAAATCCTCATATGAAGAGTTGGTCAACGCATTCAATGAACATTTCCAAAGTAGGAAAAACACAATTGCTGAGCGGGTAAAATTTAATAAAAGAGTTCAGCGACCAGGAGAACCTGTTGATGTGTTCATCCAAGACCTGTATAAACTTGCGGATAACTGTGATTATGGCCCCAAAAAAGATGAACTAATACGTGATCGTATTATCGCAGGAGTCATAAACGAATCGCTTTCTGACAGGATGCAAAATGTTGGGGACAAAAAGCTCACACTCGAAGTGGCAGTACGTATGGCCCGCCAGCACGAGACACAGTAACAAAATAAGAGTATTCTTCGCGGAAACACCTCCAGCCCCAAGAATCAGTCCGTAAATCAAGTGAAGAAGCCTGGCCAAAAACGACACCAGCCTCAGAAAAACTCAAGAACTCAGTCAAATCACAGTTCACAGACAAATCACAGCTCTCAAGCTCAGCGAAATCAGGAGTTGTGCAAGTGGTGTGGCAGGCAGCCACATGCTAGACGATTATGCCCTGCTAAGGATGCTACACGTGGGAAATGTCGGAAACAAGGACATTATGCAGCTGTCTGCAGAAGCACTGCCTCTGTGAACGAAATATCTGACAATATGAACACTTATTATGAGGAGAATTATACCCCTTTCTTAGGCCAAGTTGGTGAGCGTAATGGCTGGACGGCAATTGTTAAGATGAACGGCAAAGACACAAAGTTTAAATTAGACACTGGCGCAGACGTCACAGTTGTCGGCCAACAATGCATCAGTGACAAACATTTAAACTTCAACAAACAGCTGTTAAAAGGACCAAATGATGCAGACCTAGAGGTTATTGCGACATCCACTGCAACTATCCTCAGCAGGAAAGCACATCCAAGAGACAGTCTATGTGTTGCCCAACCAATCAGTGCCCTTACTTAGCTGACATGCATGTGAACAACTAGCCTTAATCACACGTTCATCAGCAGTGCATGAAGTCCAACTCGAAATAACAGAAGAAAAGATCCGTACTGAATTTCCAGAGCTCTTCAAAGGACTTGGATGTTTAAAACGGGAATACAAGATAACTCTCAAAGAAAAAGCAAATCCATTTTGCTTGTATGCTCCAAGAAAAGTTGCGCAACCCCTCTTGCCCAAGATCAAGGCAGAACTAAACAAAATGAAGCAACTTGGTGTTATTGATGCGATCACAGACCCGACTGATTGGTGCACGGCGATAGTTCCTGTCCTCAAACCAAGTGGAGACGTGCGAATTTGTGTCGACCTTACGCATCTGAACCAGGCCGTACACAGAGAAATCCACCCAATGTCATCAGTAGATGAATCATTGGCAAAACTCGGAAGGAGCAAAGTGTTTTCAAAACTGGACGCCAACAGTGGATTCTGGCAAATCCCCCTAGACACTGAGTCACAAAAACTGACAACATTTGTCACACCATTCAGGCGATACTATTTCAGGTGGCTTCCCTTTGGAATAAGCTCAGCCCCAGAAGTTTTCCAGCGCACAATGTCGGACATCCTCCGCAACCTCAAAGGAGTTATTTGCCACATGGATGACATCTTGATCCATGGCAGTACCCAGGCCGAACATGATTCCCGCCTAAAACTAGTGCTCACACGCATTCGAGAGGCTGGCTTAACTTTGAACAACAAATGCGAATTTAGCAAAACATCAATCAAATTCCTCGGACACATTATTGAGGATGGGTTTATCAAGCCTGATCCCCACAAGATTGATGCTATTACCAAGTTCCCTTCCCCAACTTGTGTTGTGGAACTACAAAGATTCAATGGCATGGTGAACCAGCTTGGAAAATTCATTCCCCATTCAGCTTCAATCAACGCACCGCTACGATAATTGCTGCGAAAAATAATTACATGGGAATGGGGAACCACACAAGTAAGAGCTTTCCAGGAGGTGAAAAAAGCTCTCACAACCTCAGTTGTACTAGCACCGTATGACCCGGAACTTCCAACAATCATTTCATCTGATGCCTCGGCACATGGCATTGGAGCAGTACTCCTTCAAGAACACCCTGATGGAAGACGGCCGGTCAGCTTCATTTCACGTTCCCTAACACAAGCGGAACAAAACTATGCCGTCATTGAAAAAGAAGCATTGGCTATATCGTGGGCTTGTGATCGCTTTGCTGAATATGTTCTTGGACTCCAGTTCACGGTAGAAACTGATCACAAACCATTAGTTCCTCTACTCACCATGACAGACCTCTCAAAATTACCAGTGCATATCCTATGCTTCAGACTTCGTCTCATGCGATATGCCCCACAGGTTGCGTACGTCACGGGAAAGTCAAATGTAACTGCAGATGCACTGTCAAGAGCCCCTGTAGAAGACCCTTCTGTCAATGATGAACAATTTGTAAACGAAATTAAATCTATGACAGCTGGGGTATCCCAACAATTGCCAGCATCTAGCAGTAGATTAGAGGAAATTCGAAGTGCCCAAAAGTCCGACCCAGCCCTCGCTTTAGTACGCAAATATTGCTCTGAAGGATGGCCAAAACACCCTCCGAATGACCCAGAAGTTAAGGAGTATTGGGACCAACGAGGTCACCTCACCACAATAGAGGATGTGCTGGTAATGGACACACGACTTATCATTCCGTCCCCACTTCGTCCCGACATCCTCCATAGGTTACATGAAGGCCATCTTGGCATTACCAAAAGTCGTGCCCTGGCTTCGGAACTGGTGTGGTGGCCCACAGTGTCAGCTGATATTGCCGAAAATATCATGAAATGTTCGGTGTGCCAAAATCCAGACCCCCCACTCGGGAACCTCTACTCCCAACGCCCTTTCCAAATCGTCCATGGGAGAAAGTTGGAATGAACCTATTCGATTTTCAGGGACTCACATACCTTCTTGTGGTTGACTATTTTTCACGTTGGCCAGAGATCCGCAAACTGTCAGGTCTCTCGTCTAATCATTTCATCCAAGCAATCAAGGGTATTTTTGCAGTTCATGGTATTCCTGATAAAGTCATCTCAGACAATGGCCCTCAATTTGCAGCTTATACTTTCACTGACTTTGCAAATTCTTATGGGTTTACCCACACAACAAGTTCACCCCTGTACCCCCAGGCCAATGGTGAAGCAGAGAGAGCTGTCAGAACCCTCAAAGAGTTGTTGTCCAAAAATGAAGATCCAACACTGGCACTGCTCACGTACCGTTCCACACCACTGGCTAATGGCTTCTCACCCAGTGAATTGTTGATGGGGAGAAAACTGCAGACTCGCCTTCCGATACCCAAATCTGCATTAGTCAAAACGTACCACAACTGACGACATTGAAACAGTCATGGAGAGACAAAGAAAAGACAGGGAGAAGTATTCAAAGGATTTTAACAATCGACAAATATCAAAAATGATCTCCAAGACTTAGACCCCGGCACACCTGTGTGGATACGAGACCAAGACCATGAAGGGTTTGTAGTTACCATGACAACCCCTCGTTCTTACATTATCGAAACACCCCAGGGTCAAGTGCGCAGAAATCGATCTGGGGGAGATGTAGAAATAAGTAGTTCTGTTACAATCCACCAGGGTGATTAAAGCTTGAGAAAGCACATGGCTGACTTGTTTGTCATTCCTTCTCAACAAGATCCACAATAATACAGTATACTTAGCCCTAAGTTGTTTAATGAATTCATGTCTGACCTCCCAACATATCTCAATGTAAATGATGGTATAGAGATAAATTTCACACATCTCCTATATGCAGATGACATAGTCCTTATTTATGGATCTGCTGAAGGTCTACAAAACAGTATTAATTCTCTGCACAGGTTCTGTGCCAAATGGCATTTACTGGTTAATACAATCAAAACCAAAGTTATGCAATTTGGGTTTACACGTCCAACTAATTTTATATGCAATGGAAAATCTATTGAAAAAGTAGAATCGTACAAATATCTCGGCCATATCATTAACACTCACAAATCTATACACAACAAAATGCCAGAACACCTAATAACACAAGCACAAAAAGCACTTTTTGCACTTCACAACAGAACAAACCTTCCTTTGGATATATCCCTCCCCCTCTTGCAATTAAAATGTTTGATACATACATTCTACCAATATTGGTATACAGTAACATATTATGGTCAAACTCAAACCCAATTCACAACATTGAAAAGATACAAATAGGATACTTGAAACGTATTTTAGGTGTTAGAAAACAAACAGCCACACTAGCCATATATGCAGAGACAGGCAGATTCCCCCTTCATGTAAGACAAAAGATGGACGTAGTAAATTATTGGGCAAGACTATCAGCGGTGCCCCAAGATAACATCCTTCACCAGTGCCTTAAAATCCAAGAATCTCTGCATGCCAGGGGACAAACTAACTGGTACAGTAATGTAATACATATCATCAACAAATGTGGCATAACTAACTTGGAATCAGAAACATCTGAAGCTTTAGCTAACAGAGTAAAATTAATCCTTTACACTTATGAGCCAAGTAGAATCCTTAATTAGATTAATAACTCAGATCAAAACCCTAAATTGAGAACATATAAACTCTTTAAAACAAGCTACCGCATTGAACCATATTTAACTATTAACCTTCCCAAGAAAACTTACAATAATATAGCCAGGTTTAGAGTAAGCTCGCATAAACTTAGGATAGAAACTGGTCGACATGAGATGCCAAAAATACCATTAGACAACAGAATATGTGAGAAATGTCCAAGCAATGCGATAGAAGATGAATTGCACTGCCTCCTAACCTGTAGCGCAAATATTATACAGAGAACCCAATTGATAACAAAAGCGGCTCATGTGATTCCACATTTTTTCATCTTAGGTAGAACAGAGCAATTTAAAGCCATATTATCGTGCAAAGAACATAAACTGATACATGCACTAGGTGATTGCCTTAATAAAGTTTAATAGTTGATTTAAAAATAATAATAATAAAAATTAAAAACATAACCTCATCTCGCTGAGCTCCCTAACATTACCGTGACATTTTGTTGTACTATTATTACCTTGATTAACTGGGACCAGAAACTATTACTTAATCACATAGTTACTTATTCAATAAATGTATATATTTAGCTTTAATTTAACCATTCATCAATTTTCTGATCATGTATATAGTTTATGTTATGCTATTATTTCACAACCATTATTGTTCTAATACTTGAAATTGTATGTATTGTTAAAATTGTAGTTGTTCAATTTGTAGTATTTGTATGACGAATGTATCTAACCATGATTCCAAAACGTCAATAAAACATTATATTATATATATAATTACTTGTATTACTGTAAAAAAAAAACACCTTTAAACTATTTCCAGTGCCTAGCTAAGCAGATTCAAGATGGATTTTTTATTTTATTTCAAAAACAACTGTCCCAGGGTCTAGTTTGTGAAGACATCGGCCTGCTCCTGAATCAGGTGCATTTGCAAAAGGAATTCAGAAACGTATACACGCCACTGCATAAATAAGCTAGTAGGTGCAGCAATTATCAAAAATGACTATTTCCACCCTTTCAGTCACAGGTTACGAAAAATAATTTCTGTAATAAACTACTGGAAGTTCGAAACCAATAGTCAATATCAATTATTTTGCCAGATAGTTTGCCTATACACTTGATTTTTTTATGTCATCTTGGGATGACTATACATGGCCAGTGATGTGGGTGTGGGTGGATTAGGCTTTTACGTCCTGTATTTCTGCACTAGATGGGCTAATTAGTGCAGGCAGGAACCATGGCAATGAGATGATGGTTGACATGGCCAGTGAGTGACACATGCCTGGACTTTCTGCCAGTCTCAATATATATTGACCCAAGTCTCCCTTGATTAAGGGCATAAGATATAATATTCTAGCTTTTTTATTTTAATATTGTGGATAGACCCCCACTAGAGTAGGCTTATTCTGCTCCAAGAAAACATCAGGTTTCTTCTGACTGCAAAGTTAAAAAATAACATTCAGGTAACAAATTATATAATTTGGCAACAGTTGAAGAAATTGCAATACATATGTGTGGGGATATTGGCAACGGCAACTTAAAAAAAAAAATCATCCATAGTATGATACAAAGTGTGTTTGAATCCTGTGCACCTGTGCACCAATAATGGATTTTCACTGAAGGTTCTCTGTATTTCCACCAGGTGACTAAAACAGAATACTGCAATTCTATTGGCTGAAAAAGTTCCGGCCCTTGACTGATTGGCTGAAGCAAAGTGAATCCAAGCAGCAGTATTTTTAGTGCACTTTAATGTATATTTGACACTTTATCATTTAGTTGATTTTTGTTATTTTTCTGAGAAAGTTATATTTATGGAATCAGTTAGTTATTACCTGTGATCAATTAATTTCTGTAATTTCTGTGATGAAATATGCTGTCTAAGTTCTAACCTGTAGCGCAAATATTATACAGAGAACCCAATTGATAACAAAAGCGGCTCATGTGATTCCGCATTGTTTCATCTTAGGTAGAACAGACCAATTTAAAGCCATATTATCGTGCAAAGAACATAAACTGATACATGCACTAGGTGATTGCCTTAATAAAGTTTAATAGTTGATTTAAAAATAATAATAATAAAAATTAAAAACATAACCTCATCTCGCTGAGCTCCCTAACATTACCGTGACATTTTGTTGTACTATTATTACCTTGATTAACTGGGACCAGAAACTATTACTTAATAACATAGTTACTTATTCAATAAATGTATATATTTAGCTTTAATTTAACCATTCATCAATTTTCTGATCATGTATATAGTTTATGTTATGCTATTATTTCACAACCATTATTGTTCTAATACTTGAAATTGCATGTATTGTTAAAATTGTAGTTGTTCAATTTGTAGTATTTGTATGACGAATGTATCTAACCATGATTCCAAAACGTCAATAAAACATTATATTATATATATAATTACTTGTTTTACTGTGAAAAAAAACACCTTTAAACTATTTCCAGTGCCTAGCTAAGCAGATTCAAGATGGATTTTTTATTTTATTTCAAAAACAACTGTCCCAGGGTCTAGTTTGTGAAGACATCGGCCTGCTCCTGAATCAGGTGCATTTGCAAAAGGAATTCAGAAACGTATACACGCCACTGCATAAATAAGCTAGTAGGTGCAGCAATTATCAAAAATGACTATTTCCACCCTTTCAGTCACAGGTTACGAAAAATAATTTCTGTAATAAACTACTGGAAGTTCGAACCCAATAGTCAATATCAATTATTTTGCCAGATAGTTTGCCTATACACTTGATTGTTTCATGTCATCTTGGGATGACTATACATGGCCAGTGATGTGGGTGTGGGTGGATTAGGCTTTTACGTCCTGTATTTCTGCACCTGATGGGCTAATTAGTGCAGGCAGGAACCATGGCAATGAGATGATGGTTGACATGGCCAGTGAGTGACACATGCCTGGACTTTCTGCCAGTCTCAATATATATTGACCCAAGTCTCCCTTGATTAAGGGCATAAGATATAATATTCTAGCTTTTTTATTTTAATATTGTGGATAGACCCCCACTAGAGTAGGCTTATTCTGCTCCAAGAAAACATCAGGTTTCTTCTGACTGCAAAGTTAAAAAATAACATTCAGGTAACAAATTATATAATTTGGCAACAGTTGAAGAAATTGCAATACATATGTGTGGGGATATTGGCAACAGCAACTTAAAAAAAAAAATCATCCATAGTATGATACAAAGTGTGTTTGAATCATGTGCACCTGTGCACCAATAGTGGATTTTCACTGAAGGTTCTCTGTATTTCCACCAGGTGACTAAAACAGAATACTGCAATTCTATTGGCTGAAAAAGTTCCCGCCCTTGACTGATTGGCTGAAGCAAAGTGAATCCAAGCAGCAGTATTTTTAGTGCACTTTAATGTATATTTGACACTTTATCACTTAGTTGATTTTTGTTATTTTTCTGAGAAAGTTATATTTATGGAATCAGTTAGTTATTACCTGTGATCAATTAATTTCTGTAATTTCTGTGATGAAATATGCTGTCTAAGTTCTTTGCAGGAAAATGCTTGGTATATATAGCATGTGACTTTCATATTACAGTTCTTGGTGATCTTATTTGAAATGTTTTTCCAATTTTTTGCCAGGAAAATGCTTAGTATACATAGTATGCCTAGCATGTGACTTTCATACTTAAATTCTTTATATTCTTACCTTAAAATAACAATGCAAATGTTGCTGAGGCATTATAACTATCATCATTGTCTTCAATGGTTCACTAGAAAGGGTTTATCATACCTAAAATAACTTATCATTACCATGATCACATAATCATTTGCTGATGTCTCTCTGGAACCCAGGTGGGCACTCGCTAGCGTTACCCTCCGGTTTCTTAGAGTGCTTTCCTGATCTGCCCATACATAATATGTACATTTGTGAATTATTTTTTTTCTTATAATTGATCAATATGTTTGTTGAATAATATTAATTGTTTATGAAATATGTATTGTGCAGGAAATAAAGTGTCTTGAGTCTTGAGTCTTGTGTATGAAAAGCAAAATGAGTAATTAGAGGAGAGGCAAGATTTATGACCTGCTGAATTCAGGGCTGTTCAGTGAAAATGTAAACAAGTGAACTGTTACCAGCAGAACAAGGATGTTGGCATCAGATGAGTTTGACATGCCGCAAATGGGACCAGAGTTGTAGAATAATTTTGCTGAACTGGCCTGTTTGCTCCACATTTGGAGCATGACAGCACTTTTTACCCAGTTGATGTCAAACTAGTGCACATTATTTTGTGATACACAAGTAAACTAGCGAAACCAGCAAACATAAAGGCTTCTTCAACAAATGAAGGACCACTCCGAACAAAGACCTTAAATTTGATTAGACAAGGTCTCCATCCATTATCTGGTGAGTGATATAAATATTTCAGACAATAAAGTATGCAATGAAATGTAAATATAATGTAAAAACTTAAGGGTATATTTGTAATTATATATATATTTTACTATGATAATTTATATAATATTATATGGCTAAATCAGGTGAACAGGCTCGCTTTAAGAAATACCGTGTATAACTCACTAGAACTGAAGCCTCATCAAAATAACTATGGGCTGCGTCATATGTGCGTGCACTCCAAGGTCATCTGTCAGACTGCTTGTTAGTAGTTGTGTACCCAAAACGACTAAACTTTCATTTGGGCAATCCATAGCTTTGAGTGCGATGCACCGTAAATTAATTGTTTGGTTACTTTCCTTCAATTTCAAATTTTCAGTAATTTGTTAATTTGTGGATGCTTATTATAACTGACATACTATTGAAATTGCACAGAACATGGTTATAATGCAGTTCTGTTTAATTTCAGTGAATAGAGAAGTTCGTGGTTTAATTCGTCAGCAAACAGAGAAAATCAGAAACGAAGTAACTAAACAAACATAAAGTATCAAGCATCTTTCAGTATAATACTACAAAAGTTTGGAACTGACCATGCTGCAAGTGGTTGTTCTGCTTATGACCTTGTCATTCAAGGTCATACAAGGAGAAGGAAATAATGAAATACAGTTCAAAGAATCTGCTTACAATGTCACCATACTCGAAAACATGCCTATTGGAACTATAATTGCCCAAGTAGAAGCTGACAATCCTGGTGGGAAGCTGATCTACAGTCTTGCTCTATTGACTCAGAGAAGGCATGGGAATGAATTTGGAATAAATGGGATGACTGGAGAGATCTTTGTTAAAAGAACTATAGACTATGAAGAAGCTAATTTCTATACATTAAATGTGTTGGCCACCCTGGAAGGTACAACTACTAAGCAATATGTGAGGGTGTTCGTAAGTGTTCAGGATGTTAACGACAATCCTCCAAGGATAGCGGTAAATACATTGGCCATGAGAAATTATGGTGAGGCAGAAGTACATGAGAATTCCCCCGCTGGGGTGTTTCTTGCTCACGTCTCTGTGGCTGATCCTGATAGCGGTGAGGCTGGTTTGGTTTACTGCAGACTTGATGACCCAAAGTTTGGCCTTCAACAGTTATTTGAAACGGAGTACCAAATTGTAACTGAAACAACTTTTGACAGAGAAAAACAAGCAGTGTACAATGTCAAGATTGAATGCATGGATAGGGGTAATCCACCTCAGTCTTCAACTGAGAAACTGGTTGTGGTTATTTTGGATGAAAATGATCATGCTCCGACATTTTCTCGTCAAGTTTATACTGCTGAGTTGACCGAGAACAACATCATAGATACTACAGTAGTTAAAGTTTCAGCTAATGATCCTGACACTTCTGAACGTGGTTTAGTGCAGTATTATATAGCTTATCATCGAGATTTATTAAAAATAGATCGCCACTCAGGAGTTATCACTACAAATGCCAAGTTTGACTTTGAACAGGAGAAACAGTTGGAATTTGTGGTTATTGCGCATGATGAGGGATATCCTACTCTATCTGGGACAGCTCTTCTGCGTTTGAATATCCTTGATGCAAATGAACCACCCATATTTGAAAAAGAAAGTTATGAGTTTGAAGTAGATTATAACTCACAACCAGGAACAATTGTTGGCAAAGTCAGTGCCACAGATACGGACTCTCCACCAAATAATGAAATCATCTACGAGTTCAAAGGTGAACCGAACAGTTATGAAATGTTCGTACTTGATCGGATCTCAGGAGAAATCAGCACCGCTGGAGTCATCAATCGTGAAAATCAGAGGGTGTTCCACTTCGCAGTAGTTGCTGAAGATAGTAGCATGAGAGATGAGGCAAAAGTCACCGTGAGAGTTACAGGTGCAAATGATGAAGACAATGACCAACAAAAAGTAGAGGAAGATAGCAACATTTGCAGTGTTCTATTAAAGATGATTATTAAAATGCTGCTGGAGAACTGAGGACTGATCGATAATTTATTTCCAAGATTTTTGGTATTGACGGAAACTTGAAAGGCTAATGGATGATTGATGCACTTGCATGTAAATCCTGCAACACATCTTATAGTAGCTTCCTTAGAGAGACATACATTGTATATTTATGAATTTCACTGTGGAGATTCATCTATGTCTGTTTGATATGATCCATTTTGAATTTTTAACTTTGTTTAGACATAATAATTTTGCTCACTGCTAACTGTACTGGAGCTTTCAGCGTGTCTCAGGACCTTGAGTTTTTGTGTTGGTGTTGCTTAGGGCAAAACTGTGAAAAAACACAAACACAGAAAGCTCAAGGTAAGCAAAATTCATGTGTCTGCACAAAGTTAAAATTTCAAAATGGATAATAAAATGAATTGTTAAATATGATATTTAAATCATATTTTAAATAATAAAATATGCTGATTTGATTTATGTTTATCAAAGGTAGCCAGAACCGACCTATATTGCATTAGATGCGTCATAACTACTTGTATAGGAATTCTTGGAAGTTGACATTTATGACACACTTTTCTCAATAAACACGTAAGCATACCTTATTTTTCGTCGTTATGCACGCTAGGACTGATCTGTCGGCTTGCACTCAGATATTACTGAAAAAGCCACTGGAAACATCGTTTTAAAGAGCATTTTCATAAATTCATGTTCGCTAGTTCATGCTTTCATGATTGCCGCCTAGTTCCACTAAAACTAACTAGAGGGCTCCAGCGACATTACAGCGCTAACGTACACAGATTATATAGATGCATCTAATACTTTAGCTTCATTAGACCCGTAACATTGGAATCATGTGGAAATGATATATTAGCTTATTTTAATGTGAAACTACGGACTTGACAAAGCTATTTTCAAATTAATTTTATGGCCCACTAGGGGCATTAACAATGGGAGTGGCGTTTCTTAGTATTTTCTTTGCCAGTGGCCCCACCCTCACGTGTATGACCATCGCAATGGCTGTCATCGATAATCAAGGAAAGATGAGTTCAAAAATAGTGCAGAAATCAATTAAAATGAAATAAACTGTATCTGAGTGCGACATAATAGAAAATAGGTATGTGTAACCCTAGAACAGGTGTATTTCGTGTGGCAAACGTTTATTAAAAGGCTAGTTCCCACACATGTCGAAATTCGCGATTTTTTAATCTACGACATTGTAACCCTGTCCTGTGGACAGGGGACTTGTAGCTAATCAAAGGTGTTGTATAAAGATGGTTGAGTTTTACAGTTATATTTGCCATATATGTCATCTGCTTCCTACGTGTGTTTCACAGTAAACAAACGTGTGAATTTCAAGTATCCTCTATGGGTTATTCCAGTACAGTTAGCAGTCTAGTTTCATGAAAATGTTTGACTCTAGACGGCCGTGGCGACCTATACCTGACTGTAATCTAAACATGCTAAAGCCAGCTGTTTCTGTCCACTTCTCTAGCTAATAGTCGGCTTACATTAATCACCAGAAAAGTGTAAACATTAGCAAATGTCAGAAATTGATGGCTAAACTCAATTTGACTGGCCGTTTTTAATGAAACTAACTGTAGTTCATTATTGTAGCAGCTATTGCATAAAAAGTGACACTGACAGAGTTACTGATATATTTGGATTTTGGAATACTCACATTGGCTGTAAGTAATGTTCTATGTATTCTCCAGTTATATTTTGTACTTATACTATAACATTTAGTACTAAATCAATATGTATTTGAAGCAAGAATATTTTAATAACTGAACAGTTATGTAAATCATTGCATTGTACTAAATATATTCTCAGTAATAAGGCATTTTAGATAGTTATTGCTAATGCTATCTGCCATATATATTACATAACTCTTACTGGTAGTGTAACACCTTTATTTCTGTTGATCTATATACCTGTATTTTTGTATTTTTTGTAGATTTACCAGCATTCTGCATTGATTAAAATGTGAGATATAGTCGCAGGGCAAGGATGGGGGTGATAACCAAAGAAACCAATGCAATCGATCGATTCTTGGTAGAAGACAACAGAGAGGAAGTTGGAACTTGATTTAAGAACCTGAAGGAGAAATTTGAAGAATTCAAGAAAGTGCATGATGAGTATCACGGAACTCTGACAGAGGAGAAGGAAAAAGACGAAAGCGAAGAATATTTCTACAGTGTCCTAAAGTCTTATGTGGAGTCAGTGAAGGTCACTGCCTGAAGTTAAGTTCACCTGACCAAAGAAACCTGATCCTGGTGATGATATTAGCCAGAACAAACTTCTTGGTATTCTGATTTTGCCAAAAGTAGAATTGCAGGCCTACCACGGATACCCTCTTCAATATCTCATTTTCTTCACTGTGTTCGATGAGCAAGTAGATCGAATCACTACAGACTGCAGACTGAAGTTAACCAGATTGCTTCAATATCCCAGTCAGGAATCTGATATCATAGTGCTCTCACAGCGATCTCATCGCTGACCTCATCACACAAGATAATTATGAGATCACTGCGAGATCAATCTGTAATCACATATTAATCTCGCCATTTGATATCAACCTGTGAGATCATGTTGACATTGTGATATAATTTCATTATTTATTTTTTGACTGATATGGGACTTACAACCAGAGGGTACCTACCACATGTTAGCAACGTAAGTTTACATGACCAAATCCACCTACCTTTTGCTTAATTGTAGCAAAAGCCAACATATGCACACAATGTCCAGCAGACATCCACCAGGCGTCACCACTAGGGCTATTCTAGTAACACCTGGTGAAAACAAATGGCGATCCCATGGTGAAATCAATCAGATATCATCAATATGATGTGAGAGTATGAGATCGCTGTGAAATCATTATGAGATCAAATTTCATGAATTTTAGACAAGTATGATATCATACATAGCTCAGCATTATGTCATGTCATGACTGGGATACCAGCGGCAAGGCTTATGAGGCGATTAGTTGTTGCTCCCTCATTGACCGTAAACAGGCTACACTGAAGCGCGACAAATTTTGAAGAAGCAGTTTGTAAGTGATTTATCACATGATTTCTGACCTCATCATAAAAATCTGAAAGCTGGAAGACATGTGAGATCGCCAGATGATTTACAGCAGTTCTCTGATGACATATCCAGTTGCTATGCAACTTTACTGAAAACGAAGAGGCTCAGCGACATCGATATGCAGTCATCAACGATAACGATATACTTTATGAATGTACGTAGAGAAAGTTTTATTGATATCAATTTAATGGCCCCCTCTCCACCCCGTAGTTTATTGCTTGCTTTGAGCCCATATCATGCCTACTTGCATACGTCACATGGTCAGTTGTGGTGGGTTTCTTGGATGGTGCAGACCTGAATTTAAAAAAATGTAGTGTGGGGATTCTTGGAAAGTGATCAAGTTTCAGAAAATGCAGACCAAGATTTCAGAGAGTGTACAATCAAGGTCTTGCCAATGTGTGTAACACACTGTTGTCACCTCACAGTCCAGCGCCCTAATTATGGACATTCTTTGCTGGTTTACCATGTAGCCAATAGGCTGAGTATAGACTTGAGAAATGGTCTCTTAAAAATACAAGAGAAATGGATTCATATTTTTTTTAGTTCAGGCAATTTTTCTGAATTACCTGCTGGTCAGAAGAATTGCCTTAACTCAGCACATGAACATTTATTCTATAATTTCATAGTTCTTTGATACCTTAAGCCAGCCTATAGACTATAAGAGAAATTGATTAGTTTGCTTAGATGAGTAAACGAGCAAAACATGTACATAATTAGGTCGCTGGGCTGTGAGGTGATGACACACAGTGACAATGCAAAAATGGTGATATGAACTTAGGGTAGAAGTTCCCACAATGAACACAAGGGTATTGTCACAATTTGTCGGAGAGCAACACCAGATGGCGTGCGGTCTTATGGTCTTGGGTACAAGAGTTTGCTGAATTCTCATTGGATATGGGTTTAATGATTATATTTCACTAATTTAGGGCCTACACAGAATGAAGACAGGTAGAAAATAAAAATTATACAGATTTAGCATGAATTGTGGGTGATCAAAAACTTAACCAAATTTCAAAGCCGTGTCAGTGCAGAGCTACTAATTTTGGAGAGCGTTGCTTTACTGGTGGGTTTGTGCTAAATTACCCCGCACTTCACCTATATTAACCCCAATTAAATTAATAATGAGACTTGTCTCACATTATTTATGATGATGAAATAGTAAGATTTCATTTTCTTCTATATTTTTCAGCTGTCAGTTGTACATTAAAATATAGTAAATGATCTGGTACTCTTCAACCTTAACGTAGAAGTTCCCAAAATCAACACAGGGGTATTGTCGGAGAGCAACACCAGATTGCTTCCGGTCTTATGTTCTTTAGTAAGAAGTTAAGAATTTAGCTGAATTCTCACTGGATATGGGCTTAATGATTATATTTTAGGGCCTAGACTGAATGAAGACAGGTAGAAAATAAAAATAAAACTAATTTAGCATGAATTGTGGGTGATCAAAAACTTAACCAAATTTCAAAGCCCTGTCAATGCAGAGCTACTAATTTTGGAGGGGGTTGCTTTCCAGGTGGGTTGTGCTAAATTACCCCACACTTCACCTATATTAACCCCAATTAAATTAATAATGAGACTTGTCTCATATTATTTATGATAGAATAGTATAAAGCTATTTTCTATTTTTTCGAGCTGTCGATTGTACATTAAGATAGGTAATCTTCAACCAAGATATAATTAGTGAATTAGTGATCGCCACAAATGTACAGAGGGAGACACCAGTCACACCAGAACCACTCAATGATATCAGTGTTTATCAGTGGAGCGTGTATAAGTTACATCACAGGCACTTCTCAGCTATCATGAAATCAGCAGACTGCGCACAGTTGACATAGGACTATGAAATGTAATCTTTAAAATAATTTTCTCCTTTTTTTTTTTCTAACATATTAAAATGGCTGACATCACAACATGTTATGGAGAAATAAATCCTTTGAAATTGTTCTGTAATGAGCTGTCTGCAATCAAGGTCACTCCACTGATTGATTGATCGATTGATTGATTTATTGATTTATTGATTGAACTTCATATATATACTTTACAGCTTTATAATAATTTCATGTCATAAAAAATTCCTTACAAATACTCATAACGTTTAAATTATATGCTGAGATAATTAAAAAATTCCGATACAAATTATATACAAGGGAATTCAACTAAACATAACTTATGATATTTAACGCAGATTTCAAAACTGGAACCCTTTACCCATTTTCATTGATAATGATATATTTTACTTATGAGTACACAATTATTTTTTGTTTTTAGGTGTTGACCTTTTCTTTTCCAGATTATATTTTACTATACACTGTATCTGCAGTGTTTACGTTTTAATCATATTTTTAAACAGTTATAAACTAAATGGATGAAATAAATACCATATTAGAAATAGTTGTAACTATCACAAATCAATTGATAATATCCTATACTGAGGAAAAATATATCTCATAACAAAACCCATTAGGTTGCAGCGGTCATTGAACCCGTATGGCCAAAAATTCAACTTTAGCTTTTTATCAGCCTTCTTTCTTAGGTTATTCACCTCGGCTCAAAAATATCTCGAGCAAAAAAAAGTTCATGAACTGGGACAGAATATACGCAACTTTTACGCATTCATTCATGGAAAAAATGCAATCGATGTCATAAAATTTTTGTTTCAAAATTGTTAATCATCATATTTACTTTTTAATGCTGACCTAATCAGGGGGTATTTAATGGGAAAAAGCAAACCTAATTACAAATATGCAACCTGTGCAATTGTAATTGGTAAAATAAAAAATAAAGTACACATTTAAGCTCTTATAACCTGGCATATACTTAAGATAGAAATATAGATAGATAAACTTTATTTTTTGAGGGTAAAAACCTATTAAGTGTAACACCAAACTTCCATAGGGCCTCCGTTAGTAAAAGGTTAATACGTACACTAATTGGCCAAATGTGCCACGGGCGTTTTCCATGGGAAACTCATGGTTTTTGCCTCATTATAATTAGGCAAAACCATGCGTTTTCCATGCGTTTATCCTTCATCATGGAAATGCACGTGGCACATTTGGCCATGTACCATAAAAAACTATGTACAATAAATATATAATAGATGAAGAAATATAATACATGTGAGTATAGAAAATATACGCAAAACTAAACAGGATAAAAATACCATGATTAAGATAGATTGATTTTAGAAGATTATATATGCATGTATATATACATGTATATAAAATATATAGAATTACTGCCACAAATTATTGTTGAGATTAGTTAGTGATTACATGTGTGAAGCTATGATTCACGTGATGTTCCTCTGAACTTGGGCGTCCCAGCAGTTTATCATTTCGCGCAGTCGTACGTCTTTTGGATCACTAAGGTGAATGACCTCTTAGAAGACGCAACGTTAGGACGCGCGTCAAGAGCGTCAAATCTTTTGATCACAAAGTTGAAGAACGAAGACATTTTGGACAATGTTCTTATCCATTTTACTAAAACACAATATTTCAGTAGTAGGCCTATGTGGGCCTTTTTTGCATTAATTAACATATATACAATCAGCAATGTTTTGTTATTACAATTACTACATGATAGGACCTACTGCTACTTCAATGTATACATCAGTGTATTTCAGATATTTAGTATTTTAATGAATAGTAAATTGGTAATTTTTGTAATTATATCATATATAATGATGAAAATAATTACATAGGCCCAATCATCACATTATATTTTCACAATAGATATGTTTTTATGATTTTACAAAATAGTTCGAGTTTGTGCAAATATCTCCTAACCAGTTCAATAATTAATAACCGTTGTTTTTTTCTTTCTAGTATTCAAGGTCACATGTATGATATGTATACAATAACCACATAAGGTATGTATTTAAAACAACACTGTATTTACAGCCAATTACTATATTGCATATTTATAATTAGTAAATTTGTATGCATTAGTTGTACATTTCATCTTAGAATTTCAAAACATTTATCAAGTCCTGGCTAGGCCGAGAGTACTGAGCAAGCCATAGCGCGGTCATTGACACCGCCACGTTCGGTGCCTTAAAGTTTTTTATGCCTCAGTGCAGTGAACTGCTTATCAAAAATATTACATTAAAAGGTTGTTGCCTTGTGTGAACGAGTGCTTTTCAAATGATTAATGAGGTTTTGTACCTTAATGCTCTGTATATTGAATCAATTAAATAATTAGTAATTAGCACTTGGTAATTACTGATATAATTGCAAAGTCAGCAAGCAGCATGTGTAATGCTGAAAGTTTGAAACACTACAAACCTTTTTATGTAGGTGTTAAATATTAGGCAATTTTCCCCTTTCTTTATACAAATCTATTATGCAACGTATCTTATAGTGACCTTGAAAAACCATAAATAGTATATTTTATAAGATACTGGGCAGATAGAGTGGAAAAGTACGTGTCAATATACCATATAACTGTCAACAATACAAATTAGACAATATTAGGGATCAAGATTAATGTTGATACTTGATTCTGCATTAGAGCCAGTTTATGTAAAATTGAAGATAATGTAACAAATATGCTAATTAATGTAGCCTATACCCCCCCCCCCCTCACAAAAAAAATAAAAATAAAAAACAAACTATACATAAACAGACGTAATTTATTTTAATTGTTATATACATGACGTCAAACATGCTCATGAATATTCAATTTTTTTAAAATCATTATTCTGCATTCCGTTCTGCCTATTAGTTTTTAGCACATGTTTGGATTCTATAGTTCCAGTGGTCACCGCCAGGCGGATTTTTTCCAGCTCTCAGCCAATCAAATTGCAGGATTTTGGGGGCTTGGCCCTTGCTTTCATTTATAATCAGGGTGAGCCTGAATATTCACATATCACCTAAACTTTCTTTGGACGAACAGAATTTTGATTTATTCAAAATGTTGACTTTTTCACTCTTAATAGGAGTCATCTCTCTACTCATTGTTTGGCTGAGGTAAGTTGAAAATGAATTATTTTCATGCCATGATTCAATTTATTGATTGAAAAACTTTTTATTTTTTTGTGTATATATATATTTTAGTGTTTATTTTGTGCGATGTTATATCATAGAATTCCCTAATTTTTTTTAATACTTTTTATTACATTTATGGGACCTATGTGGATCATAATAATATGATTGAATGATGATAAACTTAAGAGACCATCATTCTTAAATAAAAACATGTAACAGGACTTTAATATTATTGATTTATTTTTACGTATATCACCTATATATACTTTTTAATCTGTGTCTGAGGAAGTTTTATACAATTAAATATTATTGAATTTTTTTTTTAAAGTATATCACCTATATATACTTTTTAATCTGTGTCTGAGGAAGAGTTATAAAATTAAAAAAAGAAAAGTAATTTTATCTGCGTTATGTGAAAAATATTGCTTTAATTTCCTTCAATTTATTATTTCCCTTTTAATAGGCAAAGAAGAAAGAACTATGAATATTTTTCTAAAATGGGGATCCCGGGTCCAAACCCACACATCATTCTAGGCAACATGGTTGACATCAAGGACAAGGTGAATTCAGTTTATTTATTCATGATTTTTTAATTGATATTCTATGCAGTACAACGAAGCAGTTAATTAAAGAGTTTGTCATAATGCTGAAGTGGTCTTAATATCGAGGTGGTGGGACATTGTAACTGTGTATGTGTAATTCATTGTATATGAGAAAAAAGGGGGCCTACTTTTTTTTATTGTACTTAGATATTGCATAAAGAATCAATCATGTGATAGTGACATACAGATTAGGGAAAAAAAAAAAAAATATATATATATATATATATATATATATAGTGACATACTGATAAAAAACAAAAACGCACACACAAAAAAAAAACGTCAGTATGGGCACTATTCGACATTCGACAAAGCCAATAAAGCATTATTACACCAGCATTATTATCTTATAATTACATATATTCATATTTATTACACTTGTTTGCTTAATTCCTATTTCAGGGCTTCTTCGAATGCATTGAAGAATGGGCAGTGAAATATGGCAAAACTTTTGGGTAAGTGTATATGAAAATTAATGACATTAAAAATTACTTTAGAATAAATTATTAGAAATAAATTAGTTAGTTAAATAATCCGTTTGTCTTTCTTTCTTATAATTGTATATTTATGTACTTCATGCACATTCAGTAGCTGTGATTCACGGACATATTGGTTTGGGATATTTGTAGTTTATTCCCAGAAACTTCCTATTTGTGAGGCGAACAGCATATTCTTTTAATAAAAAATAACCAAACTAAGTCTTAAAAGATTCTGTGCTGGGCAGTACAGCATGAGTAAGCAATAATAGGCAAAAATCGTTCATGTGAATACATAATTGTAAATAAATTTCTTATACACCAGGAAGATACACTGGAAAGTAAATATTATGTTCTCGTTTGATAATTTATATAACTTTAAAATTGAAATGACAATCTGCAAATCTGTTTATAAAGGAGAACAATTTGGATATGCGCCTTTCCCTTTATTTTAATAATTACAACAGATTTGATGTATTAAACTAAAATGCGCACAGCATATTACTAGTATGATATGCGCATGCGCACAGAGATAAGATTTTTGTCAAACGTAAATTTCAAGGATAAATATATTATTAAGATAAGCTAGCAAGAAGCCATCACTGCAACAACTACTTTAGGATATCAACTGCAGAAAGCCTTGACCAAGACAATGGTCTTTTTCTTTCTTTTTTTTCAGAAAGTTATATATGTCAATGTTACAAAATCTAATGACTGCTAATTGCGTATTTAACGAAAATGACAATTATGAAATTTATAATTTAAAAAATCTGCTTCTCTAACTTCTCTAACTTCTCTTCCAACTTAAAACACAATAGTAAGTTAATTTTATTTGATGAGGTTTGCTTGTAAATGCACAAATCAAGCTTATCCATTCAATGGGTAAAAGTAATGATGAGATGATGAAGACCGAAGAGTCTAGTGCATAGGAAGGACAATATTGAAGAGGGCATAGAAGTCGTACCAAGTGTAACTTCAGTTTTTAAAGTTAAAAAAAGTAAAAAAATGTTTTTTATTTATATTATTTTTTTTTGTAATTAACGTTAATGGTATATGACAGCATCTCATAAGGAGGCCTAGTTAGTTTCACTAGATATAAGTTTTGGTGTTTATTGTGGATAATCTTTCAAATAGTTCAATTTTATTTTTTTCATTTTCAGATATTATGAAGGAGCCACTCCAATTCTGAGCACAGCTGATCCAGACTTAATTCAACACGTATTTATCAAAGAATTCGCCAAGTTTCATTCAAGAAAGGTAAGAGCTCTTCTTTTTTCAAAAAATTCCCGCCAGTTATTTTAAGAATCTTACATAAAACCTTGATGTTCACTCATCTGGAAAATATTTTTTAAGTGCTATGCAGTTATTTTTGCCAAACTATGTCATGTCTGATTTTATGACTATTATCAGGGGCGTGGATTTGGGGGATATATACCCCCCCATTTTCTGAGAAAGGAGGGGTGATCAATGCAATCATCCCCCCCCCTTCCCTGAAATTTACAAATGGAAATTACCTTTATTCACACACTTTTGTTATGAAACATTTGTGCTTTGTTAAACAGCTTTACACTTGATATCACATATCAGTACGAGTTTATAAGTTTGGCATAAGTGATCCACCATTAATTTACCTCTTGACCAGTGTCCACCATTAACTGCTACTACTTGTACCAGCGAGGGAAGTCACAGTGGGACAGACAAAGTAGGCCTGCATCCCCCCCCCCCCCCCAACTGTCAAGAGAAATCGACACCCCTGACTATCATATTTAACACTGAGAATATTTGCATGCAAAATTATGGGTGGAATTGAGCAAAAAATAACATCAGGACTATAGAAAAGAGTTTCTCATTACAAATTTAGCATATATATATAGTGACCTTGAGAATATGTAAAAAATATATTATATGAACGTCTAGTCATGATTTTAACTTAATTCCCTTTTCTTGTCCATAAGTTTCATGATTTTAACTTGCATAATTTAATTGAGTTGTCAAGGTTACTGAGTACATATGTCACCTTTTGCAACTCATATTATGACGTTGATTATGGAATTATGGCACATGTATATTGTATTTTATTGTATTGTATTGTATATCAATCACTCTAAAAAAAAAGATTGTCTATAATCAAATAATGGTGACCGCTCAATAGTTTGTTTAAAATCAGCCATTATGTTGTTTGTTGTTATATAATAATTCTCTAAGCCAACCAACATTATTATATACTGTTTGATTCAAAATAGTCATTGTCGAAGGATAAACCATTTTTTGTCAGAAACAGACAATTATTTGTTAGAGTGATGCGACCAGTCTGAAGCATGACCAGCTGCTAGAGGCAGATGTAATCATGAGATGATACGGCGTACAGTAACACATTGTCTCCCTGCAGAGCAAAACAGACAGCCTGAGATGTAGAAAAGGCAGGAAATGAATTAAAAAAAAAAAAAAAAAATATATATATATATATATATATATATATATATATATCAATAATAAAAAATATAAAGAAGTATTGCATAACACAAAAAAGAAATTGCAGTGTCCATTTTCACGGTTGGTTGCATGTGCCAGATTCTATAATAAACTTACCATTAAATAACTTTTTCAAAAAGTTTCAGACATTTGGCCAACTTTTTGACATTTTGAATGCTTCCACAATGAGTGACTACCCCTTGGTCATTTTTGACTAACATATCAGTCACTATTTTATGAATCGGTCAGACTTATAGTCAGTATGGTATCAGTCAATGACTAAGCTCTTCTTAAAAACGCATTACTTGTGAAATAAAAGCGACTTATTTCGCAATCAACTTCGGCTATGAAATGTATATGATCTCCGTCAAAAGGTTTTTACTGCAACCTTTGGACTTTGGATAATAAGTCATTCATACATTTACTTGTAAATTCATTCATTTAGAAATTACATTGTAGTAGCACCGCACCCCACCCCACCGCATTTCTCACACTCAAGTGAGTGACCTTTCCAAGGACATTGAAATATTCAATGTTTCCTTGAATTTTTTGTAAACAATTTGCGCATGATCACTAGACCTTATGAAACAGCACTGGCTGAACCTATTTTACATATGCGTCATAACATTGTAGTATTTACCTTTGTGATCAAAACATGACCTCCATCTTAACTGACCATGACGTCAGAAATTGTGGTCTTTTGATGTGTGGGTGGATTGCCATGGCAACAGATAAAAAAAACTTGCACAGTCATAATTTTTTGCCAAGGATGGAAATTTTCGGAATATGCAGCATTGCTGAAGGAAAAATAATGACCGGATTCAGGGCAATTTGGTCACTCCAGAAAAGTGAGTCTTGTGTTAGTGACATACATGGTACATTCTAAAACTTATTGTCTCATCAGTATGCTCAGCAACTGGTCATGTAAGCTGGCGAGGCTTCAGACTAACAGTAAAAGTCATTGGTAGGTTGGTGAAATTAGGCCTATTATATAAATTATCAAACGTTTTTCTAGAGTTAAACGTTTAGACATCCCTTTTCATCCATTTCATCACGACTAAATGTTTTTATTTTGTTTTTACAGAGCATGGGACTGACCGATCCTAATGGAAGGAAGGTTGACCTTGCAACAGCCAGAGGTCATGCATGGAAGAAGGTCAGGTCAGTGGCCAGCCCAGCATTCAGTGCCATGAGAATGAAACAGGTGGGTGCACATGGGTCCTTAGCAGACACTCGGTGTCTATGCTGAGGCAAGTAAAAGACCCCACCCATGGGGTAAATGTGTGACATGGTGTGAACTCAAAGCCTTATCATCTCATCATTACACTTGCCTATTGCAGCTGGTCACATACGCTGATTAAGCTTCAGACCCAGGAGTATTGAGACATTACAAACATAACCTAAAGACCACGCCACTATTAAAACCACACTGCAATTTGATCTTTACAATTTACGTTGAGAATCATTAATTATATAATTAAAGAAATTCAGCAAATTGCTGTTAGAGTCATAAATGAAGCCAGACAGCAAACTTAATTTACACTGATTCAACATTGGGTCAACATTCTACCACTGTACCCTACGAACTTAATGCAAGTTTTTGTTACGTTTTTGCAGATTTTTGTAGTCCAAACGGTACAAAAACTATACAAAAATACGTAAGAAATCTTTACTGAGTGCCTTTGGGCTGTACCAAATGTACTGAGTTAAGGCGTCAAGTTCAATAAGTGAAAAACCTATCATAAAAAATTACAAAAATAACCATTTTATCAGCTTCCCAGTCAATGCCATTGGTGCTATGTGTGTTTTTAATCTCAAAAGTACGATGGATTATCATGACTCTAATCTTAATAGATGCAAGATGGAAAGGTTACACTTCAAAATGAACCAATCCTGCACCAAATACTGCCTTGTAGTATGTACAGTTGTACACGTGCAGTGCACTCAAAAAGCACTCAATCAGTGCTTTCCTCTAAATTTGTAGTCTCAATCTATTGTCTCAAGCTTGTGACCAGCTGCCAAAGGCAGATGTAATGAAGACATGATAAAGTCGGGCATATAGACCATTTTACACTTTTACCCTTGGGAGGGGTTCTTGCCGCAGACATAGACACCAAGTGTAAGGTACATTGACTTATATAATTATTTATAGCTGCTCATTTTGAGATTTCTGTGCTTGGATTTAAAATATCCTTTTCACATTAATTGTACAGGATGCAGTCCACGCAGTTTCTCATGGATGTTATATCCTTGGGCTGGGTTCCTCTTGTGCAGTATCTTGCATAGTTCTATCTGCAATTAAATTGTACCAGAGTCCATAACTGTTATGATCCTCATTCCAGATGTCACCCATTATAAACAACGTTGTGGACAGACTAATGGATGTTTTGGAAAAGAAAGCTAGTGCAGGGGAGGGCTTTGACATTCACAAGTAAGTTATGCATTGTGATATTGCATTTTATTTTCATGCTCAATTAAGGTCAATATCAACACTACATGGTGGCTACCTGGTCTGTTATGGTCAGCAGCTAATGTCACATATATATGGACATCAAGACTAGCCCAGGTAGCCAGAATTGGCAAACATCATTCCAACACAGATAGCCAGAATTAGCAAACATTCCAACACAGATAGCCAGAATTGGCAAACATTCCAACACAGGTAAACATCATTCCAACACAGATAGCCAGAATTAGCAAACATTCCAACACAGATAGCCAGAATTGGCAAACATTCCAACACAGATAGCCAGAATTGGCAAACATCATTCCAACACAGATAGCCAGAATTGGCAAACATTCCAACACAGATAGCCAGAATTGGCAAACATTCCAACACAGATAGCCAGAATTGGCAAACATTCCAACACAGATAGCCAGAATTGGCAAACATCATTCCAACACAGATAGCCAGAATTGGCAAACATTCCAACACAGATAGCCAGAATTGGCAAACACCAACCAAACTGGTCAAATAATTTTTATATTTAACTTAGTTTTACTGGACGAAGAAGAGTATTCTTAGACGTAGAATTTGCTGAGTCCAATACAGCTTTCTAAATTCTATAAAACCATTATATCATGTTCAACATACATTTTGTAATCCAATACAATTAAATATTGGACAGTCACATGGTATCTTGGAGCATATCTCATTTGTCAAGCACATATTTCAATGGAACTGGTAAAATAAAAATACATATGTATATCATGTTATATTCTCCAAAATGTCCATAGCTTACGTAGCTTCAGACAGCCGTTCACTGGCGTTCAGTACAGACCTTGCCGAGTGCATGCAAGCTTGAATTGATTATAAACCAACATTAAACATTATATTTTCTTGGCGAAAAAACTGCATTCTTCTAGTTATGTACATGTTTTATCTTCTTTATTGATTTCCACTGGGAAATTTGCACTTGCACTGGATATGTACACGAACTATGGAAAACTAATGAAAAATGCACTGAAAATGTGTATTTTATTAGTATTTATTTGTGTATTTATTAACCATCATTTCAACAAATTAACAATTGGCAGAATAAGGAATTAAACCTCGCATTGCCAAGACGAAGTGACTAAGGTCGAAACCTTGCACTGGGCGACAAAAGAGCAAATAAATCTAATGCAATTTCCTTTAATTTCAGGATCTATCAGCGCCTGACCATGGATGTGATAGGAAACTGTGCGTTTGGAATTGAAGTCAACTCGCTACAGGATGAAGACGACATCTTCCTCAGAAAATTTAACGATTTCTTCAAAAATGTGGAAAACAATGCTGGCATATTGAAAGCAATTGTATTTATATACTGTAAGTACTGACTTGTACTTCTTTGCTTTTTCCTGCCTACATTGTATATATGTAGGTACCTGTGTAATTTTCATTCTCTTCTCAATAAATGCCACTAAGTTCCAAACCATATTTATATAAAGATGATGCGGCCATATAAATGATGGGCCGTTGATGTTATGGACAGAATAGGCTAAATTGGTAATTTTGCTTGTAAATTACTTGTATGTAAGCTTGTCGAATCAGATCTCAGTCAAACCATGCAACTGTCCAATATTTGCTATTTTGGATTGAAATTTATAAATGTTGTGCAGAGAAGTTATATTGGACAGAAAAAGTTATATTGGATCCCATGGGAGAATATAACAAATGGTGGATGGAAAGTTGTCCAATATAGTGTTCATTGGATTCAATTCAATTTTTATATATATTCATTCTTTTTTTCTATTCCTACTGTGAAGCGCTTGTGAATAGTTAATAGATACTAACACTATAGAAATAAAATACGATTATGTTTGTTTCGCCCAAAACGTGACTCGCGATGTGCTCCTGCAAGCATCTGGTCACGTCCAGCATTAATGTTTATTGGACTCAACTAAATGCTGCAACAAATTTTTACTGTACACATAGGGGTCTGCTGTCCCATACTTTGCCCTCTATAATGTGGTGATACACCTAGTGACCACTGAATAAGTAAGACATTATTTTTCTTGTTATTGCAGTGTTGTCGCCATATCTGAGTAGCTGGGTGTCCAAGCTGAACTTGGGAAGCCCCCTGAGTGACGCATGGTTCAACTCGGTCACCAAAAAGATCATTGAGCAGCGAAAGAGTGACACGGTTAGTATTTACATGGCAATATTTAATACACAACATGTTTAGGCTATATAGATAGCTCATGCAGTATAATAACGAAATTTGATATACCAACAAAATATCCTGATATCTGCCCATGTTACTAGGCATGTGTTGGTTTAAAGCTCACTACAGTAGGCCTAATGCCAGATAGTGAGATACATAAAAGTTTATAATCATAAACAATAGGATTTTTAACCGCGAGGTTCTTGATATTAGTTTTCATATATTTCTAATAATGAGTTCTGAGTCTAAAATATTTATCACTAAGCACTTTTTTCCCAATAGTATAAACACAATTTTATCTTGTCTTCCCAACAGTATAACATAATTATATTTTATCTCATTTTATCTAATCTTATCTCATCTCATCTCATCTCATCTCATCTCATCTCATCTCATCTCATCTCATTTTATTAATTTCATTACCTGTTCTACTTCAGGAGACGAAGAGATCAGACTTAATTCAACTGATGCTCGATTGTGAAATCGATGAAAATGCAACACTCTCCTCTTTGGAAGTAGTTTTGGACAAAGAAGATGCATCCGGTGATGACGTCATTGCAAATGAAGCCCCAAAGCGACCAAAGAAGACAATACACACAGAGGTAGCTACAAAAACAATCATTAGTTATATTCCGAATAGTAGGGAGTTAACTAACATTTTTGTTGGTTATATCCTGACGCCAAAGGCTATAAATCCAGTAATTTGAACCTACCACAAATATTAGAATTAGTCTTTTAAATACATCTGGAATATTTGATGTTATTGCAGGAAATCCAAGCATCCTCCTTCATCTTTCTGTTGGCCGGTTTCGAAACGAGTAGCACAGCGCTTGGATTCCTCACTCATCACTTAGCGCATTGTCCGGATGTCCAAGAGAAAATTCAGAATGAGATTGATATGCACTTTCCAGATGAGTGTCTGCCAGACTACGGAACGGTCCAAAAACTAGAGTACCTCAACATGGCCATCCAGGAAATACTCAGGCTTTATCCAATTGGAATGATGTGAGTTTGTTACAACTGCTTTAAATTCAAGAGCAATCATTCATTAACTTCCTGAAATAGTCAAGAGCTATGATAATATCCATGAAGTTTGCTGAACATTTTGAGAATATTTGAACTCAATATATGCAACAGTAAACAACAGAATTATCTGTGGACACATTCAAACATTTAAGCAATGGTTGAATAGACTAGTAGTAGATGTTAAGTTTCCACTTCTTTAATTAAAATATACTCTTTGGATGCTTTAGGACCATTGGCCTTTCTCGTCCAATTTTAACAAATGTTTACTCTCCTGGAGCTAAAATTTGGAGCTACTTTTCTCATGTGCTTCTATGGTATGAGTCATTTTTAGCAATACTGTTGTCTGCTTGCAGGGGTGTTCAGAGACATTGTTTTGAGAAGTCCAACTTTGGAGACATCACCATAAAACCAGGTACAATCATCCATGCCAACATGTCAAGCCTTCACATGGACCCTCAGCACTGGGGACCTGAGGATCCCAAACTGTTCGTGCCAGAGAGGTTGGTTCTGTTAATTGAAGAATCCAAGCTTTTCACTGAAATAAAGTCACCATGTTTAAATTAAAAATGATTTTACTTTGGGATGTATTCATTCACAGATTTTTACCTGAAAGAAGAGCAAGACGTCATCCAGCAGCTTACATTCCATTTGGGTTGGGACCAAGAAACTGTGTAGGAATGAGGTATGTACTGTATTTTGTTCAACAAAAAATTCCAACTTTGAGTAGTAATAAAATTTTGGTACAAACCTACTCACCTCCTAGCACATGGCTAGGGGGAGCTGCTTTTTAGTTCAACTACATGGCCGATTGTGCTACGTGCGTTTTGCATGCGTTTGGATAAAGCATGGTTTTTTCCTTATAATTAGCTAAAAACCATGCGTTTTCCATGCGTTTATCCTTCTCATGGAAAATGCATGTGGCACATTTGGCCATGTAGTAGAGGCGTTGTGAAGTTGCCCAACCAAATGGTGCAGATTCCGATCCCATCATTTTGCCAGGGAATCGGGCCACTTGAGAAACTACACTGTAGACTAAAGCATTGCCCAGTTATCTCAAATTCATTGTATAATGTTGTTCTATTTGCCTTCCAGGTTTGCTCTGATGGAAGTCAAAATCGCAGCCGCTCGCGTTCTGCAACGTTTCCGAATCAAGCCATGCAAAGAAACGAAAAACCCACTTCCACTTCGAAAGAGCATAATAAGGTCACCATCAGAGGGCGTTTACCTACAATTGGAAGAGAGGTTCTGATTCGAAAACATGTGACCAAAAAGTGACTTTAGGTTGTGTCAGAGGAAGTGATGCTTTAACCTGCAGTTCAAAGATAAAACAAACAGTTGCTTTGTTGCAAATTAATGTTTCGCTTCATTATGGAAGCATCTTTGTTGTTGTTATTAATATTTATTATAATGTATAACATGACTTACTGTTAAACATTTTACGGACTTCCAGCTTCGCAATGGTAATATACAAATAGCATGTACAACGTGTCTGCATTTATTGATCGTTAAGTCAAGTGCATATGGCACTAAGTGTCATACATGGGAATGGCAATCAGATTTGTTTGGTAGAAGTATGTAGTATTTCAATACGGTTAGTACATTACATAAACAACTCCTGTCATAACTCATTTTGGTGCTTTCGACTTTAAAAATGTTAAATTATTGTGTGATAATATGTCGTCTTCCACTTTTTACAGCCGATTGAAGTTGTTGGGCATAGAAACTATGCATGAGCATGTGATGACTTTTTGAAAGTTCGTTCTTGTGAATGCCTTCAGTTACTTACTTATTGATATGTTTTGTTATGATGTAATTGTTTTTACCAAATATACTCATATTTTTAGATGATAATTTAGTCTAGTCATGTGATGACTAATACATTATATTTTTGCTCAATTTAAGACTTTTAAATAAGCCTGTTAGAGTATTATGTACAAATATGAGCAATAACTATTGTTACCAAAATGTGCAATAAATATGCCTTTATACTAATTTATTGTGGTCTCTCATTAATGAAAACAAAAGAATGTCATATATCAACACGGCATTTGATTGTATTGCAAGAACATGAATTTGTAAAAACAAAACATTTTATAGACTTCAACAAGATATTGGAATGTATTGCAAAAGTGAAATTTTTCAAAACATTCAAAACAAAACATTAAGATTTCAACAAGGCATTTGATTGCACAGCAAAGATGAAAGTTGTCCAAACACAACATTAAACAAACAGTTAGTTTAATAAAATATGATCGAATCTAGACAGCTGTAGCTGCCTATTCCTGACTGTAGTTATAACTAGCTAAAAGCCAGCCGCTTCTGTCCACTCCTAGTTTATAGTCGGCTTACACCTGTCACCACTGAAAAAATATAAACCTTCAGTTGGTAGAAGGATTTTTTCTAATGTATCATAAATATGTATGTACAATAGACATGCATCTTTTCAACAACAAGAATGAAAAATATGCAACTTATGCGCCAAATTGGTGCTGCATTTACTTCAAGATCCAATTTAAGTAGCCAGCTATAGCAGAATTTGTCTAGCTGTGTCTAGGTTCAAGTTGCAGGGTCATTTTTAATATGAAACTAACTGTACTTCAACAAGGCATTTAATTGTATTGCAAAGATGAAAGCTGTCAACCTTTTATCCTTGGCCTATTTAGAAACTTATGTGGTTTTTCGATTGGCCTTAAGGCGATATTGGGCCTACTTATATGTCGACTAAGTGCAGCGAATGACCTTGGCAAACAACTAGACCAGTGGGATCCTTGAAACTTATATAAATGTAGAGGTAATTTATCTATACAGTGCCCGACGTCGAAGTTGTGGCCGACACCGGAGTTGTGGACTTCAATAGTGATGTCCAGGGGCGGATTCAGAACATTTTGACAGAGAATGATTTAGAATAATAGCGATATCTATCACCCTTTTCAATCAGAATGTTTGGCTCGGCCCCAGGACGTCACTATTGAAGTCCACGACTCCGGTGTCGGCCACAACTTCGACGTCGGCCACTGTATATATAGTGTACGGTTCAAGGGTTTACCTGGAGGAGTTCAGAAAGGTCAGATTCATTCAATTTGATCTTTGGGTATCTGGAAATTGCATGATCCCAGTGCCACGTGTTCCCAACATAGAATATTCTAAAATTTGTGTTGATGTTCTTCTTCAATTATCATCGGTTATATCATATGAGTGACCACTGTCTGGGGTTGATGACTGACCACTAAAATACTTAGACACAGATTATTAGAACCATACAATAAAGCACAAATAGCACATTTGCCAAATGTACATTGAAATCTCCAATAATATAACACTACTCAACTTCGACCAAGCTAGAACAACTGGATTCATGAACATAGGAGAAACCCTAAAAAAGGAATTTACTAGTTGGTTTCTGGAAAAGACTGTTTATTTAATTATAATTAAATAAACAGTTGGTTTCTGGAAAAGACCGTTTATTTAATTATAATTAAATAAACAGTTGGTTTCTGGAAAAGACCGTTTATTTAATTATAAATAAATAAACAGTTGGTTTCTGGAAAAGACCGTTTATTTAATTATAATTAAATAAACAGTCTTTTCCAGAAACCAACTTTCACTTCATTATTTCACTAACCATATTAGCTGATGAACTCATGGAATTCAGAATGGCCTTGTCAAAATGAAATGCTCTCAGGGGTTAACGACCGCAGATGTAAACAAAACTGAGACTGCGAGTTCATTCACCTCATATAAAAAAAATACTCTGACGTAATAGCACATGCTCTAGAAAAAGTTTCAATTCATGATCTATACGATAAGTGCGAAGTCGTGAAACCTTCCATTTTTGATCGTGTTATATAATATTTACCCCAATAACGTACAAAGTATAGTAGCAATTACGTACTAGATAACAATTTAATCAATAAACGATTTTGTAACTTTTTTGTACAGTCTCAGATTACTTAGTTAAGTGTACAACTATGTCATTCTAAGCTTGACTCCAGGACTAAATTTGGCCTTGTGTTTTGGGGTGAACGACCGATAGGACTCAGAGAAGGGTCGTGGTCATGCGTGAAACCTGTACGACAGTCGTATGCAGAACATTGTCTGCGTCGTCATTTGCAGTTCAGTCATGCAGTTGTCGTTTGATTAAAATTTCATTGGCAGATCAACTTCTAACTTTTGCTCCGAAATAAACATTCCTTTTGTGTTCTCTGAAAAAACTTTATAAGATCATCTTAAAAAGATTGATGGGTAAGGAAAAAACCACAACTTTATTAACTGTTTGTCAAAATATCTGAAACTTTTCACTTTGGCTAATTAAAGGTACAGGCATCTGTACAAGTTGTCTGCAGTTTTCCGTGTTTGTTGAGAGGGTTGCGATAATTCCAGTAACCATAAAGATATCAATGCACTATTCAAGTTATCTTAACTTATCTTTCTTAAATATTAGACCATAGTTTTGGTTATTGCAGACCAGCCACCTATAGATTGAGTGTCTTGTATAGATGTTCACATGTGTCTGTGACAAAGGCATTTGCCATTTCATCATTATGTCTGCCACTAGCAGGTAGCCACATTGGAGAATGTTGCTGCAGTGTGCTTTAACCATTTCCTCAAAGACAATATAAAATTCGAACAACTCTTAGTCACCAGATTCATCCCATCCAGTCTGGAGAGGAGAGAAATATGTAAAAAGAAACCGGATTTAAATGCTTCATTTGGGTGTAATAAGTATGGAATATTTCACCCACTTAGCCATTACCACATGCAATTTCTCTGTACTCAGTTTTGCAAAAACTGCAATGTGCAAAACTGTGCTTTTTTTTAAATTCTGAGAAAGCAGGGATGTTCAATGCAAATAATCCCCCCCCCCCTGAAATTCACAAATTAAAATTACTCTTTTTCACACACTTTTGTTTTGAAATATTTGTGCTTTGTTAAACAGCTTTACACTTGATATCACATATCGGTACAAGTTTATAAGTTTGGCATAAATGATCCACCATTAATTTACCTCTTGACCAGTGTCCATGCATTAACTGTTACTACTTGTACGAGCGAGGGAAGTCACAGTGGGACAGACAAAGTAGGCCTGCATCCCCCCAAACTGTCAAGAGAAATCGAAAATGAAAATTACCTTCCATTCACCAATTGTTATATTCTCCATTGGACAGACAAAAGTTTATATTGGACACAAAATGATCAGAAGGATGTCACAAATACACTAAGTAAGGTCTTGGCGTGGCTGAACATACGTATCCATCGTTGCTATGGTTACATTTTTGATTTTGCACTGAACAGAACCCACACCCAGGGCAATGCGCTGAAACAGCTACAATGTAACAATTTTGAAGAAAAAAGAAGAAGAGAAAACCGTGTTTAAAAAACGAACTTTAAAAATGTCCCAAGTCAGTCGCTGAAGATTCATTGATCCCTCACTCTAACGAAATGATCCGTTTCTCCACATAAAAATCCGTAAAAATGCACATTAGAAGTTTCTTACCCCTGTGAACTCTTCAGTGCACTGAATGACTAAACACTAACCTATACAAACTGAAAAATCCATCAAGTTGAATGTGTTAAAACACCTTGGGTTTGTACTTCCATGGTGATTAATAGTTGTGCACTCGAAGTTCAGCAAAAGGTCACTAGACAAAAATGAGAGTCATATTGTTCATCACCTCCAAGTTTGACTGTTTAGGATCAAATGTCAATTTTTGCTGGATATCGAGATTATGCCAGTCACATTTGGATTGATAAAATAAAAGATTAGCTTACTGGCTTTAGATTTAGCTTGGTTTAGTGATTTATGTCAAGGAGCACAGCTCAATGGTCTTCAAAGTATCTTAAATTATTGATTTATCTGGTAATAACACTTTAACATCTCACTTAAGACCGCCATTTTGCTCAAACAATCATGAGGTCACTTTATTAATAGTGGGCCGAGTGGCCTTATCAGGGAGGTTATTTGATACACATGCAAGATTAGCAACATGTTTGAATGAGTAGCTAAATTGGTAAATCTGCAATATAATGCAAAACAAAACAATGAATAAACACAAACAATACAGTACAATATAATGCACTCAAAAGCTATTCCTGCAGTTGCTGTGCCTGCAATTGCCAGGAAGTAATGATGAGTTGCTAATAGTGATTCACTTTATGCATTATGCAGGCAATATAAACCTGATCTTTAAACATATGAGATTGGGAAAAGGGGTGCACACGTGCCCTCTCACACCAACATTTTTTTATCTAGATAGGCCTAGTTAATAATTGAAGGATCTTCCTAATTCGAAGTCATAGGCTGAAATAATAATCTTATCAATAAGACATAGGCCTATGTTATGGGCCTATCAGTATACAATTGCCAGTAAACAATGCATTTGTGTGCACAATGGCCCATTTGGCGGTAACTAACCCCAGTTGCACTCCTTCAACTTGTTAATCCTTTTGTTTTTATTTTGTTCTTTTCGGCTGTTACGTATCACCCATGATGCGTTCATTCAACTTTCCAAAGCACATGACACAAAAACAATAGATGATCAATGATATGCATGCATACTGACATACATTTAATTGAAAAACTACGTGATTTGCGTAATAACAAGGTTTGCCAGTGAATGATTAATGACACGTGTTTGAGTATGACGCAGTCGACTTTTTTCTTGGAAAATACTAAATGGCGCAGTAATTTTCTGTTTATATCATTTCAGCCAATCACAAAGCTCCTTTGGTATATTACATCATAAGTGCTTTTGCCCATGGATGAATGAGGGGGTTGAGTCATAAATTTTATGCAAATTACAGTTCATGTGGGAATGGAAGGAGGCTGGGCGGAGTGCAACTGCATCATTGCAAACAGGCTAGGCTCTGATATATATAAATATACAGTGGACATCAAAAAAATTGAATGAAAATTAATGAAAAAGTTATTTAAATGCTATGGTATTTTACAATTTATGAAAATTACGTTTATTTTGTATACTACTCCACGTGTTCGAAATAAAAAGGAAAAAAAAGTGGACATTTATCATGGATCCTATTATAAAAGACTCTAATCAAATATCAAAGGAGCCTTGTGATTGGCTGAAATGATATAAACAGAAAATTACTGCGCCATTTAGTATTTCATACCAAATGGGCCATTGTGCACACAAATGCATTGTTTACTGGCAATTGTATACTGATAGGCCCATAACATAGACCTATGTCTTATTGATAAGAAAATTACTGCGCCATTTAGTATTTTCCAAGAAATAAGTCGACTGCGTCATTTCTCAAACACGTGTATTATAAATACGTTTACAATTAACAGGCCTCTCTAGAGGGAAGTCTATTGCATTCATCAAACTAGGGCCGGTCCGTCGAATGAAAGGCTAAGACCTGGTAGAGACTGGCAGGTTTGCTCAAGGAACAGCAGCTTTCCAACACAGCTGGTCCTTGGGACCGGCAGCTATTTTATGCTTACCATGAACACTGCCACTACCGTTACTTTAACCATTGTATTTTAGGCTGAGGCCACGCCATATGGCTGATATTTGATTAGAGCCTTTTATAATAAGATCCATGATAAATGTCCACTTTTTTTTCCCTTTTTTTTTGTATCAGAATCTCAATCCATAATAAAAACATAAATTAAGGAAGTTTTAGAGGACAAGTTTACAAAGTTATGTACAAAGTTGATTATTAATGACACATGTTTGAGAAATGACGCAGTCGACTTATTTCTTGGAAAATACTAAATGGCGCAGTAATTTTCTCTTTATATCATTTCAGCCAATCACAAAGCTCCTTTGGCATATTACGTCATAAGTGCTTTTGCCCATGGATGAATGAGGGGGTTGAGTCAAGAAGTCATAGCGATATAGATACTTTCTAAGATTGGTTTTACAAATAATCTTCTCAGCCTTGTGAAGAGTGCCTGGTTTTATTGTACCATGGTTTTTATTAAACCTTAACAGTTCCCCCCTCCAACATCAAGGAACTCATCCATGTAAGCCTGATTTTCCGGTAATTGGCATGGTTCATTTTGGTCTTAGGGGTGAAAGCTTGTGAAGGTTTTTAATATATATTCTTTCATAGTATGACTAACAAGCAAAGGTCTCTTTTTATCATTACTAATAATATAGATGGTGCAAGTGGTCGATTTGCAGACAGTTGTGGGTAGCTAGGCAAGAGTAGCGAGGATCTATGGAAAAGTACATTTTATAGCGCGTTTAGCAATAAAGGCAAAGACATAAATTTATATGAACTATACTAATTGATTGCAATATTTTGACATGATACCTTGTCAGTATCTGTTACCTGCAACTAATACCCTATAGTCTGTACAAAATAGATCAATTTTTTATATATATTTTTTTGCATGTCTAGACTACGTTAACAATTCTGATACAGATCTCTTTTTTAAAGAGAGCTTTTCTTGTTTAATGGCATAGCTTTGCTTTTTTAATGGCATGGCAACAAGTTAAAGCCCAACTTTCCAACATAAACAGCTCTGGAAACCAAATGACCAGAATTTCGCTATATTCTCTATTGTAATTTCTGCTGCTTCTTTGCAACCAAATTTCTTTTGCTTCTCGGACATATATGTAAAAATCAGACCAAAAATCAAGTGGATATTTATTACAATAGGTTAAATGGTATAACTATGGACATGGCTTGGTTCGCCCTTCTCAAATCTGAATATGACTAGACCAGTGTGACATCTCGTGGTTTTGTGAGGAACTGAACTGAGGGTTTGCAATACACTGATTTCAACAGCTCTGATCTGTTTTAACACTAAATAAGTGAACTGATGGAAACTTTCTGATTGGTTTAAATTGCAAACTGGCATTTTTGCACTAATCAAAAAATTTAAGCATTAGTGGGCACAATGCAAAGTGTTGGCTTTGCTTTTTTCCACGATTGGACCATTAAAATTTCTGGAATTGGATCAGAAGGTAATAGTAAATATTTTCTGTAGAGTTTTTATGATTGCACACTTTCTAAAAAGTATTCGCAAATTTAAATTTTGGAATCTGTATAAATTACTTAGTTAGCCTGCATGTAACGTAATGAGGATGAAATGAATTTTTAGCAAATGGTCCAATGGTGTGGAAATTGTTATTATTTTTCTTTAAACATGTTTATTAGAAAGGACTGATGTTTGTCTAGCTAATTTTAAATTTCTGCAGTAGCAATGTGAACTTAAAAAAAATTGAGGAGACATGATGGTCCAATTGGGGACACGGTTTGCTGGATTGGACCACTTTGGAAAAAAAATTTAAACTTAATTATCGCTTTGTTTGGTGCAAGTTCAAGCAATGAATTTTGGAAAATTAAAAGACAATTTGAATCACTATGGGTAACCCTAGAAATACTGAATTTATCACAAAATCACAAACCACGTCCCTTCTATATCCCCTCAAAGTTAAGTGGTCCAATCCCAGCAACTCTCTCCTAGACACGAGTGGCAGGGAGGTTTGCATTTTTACCTGTCTTTTCACAAATTATGTAGATATAATAATTTTTTTTATTATTATTCTGGCTCGTACCATTGGAATTAGGGCCTTGAGCGGGATTCCGACCCCCATATCCACCCTTGCTATATTCTTGTTCCTGATTAATGTTTGTTTGTTTGTTTGCAAGTTTATTTTCCAGAAGAAGCATATATATATGCTTATCGAGCTGGTACAATTTAAAGATTGAGAATTTACAACAATACAATGTGATATTGAAATAATAATAACATGTGTATTAGAATAATATTGAAATTAAAAAGTACTTTTTATGCTATGAAATCGTAGTTAAAAGCAAAATTTTGATAATTTAGAACAATATCTGGAAATATTTTTAAAATTACGAATGTTGATAATTTACGTGTATAACATGTTTCATTATCGTTCTGCTACATACCTTTCTATCTATCTATCTATCTATCTATCTCTCTATCTATCTATCTATCTATCTATCTATCTAAGTTTGTGGATCATTAAGGAGTGTTTTCAAGGTTTTATGTTGTAAAATGTCAATCCTTTTTAAATGCCTTTTGGCAGCAGCTGCTGTGTATACCGTCAATTTCGATTCCATAGTTAATCTTTGAATGAAAATAAGCACGGTACAATTGCATTTTTCCTTTGTTTGTGACCTTATTCTTTATGATTTTAAATGCACTGGTTACTTTAACTAGTCCTTTGCATAGTTGTGATATTTTTCCAATGCACATTGTTTTAATGAGTATTTGTTCCATAGCCTAAGAGGAAGCAGAAGAGGAAGAAGATACTTATAGGTCTGAATTCTGGTTATATGCCTAGCAGGTTCGCTCTAAGGCCTAGTTCAATGTGCAACATGTTACCAGCTTACTATTCTCAAAAAGAAGAAACAATTTACTTTTTGTGGTAGACACCAGGGACGCCACAATACAGTCTGTCGCGTAGCTCCCTCTGTCGAAAATGTGTATCATGACGTCAGGATCATTGTTAAGGGTTTTGTGACGTCACAAAATAAACGGCGGCTTTCTGAAGCGCATGGCTGTTCAAAACAATGACTTGAGTCTGGAAAAGTAATTATTTTGACCAGCTATGGAGATGGTTGGACAAAATGGGGACAGTCCTCCCGAATCTAGGAAGAAAGCGAAGCTTCCCCACGATGGACTGCCCCTGGGGGCACCACCAAGATGGGCCAGTCTCCCCTTGGATTCAAAACTGCCAATGGTCCCTGGGGCGAAGGAGGCTGTGGTTTTTTGCACCACCAAACTTGGTGAAAAGGTGATGTCTTGATAAATCATATCATTAGGATGTTATTGAATGCCCTCTCATTGAAAATAGCTTTAAGATGATTTTATTATGACTGGTATCTCAAAGTGGTTTTTTCTTTCTTTGTATTTCTTCAATGCGGTTTTTTTCTTCTCTCTCTCGTGTTCTGAGGCTGTGATATGATTTTATTTAAATTATGTACAATGACACTGTCAATGTATATCATGGTACAATGCCAAACTATTATAATTTGCTTCAAAACCAAATGACTTAGCCCTGGATGACCATGTCGCAGTAATACTGACTGAGGAATTTGGAGCTACAAAATTATATTGAATTATTCTTGCACAATATTACATCAATAATTATAATCCCATGTCTCTACAGAAATTGTTTATTTATCCCTCCACAGATCAGAATGCAGTCCCCTCAGCTAGATTTTGATCTGACTGACCCTCTGTGTCACTTAATGTCCAACGATTACCATCCGCTGCATGACCCCCATCTAAAGGCACTTCTCAACTCCTCCGACATGCGACGAAGATTGTACAAGGGTGGCTTCATCACCAAAGATGGCAGGGTGCTGTGTACATTGAAAGAATTTAATGAATTTCGACGCTACCTCAGGAGGCTTTATTTGGCAATCGAACGGCAACAAAAGGTAAGATTGTACACTAGTCACTAGAACATTATCCTGTTGTAAAAATCACTTCCTCTTTGAGTCTACAAAACTTAAATCCAAAATTTATACCTCCTTGAAATTAATGTCAGTGACCTAACGTCGCAATTAATGGTTTTGCCACGCACCGGGTTGATTTTAATGAAGACGTTGAAGTGTAGATGGGAACTAGTGCCAGTTCAGCTGTTTCATCATTTTTCAAGGCTATTGCAAAGATACAGTAACTTAATGAATTTATCTGAACATGTTTTAGGTAACTTTAGGTCGAATGATGGATATATATGGTTAATTTGTTGTAAGGCAATATTTCTTTGTTATTCAGCAAATATTAGCCGCTAAAAAGTCAAAAAAGAAACGAGATATGAATCTGCAAGCCCTGACCGAAGAACATGGTGGAAGAATCAGACAAGTGAAAGAACTGCTTCAGGGCCAATATGAGACTGATCGTGCAAGGTTGGTAAATTGTTGATATTTTTGAAAAAAAGTATTGAGAGAGGAGTGAGGGCTTTATGAATTCAAGCATATATAAGCCATTTTAAGTAAAACTTCATAATTTTCTTGGCAGACTTCAAAAGATACTGGATGAGGATTATGAGAGTGTTGCTAAGAAGATGAAAGATGAGAAAAGTTTAAGGCATTTTAAGCATGGACTAGAGAAGCAGATGGGAATGTCAACAATTGCAGCCGAACCCACAAGGAGTAACCAGGTGAGAGTGCCGGATGTGACGGTTGGTATTGTGTTATAAGGTGCCAGTCAACACTGAAATGCTGTGGAGCAATGTAAAGCAAATGATGTTAAATGTATAACATATTTTAGTACATAGCAAGCCATGGAGTAAGGTCGGTGCAGTAATGTGCCAGCACTACCTGAGCAACATCTAGTATCAGGTTGAAGTTTGATCCATTGTGTTTGCCCTGTTTACATTGATATTCGAAAATTAGAAATTTATGTATGAATGATCGAAGATTTAGTTCTGTGTCACAACATGTACATTCTGTTTCAGAGCCTGAAGATTAAACAATACAGTCCTATCTTAAGCAGAATTTTCAACCGAGAGCTTGACTATTTCTTTTCAAGAATGGTGGATGCACCTGCACATTACCACCAAGCAAAAACTCGAAGGGTAATTTCTTCAGTGGTGTTACGCCTGGTGTATGCATATATTTTGGTTTAAAAATAAACCATAGCAAACATTTGTATACTGTATCATATTGTGACTATTTGGTTGGTATGGTTCCATTGTATTTATGTATTATGTAGTCTCAATGCTACCTCAGTCAACTGATAAACTTGCAATTACATATTTCAGCAATTGGAAGAATGGGAACAAAAAAAGAAATATCAAGAAAAATACTTAACAGAAATGGCAAAAAAGAAAGATGAGGAAGACCAACTGAAATTTGAAAGAATTAGTCACAGAGAATATATAGCAAAGAAGGTCTCCCAAAAACAACAACGTAAGACTCCGTTTACATGTTATGAAGTTGGGAGTCAATATGTCAAGTTCTCTTTAGGGCTGTTCCAGTAAAAACTGTGGGATGGGGGTGGACAGGAAAATTTTCAGACTTGGTGACCAAACTGTCATAAACATGCCTGAGATCATCATGACAGTTATAATATTTAAAACACTAGCTTTGTTATTTACAGACATAATGATCGAATAAAAATGCTGAAAATCTGGACCTTGTGGTACCCCTTTGTACCCAAGTGATGAGATTTTCAACTGGGCTCAACTTGACTGCTGAGTCTAATATAAATCATCACAAATTATTGTATTGTTACCATACCACAACGAGCTTGGATTTACTTCCTATGAAGTGCCTGAGCTTGCAATTTGGCTCTAAACATTTTGACGTGCCTTTCTCAAAGTGCACTGTGTGGTATCCGTATTTAAATGAGAAATGCGCATTAATGATAATTGTGGTTACCCAGGTAGTATTGGAACTGATTCATTGCTATCGATCAGACTCCAGCTTGGCCTTCAGTTTCACCATTGTTAAATTTAAATTGTGAAGTCATGATCATGATATACACATTTTATTTCCAAAGGAACTTAGAACTGTCTATGTTATTCCAAAATAAGCAATAAGTAGTTGTTGCAGGCGTCTCGTTAATGGACAATATTTATTAAAGTGAAACTGATTTATTGATAATTCACATTTCTTTTACTTTGTATCCTTTTACAGGAGAATTAGCAAGAGCCATTTCCAAACAGAAACAGATGAAGGAAGCATATGAGATGCAATGTATGAAGAAACTTCAACAGCGTATTGCTCGTGCTGTAGCTATGAGACAATGCTGGCCCATAGGTAAGTCTGGCCCCAATGAGCGAAACGGCAATGAATGCTTTACTGTCCATTAATGCCGAATAGTTTAAAAACTTCCTTTGAGACCATTATTCCTGCCTTAATGTTTCTGAAAATTTAGTCTTCTTAAGTTTTTGTGACAAGACTGTTGTGCTATGCCTGAGGTTGCCCAAGCTACTGCTGTTCACTTTAGATCCGTTATTTATTTTAATAATTATTTTCTGTGGACGCTAGTTCACAGTCAGGACACTAACTTCGCTAATATTCATCGCTGAGCAACAAAATGTGGTATACAGTAGTATTTTCATTATGCGACACATATTTTGGCTCAGGCAAGGGTTTGTCCCTTGACTGTGTCCACAATGAATAACCGATACTAATTATATGGTGCTTAAGTGAACAGCAGATAACTCGGGCAATGCCTGAGGCTAATGCCTCTGTTTTGTTAGCATTATCCATATATGACTAGCTGCAAATATATATATATATCTTTATCATGGTGATCATTTATGGATTCTTCGCTATAGGAAAAACGAAATCAAATCAGGGCAGAAGTCAGCTGATCAGTAATTGGGATCTGAGTGGATCTTTGAAAAGTATTACGACTGAAACGGAATCTGTAAAGTCTGAGAAAAAACTAAATGCTGAGAGAAACGACGCTGTAGATGTTATGGGAGAATCAAGAAAGAGTCAACAAAAATTGGACCAAACAGAATCAATCAGCCCGGACTCAAAATTATCCCTGTATTCTGGAGAAATTGAATTTGGTGAACTGAGTGTGGATGAGACGAGATTGTCCGGTTATTCAGACCTTGAAAGACCCGAAATAGACCCGGATACTTTGTTCGCCAATCGGAATGAAGGTATGTCATGTTTTCTGAAAATGTTAATACTACACGTTTTTTTTTGAAGAAATTATAGTCTGTTCACTGTTGCTTTGTTTGAAGCTACACTGTATTCCATAACCTTTTGCTCTGTTGTATGTTTCAGAAATAACTTAACTAGTTTATCAACAATGAGTGCAAACAGTTACAGCCAATATTGGCTTTTTATTATGAGATCTGGACAGCAATGGCTAATTTTAGAATGGATACTAAATGTACATGCAGCTGGGCAGTTTGATTTTTAGTTGTCATTGTGAAATCTATTTTAGCTAATTGATTGATAAATTTACAATGTGTTTATTCAGCAGTATCTAGTGCCCAAGCTCAAGAAGAATATCGGTTAATGGTAATCAACAGCGGCGGTGACATCACCCATAATGAGCGACTGGACATCCATCAGCAGGTAGACAAGACAAAGACATTTATTTACACAAAGAGACAAACAATTCATATACAAACACTAATTGAAACATACATAGAATAGACAAATTTAATAAGTATTATTCTCTTTGTGTGGGAGGCCTCTCTAAGGTCCTAAGACCGCTATCGAGAGGCCACCCAGGCGTTTAAAGGTATGTTGGAAATACAATATACACTTTAATCAAATATACTTTAGACTAATAAACTAATCAATAATAGGTTGATATATCTCTATTGTCAATAACATTCGTGATGTAAAAAAGCAGCTGAGTGATCTACTGGTTAAGGCCCTATAATGGTCTGGTTTTGAAAGGACCTTCTTCTGAGTTGAATGTCCATCACTTCAGACACAATATTGGTGGCCTTTTACTCATAATATGGTATTTTTTTCAAGCCTTATCATCCCATCATTACCTTAGCTTCTGGCAGCTGTTCATATAGGCTTACTAAGCTCCAGACCAGAAATTATGAAACAAGAATAAATTTTAAAATTTTAGAAACACTAATCTTGATTTACTTGTTGCAACAACTATGCGATTTGCTTCAGCCTCAAACTGATAGAGAAAAGAAAGCTTTAATGGATGAACTAAAAGAGGAAAAATCCATGTTGAGTATCCCCGAAATACATGATGTCCAGCAGTGCAAGGTAGGCTTATGGAGTCAGGGGAAAAAACGGAGATTTTATAGATCTGTTTATAAATATTTTGATTTAAGCATGCAGATTATGAATTAGAAATAAACAAGTCTCCATGTTAATCTAATCTCTTTTCTTTTATTTTCTGGCCAGGGTGATGATGAGAATGCAACAGCTGAAGTCATTGCTGAATTTATTTCTTCGATGAATGTCTTTCTTGCTGCTGAGGTCAGTATTTTCATTTATATCATTTGCCAGCAATATTTATATTAAATGCTGGATATAATTAATAAATTATGGTTCGCCCCACCAAGCATAAGAATGTCAATACCTGGCTCAGAAATTTAATGTGAATAATTTTCAGGGATGTAATTTTGAATCTTTAAGTTTATTTATTAAGATTATCAAATCAGTAATATTGTATTAGTTAAGTCCATGACTACAGCCTGAGTCACTAGGGAAATTTCAGTCATGGGAATCAGCGTAATTATGAAACAGATGTATCTGTACCTGCTCTAGATGCTGAGAAAGTTGATACATGTATAACTATTGTCCATATGCTGGACAGGACCCAGTTTAGTACGTTTGAAGATGGGAAGAAAGCAAAATGTTACCCTATCAGTTTAGATTCTCTAATTTGTGCCCAATGTCAAAGTAAATTTTTGTAAAACATTTTAGTCTTTTTTACAAGATTTTGTATGAGTCATATTACATTTGCTTGTAATTCCCAGGTGCTGTGTCCTGCCATCACAAAATCTCTGGCAGCAATATGTAACGACAAGTCTTTGCAAAAAGAATCAGCTTCTGCCGAGGCACTGCCCTCTGAAACAGGTAAATAGGTTGCTCTGGCTCTTGTGTGTATGCACAGGGTTCTGATATGCATTCTTTTTCAAGTGATGTCTTTTGGCAGTAAGCTGAAAATGTTTGACAACAACAGATGATATTCATCTTCCCAAGCAATTTTCTTTAAACACTTTCATTTGTAAATATTCAAGGCTGCTTACCCTTTATTTTTCATCAAATTCCAGAGATTTTAGATGATCCTGAACATCTCAAGTCAGTACGATTCAACCAAGTTATTCAAACCTTGCAAATAAGTCCTGACAGCATGAATGATTCAGCAGCTTCTCCTGAGGTACAGTATGATTACTTTACCCTTAGCAATAATTAAGCAAAAGTTTCAAAATGTTTCAGTGCAGGTCACCTTCATGTTAGTATAATTTCTTAACTGATAGATACTATATACAGATTGTATGTGCCTTGAAGCTTAAAGAAAAAAAGTCTGTCAGACCATAGCATATATCATACTTTCGGAAAACAAAATACTCATTGCTGTTTACACTAGATTTTTGTTTCCACCAGATTTTCCCTAGATATTTGATTGATGTTTCACAAACTAGTACTTACTAAAAGAACCATGAAGATGAAAGGAGCGATCTATTAGAAAGTGTAAATTTGATGCCACATATTTGAAGTGATGAACTGTACAGCATTGCTCTTCTAAAGAGACCTACCCTTCTGCAGACTGATGACAGTCTCATAAGAGTGACTGTCAGTCTCTTAAGAGAGTCTCCATCATCAGCCTGCACAAGGGTTACCTGGGTACAACATGCAGGTCACTTAAGAGGAGCAGTATGGGTATCGTTATCAATTTTTATTTACACAGGTAGAAGAAAAGGAGTCAGAACAAGAAGATGAGATTGATGCTGCAGAAGAAGAGCAAATTGATGATGTCATCAACAGAAGGTTATCTTTAGTCGTCAAGGATTCTGTGCATCAGCTGAAACAAAGACGTGCATCAGGAAATATGGAACTACTGCTCTTTGACAGGACTGATTCTTTAACTCGCATGTTATGTAAGTCCTTTACCTTTGCTAATGTTTCATTGACAATATGCGGTCTAAAGGATATATATTTTGACGTAGTGCTGGAGTTGATTGTCTTTAACATATCCTCGCAATGAGCACTTTTTTTTTTACGAACAAAACATTTAAAATTAGTTTTGTTAATCTGAATTAATCATTGTTAATTGCTCTTGCAGATGAAGCCATCAGTCATGTGGAGCTAATGACTGAACAAGAAAGATCAAAGCTCAAAGGTTCAATACAGAAAGTGCTTCAATCTCCTTCGGCCAGAAGTTCACCGCTTTCAATGTCCATCGGGTCTAGTGTGGATATCAGCGAAGGCAAAGGTAAAGACTTTTTCTTTTAATTTTTGATTGCCTATGAATTGTAGAAGCTGTGAAACTCTAGTTTAACAACACTTGGTGTTCTTTAAATCACTAGCGGTCTAATTAATATCAAGGTAAAATTCAGTAAACCTTGCCTAAGCTGAATATGCCTAGTAAAGTGAAATATTTGCACCAGTAAATCCGGAGTTAACTATTATCTCCACTTAGTTGGGGATAATTTATAATTTTCTATAATTGTTTTCTTACACAATACAAAAATGTCAAAAAAAATTGTTGTGCTGTTTCATTGCCATTCCTCTCCATTATGAAATAATTATATTGATTGTAGTGTTGAAGCAACATTGTAATTCTTTTTGTTTATTGCACCAACTTGTTAGTGATAAGCGAGTCCTTATTAAAACTCACATGACAAAACTTTACATAAAAACTAATTTTAAGACAGTTATAAAAGACACCAGTTGTGTTTCATCTGTGTGTGCTGTCAAGGGTTATCAATTCTCATTGTGTCCTCACAGGTTTTCATTCACCAGCCAAACTCATTAAATGTGGCTGAAAGCTGTTCGAGTGTCTGTCCCTTTCTCTGGCATCACGCAAATAAAAGAACATTAAAATTTAAATTGCTTATTCATTCAAAAGAAGTTACCTAAATGCTTTCATTTTAGGAAGTCCTGATGCTCTGAAAGAACAAGCTTCTGGCATTGCACAGGATGTTGAAGAAGGATCTCGCATAGAACAACTTAGTATGCAAATTCCTCAACCACAGACAGAACGAAGTGCATCTTTGGTCAAGCAAGATGTGATTACAGATGATGTGAAGATTACATTTGAAGTGGGAGGAGAAGAGTTCCAATCAAAACAAACTCCTGAACCTGAAAATAAAGTTAGCGCATCAACAATAGCTCAGTGTGTAGTTCAAGGTGTAATTGATAGTAGTTTGCAAGCAGTTGCAGCTGAATCCAAAAAAAGCTCTGAACCTGAAAAAGCTTTAAGTAAATTGGTGCTTGCTACTGGCCTTGATGAAGCTAAACCAACGGCAGATGAGACTCAAGAACAACTGGCAGCAGGAGGATTAGAAGTGAAAGAAAGCCCTACACTGATCGCCTCGTATTTTGTATGGCAGTTAATTGATAGAGGTTTACAATATATAGGAGGTAATGTCCAAGAAGGTATCTCGCAGCAGTGCCTCTCTTCCATACAGAGCATAGAACATCAAATTTCAGGCAGTACATCAGGCTATGATGCTGCTGATGAAAGAGAGAATGCTGACTTAGATTCCCAAGCAGCAGTTGTTGAGAAACAAATTCTAGTCAAGCCTCAAGAGAGTGCTTCAATACTTGCTGAGTATGTGGTTCAAGATGCAATCAAAGGAGGTGTACAAGTTATGGCAAGTGAATCTCGGGAAGGAATGCTTGGTTTGCCTAAAATTCTTGTTGAACGTGCAATTGCTGTAGCTGTACAAGGTCTTGTGGGTCTTGCAGATGAAGTGGTCAATGAGGAAGAGTCACAAAATGATGCCAGTGAAAAATTAACCTTTGAAAAGAAAGTACAGGAGGAAATGTGTGATGATGTATCACTTTCATCGGAGCAACAAAGTTCCCATTCTCTGTTGACATCTTCACCTTCCTTGGCTTCAGCAGTTGTTGAAACTGCATTGAAAAATGCCAAAAACTCAATCTACGCAAATAGAACTGATGACATAGTATCTTCATGCTCAAATGAAAGGAACCCTCCGATAATGAGTATCAACAGTGGTGGAGTAGCATCCAAAAGGTTTAGTGTGGATCATATGTCAGCTTGCTCAAGTGAAGGAAAAGTGGACTATTCTGCTGGAAATGAGGTAGCATCTAGAGAAAGCATTGCCAGTGGTGGAGTGGAATCTAGAAAAATCAGTAAAGACCAAATGTTAGCTTGCTCAAGTGAAGGAAGAGTGAATTATTCTACTGGAAATGATGTAGTATCAAGAGAAATTATTGCTAGTGCTAGTGGTGGAGTGGAATTTAGAAAAATCAGCAAAGACCAAATGTCAGCTTGCTCAAGTGAAGGAAAAGTGGACTATTCTGCTGGAAATGAGGTAGCATCTAGAGAAAGCATTGCCAGTGGTGGAGTAGAATTTAGAAAAGTCAGTAAAGACCAAATGTCAGCTTGCTCAAGTGAAGGAAAATTGGACTATTCTGCTGGAAATGAGGTAGGATCTAGAGAAAGCATTGCCAGTGGTGGAGTGGAATTTAGAAAAGTCAGTGAAGACCAAATGTCAGCTTGCTCAAATGAAGGAAAAGTGGACTATTCTGCTGGAAATGAGGTAGGATCTAGAGAAAGCATTGCCAGTGGTGGAGTGGAATTTAGAAAAGTCAGTAAAGACCAAATGTCAGCTTGCTCAAGTGAAGGAAAAGTGGACTATTCTGCTGGAAATGAGGTAGGATCTAGAGAAAGCATTGCCAGTGGTGGAGTAGAATTTAGAAAAGTCAGTAAAGACCAAATGTCAGCTTGCTCAAGTGAAGGAAAAGTGGACTATTCTGCTGGAAATGAGGTAGGATCTAGAGAAAGCATTGCCAGTGGTGGAGTGGAATTTAGAAAAATTAGCAAAGACCAAATGTCAGCTTGCTCAAGTGAAGGAAAAGTGGACTATTCTGCTGGAAATGAGGTAGGATCTAGAGAAAGCATTGCCAGTGGTGGAGTAGAATTTAGAAAAGTCAGTAAAGACCAAATGTCAGCTTGCTCAAGTGAAGGAAAAGTGGACTATTCTGCTGGAAATGAGGTAGCATCTAGAGAAAGCATTGCAAGTGGTGGAGTGGAATTTCGAAAAAACAGCAAAAACCAAATGTCAGCTTGCTCAAGTGACGGAGTGGACTACTCTGTTGAAAATGAGGTAGCATCTGGAATTAGCATTGAGAGTGGTGGGATTGCTTCACATGATATCTCTGACCTGTTGTCATCATATGCTGTTCCTGCAATCATTGGTCCTGACTCTGAACCTGATTGCAATTCATTGCTGTTGCAAGGTGGGAGAACTCCAACATCTCTTTGTGGTAGTGTTCCTGATCAAGACCGAAAGAACAATGCTGAGTATGATGATACTCTAGACGGCAAATTTTTCCCACCGGATGGTAATTTTGTCATTGAAGAAGCTCTTTCGGAGACTAGTATGCTTAGTGATACTGCAGTTGTTGATTTATCTGGTCTATCAGCTGCTCTAGTAGATGAAGTTCTGAAAGAAGAAGAAGCATCCATAAAAGTGAAAGACTGTAGTGACCAGCAAGCATTGGGTGAAATTGGTGATGCACTTTCCACAACCAGTGAACCATGGCAAAGACAATCATCTACATCTATCAAGGCAGGGGAAGATTTGAATCTGCTGAAGAGTTCTTCATCGGCAGAAAAGAACCTTGGGGATAAGCCACCTGGTAAAAGAGTCAGTGAATGTTCACAAAATGCTGTTAATATCGTATATGATGCACTTCAAAAATCTCTAGACTCCGTTCAACACCAGTGCACTCCCAGCTCTACTGTGGGAACCACTTCTTGTAGTCCATCTGTTCATGAGTTCGTCATCGGGGTTTTGAAGAAAATATCAAAGACATCAAGTTCACATGAGCTCAGAAGTTCAAATGTAGAAGGTGAAGTTTCTCCAGTCCTGAAAGATGTTGTTGATGAAATGAAGAAAGAATGCCAGGGAGTCCCACAAGTGATTCAGGAAATCTTAACCTCAACCAAACAACAGGTTGGTATATGATGTTTTCATTTCATATTCTCTGCAGAAAATTTCTAAATCTTAATCACATAGTTGCCTGTCATCACTAAAGAATGCATGTATGTATTTGACATAAAAAGCATGTAATATCTTTCTTATACATGAGCTGTGTTACAACTACACATTAGTCTGATAGAAATGTGCTTTCAGCAGAGCTAGTGATTGAGGGTCTAGTTATTTTAAATATATCGAATTAGGGAACAAATATTTACGGTTAGATATGATTATTACATGGTATGTGTATTTTCCAGAATGTGAAGGCAGTGACGGCAAAAGATGTTGAACCCCAAGTGCCACCATTTTCCACCACATCAACGTATGTTCAGGAAGTGCTACGTCGAATTTCAGGCGAGACTCCAGATCCTTGTGATACAGATCCGTCAAAAATGGCATCATCTGCTTTTTTTGAAGAACTAATCAAACGCAGTCTGAGCAAGGGCATCCATGAGGTGCAAGGAGGTCAGATGCAGCCAGCTGAATTATTCCAGCTCACAAAAGCAATTCTGGTGTCCCAGGAAAAACTGCAATGCATCAGTGATAGATTGAGCCCAAGGAGCAGTCCTACTCCAGTGAGAATTACGCGGTCATTGGATTGTACACCAGAATCCATGCAAGTGCCTTCTGGGATTTTATCTCAAACAAATGTAAAGAGTGCTACATCTTGTGATAGCAAACAACAGTCTGGATCTCCTGCTACTGCAGCTGCAGCTGTGCCAAGCCTAAAATCCTCCAGTCAGTTGCTAGATGACTTTATAAGGGTGACCCTAGAAAGAACGCTGGAACAATTGCAAGCTAGTGCTATGCTGGAGAAAGACATGTCAACAAGATCCACACTGCTCGGTGATGCCATGGATCGTAGCTCTTCTTTGAGTGTAGAATCAGGAAGGTAAGAACAAAACGAAGTTTCTATAAATCTTATAATTCAGATTATATAAATCGATTACCTGTGTTGTGAAATTTGATATTTAGTGAGAGTAGTATCCCATATTGTGTGGGTGACGTTTCTAAAAATGCCCAAGAAAGTTTAGATGCATATGATTGATTAACAAACTGACATATTTCTTGATGGAAAATTGTTTTCATTAGTAACATTAGCATGATGTTTCAACATTTATATTGCCATGTATTAGTGCTATCGTTAGATTTTTTTTGTAAACTCTCTGCAGACACACATTTACATTACAGGGTGAAGAATGACTTCATAATGAAAGTGGCCAGTGAAATAAAGAATACTTCGGATGTTAAAGGATCCAACAAGAATAAGAACTGTATAGAATCAGACATACCAAGTCCTAAGTCATCTAAGCATCAAACTAGACCTAGACAAAACCAGAAGAAGTCAACTAATGCAAGAAGTGATGCCGTTATGCAGAACAAGCAAGGGAAGGCCACTAACATTGAAAAAGTAATGACAGTTAGCAAAGATTCTTTGACAGGAAGTAACAGACTTTCAATAACAGGTTTGAATGATGAAGATTCCCTTTCATCAGTGGCCTCTAAACCATTAGTGTCATCAAAAGATTTGAAGCCAATCAGGGGTTCACCGATTAAGCGTAGTCCATGCAACAAACCATCGCCTTATGCAAGTCGACCAAACCGTTCCAAAAATAATGCAAACAATGAAGGTAAACCAAAAAAGGATAATCAAGGTGGTAGTGGTGCAAGACCCAAAGGATCTCCTGGTAAAAATCCGAACAAAGATGCACGTGGTAAAAAGGGACTCAGGAAAAGTTTAAGTGATCAAAAGCGAGGTAAAAGTCAGGCCGATCCACCAAGAACAAAGAAGAGTGAAAGCATTACGTCAACTATGTTCAAAGAGAGTGGACTCAGCACACCAAGTAGCAACACTAAGAAAGATAAAGTTGAACGAGACAAGAGCATTGATAGAAAAGGTGAGCAAAGTGCACACAGTAGTAATGATGGAAGTACTGCAACTACTAATTTGAAACCTAACAAAAAGTCTGCAAAAACTTCAGTTTTAGATCGAGACAGACTTTTTGAAGATAGATTATTATTAACCTCCAGAAGACCGCGGATGTCTTCATCTCCTGATATAAGTGAAGCTTTAGATGATTTATCCTCTGAAGTAAAGTACGGGTACAACCAACCGAATATTAAAGACATTCAGAAGAAGTACTGCCCATCACAATTGATGAAATCTGTCTCTTTAATCGAAGACCATGACAACTTGCCATTAGATTCAGACTTACAAGGAATTTACTGTTGTAATGAAAAAGATGACCATCTAACCTCAAAGCCATCTTTACCATATGTTGCATCAGGAAAACTTTTGAGATCTGTGGCTCAAGAGGCGCTGAATCTGAATGCTGAAAAGACTTCTTCGATGTCTCTGGTTATGAACAAGATTGAGGACAAGGGGAGAGGGATTAAGGAAACTTTGAATGAGAATGAGAGTTTATCGGTTCTAAAATCATACCACAGTGGAGTCACAGACGAAGATGCTCAAGAGGTGGAAGAGGAGATTCCTTGCAGAACTGTGCGCGCTCGGACCAGATACAGCAACACAAAAATCAAATCAAATTCTAAAACATTTGGCCCACCAGGTAATCAGTTGTCACACATCAATACTTACTACATGGAAGGTGGAAGTTCCAGAACACCCAGTCGCAGGTTCAGTGATATGACGCCAAGACCATCTGATGCATTCAGTGCCACATCTCAGCAAGTTAACAAAATGCGCTCCAGCCATCAAAGCTTCAGAAGTGCTGATCTCAGCACAAAACTGATTGAAAATCTTGGCAAAAAGAAAACTTATAAGTAATATATGTGCTTGTCTGCTTGATTAATATTGAATTTTCTTTGTTTTGCATTAAGGATATTTTCTATATATTTGATTACATGCGCTGGCTGCATTGTAATGTCATTTCCTATGTCATATATTATTTTATATTATTTTATATTTTATTATTGCATGTATGTTCTTCCATTTTTATATCATATCTTCTTCTTGAGTTCTTTTAGCTTTTCACTTCACTGATAGCATTCCTCTTAATCTTAATTTCGCAATTTTCTGTCATTCTCGCTTTGTTGTATTTTATAGCAGAAATATAGTTTGTCTTTATTAATGTTTTTACAGTATAGATTTTCTTTTTATTAATATTTTATTGTCCGAAAAGTAACCGATCATTGATAAAATTCTAAAATATGTTAAGGGTTATGGACAGCAAGTCTAGTAAAAATCATATGAACCATATCATTGAATTTGTGTTTTATATGCTTGAGAAACAATAATTATACAGAGTTGGATGGGTTGCAGTATATGGGGTCTCTACTGCTTCCTATAAATTGGATCTGGTAACAAGAAAATCCCAATGAATATAAAGAAACCCCGGGAGAAGCTAAGCTAAGCTAGTCTAGCTGGAAGTAAACATTGCAGAAGCTTGTCACTTAATTTATCAATTGATTTTATTGATTCATAACAGTTCATGCCATTTAATATATATACTTGTACATGTACATGTATGTGTTACTGATATTAAATATTATTGTCATGTGAATAAATTGTGAGAGATAGAAGAGTACAACATGCGAATGTAAGTAGTTCTGATTAGTGCCGTGATGCGATCTTAATCTCTAGTGATGAATATTCTTGGGACTTAAGATGGTCCCAGACATCATCCTTACATATCTCTAGATCAAGAGATACTTTTCTCATCAATTTCTTTTGCTTCATCTTCATTGGTCAATTCAGCTGCTCCATCTGAAACTTCTTCCGATTCATCTTTTGCACCTGTAGTTCCATCTTCTGTATCTTCAACCACTCTGTTTACTTCTTCACCTCCATCTGTATTACTGGAAGCATACTCGAAAGAAGTGGTTGTGACAACCATTTCTTCTAGCGTCGTTTTGGTTTTGCTGGTTTGGTTTGCCGGTTTTGCTGTTGATACTTCAGCATCAATATTCTCCATAGATACATATGTGATAACTATTTCTTCTGGTGTTTTTTCTTCCCTGCTGATTTCTGCTTCGTAGTCTGGTTTTGTTGTTGATACTTTTACATCTATAAACTCAATTTCTTCTCGTTTTGTGTCCTCCCTGCTGATTTCTGCTTCGTAGTCTGGTTTTGTTGTTGATACTTTTACATCTATAAACTCAATTTCTTCTCGTTTTGTGTCCTCCCTGCTGATTTCTGCTTCGTAGTCTGGTTTTGTTGTTGATACTTTTACATCTATAAACTCAATTTCTTCTCGTTTTGTGTCCTCCCTGCTGATTTCTGCTTCGTAGTCTAGTTTTGTTGTTGATACTTTTACATCTATAAACTCAATTTCTTCTCGTTTTGTGTCCTCCCTGCTGATTTCTGCTTCGTAGTCTGGTTTTGTTGTTGATACTTTTACATCTATAAACTCAATTTCTTCTCGTTTTGTGTCCTCCCTGCTGATTTCTGCTTCGTAGTCTGGTTTTGTTGTTGATACTTTTACATCTGTATACTCCATTTCTTCTCGTGTTGTTTCTTCCCCGTTGATTTCCGTTCCATAGTCTGGTTTTGCTCTTGATACTGCTCCATCATTTTCTTCAATTGAATCTTCATTATTCTCTTCTGAAAGATCAGGGTTTTCCAATGAGTGCTCACTATCGCCATCCAAAAGCCCTGATGCTTCAGTATGATATTCTGCATGAGCTGTAGTTGTATCTGACATTGGATCTCGAGTTGTGATGTCAACTTCCCTGGTATTTCTTTTGGATGTTATCTCTTCAGGTGGTTCTCCAGTGGTAACTTCATGCGATTCAAAGGTTTCTGAAATTACATTCTCTGACAGGAACTTCTCCTCATGTGGATTGTTGTAGGTAATTGCGTAATCGAATTGAGTGCAATCGAGCTGTTCCAATACTTGTAAGAAGAAGTGGATCCTGTCAACCTGGATGTATTTGCAGTTTGAATTGATGGCTTCAAGGCAAGGTATTTGGGCTGCCAGGGACCTGCAAGGAGAATACACCAAAGCTTGGAGTAGTAAAAAATTGACATAAATATTACAATTAAGTCAAACCCTCACTTGCTAACCCATATAAACCCGTTTGTATGAATTCCATTCAAGTTTTCAATCTTTCCAATGATAATATTTTGCCGTCTAGCCATTTTTATGGCCAGTTGTCATGGTCACAGAGACAAATTACAATGGACAATATAGCAAACTACGCTATTTGTTACAAAACACAAGGTAAATATGGCTTTTTTTTTCTTGGAACCCAACTTTCCAACTGGTATTGGCTCTTCTTTGTAATAATTCTTTATAAACAATTTCTTAGTAATAAAATGAGTAGGAAAAAATGTTTTGTTCAATTTTATATTGCTCCATAGTAAAGGTGAACATTCCTTTTGTTTCCTACCAGCCTTTCCCAACTTTTTTTTTTTCATCATAATTATTTAGATGTAAAGAAAATACTTAATCCATAGAGTATGTGTGTTTCATTAAATTGCTTGGGTTTGTTTAAATAAGATAAGCAGCAGAAATTACAACGGAGAATATAGAAAACCTGACAAAGTTAATTGTTTTACAGTAGGGTTTTTTTTCGATAGGAGGTTATTTTATTATTAGATAGTACATTTTGAGCTGATCCGTGTCATTTTTTAGAAAACATAACCAAAAAAACAGGCTGACATTCTTTTTCAAACAGGTTTTTTCCTATAACGCTGGCTGATACTTTTTAGTAAGCTAGTGCACATCCCCCCCACAGTATGCTAATGTCTTTTATTCTTTATGTAATGTACTAACCGTATTGAAATACTACATACTGTGTAAACATCATCTTAACCAATGCCGAGGGGGTCTTTGCCTTGGCATAGTAGTAATAAATTGTTTAAATTGATAATTTTTTTAACTTACTTGCAGAATCCTTTCATTTCTTCTGGAGTAGGCTGTCTCTGACCGACCTTTTGGAGTTCCATCCATAATGGTGCAAGACATTTATCAACTTTACCTGCATCATCTGCGAACTTGTCACAACCTAAGAAAGGGGATTTACGGTTGAACAACTTAAAATGTATGTACCTTCATATTATAAGATAAAGTAGATCCATATATATTTTGATTGATTGATTTCTTTACAGCCAACGTCATGGAGTTGGAAACTAATCTCATAGACGTGGAAGCTTAAGTCCAGATGACGTCATGTGAATGTAGCACTCTGATTGGCTGAGGGATTGTTTTAACCAGCGAGTGTCCTGGACTCACATGACATCCTCTGGAGTTAAGCGTCAAAGAGAATTTCCAACTCTATGAATTTGGCTGTATTGATTAACAGTCAGATTAGCATTTGTATGGTTAGTGACTTGAAGAGATCAAATGCACCAAAGGTTGTTGTCTCACCTCGTTGACAGTAAGGTGACATCTTATTCATAAGTTTGCTGAGAATATCATATACTAGAGTTTGATATAAACTGTGGCAACCGCTGATCTGTGTGTTTACACATTTTTTGATTTCTTCCTTTTCATGTACCAACCTGAAACATAGTTGTTGACATTGAGTGACTTTAAATTGTGCTATTTTTAACACATACAGAAAATAAAATAAATAGACTACTAAGTACAACTGATTACCCAATATAGCAAGTTTGTTTGCTTACATTTCACTTGAAAATGGCAAATTATTATAGCAAATTATTATAGCTTACTGTAGGACCTCATCATTTCCACCTTTGGTGCATAATAGGGTGTTCTGTTCTCGTGCCCAGAAATATCAATACGTTTTCATGACGTCATCCAGTGTACACCCTTTTTAACACAGCAGCCATATGTTGGCATTTTTACCTTATATGACCTCTCTTTGCATTCAGATATATTTTATGACGTCATTAGTAGACAATGGTCATGGTGAGGTCACAGAGTGCAAGAACAATGAAGAAGTAATCATGTCATAATATATTCATGACGTAATCAAAACTAGGTCAATGAAGCACAAATGCCAACATGGCTGCCGTGCTAAAAGGGTGTATTGGTGACGTTGTGCATTATCCTACTTCTGGGTCCTAGGTAATACAAGAACTGACCAGTACTATTTACTGGTTTTCGTTGTGAGGAGGTACTGACATCAAAGAAGATATAAGCATTGTTTGATGAGGTCATCTGTCAACTGATCAGTGATGACAGTTTAGTACAATAAATGATGACAGGCTTCTCTAATTACATCAAAAAGTACCTAATCTCTAAGTATAACAAAATTTGTTACATTCAGTGCCGGATTTACATAGGGGCCAGCGGGGCCATGGCCAAAGATCCAAGTGGGCCCTATCTCATTATAAGGATTTTTTTTTAAAAAATCAAATGTAAAAAAACTACAGATACCGGCTGCCTGAAATGCAATTTTCATATAATTTTGCAATGTTTGATTAATGTTTATAGACAAGATTTGAACACTTTTCATAGACATGAGTCTTGCCACGGGCCCTAGTCAGTCTAAATCCGGCACTGGTTACATTTGCAATGTCAGAAATGTAGGTGCACAGTTCATTGAATTTGACCCATTCACTATAATAGAAGGAAAAGGAAACACAAAATTCACTCTTGAATGATGACGTCATCTATTATTGTGCTTTATCTACTCTGGTGGCAATGCCCTCTAGTAGTTTTCCCCATCGTGATAAAATGCCTTGATGGGAATATGCATGGGTGAAAATTAAATTGGTCTAGAATAGTGAGGTTGTTTTAGTAGTGAGGTGGTCTCACAGAAATGCAATGACTCACTTGCAGCCGTTGACAAAATCCATGTGCAGGAAAGACTGGGCTTGGTACATGTTGAAATTTGCATACATGAATAATTCCATTTGACCCGGGTTCATCCCTACAAAGCAACACTTGAAAGATGGGGTTTGACTTTAAAAGTTTATGCTAACATTTCAATTAATTTCGCGTTAAGCTATGCTCTTTATGAAAAATATGATCGAATAACAAATGGACATTATTTTGAATCCTACTATGATATATGATTCGGTCGTATTAGAGTCTACCAGTTTGCCGGATGAACAGATAAGTTCAATCGTTTATTGACCATATATATACAAACAGAGAAAATGGATATTGTCATTATTTTAGAAACATAATTATGTAGATATGTATAAATATATATATGATTGGTAGTCTCACGAGGCATCATTGAAGTGCCGCTCACGCAAGACTACCATAAAAGTTAAAACAACTGAATTAGATTAGAATAGCTCATAAGAAATAGGAAAAGAACATCATAAGGAGAACTTGATATTGCATATTACAAAGTGCTCCTATTCACCTGCAGAGACTGAATTCATATAATACTTTAATTTGATAACTATCACAATAAAAATTTAAGAAAAAAATGTACAAATTTTTTAATAAGCCTTAACCTTGGTGGTTAAATTGCACTGTCTTTCAAATTTGCAATTTTCTAAGATGCTATCAAACAGTTGAAAATTACCTTTATTAATCAAGGCACACTAAATTTGTGTGAATTAATGATTTATAAGACATTAATTACTTAAAAATGAATTATACATTGAGAGAAAATCCAGACCAAAACATTGGAAACACAATGGAAATGACATCATCACCATTGTTCAGTATTGTGACGTCATCACTGGGTTTGTATACATATTGAGTTTTTGATGGCATGAAAAACTCATATTTATATTATTGTAAATTAAAACTAATTGTGCAAAATTGGGTATGTAATGGTGAAAAATATCATGAGACAAGAAGGCAGTATTGATTTATATCATTATTTTAATGTGCAAATTTGACAGACAGTGCACCTTTAAGTAATGTACATTCTACCCATTAACAGTAATCTCCAATAGTTCTTACCACGAGCTTGTCTCTTTTGTCTTGGGCCAGCTTGGGCTTCAGTAGGCATTTGATCAAATACACCTGTAAAATTTTACATTTCATATAAAAATTAGGCAGATTTTAAGTAATAGTATGTCATAAAAACGACTGACAATACATGGTTAGGAGTCGTTCATTTCTGTGCAGGGTAGGATTAGTATTATTATTGACCACTACAATAAATATGAACCAATACAATGTGAACCCATTGTCAGTCCAACAGAGTTCATTTTCACTGAAGTATGAGGGTTGACAAGATGATTTTGCCAAAATAAAATGAATATTTAAATAATCACTTACCTTGGTCTTCTCCTAGTTGAACTGCAAATGACTCAAATTCCTTGAACAAAAAATTTCCTGTATCTCCCCATGGCTTCAGGTATTGGCTGATGCACATCTTCGAGAATTCCTTTACATTGCACACTTTAACTGAAACAAAATTGTTACATTGAAGCACTATGCGATATCGAGCTGGCCAGTTCTCGTGTAATCTTTGTACCCGGAAGTACTAAAACAATACCCAGATAGCATTCCTAATTAACCCAGCATCTATTCCATAAAGGCCACTGTGGCACAGGCCTAAATTACCGATCTCACAACTTCAGCTGACGAAAACCCGGTGTCCTGTATTATATATATTCTGAAGGTATCCATCAACCATGCAGCCCCCCAACTTATGCCCACACTTCGTCTATGTTTTTCTGTGATTAATACAGCATGACTCAGACTGTTAAAGCACAGAATTGTCCCATATGTTGTTTACGACTGTTCTTCACATACCAAAATTTGTTTTAGCCTTCCTGTGCTGCTACGAGAGGGAATTCCTGACTAAACTTGCACATTTTGTTGAATGTGGCTCCCTTTGGCACTGACGTCATCAGTAAGGGCTGAAGAAAATACTGCTCTCTGATTGGCCAAAATGCGGAAATTTGTGACGTCAGTGCCGGTTTGGGCCGGAGACCTCTCTTTAGGCCATGAACGATGTTTACCTTGAAGTAATTATAATATATTGAGTGCCGAAGTCGGCGAACGGTAATTTGGGTCTGTGACTGTGGTTACAATATTGCATTAACATCACCGACGTCGCGCCGATGTTGAAACGATTTGGAATGCTATCTGGGTACGTGACAACACCAATGCACAATACTGAATGACGTCATCAAAAGTTGGGCTGTAGTGACGTCATGTATTGTATCAATTCTTCCGGGTACAAGGTCACGCGAGAACTGATCAGCCCTATTATGTTTATAACAGTAAATAATTTTTTTCTCGCTTTTTTGTCTCTACCTTGACGATGTTCATTATAAAACCTTTGCCATTGAGAAGGAAAACCTGCCACACCTATAAAGAAAACAGAATGGAAAACACACAAATCAATGTCCTGATACTGAAATATCTAACAGCAATATAACATCTGTAGGCTAAGTTTGGACTCAAACATTCTGTATAGTGTCACTTTATATTTTATGAAATTTATATTACATGTAGTTAAATACCTAGGAATTTGTAGTAAAATGAATAAAAATATTCGGAGTGGATATAATTCTCCATTACATTCCCTATAGGAATGTGGCTCAAAGATATCCTCGTTGTGAACTGACAGTTGTGTGAGAATACAATGCAATACATTTGATAGCATATCTTCGCTATGAAATTACAGAATACAATAGTGGAAATGTACTTTATATAGTGTTAATTAGAAGCCATTGTGACCATCATTTTATATAAAAATTGATATTAAACTCAGCATGTTAAATGCCAGTTTCAGATGTAAAACTAACCTCATTTTTTTTGTTCCGATATTTATAATATATAAGGTTAACATGGTATGAATTTCAGAGATTATGAAATTGTAAAAAATCTGCCTTTTCTTAAATTTCCATCAGAAATTACTTTTTCAACAAAAACTAAAAATGGGGGTATTTCCTAGTATAAAAAAAAATTTGTCATCATTGAAAGCAAGTTTTGCTGTTGTAAAAGGCCAATTATGTGAAAAATAGCTCCCAAAGGCAACAACACCTCCTGTAGAAAAAGTAAATCATTGAAGAATTCTGACATCATATTTCATGGCCTAGGGGGTTTACCTGTGTTTGTGAAAAATTTCATAAAATTCCGAGAACCTCATCCAAACCACTCTGTTGTCACAAAAATGTCTTACCTGAGAAAGAGACTAAAGCTAAAGCTGCCAGAAATATTAAATTTATCTGTAAATAAAAGGAACACGAAATCTTAGAAACAATATATTGCTAATATGTGCATCATTTCAATTCAACCATTTATAACCGAGAGCATTCCAAATTGGAACAACCTTCTTTCAAAATTGGCCGCCGCGGGTTTGACTTGCTCCAATGTGGCATGCTATCGGAGAAGGTATTTTAGGGGTTCGTAGAGAGCAAAATCCAACTGGACCAATTACCAATTGATTGAATACTAATTGGGCCAGTGCTAATTTTAAAATTGCCTGATGTCGTATCAACATATATGTTGCGCCACTGTTGTCCCCATTTGGAATGCTATATGGGTATGAGTATCCCCCCAAATGTGATTAGTCATGCATGGGATCTGTGAAATGAACTACTCTAAACTCCCTCTGTTCATTACAATACACTAAGTTTTTGTCTCTATGGTGAGGCTTTGTGGTGGATGGTAGCACTGCTGTGTGATATAGTAATAATTATGTCACAATTACAATGTAGCAATTGTGCCATTGTTTCATTGTAGCATCAGGCATTGTTCCTGGTACTTACTCCTTAGTGCAGCGGCGTCACCACCCACCACACAAATTAGCACTATACTATGAATTTCATTAATATGAAAAATACATTTGTATATTAACAATTGTTAATATAAAAAGATTATTCTTATTTGGTAAGTTTAATATAGACCTACCGTCATCCTGTTGTTCAATCTAGCGGGTGTACAGTACTGTTAGAACTTTGTAATAAGAATGAATTTATGTTATTGCTCCATACTAAGTATCATATTGCTTCATTATACAAGGGTTTGGTTACATTTTTTTAAGGAGTTGTTGGTGATTATTCCTAATTACAAGTGCTACTTGTGTACATATTGCATGTGGCTGATAGTCGAGAACACCATTTATTGATTAAATTGAATTGGATATGTTGGTTTGCGTATTAAAGGGGGCGTTCACACTGTCACGTATACTTATACCTAAGTATGCCCACGGATCTAAAAAATGGGCTATACGTGGCTCTGTTATTCATGTATAGATTCTTTCTACGAGCGTACTTGAGGCAGTCGTAGATACCTTGGCGGACGTCCGTCAAACGCTCGCTGAATGTCTGTAGCCAGGCATCCGTGAGGCATCCGTGAGGCATTCGTTAGGCATCCGTTAGGCAACCCTTTAGGCACGTTGGGTGGGAAACAGACGTCTGCCAAGCGTGTCACGAGGGTTCTACGAGTTGACGTGAGTGAATGGCGAGTTTATATGGATTGACATTGGCTATCTATGGCTATGTATGGCTATGTACAGCCACGGACGTACGTATAATGTACGTAGAACGCTCGCCGAGTGAATCGCGAGCGAGTTAGATAAAAACAATTCACTCGTAGAACGTCCGCCAAAGTTTTCAACATGTTTAAACATTTTTGCCCTCTCCCTCCACGTATGCTTGTGAGTGGTCAAGCGCGACCAGGAGCATCCTACGGATTAGCGCGAGTAACCGTAAAACGTTCTGCGGGTGAATCACATATGGCCAAGGATGAGCAAGAGTTAAAATATTTTTATATGCGGTTACTTGTAGGTCGTATCCGTGACAGTGTGAACGCCCCTTAAATATTGCTCTGCTGTTAATAACCCCATTTTATTATGGTTGTATGCGTATTGTCCAATTCAATTTGTTTGAATCTATTGAACAAATTTATTGGACCAATTTAAACCATATTTATGCAAATATATTGCCATATTTATTTCAAGATGTAAGTAAAGACAATATATATTAAATCAAATGATTTACATAGATGTATCATATAAGTTAAATATATATCAGCTTCAATTAAAAATGGTTTATTAATTTTTTTTGCAAACTTTATAAAACATAATAAGCAATATAGAATAAAGCAGTTTATCAAAATCTTTTAAAAGCACAGTTATGCATGCAAGAAGACGTTGAAGAGATGCTATTGATGTTACTTCACAGTTTGCTTATGTCAGTCACTGCATCTCTTGATTTTTCAATTTCTGTGCCAACAGTTATAAGCTCTTCATTGTGAATTTCTTGCTGGTCATCATTCGTGTTTAAAGTTTCCTTCGTGTCTAATGCGGTGTCTGTAATATTGCTGACATCAACAAGCTTTTGTAGTGAATTCTGTGCTGGTCATCATTTGTTAATATCTTTCTTTGTGTTTGCTATGATGTCTGTAACATCGCTGACATCAATTTTCTCTCCAATGTCATCAACTACAACGCCAACATTGTGAGATATAGTACTTATCCGTCTCCTCTATGTACACAATCAAGGGTATCTCAGTGAAAGTGTTCTCGGTTCTGACAACTGCATCTCTTGCGATAGTTAACTCTAGCCAGTTTCCTTCTTCCAGGCTTGGTGCTGGTTCACATTTAAGGTTGAAGATGATTGTTTTCTTGGAGTTTTGGTGGTGTCCAAAACTATTCTTACAGAAACTTTCATGTCATCTTCAAGTCTCTGCACATGACTCAGACAACATTTTTGGTGACAATTTGTCAATGTGACCCCACATTTTTGTTGCTACAAAAGTGCATTTTCTGTCATTAGAAAGCATTTTGTATGGGCTTTAATTATATGTGTAGTTTATATGGATATCTACTTAAATTTCCAATCAACTGCATGGGTTCAGCCATTTTTCAGTGACTCAGACTGTGGACCTCAGAGGTCACATGACCAAGTCAAGGAGTATCCTAGGGCCTAGGTCCTAGGTTTCAACAAACGAGATAATGTAACCCGATCCTGGTCTTACTGTTCAATTTAGTATCATCAATTGCTGATTACTGTTCCAAAAGAATTTTGCATGTAATGGTGCTTTTTATTAAAGTTTCCCAGAAATGATAGAGAAGAATGCACGTTTGTGTGTTTCTTTAAGTATGTCAGACATGTATATCTCATAAAATTAGTTATAACAACTATTTATTCCAACCAAACTTCCCTATGACTGTTGTAGGTGGCAAGAAACACCTCAGTTGTATATTTTCTGCTTCCCCCTCATTGGCTGGCTGCTCATGAATATTAATGAGCTGTGAGGCTACAAGAGCTTGCGAGATGTAAACAAGCCAACATGTGGCATAGATCTAGTTTACCACATTCCTCAACCGATTTTAATTATAAAACCTTTAATAATGCTTCAATTTCTTCTTTAGATTTTTTACCCATTTGATCTCAAAGGCAGTCTCAACGATGCGGAAAACAGCATTTAACACTTGTCCCACACATGGATCAACTATGTAGGTCAACAGGCCAGTATAGGCCAGCACTGAGTACCCACTCACTGTGTAACCTCATCAATATTAATGAGGCTAGTCAAATGACTCCTTGTGAGACTTGAGGAAGCATGTTTGAATTTTTTTGTGAACGCGAAAACGTCTGGAATGGGATATTCAATGTAATGCCTGCTGTTACTTCTGTGGGCAGAGTCACGTCCTCGACTTCAGCAAGGCCTTCGACACAGTACCATTTGAATGCCTAGCACCAAACTTCATGCCTATGGAGTAACAGGGGCCACCAACAACTGGATTCCTTACAAGAAGAAACCATGAAGTTGTCATCAATGGCACGAAATCCAACATAGCTCAGGTCACATCAGGCGTACCCCAAGGCACAGTGCTCGGCCCATTACTTTTCCTCTTATATCAACGACATTGACCTTGGAATAAACTCAACAATAAGATTATTTGCTGACGATAGTGCCATATACCGTGAAATTAATACCATCAAAGACGCCATGTCACTCCAAAAAGATCTTCTAAAACTCCAAGACTAGTCACACAAATGGCAGATGAAATTTAATGTGAAAGTGTAAAACCCTCAGAATCACCAGATGCACCCAGACCAAGGTCACCTTCGCCTACTCCATGTCAACCCCAGGCACTCTAAACCAGGACTTCATCCCCTCTACTCTACTATCATACATAGTTGAAGAGACACTCCGCATCATACCACCAGATGGAAATTTTACACCCCTGGAAGGGACCCCACATGACAAGTACCTGGGCGTGACAATTGACAATAAACTGACCTTCAATCAACATGTTGACACCATCACCAAAAAAGTGACCAAACTACTAAACCTGTGCCATTGAAATAGGAGCACACCACGACCTGTTATTCACTTTTATCTGTTATTCATCAAAGCACCAGCTGGCTGGAATCTTCCCAGCTGGAGGTAACTCTGAGACCTGTCTCCCAGCTGGATCATTCCCAGCTGGTATATAAGCCAAAAAAGAACTCCTGAAATGGCCTGCACTTCACCACCGCCAAATAGTCCATGACATCCTCCTGTTCTACAAAATCATCAATAACCAACTACACACCCGACTTCCATCTATAATTTGCAGTTCTCCAAATCACCAAACAATATTTATCCATGTACAGACATCGCATTCAGAATCTTTCAAGTATAGCTTCTACGTCAGGACCATCCGCTTTCGGAACCACATCCCAGATAAAATCTGCCAGATTGCTACATTCCCGTTGTTCAAGACCCAATCATCAAACTTCATTCATGACCAAATTGTCAAAACTAACAACACCTGGAGCGTTGACTAAGTACCAGTGTCAGTTTTTAACCAGCACCACCAGATTTTAACCTGCAAAGGATTTTATGCAATAGCTTTTAACGTGCACTGTTTCACGCCACTATTAACCATACCACAGTTCAGGACGGCTACAACCCTGTAGAACTCACAAGATTGAAGATTGCAGAAGGAAAAATTCTGGAACTGATGACGTTGTGATGCCGCTTGTGACATGGTGACGTCTCGTTTTATATCATTAAAATTTGAGAGAAGTGGTCCAAAGTTACTTATCAATATTGCTAAAACTGCGTTTCCATCTGGTAACCAAAGGAAGGTAGAATGATAATTATTGAGGACTAAATTAAGGCATTTGACAATTCCGCATTGACAAGCTCGAGCTCTGCTGAAGGTCCTGGGTTCAATCCCAGGCCCGGGCACTCTTCATGGGCTATATCCCAGCTGGATGTCAATTACATGAGACGTCAAATTGGAGGAGCCTTGTACTCGGTGTCTATGCTGAGGCAAGTAAAAGACCACCAATGAGATAAATGTGTAACAAGGTGTGGACTCCTAGCCTTATCTCATCATTACGTCTATTTCTGACAGCTAGTCATATAAGCTGACTCAGCCCCAAGTAGTACTGAGACATTGGGCATAAATGATATGACTGAAGATCTGGTTTTGTTGATGGTGTGTTGCCCCTAAATTGTTAGCTATTGAAAGTTTTCTTTAAAATACTTACAGAGAATTGAACAAAAAGGTCTCACATATCATGAATTGAAAATCTGAAATTCATCAAGAACGTAATGGAAATGTACATTAATTCACACTATTCTTACATGAATAACTATATATTATATACCATGTATAATGTTTTATTGACGTTTTGGAATCATGGTTAGATACATTCGTCATTATTACCACTATAACCTGTTAATGTATAGTTTTAATTTGTATAAATGTATGGATGCTGTGATGAAAATAATGAAAAATTTACTAGGTGATCAGGTTTCCACAACAGAGAGAAAAAAAAGTCAAAATTGTTATTGAATATTTATCTATATTATATCAAGTTTTCAGTTATATTATCGTTACCAAACTGTATGTCGAGTTGTTTCTTATGCTAAGATTCTCTTTGTGTAAATAATTCAACTGTTTGATACACTGACCAAAGTTCTTTATGTAAGGACTCTGTTACATAAGTGAATTTAATGCTAACTAATTAAGGAGGCTTACCAATGTAACTTTGTGTAAGGTTCCAAGTAATCTGTCTGACCCTTTGGCCGGTCAAAGAGAGATAAATCAGCTTTGCTTGATGACGTGAAAGTTGAATTTTGTAATTGTCTTATCATACTAATGAACAGGTTTCATTGGCTTTGTTTAAAGACTTTTCTAGAGGATATCAGTGTCCAAATTGCATTGCATCACGAAAACGAAATATGTTTGAAGTTTGAATATGTGGATTACTAATAAGAGGTAGTTTGAGAAAATCTTTCTTTTTATGTTATTTAGTTATAGTTTCCCATCCAATTGGGTAGTTCGCCTTCTTTCTTCTATTAATTGGCACTCTGCATGATCTGTCATTATATTTGGCACGACCACAACCCTAATCAACATTTGCAGATCTTATTGCATTGGCACCTGCCTGTCCTGATCAGCCCTATCTGGTGTTGGGTTCACTTCGGACTATATGTGGTGCAGAAATATGAGACGTAAAGCCTGTCTCAATTTCATTTCCCTACATTGTAAGTGAAGTTCACTGGGAAGTTCTAAAAGTTCCTTTCTCAAATTGTTTTTTTTATATCTCCATTCCCAACTTTAAATGCGCTGCTTAGCTTTGATAATCTTGGGCGGATGCCTAGCTCAGAGGTTGCGCTCTGGGCTTCCAACCGCTGGGTCCCGGGTTCGTTTCCTGGTCGAGCCTAAGTTGGATGGCTGTTTCCTCCTTCGTCTCATTGCCACTGTCTCTGCCTGTCCTAATTAGCCCAACTAGTGCAGAAATACAGGACGTAAAGCCCTAATCACAGACACACCTTAGATAATCTTCGACATAGCTACTTATCTCATTTTATTAAGATGTATTCAGGATTTTTGTGAAACTCCATGGGGCTACCCATGCTCTGTGCTCTTCCATATGCACTATTTATGTGCGGCATTATTTGGTGTTTCTCAGCAGTGAAAATTAAACAGTTACTCACTTCTAAACTTTGAATTGCAGTGAGATAGCACATATAGGATTCATTCAATGGTTTTAAGATACTGTGGTTTACCGGAATTAAACTTTCGGCAATGTGGATTTGAGAGTAATCCATATTTCAATATGCATGGATTACAAGTTTGGATTACCCTCGAAATTGTCGGAGCAACTTTTGTCATATTTCTGGAAAATCAGACCATTCTATGTGACAATCACACTTCTACTATATGCCTTGTTTTATCACTTGTTTCGTCAAAAAAAATGATGAAAAACCTGTGAATCAATAGGTAAAATGGACGCCACAGGTCCGAGGGTAATCCGGATTACCCTCGTGCGGTAGCACCCAGTGACAACTTAGTCACTGCCTCCTTGACCATATAGTGTATGATGATTTATATATTTGTACCATCAGACAGATATATTTATGTAAATCTATGGTCTAAATAAAATATTCTTGAGTCCTGGGTCTTGTGTTTATTCAAACATGTAAATACAACATAGACTATGGAGATCCTACAGTGCTGAAATATTTCCTGTTGTAATAAAGTGTGCCACAGTTTAGTCTTGTCCAGTGAAGAACTTTGGAAGGAGAGTCTTCCTCTGCTGTTGTCTCTGAACCTGAAAAGTATTAATATATTAATAAATGAATGATAAATGATAAACTTCAGGACTTTGGAGTCTCACCTTTCTTGATACCCAAATTATAAATTTTTTTAAACTTTTGCACAATTAAATCAGCCAGTTTTGGCTAACATTTTTAATGTAGATTATAAATATTACCTTTATAATTGCTTAATTAAATCTTCCATTATGAAAAGAGGGTTACCTTGGCATTTTGACAAATTTCAGGAACTGTAAACATTTCTGGTTCAACAATGCTATCAACGAGTTCAGCACATTGGGTGGTTCGCACAATGTCCTCTGAATTCAAAGAAAGAATAGTCGTTAAATTGTCAGTTTCTAATATGCTTTGAAGCATGTCATAAACATGTAAATACAACATGTGCTATAATTATTCCAGTGCTGAAATATGTTAAGTTTAAAATATTCTAAGCTTAAGACATTGTCTTGGCATGTTTTAGATGTTACCTATCAAAAAGATTTAAAAACATACTCCTTGGGTATCCTAAAGAAAATGAAAATTTTAAAATGTAAAATTACTGCCTTATTCTAGGAAAATACTCTATATATCCAACTCAAAATTATATAATTCCAATAATTTTTACCTCGTTTTTTTTAGATATTTGATAACTTTACAAAATCGTTGATGAATTGAAAAAACCATTTACATAAATGAGGGGAGAGCCTTTTCCACATCGAATTTCATATATAATAATTTAAAAGTCGTCCACCTCACAGTCACAGTTGACTGTGGTATAATTTCAATGTTTAATGTAAATGACCTAATTCTTTGTTAAAAAAAAAATCTGCAATGAGTACTTTTGCTGCCATGGAATGGTATATATCCAACCGAGTGTGTCAATATTATGTCTTTATAATGGACACTTTATCCAATATTAAATAACATTTCACTTAAAGCTGTAGTTAACTTGCCAATTTTTGCTGCAGATATTCAAAATGTTGAAATACAGCTGATTATATATAACAGTGAGCAACTTGAATCATATATCACAAATAAGCCATATCTGTAAATGTGCAACAAATTGTAAATATTATACCAATATCTCTGAAATCAGACAACACAGTCGTCAAAGGTGCACACGTGTTTCTAGTGAAACTCGATTCTTCTTCAAAAGTAGACCCAAATGAATACCAGAAAGAGGCTTCCAATGAATCTTCACCCAGTCCAAGTACATTGTAGCCTAGGAACCGGGCATTCTCTGTAAATAAAAGGTATATCTTTAGGTAACACACTGTACCAATCTGAAAATATGCATTCTGAATCATTAGCTGTGATTCTTGTAGGAACTACCTTCACTGAATGTTACTGTGTAAGAGTGAAGACTTAAGCTTTTTGGGTGACTGAAAAGTAGGCATGATGAGTCATATTCCTTTGTGTCTTATGTTACATTAGTGACTCATAATTGTAATCACATCAAGATGATGACTCATCATACCAGAAACAGTTATCACACAGCCTGGCTGTGAATCCAGGATGCTCATTCAGCTGATCAAGTACTCACTATACAGTTATGACACATCTTCAGACCTGCTACCTATCATGAGTCATCATACAGCATACACATTTCGCAATAGAAAAGATAGGGATATGCATCACTGATGACTCATCATGCACAAATTTTACTCCTAAAGCAGGAATATTCTTCACTCTTACAATATCACTGTAGAGCAGTTAAATCTCCAAACAAATAATTGAAATCCCAATTGAATAATATAAATGTTCATTTATGCATGATTCAGTTACAAATCATTAACGTGATGCCAAGGAGCTACTTGTACAGTTGAGCCCAAAATAATGCTTATGACCTTGTCAAAATGTGTCTAACTTATGTGTAGTATGTCTGATGGTTGTAGCAGCCAATTTGCTTGACAGAATTTCCATTTACATGGGAATCAATCACTCATTGGTATTGCATTGTGTGTTTCTTATTATGTGAACTTTTATGTGACAAAACTATAGAATACATAACAGTAAAGTGGTTGGCGAGGAGCCCGGCATAACTTTCAGAATCCCACAAAACTCTATGTTGAACGACGCACCATCCACCATTGATTATTATGTCCACATTGTACAACACACTGCAGCCATCCAACTGTATAACATACACCCATATTGGATGACAATGAAGGAATCTGATTGGCTCCCAGCACCTGAGTGGAGAATATTGTCAACAATAAATGAGGCACAGCAAAAAGTGTACCAACCTGGAATGCATTGATCAGGAAAGGATGGGGTAGGATTTACGACTTCAACAGAACAAGTGTTCATAATGATATCAATGAAGTACTGAGTGCCCTGAGGTAAGAATTTGAAGTTTGAATTAATAATGAGAAACATCTAATTTAAAGATAGAATAACCATGGCACCGAAGGAATCAATAAAATGTATACCGTGTTGAAATCAAAAATCGTCTGAAACCGTCTGTTATTGTTGTATCTGTCCACATCATAGTAAGCAATCAATTGTCTTTCCCTGTCATATCCATAGTAGTAAGTCTCCTGAAAAAGGATTTGTTCAAATAAAGTCGGACAAACAAGAATACAATGGGACCACTGAAACTAATTTGTAATGCAGGTGGGCTTATTGGCGATTAAATGTCATTCCATACTATCTAGAAATTTATGAAATGTTATAATAAAACCTTGTCTTGTCGCAAGACCCTCGATCACACTATTCTGCAGGAGAGGCAAGACCCTCGATCACACCTTTCCACAGAGGGTCTTGCGGAATTCGGGGGAGCAAGAATCCTGGTGGGGGAGCAAGCAATTCGCTAAGTAGAAAGGTTTATAATAGAATACGCCACGTCCCTGTGCTAAATACACCAATGCAATGTCGTACCGGACAGATTTAAAAGAACTATTTTGTTCCCCGCTTAGTTAAATTTAACGTGCGTAGTGATTGGCCTACACTTCAACGGCCTATCTCGCCATCCTTTGATATCCATAAGACCCTCGTCTACGACGCGGCCTGAGGGTCTGGGCCTAGACTGAATAAAACCTTAAATGAAATGCATACCTTTCTGACACCATGATCAGAGCCGTCTAGAAGCACATATGCCTCATCGACACCAATATATCCCTGCCACTGGTCGGGTGCGCAGCATCGCTCTTGCGCAAATGCACATGCGAAAATACATGCGAGCAAGCAGAACACCTTCATGTTGGATGTTGCAACAATTCTGAAATGTCAGAAGTTATATCTACTAGCACTGTAAAAAATATATGTGAACAGCACAAGGTGGGGATGCAAACTCATTGTACAATTCGGTCAGTATATTTATTTATTTCTAGGGTGATCCTAAGTATAAAGTGTGATCACCTTTCCAGAGTAAATAAAATAAACGCATCATATTTCATGAGTTAATAAAATAAACGCATCATATTTCATGAGTTTAGGTGTACAATTTTTCACAATACACACGATGATACCGTGAATACACTATACAACTGACATTTTTAGGCATATTTCAAAAACAATGTCTTATGGATGAAGATAATTTGTGTGGATGAATCATTTGAGACGTTGAGCATAACTATGACAGCAATTCAAATCTGGAACACCATATTTTGATTAAAACAAATAATTGAAGAAGTGGGTGTGGCCAGGTTATTACGCAGATTGTTTTAATTGACACAATTTGCTAATCAAGATTAGGCTCATTCAGAACCATTTTTGTGCAGTTTGGCTGAACAGGGCAGGAATTACAGGACAAAATGTTTTTTTTTATCAGCCGAACATTAGGTAGCCTTACAAATTCCTGATTTTCACGAAGTCAAACACATTTTATTTCACCACAGCTATATTTTTCATAAACTAGAGAATATAGTGCATAAAACGGGATAGCTCGTGTTTTGTTCTACCTCAGGTTAGGGTTACACCCATTGTTAAGCCTCGTTTGAGAAATGGCCACAGCAATATAACAGATTCACTTTCCTTTTTCCGAAACATGATGGTCTAGGTCAAATTAAGTATCTTTCAAATAAAAATAGCTCATTTCAAGAAAAGTTTGGGTATGTTGGGTAATATGAAAATACTGTTAAATAAATATGAATATTAGTAAAACATATACACAGGTGATAGAGACAACAAAATAGACTGTTAGTGAGCAAATAATCAAATAAAAATGCCATTTACAATTTTTTTTAAATTGTTAATATATTGCCATAACAGAGCTTATAGAGCATGCAATTCATTCATTTTGGCTATATTATTCAAAGATATCAAGTGATGATAAGTGGAAATTAGCTTAAAGCTGGATTGTAACTCAATATGACAGTGGCCAAAATCTATTGCATTCACTTATTTGTCTTCTTAATACTGATTAAATACCATCCAGAGCCTTGCTGGATTCACTTTCTCTCTATAAAATGAATAAAGTTCACCTAATATTTAATTTTTCATGCCATCAAAAATCCAATATGTAAACAAACCAAGTGATGAAGGATTAATGTGCAGGTGCATTTATTTCTTATTTCCAATTAAAAAATATTTTACCTAGAATACTCTTGATTTTACCCCGATAGTTTGGAGTTGGTGCGTATTATCTGCCGATGTATTTGGAAAAAAAAAGCCAAATTAGTGAAACACTTGTGGCACAATATGCAAGCTTCTTAAAGCTTAATCACTACAATATATAAATTTATGATTTCCAGCTGCCAGGAAATTTCACAACTCATTATAATAAGCATCTTCAATGATTATTTGCTCACTTACAATTAATTTTATTACATCTATCGCCTTTATATAAGTATTTAATAATATTCATATTTATTTTACTTAGGTATTTTCAAATAACCCCATATACCTAAACTTTTCTTCAAATTAGCTTTTTGAATATTTGCCAATTTGCCGAAGTTAAACAAATTAAAGGTAAAGGGTAATATATTGCCTTACTGCGGCCTTACTCATCATCCAATAGGCTTATGTATATATTGCTGTAAACTTAGTTATATCATCTAGAGACAAGAAGCTGTTAATAAATTTAGTTGCATTCAAAAAAAGGTTAACACGGTGTTGCTCATTACCAGGACAGACAATCAAACAGTGAATTTCGTCTTCTACAAAGTTTAACGTACACTTTTCACATATTCTATCCAATAGGCTTATGTATATATATTTGACAAGTGAAAAATCTATGCCTGAATTAGAAAATTTGCAACTTGCATATCTTAAAAACATATTAGGAGTTAGAAAACAAACACCATCTTTAGCAGTCTATGGTGAAACAGGTAGATTCCCATTGCATGTCAGACAGAAAATTAGAATGGTGAATTACTGGATAAGATTGGAAAGAGCACCTGATGACAGTTTACTTAAGAAATGTTTAAATTTTCAGAAGGAAATTTATGTGAATGCAGTAAATGGAAATAACTGGTTCAGTAAAGTGTGTCATGTATTAAATAACTGCAACATTGAATATGATATTAGTAACCTCAGAAACTTTGACATTGATAATATCTCTAACACAGTGAAACTAAGACTCTATGAAGCCGAACATGAGCGACTTATAAATGCAATAAATGACAGTTCACAACAACCAAAACTTAGGACATATAAACTATTTAAAACTGATTGTAGAATAGAACCTTATCTTGAATTGCAACAAATTCACAAAGTGTTAACTAAAATAGCTAGATTTAGGACAAGTTCACATAGCCTGAAGATTGAAACAGGTCGACACCATAAACCAATAATTCCTGCTCCAAATAGAATATGTGAAAAGTGTACGTTAAACTTTGTAGAAGACGAAATTCACTGTTTGATTGTCTGTCCTGGTAATGAGCAACACCGTGTTAACCTTTTTTTGAATGCAACTAAATTTATTAACAACTTCTTGTCTCTAGATGATATAACTAAGTTTACAGCAATAATGACAAACAAGGAACTTGAGTTATTAAATAGTTTAGGAAAGTTTCTCCTTCAAGCCGATGTGTAGAGAAAACCATCTCCTGTATCCACACAGTTATTAATTTAGTTTATTAGTTTATTAGTTATGATGTGCTTGTCATGTTTTGGACTTTAAGAGTGAAATGTTTTTATTAGCGGCTTGTATTTTTTTTCTATTGTGTATGTGGATTTTCAACACGTATTATAAATTAACTTGGTGGCTGGAACCTTGATTATTGAAATTTTATTGCTTTCTGTATTTACATTAATGTCTCTTTCATGTTATCTTTTAACTGAATGACATATGTATCACTTATGATATTTTACATGTCAATAAAATCTATATATATATATATATATCACTGGATCGAAATTTTGATGTATAATATGCCCATGTTAAGTGAAGGTTATCTCTGTTAAATTGAGAATATTAGAGTTTGGTGAACTGAAAGTGAAGTACTTTTTTTCAGATTTTTAACCATAATTTTTCCCGCTTTCAGGAAATCACGAAAATATTGCACTAACTAAGCTTTATCATGTATTCCTAGTTCCAGTCCAATAATTTAGAACCATTTTTGTGCTGTTAGGTTGAATAGGGCAGGCATTTTTGAACAAAATGTGATTTTTAATTTTTTCATCTATGAGGTTGCCTTTTATATTCTTGATTTTCACCAAGTCAAACCCATTTATTTCAGCACAACCACATTTTTCGAACTAGAGTATATTCTGCATAAAACTGGATAGTGTTTTGTTCTACCTCAGGTTGGGGTCCTTCCCTCTGAACACCCTTTATGCCACATCACTATTAATCTTGATCAGCAAATTGAGTCAATTTTTTTATTTTTGTTTTAATCAAAACATGGTGTTCCAGATTTGAATTGCTGTCATATTTATGCTCAACCTCCCAAATGATTCATCCCCAGCAAATATCTTCATTCATAAAGAGACAATTTATATAAACCAATATTTTTTAATTGTCTGTATCATACTGTGAATTCTGACTTACAAACTGTAAAGTTTTTCACAATATATTACACACGCATTACATAGTACAGAATAGATTACTGCGTGTTCCACCAACAAATCCTGACAACCTGACTTTTACACAGTATGTTGTGACAATCACTTACCTTACGTGTGTCCAGACTGGTGTTGCAATAATTGGTTGGGTAGTCTGGGTATGTCTTCCCCCTTTATACAAAAATGACACAAACATTTCTTATGATAAGGTTATCAGTATGAAATATTTTGATGGGAATAATTCAATTATTTCGTGCTGTTAGCCCAGAAAACCACATTGTACTACTAACAACAAAAAATTGATATATTTGACAAAGTTTGACTGACCATTTCGATTTTGTTAGGACCACAGCAGTTACTTCCTGGCACCTGTTAGTCACTACTTTTGATCACATTTTAATGGTGAGTGATCTAGCATTGTGGTAAGACGCCCCTCTGCTCCTCTGAGGGACCCAGGTTCAATCCAGGACCTTGGAACCATCCTGGCTGGATGTTGTTCAGATGAGACATTAAATTGGCAGTCCCTTGTACTCGGTGTCTATGCTGAGGCAAGCAAAAGATCCCACCCATGGGGTAAATGTGTAACATGGATGGACTCCTCCTCTCTCGCAGCAAGAACTTGCCTTAGAAGGCTGCACTTTCCATATCTAACTATCTACAAGATGTTTTACTTTAATGAAACAGGTATGAGAAGACACAACTTAAATTTTCAGGTCAGACACAAAATTAAACATGTATGAATGAAATGTATGGATACCTGTAAGATGACATACACACAGGTGAACAAATGAATACTTTCAGGGAGACCTCATAAAAGACAGACTCAGACTCAGATTGTCTATTTCTTGCTCCAAGTAATTTGTAATTTAAATCAAGTACATTGTTCGTTGCAATGGAGGTACAATGGCTGCCATAAAGACAGCTGGCACGAGGCCACCCAAGGAAATTCAAGATGTTAAGTTATGCAGCAGTTGCTCCCTCACGATGACTGTAACTAAAGTTATTGTTATAAATGAGTCTGAAACTAGATTAAAACAAGTATTACTTCACTTGAAGGTAAGTTAATATAAATTTATGTGAATGCAGTAAATGGAAATAACTGGTTCAGTAAAGTGTGTCATGTATTAAATAACTGCAACATTGAATATGATATTAGTAACCTAAGAAACTTTGACATTGATAATATCTCTAACACAGTGAAACTAAGACTCTATGAAGCCGAACATGAGCGACTTATAAATGCAATAAATGAGAGTTCACAACAACCAAAACTTAGGACATATAAACTATTTAAAACTGATTGTAGAATAGAACCTTATCTTGAATTGCAACAAATTCGCAAAGTGTTAACTAAAATAGCTAGATTTAGGACAAGTTCACATAGCCTGAAGATTGAAACAGGTCGACACCATAAACCAATAATTCCTGCTCCAAATAGAATATGTGAAAAGTGTACGTTAAACTTTGTAGAAGACGAAATTCACTGTTTGATTGTCTGTCCTGGTAATGAGCAACACCGTGTTAACCTTTTTTTGAATGCAACTAAATTTATTAACAACTTCTTGTCTCTAGATGATATAACTAAGTTTACAGCAATAATGACAAACAAGGAACCTGAGTTATTAAATAGTTTAGGAAAGTTTCTCCTTCAAGCCGATGTGTAGAGAAAACCATCTCCTGTATCCACACAGTTATTAATTTAGTTTATTAGTTTATTAGTTATGATGTGCTTGTCATGTTTTGGACTTTAAGAGTGAAATGTTTTTATTAGCGGCTTGTATTTTTTTTTTCTATTGTGTATGTGGATTTTCAACACGTATTATAAGTTAACTTGGTGGCTGGAACCTTGATTATTGAAATTTTATTGCTTTCTGTATTTACATTAATGTCTCTTTCATGTTATCTTTTAACTGAATGACATATGTATCACTTATGATATTTTACATGTCAATAAAATCTATATATATAATATAATATAAATACTAAGCGGCAATCCAGCAGTGTTGGCTCCAAGGGGGGCTTGCACAAAAATCCTCCAAGACCCCCCCCCCCCCTAAACTTTAGGTCAAAAATGAAGCTCTGTGTTACAAATGCACCTGCACATTTATCCTTAGCCACCCCCCCCCCCCAATAAAATATATTGGAGCCGCCTGAATCAAGATTCCCAATCAATTACATACACTGTCCGGAAAAGAACAAAAAATTCATTCTGTAAGTTCAATGTTTAATATCTCAATGCTTCTGGGTGTAAAGCATAATCAGCTTATGAGACCAGTTGCCAGATGACCCATAGGCGTAGGAGGCACCTTTCTTTTGGGGGGGGGGGGGCAAAGGTCATCTTGCCCGAATTTTAAGGCTTTTATTAGCACCCCTTTATGCCCGGATTTTTCAACTTTTTGCCCGAATTTTTGGCTCACGACAGTGCCAACTTTCGCATTATGACAGTGCCAACTTTCGCATTATGACAGTCCCAACTTTCGCACCACGACAGTGCCACGAAAGTTACGACTTTGCCCCCCTCACGGCCGGTTTTAGCTACAAATCACCGTGAATATTGAATGTACAGAGATTTCATGCTGATCCACATAATTATCTCTGGATGTACTTTATCTAGATCATATTTCGACCGCTTTTAAGTTGTGTACAATCTTGGTTTAGTATTTGATACCAGCCATAGGTATAATTACATAATGCACACCTGAAAGGTTTCTTATTGATGTGACAAATAATGCATTCTTGTATGGCAGGAGGAGGAGGAGGACGAAGAGGAAGAGGAGGAGCAGGAGGAAGAGGAGGAGGAGGAGGGAAGGAAGAGGAGAGGGAGGAGGGGGAGAGGAGGAAGAGGGGAGGAGGAGGAGGAGGAGGGAGAGGAGAGGAGAGGGAGAGGAGGAGGAGAGGGAGGAGGAGGGGAGGAGGAGGGGAGGAGGAGGGGAGGAGGAGGGGAGGAGAAGGAGGGGAGAAACCTCTACTGTCGGGGGGCGAAACCTCTACTGTCGGGGGCGAACCTTCGCACCGGGAAGTGAACTCCTCGGCCACCATAGAAGAGTGCTTATTTCGAATATTTCTATCCAGGATAAATGCAGGTGAAAAAATGTAACAACATTTTTTTTTTCATAAAGTAGCAGGTGCAGTGAATTATCTGGTCCAAATTGATAAGCTGAAAATGACTAATATCATATTGCTTAATGCTGTCGATAGATGTGTTAATGCAGTAACAGGACCCAGGTCACCTGGATAATAAATCCTTTGAAATCATATTTCAAGTTTTATTTTTATGATTCAGTGGATTTTAACTCAAAACTTTTTATCAAACCAATGGGCATTTAGGGGAAGTGAACCCACAGATAATGTACGTTATTAAATGCCATCAAATGTAGGACAAGAATTACTATCCCACAATCAGCTTGATTACCATTCAACATGAATGTGATCAATCATCATTCCAACTATCTGATGCTCATATGAGGAACAGGTCAATGATTAAAATCCTTACAATATTATTGCTATTATCAATAATAACAAAGTGGCAATCCCAAATATGTGGATATCAACTTTAGGATTTCAATGATGATAACAGCCTGATAAGTTGCAAATAGCTCAAGAAATATTTGTGGGTATTGCGAAATAGGGTCATGGTATATCTCAAAATGGCTAACCATGGCTGACCGAGAAGATATAAAAAGTTGGATAGATGAGATACCATATAGTTTGCAATCAACAACTGACATCTGAAGGTAAGAGGTTTAGGGCCCCCTGGAATGCCTAGGATGTCAAGTTATATTATACAGAATAGTGGATGGTGAGGAGTCCAACATGGAGTTTTTTGGATGAGGATAATTATATTGGCCAATGCGCTGTACATTACCATAAAAAATACAAAATCAGATAAATTGAGGTTAAAATTTGGTAACTTTGAAACAGAAAGCATGTCATTAAGGATAAGTCCTATTGAGAACCATTGAGATTATGCAAAAATACCAAGAATACATTTGATGTAATATTTATCTTACAGATATAAAATTTTCCCAAAATATGGATTTTATTGCAGAATCTTGTAACAGTTCAATAGGACATCGAACATGAAGACGCTAAGCTTTCTCGCATGTATTTTCGCATGCGCATTTGCTCAGGAAAGATGCTGTGCACCCGACCAGTTCCAGGGATATGTCAGCATAGATGAAGCGTATGCGAACCGTGATGGATCAGGTCATGGTGTCAGAAAGGTAATGTATGAAGCAGTGTAGTATTAATTGACATTTGCAAGCAATACCTTTAAAAGGTGTATTGTAAAAATATTTGTTAGCTGCCTATGACACACATAACAAAGGCTTATTTTCAAGATATCTTTGACAATGTTGCAACACCTGTGCACTGTTAATGACATCATTTAATCACACAGTAGATAGATAGACATTTTGTATTTCTCAGCATCAGTATAATTCAGTACAATACACTTTTCTAATAATATACAGTGCAGCTATCTAAGAATGCTGAGGGAGCCCACAGGAGTGCTAGTCAATTTGGACACCCTGCTGAATATATATATTTATATGACATCATATGCAATGACACTGTCACCTATCTATCAATTTCTTAATTTTATCACATTTCTAACTTCTATGTGCAATTACTCGCATTTCAAATTAATAATGCAAAAATTAATGAATTGTTGCATGTAGAACTCTTATATGGGAGAAATCTCTTCTTTTTCCAGTATGCTTAAATAACATATTACTTTTTCTTTTTTCAGTTTACATATGATTATGCCTATGACAGGGAACGGTCAATGATTGCTATGTACGAACTGGACAGATACAACAATGCCAGGCTGTACCATATCATCATAGATTTCAAAAATGTAAAATGAAAAACATGCATTTATAACAGTACTTTCTTTTATTAGTACAACTTGTGTCAAGTTCTGACAAATAATAACACCTTCTGATTGTACCTGATCATCTGATAGAATCCCGGAAGGTTGATCCTATCTCGTGATTGTGTCATGATCAGCGATGTATTCTCTACAGTGCATAGAACTTTCATTCACATCTCACAGTCATCTTCAGCAGACTGGTCTCTTTGTCAAGAGAGAGTCATGAATGGAAGGGAGATGCTTCTTTTCCAAGTTGTTGATGGATTCTCAGTTGATTTTTTATCTCCAGTGAAAGGATCTTTTTTAACTAGATTATATTATGCTTCAACAATGTAAAAATGTATATATCACTGAAAATTCACCTACACACCCTATAAATAACATCCATTATCCGCCTTCCACTTCTTACCTACTATTACTACTACAACTCATATTCAATTGCCTTTATATATTTCAGGAATTAATGTACAACATTGACCTCCCACAAGGTGATTGTTTTGTAATGGAAAATGGAATGCTATTCCCAGAATTCTGCCTTTCAGGTTTGTGAACAATATGTATTTATGAAAGTATTTATCTATCTACATATGTATATTCGTTAGCTGAGCTTCCTCCAAGTATATGTTCTATACATTGGAATGGGACAGATACTATGCAAACTACAATTAAGACCTAAATAAACAGATGGTGTCCGATTTTGTGCCATCCCCTTATCCTAAAATTATATTACTTTGATAGTTGTGATGTAGGGTCGGAACGGCTTCAATAGGAACTCTTGGAAGTTGACATTTATGACACATTTTCCCCAATAAACACGTTAGCATACCTTATTTCGTCGTTATGCACACGAGGACGACTTCACTATCAGATCACACTCAGATATGAAAAGGTCACTGAAAACATCGTTTTAAAGAGCATTTTCAAATTCGGGTTCGCAGTTCAAGGGATTCGCCACTGCCACACCCCCAGCGGCATTCATGTAGCTAGTCATATTTGTAAAGAAAACCGCAATAATATTAAAGCATTGAAATTAACTCTAGAGTGCTCCTGTTCTTCACAAAATTACCTTCATGGTTAGTTTATGAGCATGTTAATGTTTGATATGGCTGACTTTTCGTTCCAGAGAGCGCACAGTTTGTTAGGAACTTCGAATTTGGTTTAGGAGATGATTCATTGGAAGCTGCTTTCTGGAGAGACTGGGGTTCAAACTATGAACAAGACATTAGTTTCACAAGGTCGACCTGTGTGCCTTTGACATCTGTGCTGTCTGAGCAGAGAATTTGGTCCAATGGTAGGATATCTATCTATCTATCTAATTATCTGTCTATCTATCTGTCTGTCTAGCTGTCTGTCTGTCTAGCTGTCTGTCTGTCTGTCTATCTATCTATCTATCTGTCTATCTATCTATCTATCTATCTATCTATCTATCTATCTATCTATCTATCTATCTATCTATCTTTCTTTCTTTCTTTCTTTCTTTAAGAATTATACGTTTGTCAAGTGTATTGGGCAATGGTATGTATGTAAAGTGTAAAGGGTCTATTAAACCAACTTCACGTAAATGATATGTCACATTAATTATATGTCGGGCTAGCATTTCACACATCAGATCCACATTGCATGGACCATGGTTGTGATGACCTGGGATTCTGTCTTGTATCTATTTATGGAAATTTATAACTATCTATTATTCTTTGTGTTAACTATTCTTCCATCATTATTTGCAGTGTTTTATTAACCTAATTACATATCTCTAGATTTATGTTTCACATTCCGCCTTGCAGAGGATGTTGTTCGTACCACTCAGCTTGCAGGACTTCATGATCACATTGTTGATCCAGAAATATTCGTAGTTCCTGGAATATGCCAAAACAGCACGGTAATTATTCTGACCAGCATCTTAAATATGTTTTGTTTATATTGACAAATGTACTTAATTAATAGAGTCTTTTCACTGAAGAGCCCTGAATTCAGCAAGACATAAGTCTTTCCTCTCCTCTTATTGCTCATTTTGCTTTTCAGACATAGGAGGTCATACCTAACTGATTCCATAAATATAATTTTCTCTGGGAAATAACAGAAATTAACTAAATGATAAGATGTCAAATATACATCAAAATGCACTAAAAATACTGCTAGGAAGCACTTTGTTTCAGCCAATCAGAGTTGAGGGCGGGAACTTTTTCAGCCAATAGAATTGAGGTATTCTGTCGTAGCCACCTGGTGGAAGTACAAAGAACCTTCCGTGAAAACCCACTTTAGTGGATGTGCATTAGCACTGGAACCGCAGTCTCCTACACTGTAGTGAGACTGGTCGCTAGCATTTCTTTCATGGTTTGAGATTGGCAGAGGATAAGCAGGGCTACGATTGGTCTTTGCGTCGTGCTCTCTGGTAGGTTGACTTGGACACGCCCCCAAACAATTAGCCAATCAAACACCAGAAAACAATCAGCCAATCAGAAAACAGTCAAGATCCTGACTGAAAGTCACGTGTTAATGGCGGCCAAGACCGACTCCTATGCACTCGTGCGGAGGAAGGGACCAACTTAGATGTACATAGTCATATATTTGTTCTTCAGGTTCAAGGATCAACAAAGAGGAATGTGCACCTTCCGAATTTCTTCATGGGACGCTGATAGAGAAAAGACATCCTTGAGGGAATACAAGCTGAGAGATAACATGATTATCAGTACAAATAAATGCATAAGAGCCTCAATGGGGATCTATGTTAACTTCAAGTAATCGAAATAAAGTAAAAGTAAAGCAAAACCATGCAATTAGAGCCATTTTTAATCTCAATAGAAGAACATCTGTGAAACCATTTTTAAAAAAGGCCAGACTATTGAATTTTGAAGATTTGATGAATTTGTCACTTTTAAATATTTCATATAGATATGTAAATGATTATCTCCCACTTGTATTACTAATTTATATGAGATACAAACACATGATCGAATTACTCGCAATAGAAACTCACTGCTAACACCTGTTCATAGTTTAGAAATATATAATAAAAGTTTTTTGGGTGGAGCACCACATCTTTGGTTACATTTATCAAATACTCTAAAATCAGCTAAAACTAAAAAACTGTTTTCTAAAACTTACACACATTCTTGTATAAGTTCCTTCTAAAGTATGTACATGTATTGAAATAATTTGTGTGACATATATTTACTTATATTGAAATTGATTAATATGAATGTCAAATGTTCGATAATTATTTTTGCTGTATTGAATTGTATTTCTTCTTCTTTTCTGTCTTTGCTTCTATGTTACATACATAATTATTAACTATTTTTCATTTTAATTAAACTTTTATAAAAGGTAGCACCCACCCTATCGGGCGATAGTATATGATACTCGGGTGTATCCCTTGCACGTTATATAGAGGTCTGTAAGCAGACTGATCAATTGCTATCAGATCATCAGTCAATAAGTAACTAAACAGATTCTTTTGTACAACTTTTTCAACAACCTTTGCAACATGGCCAATAACACTTATAGGCCTATAATTATTCTTATCATCTCTCGGATCTTCACCTTTGTAACCAGGAGTAATTTTTGAAAATTTCCATTCACCTGGTATTTTACCACAAGACAAAGACGTATTTATGATATTGTTATAACTGTTGAAATTAAATCACAAGACATATGGATAAGTTTAAGATCAAAACATATAACATCAATTGAGGAATCACATCCAAGTGACTTCATAATTTTTCTAAAATCAGAGACAGTGCAGTTGATGAACTTAAATGTATATTGACATTATGGCTTTATTTCCATGCCAAAATTATCGGCTGTTTTTTTTCTCGGCCGTCTTATTTTTTAACAGGCGTTTGCTATTAATTAACACAACCTGAAGACCGTTAAATTTCATAAAAGGGCATTGCTAAACGTGAGAGATATTTTCCAGTCAGGGACAATTATGCCAATAAATCTTAGGTCATTCGTGGTCACTATGAAAGATGCTTTACACTGTTCTATCCAATTCTTGCAGGAATAGCCTTATCTGCTAATTAAAACTATACTACCATATATATAGAAAGATAGACAGATACGATAGATAGATAGGTAGACAGATAGATAGGGTAGATAGATAGGGTAGTTAGATAGATAGGTAGAGAGATATGTAGAGAGATAGATAAGATAGATAAGATAGATATATAGATAGATAGATAAATAGATAGATATGGATATATGGAGATATGGATATAGATAGATGGATAGCTGGATAGATAGACGAGATAGTTAGATAGATAGATTTCAATTTATTTCATCTGGCTAACACACAATTATCCCTCCTTTATATGTGCCCATAATGCAGCAGTTGTATCAAAATGAAATAAATGAGTCACAGGACTTTTATGACAGGATAATTTATATTTTTTTCAATGTTTCAATAATGGTAAATTCACTTGAGTAATGTCTCATCATATTCATATGTGTATTGCGTACATCATGATATAGCATAGCATAGCTCTCTTGAGTGATTCACAAATTGTATAGCATGCTCAATCTTGGACTTTTTTTTTTTAGTCCAGGACTTAATCAATAGAGTGCTTCCAGTCATTAAAAGTGAATCATACAAAGTTGCAACCTCCTCAGATAACAGAAATGTTATTACTATCATTGGAATTGTCATAATTTCATTATGTTTGTTTGCTATAGGATGATGCAACAAAGATTGAATGTGTCACTTCTAGAAACCTGAAATTCATTATAATTGGCAAATTTGCCAATTTGGGGCGAGGGCAGTGACCCACTCCCCGGGTTCTGCCCCCCCCCCCCCTCAATTTATAAGATGATGCCAACCTAACCCTTTTTATAATTTATATCGTGATAAATAATGATGTAAAAGCAATTAAATTCTGACTCATTTTATCAGAAGCTTTGGAATGTCTCTATACAAAGTTATATTGATCCAGAAAACCTTACCTTACAGACAATAAGTGCATATAGGCTTATACCAGTTATGGAAAAATATTTCATCATCCTGTGTCTTTCTAATACGGCTAATAAGTTCAGCATATATAATTTATAACTTAAGTTGTCACATATATATTGTCATGAATGGTGGTTCATAAACACTGAAAGTCATTGTCCAGTTGTTTATAATAAGATTATGCAGATTGCTAACTTTCAATTTCAATAATAATAACTTAAAGCAAATCATCATTCCAAAATGACAATTTTGAAACAGGTCAATAGTTACAAATTAAGTAATCTTCCTTTTTTGGCGGGATTACTTCAGCTTGTTTCAGCAAGTCCAGAAGTGGTCTTGAAGACTAGATTTTTCTTTCTTTGACTTGTTATAGTGATCAGATATCTTTCATAGTTCAACTAGTATCACTCCAAACAAAATAAATAGAAAAAAAGGCAATTTCATAACGTCTTCATTCAGGTTTCATCACATGTGAACACCAAACACTTGCTATTTCGCACTATACCTGCATAGGTGTTCTTGCAGTGGTGGGACTGAATGCAAGTAGTAATGCCTGTACATTCATTAAATATTTTTACATATACAGTGGAGGCCAAAAATACCCAATCACATGCGAAAATTCAGATTTTTGCTGATCTTTCATCACTAGAGACTTTATTCAAGTGAGTTGGCTCATGAAATCATATTAGAAGGTCCAAAATGTTGCTGCAATGTTTGCATGTTTAAAACATCTCTATCATGGTTTTTATTATAATTTATTTAGATTTTATTGTTATTGTTTTACCTGCAAGTTTTTTTTATTTTTGCACATATATACAGTCGATCAATAGCTCTTTGAACTAATTTTGTTGTTGTTTTATGTCCACTTTAAATAAAGATTATTCTATTATATTCTGTTCTATTCTATTCTAAACTTTGTTATGTCAGAGGCGTTCTGTCTTTCTTTCATTTTTTCTGTCTTTCAATCTATCAATCTCTGTGAATCAATATTTATTTATTTCTTCCCGATCAATCAGTCAATCAATCAATCAATCTTTCTTGTTCTTTCTTTCTATCAATCTATCAGTCAATCTTTGTTTCTTTCTTTCTTCCCAATCAATCAATCTCTTTCTTTCTAATCTATCAGTCTATCCATCTATCTATCTATCTATCTAAAATTTAACAAGCACATTTTTATTATTTGGCATTTGTACTATGAGTGTCAGTGTCAGACTTACATATAAAATGTATATTATGGTGCAACTTCTTGGGGCCTTATCTATCCCATGACTACAGTAATGAATTTATGAAAATGGTTTTTGCCATAGAAACAATTCCATGCTATTCATAACTTGTATATGTGCGCTGGTAATGAAATATCCTGCATTTATTAGCTCCGTTTTGTGAACCACAGAGGCCGCCATTTTTTCCCTTTCCCGGTGTTTTGCACTCGCCGGAAATACGTCACTGTTGTCTTGTAGATCTCAGCCAATGAGAGCCAAGTATTCTGGAGGCTCGGCATTGCAATCCAACTGGTGTTAATTGCACTTTCAGAGCTTTTGTAAGGGGCATGTCACAGTTCTTACTGAGTGTCAAGTAATTGCCATTGAACTATTTGAGACAATGCAATTATCACACAATATCAGAGAAACAACTATCAATTATTCTGCTATGTAATACAACTACTGAACGTTTGATAACTGAGTACTAATTAAATGAATTTTGAGTAATTTAGAACAGTTTACATTGTATTAGATTTCAGCATTGTATGCATATACGCAACATGTATAATGTTGCCAAATAAATCTATCTATCAATTCGACCAATGTGTATTAGTGAAGCTTTAATAAAAATGGTGTATTGGACAAAGTTTTGTAGAAAATTAGTTTTTGATATATTTTATTTTAAACTGGTATATTTAATGTATCTAGCAATGCAACCGACATAAAATTGAATTAAGCACAATTTGGTAATTAATAAATATTAATCCTGCTAATCTTGGTAAAGAAGGAGATGATGCCCTTAAACGTTATATATACACTAAATATAGATACTATGAAATATTATAAGTTATCACATGTTTATTTTGGGAATACAGGAATTTATTCCATGAAGTTGTCATATTTCATGAAGCTGAAGGCTGTGTGAAATATGACAACTGAGTGAAATAAATTCCTTTATTCCCAAAATATCAACATGTGATAACGATTTTATCCCGCTGTCTTTTCCAAACTTAAAAAAATAAGGTAGGACCATATTTTACATGACAGTCGTGATCATTTTCGAGCTGTGTTGGATCCACAGTGAAAATTGCGGTCAAACAGCGATGTAAATAATAATTTTTCAATTTGGAACAATTAGATGCCAAGTTTTTGTCTGTACTCCCCTCCATTGCAGAGATATAAGTGAAAGTGTATAAAGCCAAGTCGCTACAAAAACGAACGCTGTGGATGAAGTCAATCCAGGAATACAGAAAATATCAGTGGAGAGGGCGTGGCTAAACTTACTATTTAGTGAATACGGAAATATATCTATCACCTCACCAGCGATCTGCATTTGGCATTGACTGAGCTGCTGAGGAAAAATGTATATACTATAAATAATGCTATGATTTAAGACTGTCATACTTTAGGTGCCACCGAATTTTATTTTTTTTTGCTTTGTGAGAGGGGGGGGGGGATGCTGGGCTTCTGACATCTAATGTAATCATAAGTGATAACATTTTACATCAAATACCTTTTCTATTTAAACTCCCACGCTTGGAAAACCTTATACATAATAAAGTGTACGAAGCAGGGTTATTGCTTATTTGCCCATGCAAATATACCTATAGATATACCTATTCATAGATACAAATTGCTCATTGCAATCAATGCTATAATTAGCTATATTTATGCTGTATTCCAAAAAAGTACAATTTACACCTTTTATGTTGTTGTGCTATCTGTTCGCATTATAATTGCAATGAACAATGAAACGGATTGCAATCTACAGGATATTAGGACATAAGTGACGTCACGGCCTTGCGTGCCGTGTGCAATAATGGCGGCCCCCAGCATTTCAAACCTGAGCTTAAGACATTTCCTTTCACTGCAATATATTCTTTGACATCTAATTGAACTTTTGATTAACATACAAACTTCCTTTAGTTCCCCTTTAAAAGTATGTTGTTTGCATAAGACCTGTCTTGGAATTACTCATAGTTTCCATTTTTATGGAAAAAAATTTGAAAATAAAGTGAACTCTTGATTCAGATATAATAGTAGTTGAGATGTAGAGGTTTGGGAAAAATTGCCTCATTGCAATAATTTTATATTATTTATGGCCATAAAACCCCCAAAAAGCACAACTACGCTATTTTAAGCATTATCATATATGATTATTATGTGCAGTAAATTCAAGAGCAATGCTTCAGAAATGGAAAAAAATAGGTTTCCAAATTCTTATAGTCTGCCCTCGCCCTGGGCAGTGCACATTCAACTTTTAACCAAAGTAACTTTAGAAATAGCTTCAAAAATCTGCTCTGACTATTTAAAGTTCGAAATTCATGGGATAATACTTTGATTTGGCAGATGATTCGTATGAATGCTTATTTTATTGTGTCAAACACATTTGCACTCTCTATAATTTATGTGGCATGGAATCAAGTTCATGCACTGAGTGCATGATGTACACCTTCAAACTAGTGAGTAAGTGAAGCTTTCATATGCTATGCATTTTCAATATTCAAACTAAGGCTAAAGTCTTACCTCGTACTTTGGTCAGAGATGTCAAGGAAAATCCAGGTTGTTGGAACGTCTGTATCTGGTCCTCCATGAAAAGGGCCTTTGTGTAGTGACGTAGCATCCACCAATGACCTCAAACTCCGGCATCCACATTCATGACAATGGCTCTCAGTCTGTCTCTTGGTAACCCCAGCACTATCTTCAAGTTCCCAGTGGAGATCCTTGTATTCCACAAATTCCATGTTTCTAACAATATGTCAGCAATAACCCGCTGGTCATGTGAAGGAAGCTTGTCCAACCAGACAACAGTGTCACCAGCTGATTATAATCTGTTTACCATGGATGAATCATTAATTCTGGATGATCTGCCAGTTTGGTTGCAAACAATGTCTCATGAACTCTGCTTAATCAGATGAATCTGAAAAAAAAAGTAATTTTTCACTGACATGTTTTATTATCATAAATGACATCTTAACAATAATAGAAGTTCACTTGGGCCACTAATCATGGCTAATGTTGTATTAGAAACTATTGTATTCTGGTGCAATAAAACTTGACATCATATGCAACCTTGATTGATTGAATCTTGAAATATCATTAAAATATTACCAGAATTTGGCTAAATAGGCTTGGAAAAATACCAAGGATCTTTTATTGCAGGCAAACATTTTATTGGACAAACCATTAGCCATTTTGGTTAGACTCCATGGTTAATGTATGTACTTTTATGACCCACCAGTTTAAAAACTTCATGAAATAAAATGTTACAAAATGCCTTGTGAAAGTGGTTATGCCTCAAATTTGCATTTTATTAAGATAATTTACATGATGTCCTTCGTATTAAACCCATTGTTTATTAGAAATTTATAACAGAGTGTTTGTATATACTCAGCTGTATGTAAACATATGGCGCCAATTGCAGATAGATAGTATATTGTGAAAACTTGCTACAGGATTTTTCACACGTAGTACTGTGGCAAAGAAAGGTTTCAAAAACTGATTGAGATGCGGACTGACTGACTGACTGACTGACTGATTTGACTGACTGACTTCGATCACAGGCGCCCTCCATATTATGTCTTGCACCTCCGCAATTTGCCGGTGCACTATGTTTATAAAATGACGTCACTGTCACGAATGCGCAACGCGCTGGCCGTCAATTTGAAAATGGCTAGTGGCCGCATCATGCTGGGAGATGCCTGGTTTTGTTTACTTTTTCTTTTAACAGCGTCATCCCATTTCAGAAGTTTAAAGTTCCACTTGGCGGAAATTAATTGTTGAATAAAAGCAAAAAAAAACCACAACTCGTCCCTGATCTGTTTGAAAGATGTGACTCGGAGGGTGAAATAATATCAGTAGCATATAATTTATATTTCCCATTTTATTTAAAACACATTTCTCAGATTTTTTATTTACATAGATTATTATGAGAGAGAAAAGAAAAAGTAATCAGATGTCAACAGTTGTCCGAAAAAAAGTGAGCAATTTAAACTGTTAAACAAATGCAAAATGTTTTATTTTTACTAAACAATGATAAAGGTGAACCGACATTTGGCACAAATCTACTGAGACCATTATGACTTTTTAAAGCAACTGAAGAAACATACCTATAGAATTCAAAGCATGGAGACAAGAGTAGACTACTCTTGTCTCCATGTTCAAAGTAAATGTCAACATCCTTAATTCAAAGTCAAATGTGTGAAGTGTACTCATAACTTTTCGGTAATCATGGTAATGAATGATTGAAAGAGCCAATCAATGCTTTTCCTATATACACTGTACAATATAATGCAATTATGTTTGTTTTCTTGTTTTGTCTCTCATTGTAACAGTACCACTTGTGCAATAAGTTTCTTTCAATATTAACCTTATTGGTAACAGAGCAAAGAATGCAAATATTATAAAAAAAATTTTTTTATTAGAATAATTAATATTGAATTTTCTTTTTTAAAAATTCAATAATATATGTCATGTAAATTTGCTGAATTTAATTTCATAAATCATTATACTGTTTTCATGCTTTTACAGCTTAAGGGGTTTTCATATGTTGCATTTTTTTCTGGTTAACTATTATCTTTAGTTGTTGCTTCCAAATGCGTTTTTGATTAGAATTATATACATATAATAACGACAAGATGCTTTTCAAATCGAAAATGTTACATTATTAAATTTCACAATAAAATTGTGTATCCACATATCCACACTGCTGTGCATAATTATAATAATGATTTAACGTATATGTGTGAAAAATACTTTGATATCTAAATGTCAGCTGTGTTAGCAATGGACTAAACTATGTATAGTGTATCATTTCAAACCCAAATTAAGTTTTAAGTATATATTATGTATTATGCCTATATCTGACATTGCTCGGAGGTATGAATATTAATCAACATGGCCAGTCAGTAGCATTAAAATATTTTTTTATGTTTTGTAACTTGTCTTTCTTAAGAACCCTTTATTCAATGATCAACACAACAGTATGGATAGGATGATGAAAACTGATGAAGTCCATCATCTAACTTGTCAATCACTCAGTGTCATAAATTAGTGCACCCAAACACTATAAACTCTTTGTGCATGATACCAGATAAGGGAGTAGTGATAAAAAATCTTTTTAAGGCTTTTTAAGTTTGTTTTTAGAAATTTAAGGGCATAATCTTGCTGCAGTGTTTACCCACGGACGTATTACAGCAGTTTTAGAGCGAGCTTGGACAGTTGCATCCTCAGAACGACTTTTCAGTCTGATTGAAACATTTGATAAGAATGATAGAACCATCCCAACATCTGGGCAATAAACTTGTTTTCACCTCTTTTGACCAAAGTTTACCCCTTTTCTGTACAATTGTAATTCTATTTCTGTATCTTCTCCTCCAATGGCTTGTATAGCACAGACACTTATTTTATGACAATGACATTAGGAATGGGCTAGAAAAGTTGGTCAATTACTTTACAATCTTTCTGATCTGTCTCTTTCATCCCTGAACTGTCCATATTTCTCTAAATATTCCTAGGTGTCATGGTAAACGCTCCTACATGTAATAGTTTAGTTTAAAGAATCTGAAGATGAAGTGTCAATGATTTTGGTCATCATTGTAAACAGGTTTAGGTAATGTTGCAAGCACAATCTGCAATTCGTATTTTTCATTATGACAAAGTATGAATTAAAAGTCAAAATAAAGTATTTGAAAGTGAAAGCACTGCATGTACGCTCGAAACCAAAGCATCTGACATTTTATAGCGGCCGTACCCTGAGGAAAATTCTAGAGGGGGGGGGGGGCAGTGTTCGGTCAAAAGTAACTTAATAATGCCATAAATGGCGATAATAATCATCATTATGTCACCTTTATTATTTATAGTTGACCCCGCCTTGACATGGCCTGACCACTACCCCCCAATGAGGTCAGGCCTTCAACTTAAAAAGGGGAAATTCCCTTGCATTGGATACAACCACCATAAACCACCAGAGTTTACCAGAAGCGGAAGTAGCATTATTATTAATTAATTAAATTTAATAATTAAATTACATTTATAAAGTATTTTCCCCTTTTTTCACACTACATATGAGTGAATTTCACTGGGTACAAACCCATCAAATTGTTACTGTTAAGTTTGACAGCTCTGACCACTGTAATTTAATGCCAGGATGTAACAGACAATAAATTAAAATTATCAATAAATATTATAGCTTTGTTATTATAGTGTAGGTTATGGAAAGACTAATCATAATTTAAGCTTTACAATAATTGTTATAACACAATGATTTTGTAATTTTTGGTTATTATTCATTCCTTTTTATACCTTCTGTATTATATATAGATACAGTTTTATGTGAAATTATGTTCATTTATGTAGGATGATCCAGACTTGATTCAAACTGTCAGATTCACTTATTTAAAATTTATGAACAATGACTGATACAAACCCTTGATTCATTAGCACACTTTCACTGTTCACACTGTCCAGAAAGTCAAAACGAAAAGTGACTGATTGTCATAAATGAGTTATTCATCAGGGCCGTAGCCTGAGATGGGGGGGGGGGGGGCCTAGTATTTTACAAAATTTCTTGCATTTATCGTTACTGAAGTGAACATCAGAATGTCAGAAGCATTAGCTATAGCTAGGATACCATTGTGTGTTATCAGCAACTCAATTCAAACTTTGTTAAAATATAAAATTTACAAATTAGAAACTGTGCTACTACAGTACTGATTAAAAAATATATTTACAGCTAAATAATTAAGTTGAGGTATGGAGGTATGAGAAAATATGACTTTTTACAATTTTCCCATTACTACAATTTTGTATTATTTATGGCCATTAACCCCCAAAAAATGGCAACAACGCCTTTTTTTTGTGGATATAATGACAAGTTTATACAATAGATTACAAGGTTCCATATAGCATAAAATGAAGAATATATTAACCATATTTGGGTATCATATGGTTGTGGACTTTTTATGGACCATGTGTGACACAACATACATTGACAATTATATTCACCAGAGTATAACAAATGAAAAACACTTACCTTAGAAATAAGAAGACTGGACACACACAAACATCCTTCACATATATCTTCTGACTGCAGACTGAATCTGACTGACGAAATTCCCTCCAAATGTTTTATTGGGTCAGATCATTATCAAGGGTTCAAAAGAGGGGATGGGGTGCATGGGGTGACATCATCCCTGTGAAGTTCACCAAAAGGTCACATCCTCAGGGCTGCAGTTTCATTACTGATATTATACAAATGTATTGTATATACCCAGTTGCAGTTGTATTCTACGGATGTAAGCATAATTGTGTGAAATGTGTAAGTCCATTGTATACACATTAATCAATAATAAGAAACCCTGCAGGTATCCCTGTCTGCATACTTGTTATTCTTGGTGAGGCTTAATACTGAGGTGGTCTTAAAGTGGTTTTCCCATCTGTCTATTCTAAGGTCTTAATGGTGAGGTGGTCGTCTTAGAGTGAGGTTTCCCTGTCTGTCTATTCTAAGGTCTTAATGGTGAGGTGGTCTTAATACTGAGGTGGTCTTAAAGCAAGGTTTCCCTGTCTAACTATTCTAAGGTATTAATGGTGAGATGGTCTTGATAATGAGGTGTTCTTAAAGTAAGGTTTCCCTGTCTGTCTATTCTAAGGTCTCAATGGTGAGGTGGTCTTAATACTGAGGTGGTCTTAAGGTAAGATTTCCCTGTCTGTCTATTCTAAGGTCTTAATGGTGAGGTGGTCTTAATACTGAGGTGTTCCTAAAGTAAGTTTTCCTTGTCTAACTATTCTTAATGGTGAGGTGGTCTTAATACTGAGGTGGTCTTAAAGTAAGTTTTCCTTGTCTAACTATTCTTAATGGTGAGGTGGTCTTAATACTGAGGTGGTCTTAAAGTAAGTTTTCCTTGTCTAACTATTCTTAATGGTGAGGTGGTCTTAATACTGAGGTGGTCTTAAAGTAAGTTTTCCTTGTCTAACTATTCTTAATGGTGAAGTGGTCTTAATACTGAGGTGGTCTTAAAGTAAGTTTTCCTGGTCTAACTATTCTAATGGTGAGGTGGTCTTAATACTGAGGTGGTCTTAAAGTAAGTTTTCCTTGTCTAACTATTCTTAATGGTGAGGTGGTCTTAAAACAAAGGTGGTCTTAAAGTAAGTTTTCCTTGTCTAACTATTCTTAATGGTGAAGTGGTCTTAATACTGAGGTGGTTTTAAAGTAAGTTTTCCTTGTCCAACTATTCTTAATGGTGAGGTGGTCTTAATACTGAGGTGGTCTTAAAGTAAGTTTTCCTTGTCTAACTATTCTTAATGGTGAGGTGGTCTTAATACTGAGGTGGTCTTAAAGTAAGTTTTCCTTGTCTAACTATTCTTAATGGTGAAGTGGTCTTAATACTGAGGTGGTCTTAAAGTAAGTTTTCCTGGTCTAACTATTCTAATGGTGAGGTGGTCTTAATACTGAGGTGGTCTTAAAGTAAGTTTTCCTTGTCTAACTATTCTTAATGGTGAGGTGGTCTTAAAACAAAGGTGGTCTTAAAGTAAGTTTTCCTTGTCTAACTATTCTTAATGGTGAGGTGGTCTTAATACTGAGGTGGTCTTAAAGTAAGGTTTTCCTGTCTGTCTATTTTAAGGTCTCAATGGTGAGGTGGTCTTAATACTGAGGTGGTCTTAAAGTAAGTTTTCCTTGTCTAACTATTCTTAATGGTGAGGTGGTCTTAATACTGAGGTGGTCTTAAGGTAAGATTTCCCTGTCTGTCTATTCTAAGGTCTTAATGGTGAGGTGGTCTTAATACTGAGGTGTTCTTAAAGTAAGTTTTCCTTGTCTAACTATTCTCAATGGTGAGGTGGTCTTAATACTGAGGTGGTCTTAAAGTAAGTTTTCCTTGTCTAACTATTCTTAATGGTGAAGTGGTCTAAATACTGAGGTGGTCTTAAAGTAAGGTTTTCCTGTCTGTCTATTCTAAGGTCTTAATGGTGAGGTGGTCTTAATACTGAGGTGTTCTTAAAGTAAGGTTTTCCTGTCTGTCTATTCTAAGGTCTCAATGGTGAGGTGGTCTTAATACTGAGGTGGTCTTAAAGTAAATTTTCCTTGTCTAACTATTCTTAATGGTGAAGTGGTCTTAATACTGAGGTGGTCTTAAAGTAAGTTTTCCTTGTCTAACTATTCTTAATGGTGAGGTGGTCTTAATACTGAGGTGGTCTTAAAGTAAGTTTTCCTTGTCTAACTATTCTTAATGGTGAAGTGGTCTTAATACTGAGGTGGTCTTAAAGTAAGTTTTCCTTGTCTAACTATTCTTAATGGTGAGGTGGTCTTAATACTGAGGTGGTCTTAAAGTAAGTTTTCCTTGTCTAACTATTCCTAATGGTGAAGTGGTCCTAATACTGAGGTGGTCTTAAAGTAAGGTTTGCCTGTCTAACTATTCTAGATAAGGTCTTAATGGTGAGGTGGTCTTAATACTGAGATAGTCTTAAAGTGAGATTTCCCTGTCTGTCTATTCTAAGGTCTTAATGGTGAGATGATCTTAAAATGGAGGTGGTCTTAAAGTAAGGTTTCCCTGTCTGTCTATATGTGGTCTTAATGGTGAGGTGGTCTTTAAGTGAAACTTCCCTATCAGTGGTCTAAAGAGTTGGTCTTTATAGTTGTATAATATAGGTCAACTCCGACAACTGCATCAAATGCACCAATGAGAGGTAGGTACTGTGCTGGAGCATGGAAACAATGCCGGACCAGAATTTTTATAAACAATTATTTAATTTGAGATAAAATTAAATGGTATATCTATCTTACTATCTATCTATCAATCTATCAATCTATCTATCTATCTATCAATCTATCAATCTATCTATCTATCTATCTATCTTTCTATATATCTATATATCTATCTATCTATCTATCTATCTATCTATTCTTTCTATCTTGCTATCAATCTAGCTATATCTATCTATCTATCTCTCTCTCTCTCTCTCTCTCTCTCTCTCTCTCTCTCTCTCTCTCTCTCTCTCTCTCTCTCTCTCTCTCTCTCTCTATATATATATATATATATATATATATTTATTTATTTATTCTATCTATCTATCTATCTATCTATCTGTCTATCTGTCTATCTATTCTATCTATTTTTATCTATCTATTCTATCTATTTTATCTATCCATTCTATCTATTCTATCTATCAATTCTCTCTTTCTATTATATCTATCTAATCTATTCTATCTATCTATTCTTTCTATTCTATTCTATTTAATACATTCTATCCATCTAATCTATTCTTTCTATTCTAAAGAAAAAAGAAAAGACAAACAATTAAAAAAAAAATTCCTTAGCAGCTTAGAATTGCGCATTTTACATTTACAGCTAAGCTCTGTGGATTGACCAGTTGACAGGTGTGATAGTTCATGTAACCCCATAGTCAATGGTCAGTCTGATGTAATGACCCCTGCTGATTACCCAATGGTACATTATAAAACGCGGACTGGATCCGGGCCCGGACTCACGGACTCACGGACCCGGTGCCGGTCCGGGCTTATTTGCGGACTCAGCAAGGACTTCGCTATGTAATAGTGTCAAGTAAGCCAGGCTTCTGCAAACAATAGGCACTCATAAACTGTTAGGTTCCGACTTTTTAAACCCGAATATAATCAGCAGTTTCAGAGTGAGCATGGACAGTTGCTGGAAACATTTGATCAGAATAAAAATAATAATAACTAGAAAACTGAAACTACTGAACAGTTTCGAGGCTTCACCTGCAAGGGAAGACTGCTGAACCCTGATTGCAGAAAGTATGACTTCATGAGAAATACTTTTTTTTGAAATTGCCAAAATTATAAAATTTCTTGTCATTTAACAGTATGAATCAGTATAAGAAAACATGTTATACACATATAATTTATGGTCAACCGATGCCGCAACCATAATATAAGGTTCAGAACATCATGCTGTACCGTAATGAAAGGGCTTGGAATGTGCTTTCCAAAAATGTTTTCCCATTGAAAAAGGTTGATTAGGACTGGAGTTAGAGAATTTTTTGTTTAAATTACTTTTCAAGGTCTGTGACTTTGACCGTTTGACCTATTGATCCAAATTTTTTTTACATGTGTGTTAATACACCAATGGTTTAAGATTAAATCCAAGCTATCTATCTATCTAACATTTCATCATATGTGCATGTGTTAAATTTATATTAACCTCACCAACATATTCATTATGCAAAATACATGTACCAAACATGGAGGGCGGCCGAGCAATAATGCCATATGACATGGAGGGTTTCTCCAAATGAGCGATTGGTTATTATTGGCACTAATATTTTCATGAACAACTGTATGACCAATATTTGCAAAATAATCATTAAAATCTTGTGCACTGAACTCCTTAGGAGCGTTTACATGATGTTTACCAATAAGATTTTTTTTTTTCCAAAATTGCTTAGGGTCATTAACATTATTACCTAATTCATTTTCATAGTATTTACTTTTCTCTCTTCTAATCACTGAAGTTACCTTATTTCTACAAATAGTATACTCATTCCAGGTATTAAAACATTTGCTCCTGGAAGCTTTTTTTATGTAAATTGTCTCTGTTGTTCATTAAATCAAGAATGTCTTTATTCATCCATGGACAGTATCGTTTTTTCAATCGCATGATCTTGATGGGTGCATGTTTATCAGAGATTTATATGAATGTTTTCTTGAAGTGTTGCCAGTTTATCAGGGCAGTTGTTTTTTTGTATAATATCTATCTATTATATATCTGTTTTTTGTGTCATATATATCTATTATATATATATCTATTTTAAAGTAGCACTGTCTAAAACTTATTGTTAACAGAATAGCAGTCAAAGTATTGTTATAATATGTAACTGGGTCAATTACAACAATAGAGCCGAACTCCAAGAATAAGATAAGATCATGTTTTTCATGTTCACAGTGCATACCACATGCACTATCAGATCTATTGTTTGCTTTGTCACTGAAGCGTGAAATAAATATACATTTTATTAATAATTTTCAATACATTTAGTCAACAATTTTAAGCCTTTATTTTGATTATATCTTAAATAAATTGATTCGCTTATAATTAATCAGACTGGGGTTTAATTTAACTCTTCAATGCATGCACAAAGTAAGCGCAATTTATTACGCAATTACGGAGCCTGCCAGCTGCTGCCCAGCGCTTTGGCCGCTATAGGGGGGGGGGGGGGGTGTGGTCAGTACTACTGGCTACAACTCAGGCCTTGGTCCATCATTCTGCAAAGCAATGTTACTGGCTGTCATGTTTGATAATATCAATATTCTTTATATAAATCTGAATCATGTTACATTATGGTTATGCCATGTCTTAGTTTATTTTTCTAACGTCTTTGCAACTAGTTGCGCCATGATAAGCATCTGTTTTAAAATAAACTCACAATCACACAAATAATTACATCTTTATTTTATGATAAGATTTAGTTTCTCAGGTAAATCCTGTTCCTATTTTAAATTTTCTAAAAGCTATCAATATTCACCCATTCCTTTTCATTTTATTTAGTTGTCTATATTCAGCTCTGTGGCTACATGTCATTTCACCAAGCTGCTTTACAGTAATATAATTTGTCTGTCGAATCATGCTCAAGAATTTAACAAGTCAAAACATGCCATGGATTGATTTTAGAAGCATTCGATTCCAGAAATAAACCTCCGATTTAATACTATACTTTTCAAATAATATTCATCATCACATTATTTACACTACGGTCTTGCTCACCACCATTATTTGTTTATTTATGTTGAAATTTTGCTTGTATTTTATAGTATTGATATATTTGCCTGCAAAATAAAGTAAAAAATTAATTCCAAGCTTATCTGATATCTTAAGATGTATATATTTTATTTTTGTGGTAATATATTGAATTGATTTGATATTTACCCTTATAATAAATCAATTACTTGAGAAAATTTGGTAAGATAAACATGGGGTTGTTAAAATAAAATCTTGGATGAACTAGAGATTATTTCATTCAATTTTAGGTGGAGTATTACTTGAGATATTCAATATGCCTCTCTATTAATTCATTCATTATCATATTATATTAAATCGTATAAAAGACCACAATAATTCCAAGTCTTTTTTTAGAGATAATTAACATATATTTATAAATGGCAGTTATGGTGTAAGCCTAAATAAGTAAAATAATTAAATCAACACAATTTACACTGATTTTCTTTGACGAATAAAGTTTCATGGAGTCATATATATATCTGTTAATGTATATTTTATGCTTAGAATTTTGAATAAACAGATCTATGTCTCCAGTGTAGAATAATAACCTGAATCAATAGTTACTGCATTAACAACGTCACGCTTGGTTTAATTTCCTAATGCCTATCGTTCCACTTGATTGACTTTCAAAGCGGGGATTTCTTAGATCTAGCCATATTAAATTTCTGTTGATCCTTAGCATTTAATAAGCCATACTTAAGTCATGCATCGATGATGTTGTCATTAGCAACGGTAACTAATCAACAGTACCCTGACTGGGTATATAAACCCCAGGTTTGCTGAGTGAAGCACACAACCTCACAGAGCCCGTCAAAGCAAACAGTGAGCTTCATTGTTTAGACTTCAACTTCAATCTACCAAAATGGTGAGTACCTTTCTCAGAAAATTCTGCAAGTTTCTATAAATAATTCATAAACAGGTAGCAGTCCATATTTGTATTGCTTAAATGAGATTGTCTATATGCATGCCTTTGAGCTAAACAACACTAAAATGTGGTATTATAACATTTTGAAATAGTCACAATGTTCAAAGGAAGAAGTTAAATTTCCTAGGCTATTTTAACAAATATTTTTTGGACAGTTTGTGATAATTTCAGTCATATTTAAGTAGTCAGAATGTCCAAAAATAGTTTGTCAAATTTTCTTAGTTAGCCAGTCAGAGTACAGTTGATTAGTTACTGTTGCTAATGACAACATCAGTATTAATGCGTCTAAAATACCATTATACATATATATAATTTTATTGACAGTATTATGTCAAACATGACATATTTGTCGCAAACATCTATACATTCACATTCAACAGAAAATTTCCCAAAACATTAATACACTGTACATTTCATTAAAAGAAAAAAAAAAATTATGATAAAAAAACAAATTATAGTTAAACCATTAACATAAATGATTAGAGTTAAACCATTAACATAATGTACTTTACTTATGATATATTATCATATTTCAGCGAGAATGTATCAGTGTCCACTGCGGTCAAGCCGGTGTCCAGATTGGCAACGCCTGCTGGGAGTTATACTGCCTTGAGCATGGAATCCAGCCGGACGGTCAGATGCCTTCTGACAAGACCATCGGAGGAGGAGATGACAGTTTCAACACTTTCTTCTCAGAGACTGGAGCTGGCAAGCACGTCCCCCGTGCTGTCTTTGTGGACTTGGAACCCACTGTTGTTGGTATGTAAATTCGTGTATATTAAGTTTATATATCAGATATGTTACAGTAATAAATAGTGGGACAGATAGAAAGACAGACAGGCCTAAAAGGCACATAGAAATACCAATTGTCAGTTGGAAAGGAGTTAATTTTGAGAGTCTGTGTTCCTCTAATTGACAATTTTACAGGCTAGACTTCTCAATTAATTTAGTTATTCAATTGCATTCATTTTCAATTTTAAATATTAATATCACTGGAAACTCCAAATTGCAATCAATGATTATTGCAATTTGCAAGTTACGTGCATTCACACTTATCATTACTTAAATGCTAGCATTGGCTACAGTGTGTTCTTCTTGGGAATATTTGTCTACTCATGTCAATATTCTAGCCTGACCTGTTTGGGGAGGATCGATTTTGTTCTAAACTAATTGGCAACGCTTGGACATGAACGTAATTCCCTATTGATTAAGTTGCATTATTTAATCTGTATAGATTACAATGATTAAATTACAGTGGATATAATCCATCAGTGTGCACTGACATGCTTTGTATTGGATGTTATACAATTAGCAGGCTTAAGGTGTACAATTACATGTAAGTAATTGAATTTAGGCTTTGAAACCATTGACACGCATTCGATAATCCGCCCCTTACATGCTGGACGGTGTGGAAAATGGTATCAATCAAAACCATTGCACAGTGAATAAACATACTTATATTTTACAAGCACTTTGATTAATATGCGGCATGGTAACGAACAAGCATGAAGCGACTCTGTTGATGAGACAAATTTCATCAACAAGGCTGCCAGTGTGCAGCCAGGTCCTAGGATAGACTGTATTGGCCTGAACTAAAGCAATGCAACGTGGACTAATTCATCAATAAGACCAGACTATTATAAAGACAATTTCTGTCATAGAACTATACTGAGTTACACAATATACAATGGAACTTTCAATAAAGACCAATATATCATTAATGCAAGTATTCCTTTCTGAGTTTTACTGATGAACCCTTGTGAGTGGTAACAACTTATTACAGCAGATTTCATAGACTTGGAAACTGCAGTCCGCTGCATGTGAATCCAGTAATGCCATTGGCTAAGACGGTCCAACTGTCAGTCCCTCAGCTAATATTTTGGAGTCTAGGATTGTCATGACGTATTTTGGATATCAGTTTTCAAGTTTGATGAAATCTGCTGTAAAATGCCCTTTTTATAAAATGCTGATTCTCTTCGCTACTTCCAGATGAGGTCCGAACTGGCACCTACCGCCAACTGTTCCATCCTGAGCAGCTGATCACCGGCAAGGAGGATGCCGCCAACAACTACGCCAGAGGTCACTACACCATTGGCAAGGAGCTTATTGACCTTGTCTTGGACAGGATCAGGAAGTTGGCTGACCAGTGCACCGGTCTCCAAGGTTTCTTGATCTTCCACAGCTTCGGAGGTGGTACTGGATCTGGTTTTGTCTCTCTCCTTATGGAACGATTGTCCGTAGACTACGGAAAGAAGTCCAAATTGGAGTTTGCTGTCTATCCTGCTCCTCAGGTAAAACCCCATAATAAATGAAACAAAATATCTTATAAACTTCTATATGAAGTGCAATTTCTCATGCAAATGAGTATCTCAAATGACGTGTAAGGTAGAACTATACTGATTACGCAATATAAAGTGGAACTTTCAATAAAGACCAATATACCATTAATGCAAGTATTCCTCTCAAGATTAGTTATCTATATTGTAAATAGCCCCACTTAGGCTAGCCAGTTGGTTTAATAGGGATGTCATCTTGTCGAATAAATACGTATTTCTGTAGTTTTCCTCCAGTAGTTTTTCGGCGACTGTAATTCATAACAATTGTGCTAAACATCTTTATTGCCTACAGATTTCCACTGCTGTGGTTGAGCCATACAACTCCATCTTGACCACCCATACCACCCTGGAGCACTCCGATTGTGCCTTCATGGTTGACAACGAAGCCATCTATGACATCTGCCGTCGTAACTTGGACATCGAGAGGCCAACATACACCAACTTGAACAGGCTGATCGGTCAGATTGTCAGCTCCATTACAGCTTCTTTGAGATTCGATGGTGCCTTGAACGTCGATCTAACAGAGTTCCAGACCAACTTGGTGCCCTACCCACGTATCCATTTCCCTCTGGCTACCTATGCTCCAGTCATTTCTGCTGAGAAGGCATACCACGAACAGCTCACTGTTGCTGAGATCACCAACGCCTGCTTTGAGCCTGCTAACCAGATGGTGAAGTGTGATCCTCGTCATGGCAAGTACATGGCCTGCTGCATGTTGTACAGGGGAGATGTAGTCCCCAAGGATGTCAACGCTGCCATCGCTACCATCAAGACCAAGCGTACCATCCAGTTTGTTGACTGGTGTCCTACCGGATTCAAGGTCGGCATCAACTACCAGCCACCCACTGTTGTCCCTGGTGGAGATCTTGCTAAAGTCCAGCGTGCCGTCTGCATGTTGAGCAACACCACTGCCATCGCCGAGGCCTGGGCTCGTCTTGACCACAAGTTTGATCTTATGTATGCCAAGCGTGCTTTCGTCCATTGGTACGTAGGAGAGGGTATGGAGGAAGGAGAGTTCTCCGAGGCTCGTGAAGATTTGGCCGCTCTTGAGAAGGATTACGAAGAGGTCGGTGTGGACTCCACTGAGGGAGAAGGTGAAGAAGAAGGTGAAGAGTATTAAAGAATTCCAAAGAAGAATATTCGAAGAAGAAGAACATTCAAACGCAAAAGAGTTGAACAAGTGACTGAATATAACTGATATAAGTGACTTATGGTTTGGAGTGATCCAAAAATAATGTACAGAAGTTTGTATTGTGAAACAGCTATGTTAATAAAAAATAAATGGTGCATTTGATTTCAGTCTTACGATTTTCTTTACTTTTAAATGATTTTTTTGCAAATTATACTTGATAGATTTGCTGCTAACTTAGATTTAGATACTAGTACTGTGTGACACACCACTTTATAACCGGCATGAACTCATCACAATTCAGAAACATTTTATTAAATATATCACATAAAAAATTTACATTTGACAGTCGACTTTTTTGGCAGAAGTTCTTCCGATCAAGGGCCGTGCATAACACATTTCCAAAAAAATAAGCCAATTAATAAGATATCTTAAGCAGAGCAGACTGCGTGTCATCTATACACTAAGAAAACTTCAATCAGTCAACAATGTGGTGGAGATGATGCTGAGAAATACTTCGTAAACACAGTTATTGGTACTCCACTGTATCTAATTGATGATTTAGGATATATTTGCAAAATATACAACTCTGGCTCAGCCTGCATACGAACTTCACAGTATGGGGTCTCTCTTGTGTACCTTTAATTACTTGAAATCTTTAATTTATTTAGGCATTATGAATAAGGGGTGTTTCTTATCAGTCAGGACGATCTGTGAAATGGCCACTACGGTGGAACTTTAATTTCACACAGACTTTAAAGCATCCATTAAGTAAAAAATAAATAGTGGGGTGATCAATAGTGGGGTTGATCACTTGTATACACTACAGTAATATTTTGACAAACGGGAATTTTATTTTTTTTAATGTTTTAATTCAGTTATTGTCAGGACCAAAGAGCATTTGCCAAAACGCATTTATCTAAGCTGATTTTACTGCCATTTCACTAACCATGTACAAAGGGCAATCAGTTTATATATATAATAGGTGGAGACCATGTGTGCATATGACCATTTGATAGGCTGGTTAACATTAGGCAGCCCATTCAAGTGGATCCAGACATCTACTTTTTAAAACCACGTCCAATTAAGTATTTATTATCGAATTTTTCGTCTTCATCCGTGACATGCTTTCTTGTTTGGCTTGAGTATCGTTTCGTTCTTTAGAAAATGAAACATGTAATAACACAGAAGAAAACTGTGACATCATACTCTTAGTATAAAGAAAAAAGGAAAGATTGATTCTACTTAAATATTACAACTATAATGACACGACGTACCAAGTCAATTAGACTGAATTAAATTAACCTGAGTGCATAGGCGTAGAAGGTGGGGGGCAGGGGGGGGGGGGCAAGTCCAGGAAAGCCAAACATTCGGGCAAAAAGTTGAAAAATTCGGGCATAAAGGGGTGCTAATAAAAGCCTTAATATTCGGGCAAGATGACATTTGCCCCCCCCCCCCCCCCCTGAAAAGAAAGGTGCCTCCTACGCCTATGCCTGAGTGTGCATAGTTTTTACATACATAATTCAAGCCTATTATGTGAAACATATTGGAAATGCTAGTTTATTTTTTATATGTGTTTAATTCAAATATAGATATGCGTTTACTCATTGTGTTGGAATATATTCTCTTACTATAGTATAATCCAAAATAAATGTCTACAAAGTCAAAGCTCAACTTTCTAACCCACCCAAATGCCATTCTGTACAAATTAACTGCAAGTTTCCTATCTCTGAAATGGTAATTTTTTTTGCCATAGTTCATCATCATAGCCATTTGTTATGGCCATTTGTTATGTCACTAGAGAGTGACTCCATGCTATATATAACAAGGTATTGTTTCGCAATGTACAGTTATCCCATGGGATAACTGTATTTTGCGGAACGGAACGAACAAGGGGTCATGAACTCTTGTGTAAGGTCTGACTGTTTTCAGTTTATGTGAACTTGTTAACAAACATGCACTGAAAATTAAGTGTTTTTTTTTTTAATCATTGTAGTAACTGCTTTTTCTACTTTTAGCAAAAAGGTGCATTTTTGCAAGTGAAACCCACTTAAAATAATTGTAAGAAATATCCATAGATTCGTTTTTAAAACTCGTCTGTCCTTATACTAAATTATTATTTTTTCAAAGAGTAGCTCGCTTTCAAGAACTTATAAATTAAATACTTTTATAGTATTCTAATTTCCCCACACTCAATGGTACAATTTTTAACCCAACAACAGTAGTTATTTTTTAACTGTTTGGTTGATTTCAGTTCCTTTCTATGTTTTCCAAAGTTATTTTCATGTATACTTGCAGGTGTATGCCATATTCGACCACAATTGCCTCTGATGGCTAGATTTATTTTGATATAGTAGGCCTACACATGCAGTACCTACTTTATCTGGTCTGTAATTAGGCTAGGTCAGGTAGTTTTCATAAGAGAGGAGCAGAAAATATCATGGGAAGTTAAGCAAGTGAAAAAAAGAAGAATAAACCCTCCAATCTGTTCCGTTCCGCAAAGTACATTTATCTCAGGGGATAACTGTACTTTGCGGTACGGAACGAAAACCAGAGTGCTTGCTGCTGCTGATGCTGCTGGTGTTTGCCTCACCCTGCTCAGCCACTGCTGGTGGTGCAACTGATTCTGCTGCTTTTATGCGCACCCAATTTTGTTTAACAAAGTCAACCCTGGAATTGCAAACTTAAGTGTGCTTATAAATCGAACAATTAATCGATCAATAAGTTTCTCAAAGGAGTTTAATTCATAAAAAGTTATCATCATCATATTAATGATTACCTATTACATTAAGGAATAAAGATATAAGATCATTATGGACATTTGATTGCTAAAATTTCAAAAATATTACTGTAACAATATTTGGTTTAGAATAACCATTATTCAAATTCTGATAAAGTGTGAAGGTCTGCATCTATACTCTATAGCTTTGGCTTAATTACAAAAACGTAGACTATATATTGTCTTTATCTTATTCAGTTCAACAACAAAGTTTTACCAGTTTCTTTACAGTTAGGCCTACATAGGTCTAATTAGTGGTGGATCAAACTCTGGGCTACACTTGGCTGGCTTTGCCTTAGCTGCTAGGGTGAGGCCCCCAGTGAACTCCTGGAATGCCCCCCCCCCCTTCCTTCCAATTACAGCTGATTGCATCAAAGCGTAGTCAACAGGCCATCAGTCCCAATTGCAAGTGTGCCATCACAGTACAGTTTGCATGCTAGAGTGCCTATAAATTGTACCTGGTTAAGCTATCTTAATCTGCTTGTGTTATTATGTTGTGGTGGATCCAGGATCTGGATTGGGGGGAGGGCATAATATTTAAGACAGTTTTTTTTTTTCATTTTTATATAATGAGGCCTTATTTCGTTGATCCACACGGCCTATGTTTAACCCCCCCCCCCCCTCCTTTCTTAATCTACAAATACCAAATTAAAAAAAAAAAAAAAAAAACATACCTTCGGAGCCTAGCTGAGCAGGCAGGCAGGCTCATCCAAGGTTTCTCAGAAACAGCTGATGTTTGTTTCAAATCTGTTGTATTTTTATTCATGTAAATAATTGAAACTTGGAAGGGGGAAAATGAAAGTGCTCACTTCATACCTTTACTTAAATATGGCTACAAATTGATGAATCCGCATATATGTTAGTGATGTCAAAAGTTATTAGAACGTTTTACGAATGTTTTAACAACGTAACAATGATATCTACCCGCGGTTGCAAAACGTTTTTTCGTCATCACGTCAGATTGTTTGCAAAACATTTCTAAAACGTTTTCCACACTAAAACATTAATAAGTGAGATGACAATCACCAGCTATCAGGTTTTACGAGTGTTAATCAATCATAGCAGTTTTACATAAATGTATGCCAAGAAATTGCCAATTCCTAAAGAAATAAATAGATCATGAAAATAAACCTTAATCTGAAATAATTGTTTTAAAATTGCCAAATTGGGTCTGTTTTGATTTTCCCTGTATAGAATAGATAAATAAAATGTTAAAACTTTTTTTGTGTGTTATGGCAGAAATTATAAAGCCTGAAACAGGAATGACTTTTTTCTTCCTATCCTTTATTTCTTTTTATTTGCAAGAGCTACAAAAATTATGCAATATACAAATTGAGGATAGGGCCCTTTTTTTTATATAAAACAAAAAACAGGCTAATCACGCATATCAATTTCAGCGTAATCATTATTGTCCAATTTTTAGCAAAGTTCAACGCAGAGAACTTTAAAATGTCAATAACGTTATGATATATATGGGGTTTTTGCGAACCTTTGAGACAGGGGGTGGGGGGGTAGATTAAAATATTAATGCGAATAGTTGTCCCAGTGACAGTGATAGCTGTATTAAACACGTGTATTAAAAAAATATATATTGCTCAATCTTGGAACTTGCAACCACTTCAAATAACAGAAATTCTGGTTTTACTATCATTTTAGGGTTAAAATTTCATTATTTCTGTTTGCTACAGGATGATGTTCACGAAACTGTTGTTTATCAAAGTTAACACAATTCAACAATGATTTAATGTCTCACTTCTAGAACCCTCAAATTCATTACAGTTGGTATATTTGCCAATTGGGGGGGGGGGGGGTGACCCACTCCCCTGGTTCTGCCCCCCCCCCCCCCACCTTCAATTGATAAGATATTATATGTTAGAAATATGGTTGTGATGCCTTAACAATGATGCCAACCCAACCCTTGTATTTTATTTATAGCTAATTTATATCGTGCAGGGATAATGATGTTAAAGCAATTTAATTCTGACTCATGTTATTAGAAGCTTTGGAATGTCTATTTAACATTATATTTGATTCAGAATGAAAACCTTACATTCAGCGCCAGGGTTTCTGAAGTGAGGGGGGTTAAGGGGGCAACTGTATGTGAATTTAACAGTCCAAACTCCCATTAACTAGTTCTAGTTGGGGGGGGGGGAGGAAGCAAGGTGATCTCTCGCCTCTCTCTCTCCCCCCCCCCCCCCCGTAGCGCCGCCACTGCTTACATTGTAGACAACAGGCTATGGAAAGAATATTTCAAAACCCCGATTAAAATAGAAATCAGCACTTAGAGAATGCTGTAGAATGTGTTTGGCTTGGTACCCCAATATTAGGAAATATAAAAATTCATGAGGAACACACATAATATATACATTCAACAACATAGTGTTTCTGCAAAGTAGCATAATTATAGCGAAACTACCTTATGCATTTAATATGCATTTAATACATTTGCATGAACAGTATCCTTTGACTTGAGAGATGACACTTGTCATTCAGATAATCAAACTTTGCAAAACAAATGTGCATGTCACCTTTTCACAATTTATTAAAGATTACTCAAACCGAAAGTTTTCAAAAATGGTAATACCTATAATGGTAATATCCTGTGCCTTTCTATTGCAGCTTATTGGTACAGCAAATAACATTTATAACCTAAATTGTCCCAATATATTGTTATGAATGGTGGTTCATAAACACTGCATTCGTTAGGGGTTCCTGAAATGATGTCACTTTCGCGCATGCGCGACGCGCTGGCCGTCAACATGTACTGGCCATAGGATAACAGCTAAGCTAAATTATGAAAAGGTTCCAATACTTTAGAGATTCATTGCAATTCAAGTGACTAATTAATAGCTATTCAAATGTCATTGAATATACTGAGTGTTAAATGTAATTGCAATTACCGTTGGAATTTACTGTATAACTTTTCTGTAATTTATGACTGAAAACAGAGACAATATTGTCTCTGCTGAAAAGGCCCAAATTATTGCTCTTTCCATAGAATAGAAATGACTAATATTTAATTGATAAATATTCAATAATAATTATTATATTTACTGTGCACAATGAACTGCCATTGGCCATTATGCAAAATGACATAACAACTGTTCACAGCATGTGGTTGTTAGCCCTGAGTTGAGCTCATACCATGGAGACAACAGTCTCCATGACTCTTGTCTCCATGCTCATATCAGTAGCCTAATTATTCAAGACATTTCTCAGATTTCTTATTTACATGCGTAGATTATTATGACCAAAAAGTTAAAATTAAATATAAAAGATAGCCCTCAACCGTAAGAACTAGTGACTCACAACTGTATGACTGATCAAAATATACTAGATCATGCAGCTCTGATAGATATTGGGCTCATTTTTAAAAACTTCAAACAACACATATTGTAAAGAGTTGAAGTACAATGATTTAGATACTTTAACAGCAATATTTCATACATGTAGGGGAATCTTAGCTTTGAAGCTTTGGGAAAATATGAATTTTCCTCGTCATGATAACTATTCTGATAATTATGGAAGGCAATAAAACCTCCACAAGGCACAACTACACTAGTTTATACATCTTCCAGAAACCTTTATGCATTTATGGCCCATACTGGACACTGAATGTGTACTGTGTGGCCAAGCTGCCAAGGTAATGCCTCAATTCCCTATTATTTTGGTATTTTTTCATTCACAATGCTGTTATACAAATAATGCAGGAATGAGGTGATAAAATATATAGTGATAATAATATCAACACTCCAGGTCTTCATAATTATATGTATGCCACTGTTAAGTATGAGACTCTAGTAAGGTGAACGAAGAGAAAATTTTTTTTTTTTTTATATTAAAGTATGACATAATCTCAAAATGTAGTTTAAAAAGTTAAAGTTATAAATTTGTTACAATAATGTAAGATTTTCATGCATATTTTAAACATATTCTGGTGTTGATGCGGTGTCTGAGTGCTGTTCAGGACAGAATGAAAAAATAAATTCTGCCCATATTTTCCTCATTTCAGAAAACATCATGCAAATGTGACTAAATAGTATCTCCACGGTGTAACTATCAAAATACACAACTAGGCCATTTATTATACATGGGGCCCATGGTTTTGAGACACCTGGAAAGAGTAGGCAATTTGAAAAATCATTTCAAGGTCTGTAAAAGTAGGAACATTTTCTGTAGTCGGGAAAATTATTTCTGTTGCGAAAAGACTGAACAAAATAATAATAATGTAAACAGAGCGATAAGAAATTAATTGCAGACAAATTCGGCATAATTTTTACAGGAGTTTCATTAAAATCCATCTGGTTGGCCTCAAGTTTCGGCATAATGTGGCATTAACTGATACGGAAAAACCAGTTTTTGGCCTGGAAAAAAAAAACAATTGAAAAAGTTTGAGAAAAGTATGGAATTCCTATTGCAGGAAAATGTGGGCAGCCTGATTATAAGGACAATAGTGATTTTTTTAATAGTGGTTTCAATACAATTAAAGGGAATGTTACTGCTGCTGCAGTGTTTACACATATAATCGGCCACGGCCGTTGACGGCCAATCAACCCCAATCTATTTACAGCGCACACACAGCCTGACGTCACCCTGAACGCTCCTATACGATTAGGTGGGCACATTATTGCTGAGTTTTCAATTTCAAGTGTGAGTAATTAACAGAGGATTCCCATGATAACTGTAAGCATTTTTGAATATGTTTCATACAGCAAAAAAATATCATTTCAATGATAGGGTTTAATAGGTTAAAAGGTTGGCTTCATTCATTACATTTTGTGTCTATTTTGTGCTGCTTCAAGCTCATCAGGATAAAATGGTAATATAAAAAACAAGAAAAAAAGTAGACCTTTATTCTCAATACTACTATATAGTCTGCGAGGAAACCTCATTAGGCCTACTTTATACCAAATATATTATATAACTGGTGTACTTTACTAAATATCACAATTGATTTATATAGTGTTATTTTATCCATCATGATTTTATCTCACATGGGCTAAAATATATAAAAGAATTGGAAAATTCTGGAGAGTGCCTCCCACCTGAGCCAAGGCCTTGTGATCAGTCAAGCATAACAAGTTGCAGCTGTATACCATATGGGCCTAATTGAGTTTTGCAGTGTGGGCTTTTAAACTGTAGTTCCATTTTGAAACTTTGTGGAACATGTAGAAATTAATTATTTAACATCACCTTTACATTAGTCATAAAAATACATGACATGTTTTGTAATTCGTGTAGTCCAAAGACTTCAATCAGCTGATAATTGCAAAAAAAGAAAGAACAGTTTCGCAAAGTACAGTTATCTATAGGGATGAACTTCTTAAAAGCTCGCCCGTTTCAGCATTAAGGTAACTGGGGTCAGTGGCGTAGCCAGAAATGGTCCTGTGGGAGGAGGGGGTGTTTGCCTAAATGTATGGAGAAAAAGTTTATTGAAAAAAGTTAATTTTATACCATATTTAAGTAACTTGTTATTAACTAACGTATGGTGCCCTATTATGGGCGGTGTCCTAATATGTTCAGTTACAATTAATGCTCTCTCATTTAAACTGCTGAGAAGTTGCATCACTGAAGCATTTGCATTTTGATAATATAGGAGTATTTTTATTCACTCCAAGTTCACTCAAAGACAAATGGTTTGAATTTGTACACAAAAAAAACCAATAAATAGAGACTAAGAGAGTGCATGAAAACCATCAGGGTTTCTCTTCTTAACTTCAAAGCTTGAAATATTCGCTGAGCTGGCTTAAATTTACAAAAATTGGCTGCCTCTTGAGAATTTATTTTATCTATGAGGTAACTTGTTTTAACAGGCTGTATATTTTAATGTTTAACAAATAGTCAATTATTTTCAATGATTTTGTGAAGTAAAACTGAAGTGCCCGTGGATAGTTTTTTCACTTATAAATTAAGCATCAATACAATGTACATGCAATGTATTGGGTCAATCAAAGTGAGTTCTCAAGGCAGATCAAAAGTTCGATATGGGAGGATTTAAAAGTAGCATTGTATTTTTACGTAAATAGGTTCCAGCTGCAATTACGTAAATAGGTTCCAGCTGCAATTGCCTCCTGTAAATATGACTATTTCAAACTCAATGGCAATGTATGACTGTAATATTTTTATGCCATCTGATTTTAGTAATGTTGAACCTGTGATAGATCTTTTCGTTGATGACTGTGTGGATGTGGGGGATGGTTCTGACATTAATACTAAGACTGTTGTAGATACAATTACACACTCAGACATAAACTTAATTCATGATATGACTCAAATGTTCAATGAAAAATCTAGATTTTGGAACAGTAACAAAGGCTCAAATGATAATTTTCTCAAAATAATTTCATGGAACATTCAGGGCATTGGTCAAAAATTAGAGTTAGAGGAGATTAGAAATATGTTTACCTGTTATGATGTCATCTTCCTGTATGAAACCATGAAATCAGATACCTTTGACCCACAAATGGAAGGGTACCACTACTTCCATTATGAAAGAAAGTACAGACACCCTAGAGCTAGGAGGCCATCTGGCGGCATAGCCGTATTGATTAAGTCAGATATTTTTGAGTCAAAAGCTGTAGCTATCGAAAAAGCAAGTGAACATGCTATATGGCTGAAAATTAGGGGATCAACTCATGAAATTATTATTGGTGGTGCCTATATTCCCCCTGAGGGTAGCATGATCTATTTGAATAGTAGATATGGAAAGGATGTGCTGAATGAATTGAGGGAGGATCTTGCATGTTTTCTAGATAGAACACCCTTTGTTTCTATTTGTGGTGATTTTAATAGCCGGACAGGTGATATGAATGATTTTGAAGAACCTGTAAATGGAAAAAATTCTTCTCTCATTTCTGACTTAGGCACTGTATCTCGTGTTGCAACTACAATGCAACACAAATGGTCCCTTAAGCACAGACTGTGTAGAGATAAGAAGGTAAACGCCTTTGGAAAGGATCTCATTAACTTATGTAGGGCAAGCAGTATTAGAATAATGAATGGATTCTTTGATGAAAGTATAACCGATCGATTTACCTGTCATACTCCTATGGGACAAAGTGTTGTTGACTATTTGCTTTGTAGTGAACCAGCGTATAATTGCCTTCATGAGTTTGTTGTAAATGATAAGCTTACTGAGTCTGACCATACTCCACTTAGCTTTTCTTTTAACTTTCCCAAAGTACCAAAAATAAATAAACAGACTAAAAATAATCGGCAGACCAGAACATTCAAGTATGTATTTGACAAGAGTAAAACTGAAGAATACCTCTCAAATTTTGACAATGAAAATGCCAAGAACACACTGTATAAGCTATGCTGTGATATTGAGTCAGACTATGATACAGATGTGGTCATAGATACTGTATACCAATACTTAACTGATAGAATACGGCCAACGTTTGAGAAAAAGAAATCTAAATCTGCAAAAAGCACTTTTCCTACTAATAAATGGTTTGATAGTGAGTGTAAAAATCTCAGAAAATCTTTGAATGACTTTGCTAAACAGAATGATTTAGCCCTGGATCAAAATAAAATGCAATATGGTATTATGCACAGATATTACAAACGAGTAACTCAAAAGAAAAAAAGAAAATTTCAAGGAAATAATAGAAAGGAAATGCAAACTCTCATGGGTAAAAATCAAGCAGATTGCTGGAAGTATTGGAATAAACTAAAATCTGTTGGAAAAATCCAAGTTAACTGCCCAGACTTAGATACCTTTCATAACTACTTTAAACAACAATCGCTTCCACCAGAGCGTGACTATTTTGACACTGAAAATATGGCACACATAGTTAATGCTGTGCAAAATTCCGGTTATAGCTGCAGTAGTGAACTATCTACTCATATTTGTGATAATGTAATAACTGAAGAAGAGGTCGCCCTGCATTTCAGGAGACTCAAAAATAATAAAGCGGCTGGCATTGATGGGATACCCGCAGAATTCTATAAATATGCTGGTGAAAATCTTATAACACCATTTTGTGCTGTATTCAACCACATTTTTGATAAAGGTGAATACCCATCTCAGTGGTCAGAAGGGCTTATTAATGCTTTACATAAAAAAGGTAACCGCACAGATCCTGATAACTATAGAAAAATAACTGTAAATGTAGTAATGGGTAAGATTTTTGACTCAATCCTAAATAGCAGATTATACTTTAAAAATGAGGCTCTAAATCTTGATGATCCTTGTCAGTTTGGGTTCACCCCTGGGTCAAGCACTACTGACTGTGTCTTTGTTCTTGACACAGTTATAAGTTACCAACAAGCAATGCGAAAACCTGTATACTTGTGCTTTGTTGATTTTACTAAAGCATTCGATTACATTAATAGAAATGCTTTGTACTACAAATTGATGCAGCAGAATATTGGTGACAAAATGCTCAAGTTAATCATTAGTATGTATGATAAGGCAAAAGCAAGAGTAAACCAAGGTGGTAATACCGGTGGTTCTATTGACAGCAAATGTGGGGTATTACAAGGTGGAATCCTCAGCCCAAAATTATTCAATGAATTTATGTCAGATCTACCCGATCATCTTGAAAAATCAGATGGAATAACATTAGGTGATTTTACTCTTACACATATATTGTATGCCGATGACATCGCACTTGTAGCTGATTCTCCTAATTGCATGCAAAATAGTATAAATTCACTTCATAATTACTGTAAAAAATGGCACCTTATTGTAAATGTTAGTAAAACCAAAGTGATGCAGATTGGTAACAAAGCAATAAGCACCTTCTTCTGTAATGGGGAAAAACTAGTAAATGTTGACAGCTTCAAATATCTTGGCCATATGCTTACTAATAAGCGTAGAATACATAGCAAGATGACGGAATACCTCTCAACACAAGCTCATAAAGCGCTCTTTGCACTGCAAGGTGATTCAAAACAAGCATTAGGAAAAATCGATCCCATACTATCTCTTCGAATGTTTGATACCTATATTTTACCTATCCTGGAGTACAATAGTGAAATATGGACAAGTGAAAAATCTATGCCTGAATTAGAAAATTTGCAACTTGCATATCTTAAAAACATATTAGGAGTAAGAAAACAAACACCATCTTTAGCAGTCTATGGTGAAACAGGTAGATTCCCATTGCATGTCAGACAGAAAATTAGAATGGTGAATTACTGGATAAGATTGGAAAGAGCACCTGATGACAGTTTACTTAAGAAATGTTTAAATGTTCAGAAGGAAATTTATGGGAATGCAGTAAATGGAAATAACTGGTTCAGTAAAGTGTGTCATGTATTAAATAACTGCACCATTGAATATGATATTAGTAACCTCAGAAACTTTGACATTGATAATATCTCTAACACAGTGAAACTAAGACTCTATGAAGCCGAACATGAGCGACTTATAAATGCAATAAATGACAGTTCACAACAACCAAAACTTAGGACATATAAACTATTTAAAACTGATTGTAGAATAGAACCTTATCTTGAATTGCAACAAATTCGCAAAGTGTTAACTAAAATAGCTAGATTTAGGACAAGTTCACATAGCCTGAAGATTGAAACAGGTCGACACCATAAACCAATAATTCCTGCTCCAAATAGAATATGTGAAAAGTGTACGTTAAACTTTGTAGAAGACGAAATTCACTGTTTGATTGTCTGTCCTGGTAATGAGCAACACCGTGTTAACCTTTTTTTGAATGCAACTAAATTTATTAACAACTTCTTGTCTCTAGATGATATAACTAAGTTTACAGCAATAATGACAAACAAGGAACCTGAGTTATTAATTAGTTTAGGAAAGTTTCTCCTTCAAGCTGATGTGTAGAGAAAACCATCTCCTGTATCCACACAGTTATTAATTTAGTTTATTAGTTTATTAGTTATGATGTGCTTGTCATGTTTTGGACTTTGAGAGTGAAATGTTTTTATTAGCGGCTTGTATTTTTTTCTATTGTGTATGTGGATTTTAAACACGTATTATAAGTTAACTTGGTGGCTGGAACCTTGATTATTGACATTTTATTGCTTTCTGTACTTACATTAATGTCTCTTTCATGTTATCTTTTAACTGAATGACATATGTATCATTTATGATATTTTACATGTCAATAAAATCTATATATATGTATTAGGGCATGGGATTAACAATTTGCCAAGCTGCAAATTGTTATATATTCACCCTATTTAATTGCCTCTGTAGTGTGAACCCCATGATATAGATGGATCATGCATGAAATTGGGCTAATTACTACAAACCTATTACCTCACAATCACATGCAAGATCAAAACATCAAACTAAACAATTGTAATAACATTAAAAAATGTTGTGTTCTTGAGATATTTACATGGTGAAATGAACACATACATGTCTATATTTATATATATTTATTTATTCATACATTTGCATGAGATATATATATATATACAGATACAGTATATACCATGGAGCTAGCCATTCTTTAATTGCACCGTAGGCCTTTGTAAGCTTAGAAAGATCAAACGTTTCACAAGATAGAGGCAGAATACCGGGAGCTGATTACAAAAATGAGCAAATGCCACAATAGCAGGCCTGTGGTCAGCCGCTAGCCCGAGAAACTCTGACTGACCACACGCCGCTGTCAGCTCACAAAATAACAGATAGTAAATAAGAGCTAAGCGAACATCAGATTTCTCGGGCTAGCCAGCTGCTAGCGTTGGGTGGGCCTTTTTAAAGTGGACTTTCAATACAAATTATTAAAATAGCATTGTGGACCAATGTGTGGACATGGACCAATTTGGGTGGGTCGAACGACCCCCTCAACCCCACCCCCCCCCCCCTTTGGCTAAGGACCTGATTGAAGAATTGATGTTTAAACGTTTCTTGTCTTCTTCTGCTAAAAACTGCATTGATAAGTCACACTTCTGTGTTCTAATATGCAGATTGAATGGTAAATTTTATATTGACAACCAATGTAAAGAAATAAAAACTCAAAACTCAAACTCAGTAATTTCACTACGAAACATAGGTGCAATTTTCCCTATAGAAGTGAAAATAATTTAACATATCAATTAAACCAACCGTAACCATGTACCCAGAGCTATCTGCTAAATTTCACTCATATCCAGATTGATATGTAAGCAAATCAGTTGATATAAATGGTGAAGATCACTTGAGGCCTAGTGCAAAAATAATGAAGCCTTTGATGTAAAACTTAGTGTCACGTTAAATATAGCGATACTACTAATTCTACAGTTGTTATTTATATTTATCTCATATCTAATAAATGTCCTGAGCATTCTCTGAAACTTTGAGGCAAATCAATACAGCCAAATGAACAACAGAAAAAGGCATTTGTTACCTGTTACCATTTTTAGTGTGACATTTTTGTAGTTGATTAGATATCATTAATTAATCTCAATAATTTGTGCTAATAATTTAACATTTAAACATTTTCTTTTGTATATTTAGTCTGTTTTTCTGAACTAAAATAACTTTGTATTTATTCTTTGCTCTGCCTATTCATTGTTCATCTTACATATGAGGCTCTTCAAACTAAACATGGAAGAAAAATTCTGCATTTAATGTTTTATCACAGAAATTATGCAACTAATCTATCATATAGATTGCTGAAATTTTGCTGAAAGATAGTAATAATAGTTGCAAATATATCTACAGCTCAAATTTTAATTTAGCTTTTAGCCTGTTTCTCTGGTATTCATCAATCAGTGTGATGCTTAAATTGTCCTGAGCGTTTTGCTCAATTCATTACTCACATTTTTTAAATTATTAGATAAAAGAGTTTTACCATTAAACCATGGTATTATATGTTCTTCATATCATTCTAGACTAAGTTTCGTATGTTTACAGGGCAGTGAGAGTCCAACAAAAATAGAAAATTGGTGTCCCAGGCGTTATGCCTATGCAATTTTCAACGTGTGGTAATACCTAAGTGAAATCTTAGATTGAAACCCTATCTATACAGGTTCAGACCTAGCTGCTTTGGAAATGTTTGCCCTAGAATGAGAGGTATCATGTACCTGCAGGGGGCATGTTTGGAAGCTCTGTTCTTCCATGCAGGGGCCACAAATTAAGTTTCAATGGACACTTCAGAAGAAATTCTCAAATGAACCAACTCCTCCCTCAATCAGTCATGTTGCAATGAACAGTTTACATGTATTACATGTATTATACAGTACCAATTCACCTACCTGTTCAAATATATCATTTATCAAACAATTTAGTAGCATATTGCCACTGTTATACCAAGCAGTGCATAAATTATATTTAATTTATAACTAACTGATTAGTGCAAATTAATTTTCACGGAAGGGTGTTGATTCAGCGACATGATTCTAAAAGAATACATACAACTACTTCCCTAGTAGTCAGTTCAGCAAAATTATTTTATTTTTTTCAATAAATTAGGCATTAGACGGTTAGTGTATTTTCTCATTGTGTTGCTTTAAATAAATTGACATAGATGATAAGATATAAATACAAGTGAACTATTAAGAAAAAAACCGCATTGTTCTATCATGTACAGTGAGATGGGGTCATAAATAAAGTTTAGCTACATTGTTTCTAGTCTCACTATTTTGCTACAAATGAACAATGATTATAATGGACAATAATTAATCAAGTTACATAAAGTAACTACTGTTAAACCAAAAAGAGGAACTTTGATCACAATACTTCAATTTTTGTAATACACCTTTATTTGACTTAAATATCTCCTTCTTTTTTTTTAAATATAAATTGGTAGAATCCCAATGTCAGACCACCAGAATCAAACAATATTTTTCTAGGCCTTACATTATTGGTCAAGTCTCCACTGTGACACAGCCCTAAGCTCACTAGACTGGAGCCGCTCTTTGAACGAATTACCTCTACCTCGATCTGAAGCGGCCGCCAGCTTATAAGCTCACTTGTGAGCCAGGTCAGACTGTGATGTTGCACATTCCTGCTACTAGAGGCGCTGCGATCCACACTTTCAAAATTGCTCGACCCAGAGTGACGCGGCTCTGTGGATAGGCTCTGTTGGTAGCTTGTAGTGGAGACCCCTGGCGTCCACTGCCAAAAACTTGTTCCGTTCCGCAAAGTACAGTTATCCCCTGGGATAACTGTACTTTGCGGAACAGACATTTTCAACTGAGATGAGCCTTGAGGTTACAGTAGCTAGGAGGAGGGGCTTCATTACGCATTAAGTCATTTCACCAGGACGTTAACCTAAGCCAAAACAATCATTATGATATGCCCAAAAAAAATTACCTCTAGAAAATAAAGTATTCTCCCTTTTTAATCCAAATCGTTATAATGATGTAACAGTTAAGGCATTTCCAAAAAAATGTATCTCATTATTTCATTATCCATCTGTCCATCTATCTATCTATCTGCATTATATCTATAAAAAATACAGCTGAAACATATATATAAACATGCTGTATTTTTTAGGTAATAGATAATTGATGGATCACTTCTATGAATTACACTCCTAAATTCTTAATGAATAAGAATTTGACTTTGAAAGACAGTAGCAGCATTGGATCCAGCAAAATTTCAGAAGGGGGGGGGGGACGCCATCATTGTAACATCTGAGCAATACCTGTGACTGGTGGCTATTTTGGCAATGAAATAAATCAGTGCTAAACAGGAGGGGCAGGGGGGGGGGGGGGGTCACAAAACATTTGTCAAAAAGTTTAGTTTCAATTATGCTGCTTTTTGCAGTTGTCTTACAAATAATCATTTTTTTCGTCATATGTATACTGTTGTCATGGTACTATAATGAAGTTTGTACATACTTGAAATAGTATATATACATACGAAACTGTATACACATTATGCTTGATTATTGTGGGATTGCTATACATTTCAGTAACGTGCCAGTGTGAGAAAAGAAAAAATATTAACTCTTGTCAATTAAAATAATTCATTACTAATGTATATGTTATGCTTACTAACAAATTATTATCCTAATAATTATGTACATTTCATGTAGTCTAACAAATTGTCATAAGTATATAAGAGCATGGAGTATCTAGTGACTCCATGATAAGAGTGAAGCCAATGAGTTTGTTTACTTCGCATTTAGTTAACTGTTGTAGATTTTAACAGTAAACAATTTGTTAAAATCAACATTTAAAGTTGCCAATAAATTGTTTTTCCGTTCCGTTAAGTACAGTTCTCCCACTGGATAACTGTATTTAGCGAAACGGAACATGGGGTAGGCCTAAATATTATACTATTTCAATTTCCACTTAAACTTTGGGCCTGTCTGAAAGACGTGTTACCAGTAATTAATGCACTTTATATATGTTAAAAACTATCTATTTATCTGTTTTTCTATCCATCTATCTGTCTACCTACCTATCTATCTATCTAGATCTATATCTATGTATCTATATCTATCTATCTTTCTATCTATATTTATCTATTTATATCTATCTATCTATATCTATCTGTTTATATCTATCTATCTATCTATCTATCTATCCAGCTGTCTATCCAGCTATCTATCTATCCAGCTAACTATCTATCTATTAGAAAAAAAATAATAGTATAAAATCGTGATGTTAGATATTCTTAATACAATAAGTTAGATGACTTGCATAATTTATTTGATAATACATTGAATGTGGAAATTTTCCGTATGTTTAGTATGGAGAGTGTATCTTGTAAAATGAACAGTAAATAGGCAGAGTAAAGAAGAAATACAAAACTGTTCAAGTTTAGAAACATTCAATTATTACCAAGAATTAGTGAAAAAAAATCAATGATATTTAACCAACTTCAAAAAGTCACAATAAAAAAACGGTCAAAAATGTCGCTGTTTATTTTGAAAAGACTAAATTTATTTGCCTCAAATTTTCAGAATGCTCACATCATCTGTCAAATATGAGATATATATAAATAAGGGCTGTATTTAATGTGAGAATAAATATGATATCAAAGGCTTCATTATTTTTGCACTAGGCCATAATGCAGTGCACAGTCCCCACCCTCAGACCCCACCCTCCCCCTCCTTCAGAAGGCGTCAGTGACTTCAATCACATTGAGTTAGCCGAACAGACAGACTCCCATAACGCAAGCGAGTCCCTTGGGGCTACATTGAGTCAACCGATGCCCATTGATAACAGACACAGCGCAAGATTCATGTATCTTGAAATTTTCTGGAGTGGGCCCCCCTTTCTGTTTCGCTCCGTTCCGTTTCGCAAAGTACAGTTAGCCTTAATTTACAAGTCCAACTAAATATGGTATACATTACTAAAATGATACTACTAAATAAATTCCAGAATTCAATCAATCCACCATTTAATCAATCAATCAATCAATCAATCAATCAATCAATCAATCAATCAATCAATCAGCAGTTAATCAAGGCATCTGCTAATTCCATATAATGGATTTTCACTGAAGGTTCTCTGTATTTCCACCAGGTGGCTAAAACAGAATACTGCAATTCTATTGGCTGAAAAAGTTCCCACCCTTGGCTGTGATTGGCTGAAGCAAAGTGCATCCTAGCAGCAGTATTTGTAGTGCATTTAATGTATATTTGACAATTTATCATTTAGTTGATATTTGCTATTTTTCTGCGAAAGTTATATTTATGGAATCAGTTAGTTATTACTAATAAGAGGAAAGGAAAGACTGAATTCAGGGATTTTCAGTGAAAAGACTCTATTGGCCAGCACTACTGAAGATCCCAAGTTCAATCCCAGGCCTGGGCACTCTTCATGCGCTAAATTGGTGCCTTGTACTCCATGTATATGCTGAAGCAAATAAACGACCCCTCCTATGGGGTAATGTGTAACATAGTGTGGACTCAAAGCCTTATATCATCTTGACATCTGCCACTGGCCGCTGGTCATATAAACTGACTAAGCTTCAGACCCAGTAGCATTGATGAGCAACTGGTCCTTTCTGTCTTTCATTTTTAAGGTTAGGCCGCCTGTTTTGTAATATTTTTATAATCATTAATTCTTACAGTTAATCCATAACTTTAAATTTATCGAGATATAAGTTTTACTCCTTATTTTATACTTATATTTATTATTATTATATCATTTAGTTCTTTTTCTTTCTTCTGCTTTTGGGTGTAGTCCTGCGGGCATGTTATTATATTAATTTCTAGATTTTTTGTTGATATCTGATTTGTTTATTTATGTTGAAATTTTGGTTGTATTTTATAGTATTGTTATATTTGCCTGCAAAATAATGTGATAAATTAATTCCAAGCATCTGTTATCTTAAGTTGTATATATTTTATTTTATTTTTGTGGTAATAGATTGAATTGATTTGATATTTACCCTTATAATAAATCATTTAATTGAGAAAATTTGGTAAGATAAACATGGGGTTGTTAAAATAAAATCTTGGATGAACTAGAGATTATTTCATTCAATTTTAGGTGGAGTATTACTTGAGATATTAAAATATATGCCTCTATATTAATTCATTTATTATCATATTATATTAAATCGTACGATAATTCCATTAACATATATTTATAAATGGCAGTTATGGTGTAAGCCTAAACAGTAAAATAATGAAATCAACACAATTTACACTGATTTTCTTTGACGAATATAGTTTCATGAAGTCATATATATATCTGTTAATGTATATTTTATGCTTAGAATTTGGAATAAACAGATCTATGTCTCCAGTGTAGAATAATAACCTGAATCTATAGTTACTGCATTAACAACGTCACGCTTGGTTTAATTTCTTAATGCCTATCGTTCCACTTCATTGACTCTTAATGCGGGGATTTCTTAGATCTAGCCATATTAAATTTCTGTTGATCCTTAGCATTTAATAAGCCATACTTAAGTCATGCATCGATGATGTTGTCATTAGCAACGGTAACTAATCAACAGTACCCTGACTGGGTATATAAACCTCAGGTTTGCTGAGTGAAGCACACAACCTCACAGAGCCCGTCAAAGCAAACAGTGAGCTTCATTGTTTAGACTTCAACTTCAATCTACCAAAATGGTGAGTACCTTCCTCAGGAAATTTTGCAAGTTTCTATAAATAATTCATGAACAGGTAGCAGTCCATATTTGTATTGCTTAAATGAGATTGTCTATATGCCTTTGAGCTAAACAACACTAAAATGTGGTATTATAACATTTTGAAATAGTCACAATGTCCAAAGGAAGAAGTTAAATTTCCTAGGCTATTTTAACAAATATTTTTTGGACAGTTTGTGATAATTTCAGTCATATTTAGGTAGTCAGAATGTCCAAAAATAGTTTGTCAAATTGTCTTAGTTAGCCAGTCAGAGTACTGTTGATTAGTTACTGTTGCTAATGACATCACCATTAATGCGTGTACAATACCATTATATATTTATATGTAATTTGAAAAATATTATGTCAAACATGACATATTTGTCGCAATCATCTATACATTCAAATTCAACAGAAAATTTCCCAAAACATTAATACACTGTACATTTCATTAAAAGAAAAAAACAAATTATGATAAAAAAACAAATTATAGTTAAACCATTAACATAGATGATTATAGTTAAACCATTAACATCATGTACTTTACTAATGATAAATTATCATATTTCAGCGAGAATGTATCAGTGTCCACTGCGGTCAAGCCGGTGTCCAGATTGGCAACGCCTGCTGGGAGTTATACTGCCTTGAGCATGGAATCCAGCCGGACGGTCAGATGCCTTCTGACAAGACCATCGGAGGAGGAGATGACAGTTTCAACACTTTCTTCTCAGAGACTGGAGCTGGCAAGCACGTCCCCAGGGCTGTCTTTGTGGACTTGGAACCCACTGTTGTTGGTATGTAAATTCGTGTATATTAAGTTTATATATCATATATGTTACAGTAATAAATAGTGAGACACATAAAAAGACAGACAGGCCTAAAAGGCACATAGAAATACCAATTGTCAGCTGGGAGAGCAGCTAATTTAGAGAATTTGTGTTCATCTAATTGAAAATTTGACAGGCTAGACTTCTCAATTAATTCAGTTATTCGTTTGCATTCATTTTCAATTTTAAATATTAAGATCACTGGAAACTCTCAAATTGCAATCAATGCAATCTATAGGAATGAAAAGTTATTGCAATTTGCAAGTTACGTGCATTCACACTTATCATTACTTGAATGCGTTAATTTCTAATATTCTGGATGGCTACAGTGCGTTCTTCTTGGGAATATTTTTCTGCTCATGTCAATATTATAGCCTGACCTGTTTGGGGAGGATCGATTTTGTTCTAAACTAATTGGCAACGCTTGGACATGAACGTAATTCCCTATTGATTAAGTTGCATTATTTAATCTGTATAGATTACAATGACTAAATTACAGTGGATATAATCCATCAGTGTGCACTGACATGCTTTGTATTGGATGTTATACAATTAGCAGGCTTAAGGTGTACAATTACATGTAAGTAATTGAATTTAGGCTTTGAAACCATTGACACGCATTCGATAATTTTCGTCTCTTATATGCTGGAAGGTGTGGAAAATGGTATCAATCAATACCTTTGCACAGTGAATAAACATAAGTATATTTTACAAGCACTTTGATTAATATTGTGGCATGGTAAAAAACAAGCATGAAGCGACTCTGTTAATTAGACAAATTTCATTAACAAGGCTGCGAGTGTGCAGCCAGCTCCTAGGATAAAATATTGACGTAAACTAAAGCAATGCAACTTGGACTAATTCATCAATAAGACCGGACAATTATAAAGACAATTTTTGTTCTAGAACTATACCGAGTTACACAATATACAATGGAATTTCCAATAAAGACCAACATATCATTAATGCAAATATTCCTTTCTTAGTTTTACTAATGAACCCTTATGAGTGGTAACAACTTACTACAGCAGATTTCATAGACTTGGAAACTGCAGTCCGCTGCATGTGAATCCAGTAATGCCATTGGCTAAGACGGTCCAACTGTCAGTCCCTCAGCTAATATTTTGGAGTCTAGGATTGTCATGACGTATTTTGGATATCAGTTTTCAAGTTTGATGAAATCTGCTGTAAAATGCCCTTTTTATAAAATGCTGATTCTCTTTCCTACTTGCAGATGAGGTCCGAACTGGCACCTACCGCCAACTGTTCCATCCCGAGCAGCTGATCACCGGCAAGGAGGATGCCGCCAACAACTACGCCAGAGGTCACTACACCATTGGCAAGGAGCTTATTGACCTTGTCTTGGACAGGATCAGGAAGTTGGCTGACCAGTGCACCGGTCTCCAAGGTTTCTTGATCTTCCACAGCTTCGGAGGTGGTACTGGATCCGGCTTTGTCTCCCTCCTTATGGAACGATTGTCCGTAGACTACGGAAAGAAGTCCAAATTGGAGTTTGCCGTCTATCCTGCTCCTCAGGTAAAACCCCCAAAATAAATTAAACAAAATATCTTACAAACTTCTATACGAAGGGCAATTTCTCATGCGCAAATGAGTATCTCAAATGAGGCGTAAGATAGAACTATACCAATTACACAATATACAGTGGAACTTTCAATTAATACCAATATAACATTATTGCTAGTTTCCTCTCAAGATTAAATAAGATAAACACCAATCACCATGTAGTTATCTATATTGTAAATAGCCCCACTTAGGCTAGCCAGTTGGTTTAATAGGGATGTCATCTTGTCGAGTAAATATGTATTTCTCTAGTTTTCCTCCAGTAGTTTTTCTGCGACTGTAATTCATAACAATTGTGCTAAACATCTTTATTGCCTACAGATTTCCACTGCTGTGGTTGAGCCATACAACTCCATCTTGACCACCCATACCACCCTGGAGCACTCCGATTGTGCCTTCATGGTTGACAACGAAGCCATCTATGACATCTGCCGTCGTAACTTGGACATCGAGAGGCCAACATACACCAACTTGAACAGGCTGATCGGTCAGATTGTCAGCTCCATTACAGCTTCTTTGAGATTCGATGGTGCCTTGAACGTCGATCTAACAGAGTTCCAGACCAACTTGGTGCCCTACCCACGTATCCATTTCCCTCTAGCTACCTATGCTCCAGTCATCTCTGCTGAGAAGGCATACCACGAACAGCTCACTGTTGCAGAGATCACAAATGCCTGCTTTGAGCCTGCTAACCAGATGGTGAAGTGCGATCCTCGTCATGGCAAGTACATGGCCTGCTGCATGTTGTACAGGGGAGATGTAGTCCCCAAGGATGTCAACGCTGCCATCGCCACCATCAAGACCAAGCGTACCATCCAGTTTGTCGACTGGTGTCCTACCGGATTCAAGGTCGGCATCAACTACCAGCCACCCACTGTTGTCCCTGGTGGAGATCTTGCTAAAGTCCAGCGTGCCGTCTGCATGTTGAGCAACACCACTGCCATCGCCGAGGCCTGGGCTCGTCTTGACCACAAGTTTGATCTTATGTATGCCAAGCGTGCTTTCGTCCATTGGTACGTAGGAGAGGGTATGGAGGAAGGAGAGTTCTCCGAGGCTCGTGAAGATTTGGCTGCTCTTGAGAAGGATTACGAAGAGGTCGGTGTGGACTCCACTGAGGGAGAAGGTGAAGAAGAAGGTGAAGAGTATTAAAGAATTCCAAAGAAGAATATTCGAAGAAGAAGAACATTCAAACGCAAAAGAGTTGAACAAGTGACTGAATATAACTGATATAAGTGACTTATGGTTTGGAGTGATCCAAAAATAATGTACAGAAGTTTGTATTGTGAAACAGCTATGTTGATAAAAAATAAATGGTGCATTTGATTTCAGTCTTACGATTTTCTTTACTTTTAAATGATTTTTTTGCAAATTATACTTGATAGATTTGCTGCTAACTTAGATTTAGATACTAGTGCTGTGTGACACACCACTTTATAACCGGCACGAACTCATCACAATTCAGAAACATTTTATTAAATATATCACATAAAAAATTTACATTTGACAGTCGACTTTTTTGGCAGAAGTTCTTCCGATCAACGGCCATGCATAACACATTTCCAAAAAAATAATGCATGTCATCTATATACTAAGAAAACTTCAATCAGTCAACAATGTGGTGGAGATGATGCTGAGAAATACTTCGTAAACACAGTTATTGGTACTCCACTGTATCTAATTGATGATTTAGGATATATTTGCAAAATATACAACTCTGGCTCAGCCTGCATACAAACTTCACAGTATGGGGTCTCTCTTGTGTACCTTTAATTACTTGAAATCTTTAATTTACAAGTCCAACTAAATATGGTATACATTACTAAAATTATACTACTAAATAAATTCCAGAATTCAATCAATCCACCATTTAATCAATCAATCGATCAATCAATCAATCAATCAATGAATCAATCAATCAATCATTCAATCAATCAATCAATCAATCAATCAGCAGTTAATCAAGGCATCTGCTAATTCCATATAATGGATTTTCACTGAAGGTTCTCTGTATTTCCACCAGGTGGCTAAAACAGAATACTGCAATTCTATTGGCTGAAAAAGTTCCCACCCTTGGCTGTGATTGGCTGAAGCAAAGTGCATCCTAGCAGCAGTATTTCTAGTGCATTTAATGTATATTTGACACTTTATCATTTAGTTGATATTTGCTATTTTTCTGCGAAAGTTATATTTATGGAATCAGTTAGTTATTACTAATAAAAGGAAAGGAAAGACTGAATTCAGGGATTTTCAGTGAAAAGACTCTATTGGCCAGCACTACTGAAGATCCCAAGTTCAATCCCAGGCCTGGGCACTCTTCATGCGCTAAATTGGTGCCTTGTACTCCATGTATATGCTGAAGCAAATAAACGACCCCTCCTATGGGGTAATGTGTAACATAGTGTGGACTCAAAGCCTTATATCATCTTGACATCTGCCACTGGCCGCTGGTCATATAAACTGACTAAGCTTCAGACCCAGTAGCATTGATGAGCAACTGGTCCTTTCTGTCTTTCATTTTTAAGGTTAGGCCGCCTGTTTTGTAATATTTTTATAATCATTAATTCTTACAGTTAATCCATAACTTTAAATTTATCGAGATATAAGTTTTACTCCTTATTTTATACTTATATTTATTATTATTATATCATTTAGTTCTTTTTCTTTCTTCTGCTTTTGGGTGTAGTCCTGCGGGCATGTTATTATATTAATTTCTAGATTTTTTGTTGATATCTGATTTGTTTATTTATGTTGAAATTTTGGTTGTATTTTATAGTATTGTTATATTTGCCTGCAAAATAATGTGATAAATTAATTCCAAGCATCTGTTATCTTAAGTTGTATATATTTTATTTTATTTTTGTGGTAATAGATTGAATTGATTTGATATTTACCCTTATAATAAATCATTTAATTGAGAAAATTTGGTAAGATAAACATGGGGTTGTTAAAATAAAATCTTGGATGAACTAGAGATTATTTCATTCAATTTTAGGTGGAGTATTACTTGAGATATTAAAATATATGCCTCTATATTAATTCATTTATTATCATATTATATTAAATCGTACGATAATTCCATTAACATACATTTATAAATGGCAGTTATGGTGTAAGCCTAAACAGTAAAATAATTAAATCAACACAATTTACACTGATTTTCTTTGACAAATAAAGTTTCATGAAGTCATATATATATCTGTTAATGTATATTTTATGCTTTGAATTTGGAATAAACAGATCTATGTTTCCAGTGTAGAATAATAACCTGAATCTATAGTTACTGCATTAAAGGGGAACTAATGGAAGTTTGCATGTTAATTTCAAAAGTTCAATTAGTTGTCAAATAATATATTGCAGTGAAAGGAAATGTCTTAAACTCGGGTTTGATATGATTTCAAGCCAATTAAAAGTGAAATTTGCACCAACCATCAACATGCTGGGGGCCGTCATTAGTGCACACGGCACGCAATATAGTGACGTCACTTATGTACCCAGCTAGGCCATATGTATTCAGCAATACAAATTAATTGCAATCCTGTGGATTACAATCTGTTACATTGTTCATTGCAATTATAATGACAAGAACAGATATCACAACAACATAAAGTTCTTACTGAGTGTCAAGTAATTGCCATTGAACTATTTGAGACAATGCAATTACTTGACACTCAGTAAGAACAACTGTCAAGTATCCTGCTTTGTAATACAACTACTGTTTATTAGTGAAGCTTTAAAAAAATATTGTATTGACAAAGTTTTGTTGAAAATAAGTTTTTGATATTATATTTTATTTTAAACTGGTATATTTAATGTATCTAGCAATGCAACCAACATACAATTGAAATAAGCACAATTTGGTAATTAATATATATTAATCTTGGTAAAGAAGGAGGTACTGCCTTTAAAACAACCCCACTAACACTACATATACACCAAATATAAATACTATGAAATATATTTATACTATACATAATACTAATACTGCACATTGCCCCTAAAGATTATATGTGACATATTTTATTTACAAAGCAAAGCAGTATTCCAATTCTGTTCTCTTGCAAAAATATGGTCAGAAATATGGTGATACAAAATATATGCTAAATGTAATCTTAAAGTTATTAAATTTTACATTAAATAACTTTTGCTATTTAAACTCCTATGCTTGGGAAAAACGTCTTACATAACATGTACGTAGCAGGGTTATTGCCTATTTGCCCATGCATATATATATATATATATATACCTATATACCTATTCTTAGATATAAATTGCTTATTGCAATCAATGCAATAATTAGCTATAATTATGATGTATTCCCAAGAAATTACAATTAGCTTTGACATGCCCTAAACAAAAGCTCTGGAAGTGCAATTACACCTGTATCTAAAACTGTTGTTGACAGTTGTTCTCACCATTGAATTGCAATGCCAAGCCTCCAGAATACTTGGCTCTCATTGGCTGAGACCACTCTAGTGACTCCATGCTAAGAGTTGGTACAACAGTGATGTATTTCTGGTCAGTGCAAAACACCAGGAATTTAAAAAATGGCGGCGTCCGTAGTTCACAACACGGAGCTAATAAATGCAGGATATTTCATTACCAGGGCACATATACAAGTTATGAATAGCATGGAATTGTTTCTATGGACCAAAGCTAAAATCTGAGAGGTAAAGTGCAAGAGGGGTTAGTTCCCCTTTAACAACGTCACGCTTGGTTTAATTTCTTAATGCCTATTGTTCCACTTCATTGACTCTCGATGGGGGGGATTTCTTAGATCTAGCCATATTAAATTTCTGTTGATCCTTAGCATTTAATAAGCCATACTTAAGTCATGCATCGATGATGTTGTCATTAGCAACGGTAACTAATCAACAGTACCCTGACTGGGTATATAAACCCCAGGTTTGCTGAGTGAAGCACACAACCTCACAGAGCCCGTCAAAGCAAACAGTGAGCTTCATTGTTTAGACTTCAACTTCAATCTACCAAAATGGTGAGTACCTTCCTCAGGAAATTCTGCAAGTTTCTATAAATAATTCATGAACAGGTAGCAGTCCATATTTGTATTGCTTAAATGAGATTTTCTATATGCCTTTGAGCTAAACAACACTAAAATGTGGTATTATAACATTTTGAAATAGTCACAATGTCCAAAGGAAGAAGTTAAATTTCCTAGGCTATTTTAACAAATATTTTTTGGACAGTTTGTGATAATTTCAGTCATATTTAGGTAGTCAGAATGTCCAAAAATAGTTTGTCAAATTGTCTTAGTTAGCCAGTCAGAGTACTGTTGATTAGTTACTGTTGCTAATGACATCACCATTAATGCGTGTACAATACCATTATATATTTATATATAATTTGAAAAATATTATGTCAAACATGACATATTTGTCGCAATCATCTATACATTCAAATTCAACAGAAAATTTCCCAAAACATTAATACACTGTACATTTCATTAAAAGAAAAAAACAAATTATGATAAAAAAACAAATTATAGTTAAACCATTAACATAGATGATTATAATTAAACCATTAACATAATGTACTTTACTTATGATATATTATCATATTTCAGCGAGAATGTATCAGTGTCCACTGCGGTCAAGCCGGTGTCCAGATTGGCAACGCCTGCTGGGAGTTATACTGCCTTGAGCATGGAATCCAGCCGGACGGTCAGATGCCTTCTGACAAGACCATCGGAGGAGGAGATGACAGTTTCAACACTTTCTTCTCAGAGACTGGAGCTGGCAAGCACGTCCCCAGGGCTGTCTTTGTGGACTTGGAACCCACTGTTGTTGGTATGTAAATTTGTGTATATTAAGTTTATATATCAGATATGTTACAGTAATAAATAGTGAGACAGATAGAAAGACAGACAGGCCTAAAAGGCACATAGAAATACCAATTGTCAGCTGGGAGAGCAGCTAATTTAGAGAATTTGTGTTCATCTAATTGAAAATTTGGCAGGCTAGACTTCTCAATTAAATCAGTTATTCGATTGCATTCACTTTCAATTTTAAATATTAAGATCACTGGAAAACTCCAAATTGCAATCAATGATGCGCATCCACAATCTATAGGAATAAAAAGTTATTGCAATTTGCAAATTAGGTGCATTCACACTGTTTATCATTACTTGAATGTGTTAATTTCTCATATTCTGGATGGCTAGCATTGGCTACAGTGCATTCTTCTTGGGAATATTTGTCTGTTCATGTCAATATTCTAGCACGCTTGGACATGAACGTAATTCCCTATTGATTAAGTTGCATTATTTAATCTGTATAGATTACAATGATTAAATTACAGTGGATATAATCCATCAGTGTGCACTGACATGCTTTGTATTGGATGTTATACAATTAGCAGGCTTAAGGTGTACAATTACATGTAAGTAATTGAATTTAGGCTTTGAAACCATTGACACGCATTCGATAATTTTCGCCTCTTATATGCTGGAAGGTGTGGAAAATGGTATCAATCAAAACCTTTGCACAGTGAATAAACATACTTATATTTTACAAGCATTTTGATTAATATTGTGGCATGGTAACCAACAAGCATGAAGCGAATCTGTTAATTAGTCAAATTTCATCAACAAGGCTGCCAGTGTGCAGCCAGGTCCCAGGATAAAATATTGACGTAAACTAAAGCAATGCAACTTGGACTAATTCATCAATAAGACCGGACAATTATAAAGACAATTTTTGTCCTAGAACTATACCGAGTTACACAATATACAATGGAACTTTCAATAAAGACCAATATATCATTAATGCAAGTATTCCTTTCTGAGTTTTACTGATGAACCCTTGTGAGTGGTAACAACTTACTACAGCAGATTTCATAGACTTGGAAACTGCAGTCCGCTGCATGTGAATCCAGTAATGCCATTGGCTAAGACGGTCCAACTGTCAGTCCCTCAGCTAATATTTTGGAGTCTAGGATTATCATGACGTATTTTGGATATCAGTTTTCAAGTTTGATGAAATCTGCTGTAAAATGCCCTTTTTATAAAATGCTGATTCTCTTCGCTACTTCCAGATGAGGTCCGAACTGGCACCTACCGCCAACTGTTCCATCCCGAGCAGCTGATCACCGGCAAGGAGGATGCCGCCAACAACTACGCCAGAGGTCACTACACCATTGGCAAGGAGCTTATTGATCTTGTCTTGGACAGGATCAGGAAGTTGGCTGACCAGTGCACCGGTCTCCAAGGTTTCTTGATCTTCCACAGCTTCGGAGGTGGTACTGGATCTGGCTTTGTCTCTCTCCTTATGGAACGATTGTCCGTAGACTACGGAAAGAAGTCCAAATTGGAGTTTGCTGTCTATCCTGCTCCTCAGGTAAAACCCCATAATAAATGAAACAAAATATCTTATAAACTTCTATATGAAGTGCAATTTCTCATGCAAATGAGTATCTCAAATGACGTGTAAGGTAGAACTATACTGATTACACAATATAAAGTGGAACTTTCAATAAAGACCAATATACCATTAATGCAAGTATTCCTCTCAAGATTAGTTATCTATATTGTAAATAGCCCCACTTAGGCTAGCCAGTTGGTTTAATAGGGATGTCATCTTGTCGAATAAATACGTATTTCTGTAGTTTTCCTCCAGTAGTTTTTCTGCGACTGTAATTCATAACAATTGTGCTAAACATCTTCATTGCCTACAGATTTCCACTGCTGTGGTTGAGCCATACAACTCCATCTTGACCACCCATACCACCCTGGAGCACTCCGATTGTGCCTTCATGGTTGACAATGAAGCCATCTATGACATCTGCCGTCGTAACTTGGACATCGAGAGGCCAACATACACCAACTTGAACAGGCTGGTCGGTCAGATTGTCAGCTCCATTACAGCTTCTTTGAGATTCGATGGTGCCTTGAACGTCGATCTAACAGAGTTCCAGACCAACTTGGTGCCCTACCCACGTATCCATTTCCCTCTGGCTACCTATGCTCCAGTCATCTCTGCTGAGAAGGCATACCACGAACAGCTCACTGTTGCTGAGATCACCAACGCCTGCTTTGAGCCTGCTAACCAGATGGTGAAGTGTGATCCTCGTCATGGCAAGTACATGGCCTGCTGCATGTTGTACAGGGGAGATGTAGTCCCCAAGGATGTCAACGCTGCCATCGCCACCATCAAGACCAAGCGTACCATCCAGTTTGTCGACTGGTGTCCTACCGGATTCAAGGTCGGCATCAACTACCAGCCACCCACTGTTGTCCCTGGTGGAGATCTTGCTAAAGTCCAGCGTGCCGTCTGCATGTTGAGCAACACCACTGCCATCGCCGAGGCCTGGGCTCGTCTTGACCACAAGTTTGATCTTATGTATGCCAAGCGTGCTTTTGTCCATTGGTACGTAGGAGAGGGTATGGAGGAAGGAGAGTTCTCCGAGGCTCGTGAAGATTTGGCCGCTCTTGAGAAGGATTACGAAGAGGTCGGTGTGGACTCCACTGAGGGAGAAGGTGAAGAAGAAGGTGAAGAGTATTAAAGAATTCCAAAGAAGAATATTCAAAGAAGAAGAACATTCAAACGCAAAAGAGTTGAACAAGTGACTGAATATAACTGAAATAAGTGACTTATGGTTTGGAGTGATCCAAAAATAATGTACAGAAGTTTGTATTGTGAAACAGCTATGTTGATAAAAAATAAATGGTGCATTTGATTTCAGTCTTACGATTTTCTTTACTTTTAAATGATTTTTTTGCAAATTATACTTGATAGATTTGCTGCTAACTTAGATTTAGATACTAGTGCTGTGTGACACACCACTTTATAACCGGCACGAACTCATCACAATTCAGAAACATTTTATTAAATATATCACATAAAAAATTTACATTTGACAGTCGACTTTTTTGGCAGAAGTTCTTCCGATCAACGGCCATGCATAACACATTTCCAAAAAAATAAGCCAATTTATAAGATATCTTAAGCAGAGCAGACTGCATGTCATCTATACACTAAGAAAACTTCAATCAGTCAACAATGTGGTGGAGATGATGCTGAGAAATACTTCGTAAACACAGTTATTGGTACTCCACTGTATCTAATTGATGATTTAGGATATATTTGCAAAATATACAACTCTGGCTTAGCCTGCATACAAACTTCACAGTATGGGGTCTCTCTTGTGTACCTTTAATTACTTGAAATCTTTAATTTACAAGTCCAACTAAATATGGTATACATTACTAAAATTATACTACTAAATAAATTCCAGAATTCAATCAATCCACCATTTAATCAATCAATCAATCAATCAATCAATCAATCAATCAATCAATCAATCAATCAATCAATCAATCAATCAATCAATCAATCAATTAGCAGTTAATCAAGGCATCTGCTAATTCCATATAGTGGATTTTCACTGAAGGTTCTCTGTATTTCCACCAGGTGGCTAAAACAGAATACTGCAATTCTATTGGCTGAAAAGGTTCCCACCCTTGGCTGTGATTGGCTGAAGCAAAGTGCATCCTAGCAGCAGTATTTGTAGTGCATTTAATGTATATTTGACACTTTATCATTTAGTTGATATTTGCTATTTTTCTGCGAAAGTTATATTTATGGAATCAGTTAGTTATTACTAATAAGAGGAAAGGAAAGACTGAATTCAGGGATTTTCAGTGAAAAGACTCTATTGGCCAGCACTACTGAAGGTCCCAAGTTCAATCCCAGGCCTGGGCACTCTTCATGCGCTAAATTGGTGCCTTGTACTCCATGTATATGCTGAAGCAAATAAACGACCCCTCCTATGGGGTAATGTGTAACATAGTGTGGACTCAAAGCCTTATATCATCTTGACATCTGCCACTGGCCGCTGGTCATATAAACTGACTAAGCTTCAGACCCAGTAGCATTGATGAGCAACTGGTCCTTTCTGTCTTTCATTTTTAAGGTTAGGCCGCCCACGGCAAAACCTTATTTATGCCGTAGTTTTCTGGGACTTGAAAATATTTTCCCGCCATTTCTTGCAGAGCAAATAACAAACAAAATATGCCCTTATTTGCCACCAAACTCGCCAAAACATTATATACCATAGCACTGACCCGAACCTCCTATTCTATGTCATCGCCAATTTATTCAAAAATCAAACTTGATCACTATCACTTGCATTCCCGGAAGTCGGCGCACATAGGGGATCGCCTAAAACGCCTATGCCTACATAGCACTGGTACCGCAGCCTCCTACATTCACTGGCCCGCCGTGACTAGCTGACGCAGTACGCAGGTAGGGGCTGCCATTAACCAGGAGGGATTCCTCCCGGTAGCGTGTGTGTGCATGCTAGGCTTTAACATTGGAAATGCGTGGACCGGAACGTGTTCCCTAGTCTAAAAATAGCACAGCCAATCAGAATATTCAGTGCTTAGCCAATCAGCCATGTGGGATAGGTAGACCCGACGTTTATCATGTTTATGCTTAGGCTGGTCCCAGCCAACCTCCTACACTGTAGTGCCTTTGCACTCGTGTCGAGAAGGGGACCAACTTAATGCTTACACTGCTTATGCTGTAACATATATGGTCTAATGCTGATTAATAATAATGGTGCAACTGCAATGGTCATTTTTGAATTTGTTTAATAAAACATAAAAAATAAATACTTTTAACAATTATATCAATTACACTATAATATCAGGCACTGATATAACATGTTAAGACAGTCAAACATAGATTCTACATGTACCAGATCAAAGTACCCAGTCAGGAATCTGATATCATAGCGATCTCACAGTGATCTCATCGCTGATCTCATCACACGAGATAATTATGAGATCACTGCGAGATCAATCTGTAATCACATATTGATCTTGCAGCGATCTCGACATTTGATATCAACCTGTAAGATCATGTTGACATCTTTGTGATATAATTTCAATATTTCTTTTTTGACATAAAACTCGTAATACCTAAACAAATGCAAACATGACTGATGGGACTTACAACCAGAGGGTACCTACCACATAGCAACATAATTTAACATGACCAAATCCACCTACCTTTTGCTTAATTGTAGAAGATGCCATAGCTAGTCTTGCCCCAAAAGCCAACACATGTGCACAAAATGTCCAGCAGACATCCACCAGGCGTCACCACTAGGGCTATTCTAGTGACACCTGGTGAAAACAAATGGTGATCTCATGGTAATATCAATCAAATATCATCAATATGATGTGAGAGTATGAGATCCTGTGTGAGATCATTATGAATCAAATTTTGAATTTTAGACAAGTATGATATCATACATAGCTCAGCATTATGTCATGTCATGACTGGGTATACTAGTAGATTACTTTAAATAAATGTACATGTATGGGAAGATTGCACCCCATCCAAACACAATCACATGCATTTTTACCTGTGATAGTACATATAATCACATGAAAATGTTTTAACCTGAGCAACTTAGGTTGTCAAATCACATGCACTTTCTCCAGGAAGGATTGACATAGACATGACATGCTTTGATCAATAAATTAAAAATCATTGATTGTACCACCCTATATTGGTGACGTAATTTGCAAAAGTTCATAAAACCAAATGATGATGCTATGGTCAGGTCAGTGACCCATTATTGAAAGATGTAGTGGACAGGACACATCAGTGCTCAGGAATATGCTGTATTATCATAATTAACACAATTTAACGCAACGATTTAATGACTCACTTCTAGACATTTGCAATTCATCACCTTATTTTACTGTTTAGGCTAATAACACGACACACTATTTCAGTGAGAAACACTTTTTGCATTGGCCTGGACCTTCGGCCTTGGCCTATATTCAGAAAATGCTCACTTTTTGCTTTGCCTTCTCACCTGACTTCCTTCAACTAACGACATTCGTCTTTAAAGGGGCGTTCACACTATCACATATAAGACCTACATATGACCACGTAAAAAATTGGCTATACGTGCTCACTCGTGGCTCTTTTAATCACGTATAACTTCTTTCTATGAGCGTACCTGGGCCCATCGTAGATCGCTCGCCGAACGTCTGTAAAAAACACTCGCCGGACGTCTGTCGCCAGGCATCCCTGAGGCATCTGTGAGGCACTCGTACGCAATCGTAGATCGCTCGCACAGAAGACGACGGGTGGACTACGGATGTCTGCCGATCATTTTACGAGCATTCTATGAGTGGACGCGTGTGGATGGCGCATATATACGGATAGACAGTGGCTATGTATGGCTATGTATTGATACGTATGGCCACGTACATACGTAGAATGTACGTAGACCCTAAGTAGGACGCAAGTTATGTAACTAATATAAACAATTACCTGTAGAACGTCCGCCAAAGTTTTAAACATGTTTAAAAATTTCCCCTCTCCACATATGCTTGTGACTGATCAAGCGTGACCAGGAGCATCTTATGGATTAGCGCATGTATACGTAAAATACTTGGCGAGTGAATCACGTACGGCCAAGGATGACCACGAGCTATCAACATTTTCATACGTGGTCATACGTAGCTCTTATACGTGATAGTGTGAATGCCCCTTAACTCACCAAAAGATATTGGAGGAGTAAAAATTCAACTTGCAATAACTTGGCTTCTATAGATGATAGAACAATTCAGTTTTGTTTTCTAAATAGTTCATTTGTAACTATCTTATCATCTATATCCATTTAAAGCAAAACAATGAAAAATACACTAATACCTAATTTATTGAGAGAAAAAATACTTATGACAACCCTGAGGTTTGCGTCACAATTTGTGATGTTCCAGGTACAAGAATAAGATGTGTCAAGTATGAATTATGATTAGCAGTTTGGTATAAACTGCCTAATATAATAAGACAATTATGCATAGTATCTAATAATAATATGACCTAATTTTGAATATATCTAACAACACTATTTTTTTAAAGCTCAGTACAGTTGGATTGCATATTGATTAAAAATCCTGGTATTTTTTTTAGTCAATAATCAAACATGTTGTACTTATCCTTTATTACACCTAAATTATTATAAATACATTGAACAATCAGCAGACATTTCACTGGTCGTTCTCCAAACAATAATCTATTATAAGGGTGGTACTGAATTGCTATATGCATGGGAGTCAGTCATTAGCAAAATGTCTAAAGTTCTTGACTAAAAAGTTCAAAATGTCTAAAAAATAATTGTCAAAATATCTAGAGAGTTAATCGCTTTGGCTTATCTTCTACTCAATAAGATATTTATTGTGATTTCTTGTATCAGTATTATTGCCATTCCTATCCATCTATCTTTCTCTGCAAAGCTGTCCTGGCCGTCCTTGTGGTTGTCTATCCTGAAAATCCCATGCATACAACCATTATAATATTTGCTTTTCTTGACCTTTGGGTTATTCTCACCTTTATTTTCCTAAAAATGGCAGCCAATTGGGGAATATCTTGAGACGCTCCACTGGACCAGAGCAGTCCTAAATGACACCATATGACTGGGTCTGGCCGGATCTCAGATCATGTAACTCACTTTTGCTTGTGTTTACAATGTCTTAGCTTCCTTATAAGTACACCAGTGGATCTCTAAACATGCTGTACACAGCTTCAGGCACCCACATGTTTCTTGCCATCATTTGTGTGTTGATAACAAGCAGCATCATACAAGGTAAGTGGAATACATTGCATTACATGATAATGAATTAATATGAATATGTCAGGAGCATGTACATTGTACATTAGAATATTTTAGGTGCATATACATTCTATGAAATAGGGAAGTATGCTAACCCTGTGTGGACTAAATATCAACACGTGCATATATCTTCCCCATAAGGCTAATAACACAATTATGGTCAAAAAATTCATATCTCAACAATGTATGTTTGTCATGATAAATAATTTCATCAATCCGGCCACCTTACCATTGAGTCTAGTGTAGCATAAAAGTTCGACTTAATAAAAAAGCTGTCTCCTATTGTACGGTTCAGTGGTTATTAATGCGCAGAAGTATTTTTACTGCAACAAACATACACTATTATATATATTATACACTAAATAGCTAAGTTTATGTCACTATAAATATCTATTTACTTTGTTCCCTTTTCCTCTGATCTCTCCGATTTATAACCATGTTAAAATTCCATACGTGGCCATATTTTGTTTATGTTTGCACTCTCAGTATGCTGTTATGACACGTGCTAAATAAAACATCATTTTTGAACACCTATGCAATTCACACTTCTAAGGCTTGCAATTTCAAAAGCTTGACCATATGGTTCAGTGCGGTTGACTATAATATACTTTTGCTACTAAATTAAAAGGAAAATCGTGTGTATCTAAATAGCTCTTGCTAGACTATTGCTGTCATTCTGATGAACATGTTTTGAATGTTTGGCCTAATAATAATAACAATCATTTTATTCGCACAAAATTGTACAAGAAAAGTTGAAAAGTTATATGAAAAATTTGCAGTTTAAGTTAATATGTCGAAATTGAATAGATTGAAGATTTTATATCGTCCATCGTAAAATTTGGCAAATAAAAAGAACCTTCCAAACATTTTGTTAGGTCTCTATTTGCTGCGCTCTATTATTGTCAATAACTGATTTTGGTCTCTGACCTCTGAACTGCAATTTCCTTCTCAGATGACAACGATAGCAACTGCATTAATAGTGTATCATGTTAAATATGTATCATGATGGAAATATTAATTTTGTGAAAGATGCCAAAACCCCCTTACGGTAAAACATATTTTATTAGAATGTAACAATTTACAGCAAAGACAAAGATCATTATATCAGTCAAATTCTCTGGAACACCATTCTACATCATATCCTCCTAATAGTATCTTACAATTTATATGTGAAACCAATGTATATTACCAATTGTGATATTATAATGTGAACCAAGTTGAATATCATTAACCATTCAAGCCTCTACATAGCCCAACAGGTGCTGAAGAGGCGGAAAACTACAAATAACATGCATTATCATAATATTATACCGATTGTATATGTATGATATGTACGGTCTATTTAAACTATTTGGTGTAAAATTAAAATTGATAATATTGTATTTATTTCTAGCATTGACAAATAAAACATATGTCATTCCTATGATTGAGTAAATGAACATTAAAATGAATTAAATGGCTTACCAAATGAAACAAAAATTGCAGAAAATTTAAAACGCATGTCAGTAAATATTCTATATAAAAATTAAAATTCTTCTCATAATATAGATTTAGAAAATGAACACAAGTGACTTGAATTGAAGCTTCCTCATGTGTTTTTGTTAGCATTTACACCACTGAATCATGTACTGGTGTATCAATCCTGAAAAAAAAAACACCACTGTGTGCTTCATGAACATCTTTTTTGGCAATCATCTCATTATTACGTCTGCCTCTGGCTGGCAGCAGGTCATGTAAATTGACTATAGCAAATAGTAGGGTATGTATTCTTTCGGCCTGTAGACAAACATTTGGCAATAAGTGACTGTTTTATGTTTTTCACCAAATTTCAATGCACATTGGTATACTTTGGCATGCTGCCCTTTGTACAAGAACTCTTTAGTGGGAAGATAGAATGCCACTTATGTGAAAATGCATCAAAGAAAATCCCCTTTTGTAGAAATTAGTTAGCAATACACAGGTTTTTTTTATTTTTTACATTAAGACTGAGTTTGTAGACACGTTCAATAGCTTTTTGGACATTTTTAATCAGCAAGTTAAACTTAAAGGTTAATGAGTTACCTTTATCCTTGACCGGTCGCATTTTCACGTATGTCATGAGTCATAGGCATAAAACAAACTCCTTGATAAAAGTCACTTCATGTGGCTAAGTTTGACTAAATTATTAGATAAAGTTGACTAACTGCAAAAACTTTTAAGAGGAAGTGACATTTGCAGAAAATCTGTCAAGTTGGACTAAATTATTAGATAATTTATGAAGTGACTTTTATCAAGGAGTTTGTTTTATGTCTATGATTAATGAGAATTTTTTTTTATGCCTGTGATTAATGACATGTATACATGAAAATAAGACTAGTCAACAATAGCTAAACTGATATTCGGCTCTACCCTGTTCCTTGGCCAAATTCATTCAATTTATGACCCGATTTGCATAAATTACAGGTGCCTGGATCTTGTAATAAAATTCCCCAGGCTTTTTGGACCATTCTTCATGGTTGTAATGACTAAGCTGCTAAGTATTTACGGGTTATGAGAAAAAGATTTAAATAAAACATCTCAATGTAATTATTGTGTATGAATACACAAAATGAAAAATAAAATACTCATTTTTAAAATTAACTGGAACTAATGCATTTCAAACAAATTGAAATTTACAAAACTGCATACTGGGAAAAATGTTTTCTTTGTAGAGAAATTACGTATTTTTGCCAATTTTCCATCAAATATTTTTTCTATCGTAATTCTGAGGTAAATTTTTTGTACATACCCTGATGCACCTTGAATGCTTACCTGGTAATTTTGTTTGTTCGTTTGTTTGGTGAAACTAGATATGATTTCACCAAGGTTGTTTTTTTTTGCAGAAAAAAAATTGTTCTTGAACTTGATTTTCATTTAAATTGTTTGTTTGTTTGTTTTCGAGTGATGTAAATAGTTTTGTGTTTGTTTTTTTTCCACAGGCTGTGACCCTCCGTACACCTCATTTGAGAAAAGTTGCTACCAGTTGGTCTCATTCACCAAATCAAACTGGAACCATTCTGAAGAATATTGCAAAGTGCATGACGCTCATCTCGTGTCTGTGACGTCACAAGACGAATATGACTTCATCATTAACCTAATAGAGTGAGTCTTATTTTCGAAAAAATGGTATGAAGTTGATAGAGTATGGCAAATGTTCATTATATGGTAAAAAAAAATAAAGTAACAGTAAACCAAATTTTTGGTTGATAATGGTCAAAATCATGTCATCAAATCACATCTAAGAGTGCAAGTTTCGAGCATTAAATAAAATTGTATTATGGACAACATGTGCAAGTACCAAACAGCATGCCAAGTCTATTCTTGAAGCACCTTGTTTCATTATGCAAAGGAGGAAGTACAATATCTGATGAATTCTTCGAGAAAATGTGCAACTAGCTTTGTATCAGAAAAATTCTAATTATCTAGTGATTTACATCTGTAGGTGTCATGGCAAGCACTAGATGCAGTAGGAACATAGGGATGATGGAAGTTAAATAGTTTGTTTTATATGATGACTCCTCAATGCCATGAGTGCAGTGTCCTTGGAACAGAATAATGCAAACAATCAAAGTAACTGTCTTTATATCTAGCTATGAAAAAGCCCCTATTGAAATTTTTATATTAAAGTACCGTAAAGGAGGGTATTATCGACAGGGCAGGTATTTTCGACACTCACATTAGAATGTGATGTAAATAGTTTTGTGTTTGTTTTGTCCAACAATATTTGTTAACATTCTAATGTGAGTGTCGAAAATACCTGCCCTGTCGTAATACCCTCCTTTACGGTATATAAATTGGAAAGTTTGTCTGCAGTTCATTATACATTTTAGCAAGTAATATACAGCGCTTCCACCATATCTTTTAGTTGTATGTAGGTACATGTTATTTAAATAAGCACTATTCCATAGATGTTCTTGATCCACATGACGTTCTTTCGAGTTTAGTTTCCAAGTCAGTGAGTTCTGCTGTAAAAATTCCAGAAATGCAACTCGAACGAGGGAAGTTTGGATCGGCTTACACCACAAAAACTTGGCATCTTCCGGTGCTGCTGGCAATGGTGATCTCCAAGGGTGGATGTGGTCAGACGGGTCACCGTACTCATTCTCAAAATGGGCCTCTCAAGAACCTGACGCAGGAGATCAGTACGTTCGAATCCAAAATGGCGAATGGATTGGCGTTGGAACCCATGATCAACCGCACCATTTTGTGTGTGAAAAAGGTATTCTATACATTTGCAGGCACTTATTAGGTTAGTTTCACGTTGTAACAAATGAATAGACAGATTGATTATAGTGGTAGAAATGAGTGGTTCAAAATCTTGTTTACATTGGCTATTAGATATGCAATCAGTGATCCAGTAGTTTTTACAATTATTCATGAAAAAATTACAGAAACGATGTCATATCTGACTAAATGCTCAAACTGAGGCTTTTGTAACACCACTCCAAAGGGTTCACATTCTGCTTATTCATTACTAGTTAATTGATGAGTAACTATTCATTAGATTTGTCAAGGCTATTAAGACTCGATTATTAAAGGTTTCTAGAAGGTTCACACAATAATTAATACGTTATGTTTCACATTTTAATTGCACCTTGTATAACACCACTACCATGGTTTGATACAGATGAGTCCAAGCGAGTTGAATTAATATTAACATCTTCTACAACAACATCCATTGCACCATTTCCTGGTAAGGGTATATTTACCATTTTTTTACAACATAATTTACCTAACCATGGCTTATATATAACGTAACACTGAAAAATAACACAACGACCACATTGCCCAGAACTCAACTACACAGTAGACAGAGATAAATGGTAAGCCAAATAGGCATTTTGATAAAGATGAAATCTTATCACCTAATCTTATGATGTTGGTGTTAAGTCAGAGTGAAAATTAGAAATTATATCATTACGCTCACTTATTTTACAATCAATATCATGGAATCTCTGAACATAGGAACGAACCAATAAATTGATCAAATTTAGTTAATAGCACCTAAGATATTATTTCATATACATATATATTTTTAATTTTTAATGAATTTCCACTTTCCTTTATCAGGACCTCGCGACAGTAGAGATGAGCCAGATCCCACAGTATCAACAACATTGTCTACAACAACATCATCAACAACAACAACTACTACACCATCGACAACAACTACTACACCAACAACAACAACAACTACACCAACGACAACAACTACTACACCAACAACAACAACAACTACACCAACGACAACAACTACTACACCAACGACAACAACTACTACACCAACGCCAATAACAACTACACCAACGACAACAATGACGACAACTGAAACTACAACAACACCATCAACAACAAAGACATCTACAGCTTCACCAGAGTCAACATCGACAAAGACGGAAACAGAAAGCACCACGACAAGTCCAACCACACCAAACCTAAATACTCTTCGAGTGGACAAAAACAATGGAAACATAGCCCTAGCAAGAAATATAGGTTTGCATTTTGTTTTCTTAGTATCCTCACAATCAGGGAGACTTGACAAAATTTATAATAATCAAAGCCTCCCCAATAACAAATTATGTCGTTTTGGCCCACTAGTATTGCCTGCCCATGTTGGCATTATTTGTCCAATTTCAGTGGTGTTATAGGAATAAAGTTTACCTGTGTGTAACCTTTGACCGGAAACTACTTAACCAATTACTAGCAGGTTTGACCCTTTCAAAGAAATTATAAATTCATGAACCACTCAATTAAATGAAGGTGTGGCTAATACCAGCAGGGGTGAAAAGAGCATCAGAGGACCCTTCCTGATTGCAATAAAATTCCATCTTCCAAAAGGGATGATAACAAGTTTATAATATCCTGATTGTTAACCCAAGTATAAAACACAAATATTCTTTATCAGGTTTTTTTTTAGCCACAGATCAGTAACTCAGTGGTTGTGATCACACTAGGCTACGTTAAAGTTTCGTAGCTTTTTCTGTCCTGCCAACATTGTCAAATTACTGCCCTTTTTAAATTCTTATTCGTGCAGAATTTTGAAAAAATTCTGTAAATTTTAGTTAACTATTTCAGAAGTTTTTCATACCTATTGTGGTGTTTTCTGAGATTAGTTATTCCGTGGCCTATGTTTTATAGATATAGTAGGCCTACCTGGACACAATGCTGTGTTGGGAATCAAAATATATACACAAATGAAATGTTCATACTATTAGAATGACATTGTCTGTGTTTACTAAGAATCAGCTTGTTGACAATTTGTTGCAGGAATAATCCTTGGATGTGTTCTTGGATTTTTATTTGTGGCCATCATTGGTGCTATTATCTGCATTGTTGCGAAGAAGTAAGTTTTTGCATTGTGGTTGTTTCAACCAGTTTCTAAATAATAATTACCCAGTGTGTTGTTACTCACCATTTGGCAATCACAAAGTAAATCAGACTATAATGATGTTTTAAAAATTATATTTCCTTTATATATACAATCACAAAGTAAAATCAGACTATAATGATGTTTTTAAAAATTATATTGCCTTTATATATACAATCACAAAGTAAAATCAGACTATAATGATGTTTTTAAAAATTATATTGCCTTTATATATACAATCACAAAGTAAAATCAGGCTATAATGATGTTTTAAAAATTATATTGCTTTTATATATACAATCACAAAGTAAAATCAGACTATAATGATGTTTTTAAAAATTATATTGCCTTTATATATACAATCACAAAGTAAAATCAGACTATCATGATGTTATAAAAATTACATTGCCTTCATAAAGATCTTCAGGCAGGTACATGGTAAAATAATAGTATTAACCTACTTACAAAAATATGTGTTGGCCAATTTTTTGATGAGCAATAAACTCATCGTTTGCTGTCTTTTCAATTGCTTTCTTAGTAATGATAAGTATTTTTTCTTCTTTTCCAGCTCGAAATCATGTTGTCCGAAAACGGAGGATGATTATGTGGAACCACTGAAAGGTTCAAGCCATGGTAAAACACTTAGGACATATTTTCCTTCCATTCACTACTCTAAATTATGATAAGAAATCACGCAACACAAATTATAACTGGGTTGTGACAAAATTACGTCATAATTTAATGCCCTAATTAGGCCTATGTCAAAGGCTGCTCACCCTGTATCAACCTGAGAAAATCACTCTGGAAATTGGGATCTTTTATTAATTTTGGCTGATATTTTTAAGTTTCTGAGATGTGTTCTGGGATGTATTTATGTATATTTTAATTTTGATTAAGGTTTTAGTGGTTATCTTAATGACAACCTTTATTGTATATGTTTTATCAAAATTGTCACACTGCATGTAAAGGTCTAACTGTAGAAGTCCCCAAAAATACAATATTTTATTCCGTTTCCTGCTTATTTTAGCCAGACCAAAGCGACCTCTGCTGAGATAGTGCGACATCACAGCCAGTGTACTGTGACCCCAAGCACAATTTTTGAGACATTTTGTGAACATGGTGGTAGTCTCACTTCTGGGTAGGACAAGTGCATTGCGTTGTCTCAGTGTTAGTTTTATGTGACCAGCTGCCAGAGGCAGAGATAATGATGAGATAATAAAGCTTGGAGTCCACCCATTAACTCCATGGGTGGGGCATTTTATTTTCTCACCAAGTACAAGGCACCACCAATTTTTATGTCTGATGCATTAACCATCAAATGTTTGGCTGCAATGTAATGGCGGTCTGCAGGACTCCCATTGGCCGTTGGGCTAGCTTAGTGGCCAATGGGAGTCCTGGATTCACATGACGTCCTCTGGAGTTTAGTTTCAAATTAACTGTTATCTGCTGTAATCCATGGTTTGATAATTCAGAACTCAGAATTAATTAGCCAGACACAAAAAAAAAAAACATTTCTACAAGGAATACATTGGAAAAATACATACTGTAATAAAAAAAAAATCCCCCCAAAAAAATAAATCAAACAGGTTGATATGTTTCACTTTGCTGAGAGAGACCCCTTTAAGGCTGCTATCAAGGGGCCACCCTATTACATAGTTAGGGCTGGAATATTCTGCGTCGAAAACATGTTACCATCCTTTTTTGCTTTTTTTTCATGATTAGAAATAAATGAATAGAAATTGGAATTAGAACAAGAATGTTTCCATATTACAATACATCTAGTGCATGGTACCTAAGAAACAGGAGACCAAATATATATTTATTTATAATTACTTTGTGTATTGTGAGAATGCATATATATTTTTATATAATTACTTTGTGTATTGTGAGAATGCATATATATTTGGTTGCAATTACTTTGTGTATTGTGAGAATGTAGTGAGTAATATGAGTGTATTTGTGTTACAGGACCAACAGATGAACAAGTTGTCGGTGACATGTTGACTCAAGGAAATTCAAATGTTTACATCGAGCTGCACGACGGACCACTGGACAGTGGTCAGGTTACACTTGCTGGCCTTGGAAATACATCTAATGGGATCTCAAATGCAACATATGAACGAATGCAGTATCAAAACACCCCTGTTGAAGAAAATATCTATGACAGTATAAGACAAAATGGCAACCCTATCAGAGGCCCAAATCCATACTACAACACATGAGGAGGCTTTGAAGTCCAAATAATCATAATTATTATCTGATGAACCTGCAGAAATAGCAAGAGTGCCCACACTGAAAATCTTTTTGACTGAAATCACAGATATTTGGGTCTAGCATGATCACCATAGCATAGTCATTTTGACTATTGGGTTAGTCATTCTGGACTCAGAAGTTAGTCAGCCTTAGCAGTGACCACATGTTTTTGACTTTGGAATCGATATGATGAATGTCATTATTATCTGATATTGGCTAATGATGGCTGATTTGGCTATCTATGGGGGTCAACCATTCTAGACACACTTAAAATGTCTAAAGAGTTCATGTCTTTTACTGGCATTCTAGTCAAACAGATTTTCAGTGTGCTGTTGCACTGGTGTTGTGTATTTGTGTTGGGACAAATCATTGTACTAAATATCCTTCCCATGAAAAAAGAAAAGAAAAAGAAAACTATCAATTGTTAGTACATGTATGAAACTGAAATAGATAAAGTTACTTGGCTATGTTATCTTTACATTATCAAGTATTCCCTTAAGTCGATATGTAACATTGCCATGTAATTAATATCCATAACTTTGTTGAAACAGGGGTGGGGGCCTAGCTCAGTGGTAGCGCCCTGGGCTTCCAACCACTGGGTCTCGGGTTCAATTCCCGGTCGAGCCTATGTTGGATGGTTGTTTCATCCTTAGTCTCATTGCCATGGTCTCTACCTGTCCTAATTCGCCCATCAGCTGCAGAAATACAGGACATAAAGCCCTAATCCACCACCACCACCTTTGTTGAAACAGTGCAAGTGTAAATATAGTTGGCACTAGTAGGTATGATTAGTGATTTCATTATTCGTCCAAACTCGAATATTCTGATATATATAAACAACAAAAGGTGTTCAGCAGAAACTCCTTCTAAATATCGAATAGCTTCATACCAGTTTTGATACAGAGTGTATGATCTTACATATAACGACAATACCAACATGTTTTGGATGAACATTATCAATCTATTCAAGGTCTTTATAACTTAATTTGAGACTTTGGTATTAAGCAAAGGCACTATTGATGCACCCTGTATGATGCCAGAATCAATGGTGTGTGATGCATGGGAAAAACGGATTTCAGAAATGCTTTGATGATGAATAAGATAGCGAACATGACATTGTGTAATCACAAACAAAACAGATATCCTTGAAACATTTCTTTATTTTGAAGGTTTATATACCATGTACATTTTGTATAAACACAATTGTAAATAATGTCAATAAAACTATGATATTAAACATACAAGTTTCCTTCGGTCACTAATAATAACATTTTTATCGTTCAGAGTTAGATGTTGAAATTTTCAGCTACAATAACGGTACATACAATATCAGACCAAATGATATATTTGTCAACAGAGTTAATAAGTATTAATAAGTGACACGTAACATAAAAACATAAAATCTACAACTTTTGAGAACATAGCTACATACCCAGTAATACAAAGTAAAATGGCAATACCTTCATCAGAGACCCCAGGAAAACTATATGTACAAGGAATATATGATATACAATTTTCATGAATATTTGCATGCAAGATACAAGCATCTAAACTTGTAGGCAATTCTATTGAACACTAAATACAAAGTACACAGTAATTACAGCACATACATTGCCCTCCAAATTCAGGGGTTTTTGTTTATCAGACAATTATAAGCAGAGTATAAAACACGTTTTCATGCATTTAATTAAAAATGTATTGTCTCACTGTTAAGGAGATTTTGCTTGATTTCATTGTTTAGAATAGAACCCACGGGTTTTGAGATCCAGCTGGCCCATTCCACATGAAATGTGAAGTGAAGCCCTCAATATCAGAGGTCTACTAATTTCAGGCATTTTCACTCCAGGAAACTTAATTATTTTCTGTGAGACATATGCAGTGCTCAAAATTACTATAAGTTGTAGCCTAATGTTGTCCTACTGCTTCACTGTGCATCCATCAGTACATATTTATGCTTAAGTTCATGACATGCACTAATGTAAGTTTTGTCCACTTTTAGTAGATACTGTAATATTTTTGATCATTAATGTAAAGTTTCCATTAACAATAACCCCAATAAACCCACGAGCAATAGTACATTTATTTTCATAGGGTGAGGAATTGATTAATCTTGTCAAGGGTGGGGATGATTAGAATCACCCATGTGAAAGAACTAACAATTTTTAAACAAACTTGATATTCAGATGTTAATTGATACTGAACTTTGAAGCTAGGTACTGTTCGTTGTCAGTTGCACTTGAAAATGACACATGAGATATAAAGTAAGAAATGTTTGAGTTAAGTACTGCATTAAGTATAAATAATAATAGTTATTTATAGATATTAATTTAAAATAGTATATATTTATTTCAATTACGTCATACGAGAAAGTTTATTCACACATAGGGTTACATCCAACAAGCAAAATGAACAAACAATACATTTATTGATATTATAATTACGTCATTATACCCTGGTGTGGGTCAACTCTTATAGCCAGATGGCGCTGTAGTAAGAGTTGCCCAAAGAAAAGAAAAAACAAATACACAAATTAGGAATAATTAAACATATAAATAAATGAAAGAACGAGTAACATGTAAAATATAAGACTATATAATAATTAATCTAAAAGAGCATTGAAGAAAAAAAAGAGCTGTTCAAGCAGTTTAAACAGCCCAGTATATATACAGTCACTTTTAAAGTTTAAGGGCTACTGCCCCAGGTTAGTTGTTCAGTAGATTACGTAAAATACAATGTATACTATTCAGTATATAATGCAGACACAGATCAGTCACTAATATCGAAGTAACATGATCATAAACATTTTCATATTATGACAGGAGACAATTTACAGAAGAAACAATGTACAGCAAATAAGAATTCCATTAATTAATACAAATAAATGGCTATCTAGTTCCCTTGACAGATGTAACAGTTTGGTATTATACACACTGTGTCATATGGATTTAAAAAATTACTTATTGAGTTACCCAAGTTACTAATGTGAGTTGTCCAGGACAATGTTTCTGACATAGTTACTAAAAATTTGAAATTTGTCCACTCTATTTTTACTTTAATGTTAATCTAAGGCAAATTTTGTCTTGTTGATGTCTAAAATTGGATATATTTTGTTTTGCTTTTATTTACAGCCATATTGTTGCTGCTGAACCAGTCACAAACCTTGGCCATCTTATACTTATTATTATTTCACAACAAGCTAATAAATGTTACACAAAAGTTTTATTCACTGGAGAGTTAATATGTTCTGATTACAGAGCTTTCTACAAGGCAGTGCTGCATTGTATTGCATACAACCACCAGCCACCACCACTGCCCAAACAATTCAAACTTCCCACAGTTGTAGCTCCATTGACTTTTAAAGACACTATGTGGCGTTTTAAAGTTAGGACTAGTCCAGTTCTACTGATTACACAAAACATTCATGCAACCTGCTCAAACTGACTAGATCCTTCTTAAATTTACAGTTAAGGCTGCTTAGCCACTCCATTTTAGGAACCATTACCTCAATCTCATTCCCCCAAACTGACCATTTTGCTTATTGTAAAGATCCAGCAAGCTGCAAGTGCATTGGCTGGATAAAAAAACTGATTTCACGACTTAGAAAAAAACATTTTTCGTGTGGTCGTGATGATGGTTTCAGCTAGATTTCACACAATTTATTTTAGCTTGTCTTGTCATCCAGCCTTTCTCTAATTTTTTTCTCAAGGTCCTTTCGCCCTTCAGAATTTGGATCTCTCATTACTCTTGATGGCAATTCATCAAGATCCAGCGTCCCCCTCATTCGCAAGTAATGACCAAAAGCACCTTCGACATCATCCAATCCGGGTTCAATTTCATAAATGGTTGATTTGCCATTGCTTGTAATAGTGAACTCATTTTCATGAGCATGATAATCGAAAGATTCCCCTTGGAGTTTCACTTTCATTCTCCTACCTTGCGTTTTGTCTCCAATCTTGGTTTGATTGATAATTATTGTATTATCTCGGATTTCAGCCTCAAATTCTTCACCGCCAGCGCAACCCTTATGCTCAGTTGTCACTGATGTGTGATTAGGAAAGCCTGGTATCAGCATGGCCAACGTGTGCCTCTGTTCGTCATTGATACCTATTTCTGTGTCGGGTTTCTGAAGTACATACTTCAGAAACCTGATCCAATCAGCAGGATCAACTAGTCGGAGGATTCGACTCATCACAGTCACAAGAAAACAGTTTGGAAAATCTTGGTTTTCTCTTCGTAGTCTCAAAACTGCTGGCATATTCATGTAAGATTTCATAATTTCGTATGCATTAGGAATGTCAGATTCATACAACAACAACTTAGCCACTACAACTGTCATTGATTCGAAAAGACATTGTTGTAGTTCGTTCAAAGCATAACCACTTTTATATGCTGACAAGATTTCAGAAGCATGTCGGAAGTATGGAAGCAGAATAACTTCAAAAGCATGTTCCCACTCAACACTGTGTCCCCAAAGCCGGACATATCTTTGAAATTTCAATAGGTGACCAAGTGGATCTTCTCTTAGCTTCAATATTGAACTGAGTGTTGTTTTTACATGGTCACTTGATAGATGACCCAACAAATTGCTTTCAGGTATGAAGTAATTTGGCAATTTCTTCTGAGCAAGGAAGTTGATGAAAGTATCAAGAAGTTGATAAAGACACTGTGCCAAGTTTTCCTCAGACCACATATCAGGTGGTGAGTTTTCTATGGTCCAAAACAGTGTTGTCTTCAGGTGATAAGTCACAATTCCTTTCTGACCTTTGATGAGCTCTTTTATTAGGTACTTGAAAACCAAATAAGCCTGTCTCTGGGCTGTAGTCAGTCTTCTAGCAAGCATTAGCTCGATGAAAGAGAATGAAAATCTCCACTCTAAATCTGGATCGTTGCTTTGTGGATGAGCAGCACCAACGAGATAAAGGCCAAAATTTCTTTCAATGATAGTATTTTGTTGACTTTCATTTGTCCTCTGCTGCCAATCTCTGATAAACCTAGGCAATTCCTTAAGTGTTGCTGCATAGACCTGGTCAATGGATGATTCACCTTGGGGTATATCGCTAACATTAGGTCCAACTCTAAAGTTAAATTTTGCATCTTTGGTTGCAGCTGGCCCCCTTTTGTGTTTATGATTTCTCATAGCATCTACCGAGTATTTGGACATGTAGTAAACTTGGACACCATTTTCTATGCGTTTGACAAGCAAACCTTCGTAAACATCCGTTGGCTCAGTGACTCGAATGCGAACAAAACCTGGGTAAGTTTGTGATGAGTCGACATAGAAGATGGCATTGTTTTCAACAGCCTGCTCATAGCTGTTGTAAATTTCAATGTTTTCTATCATTAATTCGTCATCATCTGCATGTCCCATGTTGATAATGCCATCTTCATTAACATGGTATATCTGTGGAAGACACAGTCCTTCAGCCTTACTACCCGATTTGAGTTTCACACAATCAATGACATCCCCACTGCGAAAACCATCAGTTTTAACTCGTAAGTTAATTAAGTCTTTCAAAAAATGCACTTTCCGTTTCTGTTCTATTTCCTTAGCTATATGTGTTGGAATAAAATGACTGATGGCATATGTCATGATGATGTCATAATTTCCTGACACAGGATCACGACGCGCAATGAGCTTGTCTAAGTCAGTTTGGCTTTGAACATTCCCCATGGTTGTGGTTTGAAATGTTGATCAGTGTTTCATTGTATTCTGCAACAAAAAAAGTGATTTAAATAAATGAAAAACATGAAAATTACGCTTATTTTCAACAATATTACTTATAATCAGCAATGACATTACGTTTCCTGAGAACAACAGAAACATGCTTGACTGCTTGTTCTGAGAAATACTAGATTACAAAAACTCAAGATTATAAGTACACTATACTTATAATAAGATTTAGTGTGATCTATCGATCACTCCAAGTTTCCCAAGTATTAATGATTTTAACAATTCCTTGTCTGGTTTACTTGACATCATTAGCAATAAAAACAAAAATGTAGTACTCACAGGTGATTTAAATATTGACTTACTTCAAACAGCCATGCCACAAATTACCTTGACTTATTGATATCCAGCAACCTTACCCGCAAGACAACCCTTCCCATCCGAGTCACTCACTCCACTGCTTCCCTGATTAACCACATTTTTTCCAATATAGATATATTTATCTACTTTAAAGCTGCGAACGCTGTCTGTCAAAATTGCAAGTTTCTAGGAATTTATCAACTAATTTAAAATTTCGTTAATAAATCAAGACATACTAAATTTATCAGCTGGCCAGTCTATCAAGCCTTGAAATTGAAAGAAAATCCAGACACTGGAAATAGCGTCATCACCCATTGTTCAGTATTGTGACGTCATCACATATTGAATTCATTAGTGATTTGTTGAAATCTATATCTACTGAAAATTTTGAAATCTTATATAAATTTAACCTTTGGGTAATCAAGAATCATTCCTAATAACTTTAATTATAAATTAAGTAATTATATGAAAATTTTGTAAGGTATTTATAATTTATTTTTATTAATTTGCGTTGATCTGTATATCGTTCTTGTACAACTATACAATTATCAGCCATTGGTTATCTAAATCTTATATAAATTTAACCTTTGGGTAATCAAGAATCATTCCTTGACACATTTTGAAGAATTAAGGTTTTTATTGTTATTGTTTTTATGTAATAAAGTATGAAAAAAACCTATGCTCTTGCTGCGTATTGTGATTTTAAGTTTACAACTATCAGATTCATTCATTTTATTTCACATAAAAAACTCACATTTAATATATGTATAATGTGAGGAGACCCCACTCAGAAGGTATGCCTTCGCTATTGTGGGGCCACCTACAGGGATTCAAGATTAATAATAATATTTTATATACTATTTCAAATTGACTTATTATTCATGTATCTATACTTAATGCATTCTTGGCAAATTCTTGATTAACTAATGGCAATCTAAATCTATGTACTTGTCTTGTTTCATAATTATGATGCTCAGTTGATGATAATGGCAGAAGATCAATAAAATATTCTGGGAAAATGTGACTTGTGTACGTTTATAATAGAATTTCGAGGTCATGCAGTGCACAAATGTCATGGAATTTCAATTTGAGAGACCTACTTATAAAAATAGTAGAGGACCCTGCCATAGAGTCCATGACCATTTTATCCGACCCAAGGTTTCAGTGCAAACATCAACTATTTTTTTTTACCATAAATTTTGTTTACTACCCTTAGCAAAAACATTTGCCGAAGGTATTGTAGTTACTTCAGTCAAAAGTTTTCCATAAGCCCGGCAGGCAGGCGGCACACTTTGTTTCTAGAGCAGAACTCAAACACTTTTTTATTTACATTGATACAATCTGGTATTAAATTAGTCCTGATGGCCTAGATGTGTTTTTTTTATAGTCTCATTGACATGTCTCAGCTGAACTCGAAAACTACTGCATCTACATGCTTGTCATAATCTGTCTAAAATAGTGCAGTTGTGCCTTTTTGGGGTTTCATGACCATGAATAATATATAATTATAGTAATGAGAGTAAAATGTGAGAAATTCATATTTTCCCAAACCTTCATATCTCAACTACTTCTATACTTACACGCATGCAAGTTTGACCCTAATTTCGTACTTTTTTTCAAAATAATGGAAATCTGAAAAAATTGCTGAAAATTGTAAGGTTTGCTACATTCCCGGCACCCTCCCTGCAAACACGAATAGGTTGTAACATTCATGCCACAATATTTGACTAATGTTGTCACAATATTTAAGTGTGGACCCTACCAAACTTGCCAGGCATGTTTTCAATCAATATTCCCAAAAATGATTGCCAGAACATCTTGACAACATTCAACATTGTAGAACACTTCGTCACAAGGTGATCACATGGACTCCTAAAACATTTCAGCAATATTTGAGATAATATTCCCCACAGATATTACCAAAATATTTGCATAACATTTAAATTATCATGTTAACTACAATTATGTCAATATATGGAGAAAACATTGTCACATCATAAAAGTGTGGACCCTAGAAAAGCCTGCAGAAATATTATAAATGATATTACTAAATAAACTTGTCAAAATAATTTCACCGTGTTAAATTAATTATAAAATATTGCAGCATGATTCCTTCAATCATTTTAGGTATTTTAATCTAATAAATATTTTCCCAACATGCCCTGTGCAATATGACGAACACTTTTTGTGTTTGTAGGGCTGGTATTGCTTGCAATGAAATTCATAACATTTTGTGCATTTATGTGTATGTTTCAAAATTTGGTAACATTCTTGTCATATTCTTTGCATATAAGATTTACAATTAGAAAAATGTGAAAAACCCATATATTCCCAAACCTCCACGTCTCAACTGCTGTTATACGTATGTAATGTTATTAAGCTGTAAAAATGTCATAATCATACTTTCACTTTCAAAACTTCAGCTTGACTTTTATTTTATACTTTTTTTATATATTATAATGTTTTATCATTTCCATATTTGTGAGTTTATGTCACAGCGAAAAAAAAAACGGGCAGGCAGGCGGGGGGTCACATTTTTGTTTCCGGAGCAGAACTCCAACACTATTGCATGAACATTGATGTAATTTGATATTTCTTTAGTCTGCATGGCCTAGTTGTGCCCTTTTAGTAGTCTCATTGACATGTCTAAGCTACGTTTTACGAAATCAGGAAAATCATATTTTTTTTCCATTTCTAGAGCAGAACTCATTCACGAGTAAGAGAGATCAGTGACCACGGACATCAAAGATGGACTCACTTTTACTCTCTAGTATGGTGGCCGCGGAGTACATTTCGCAGTCTCGTAGTTTCGTGGGAAGACAGCATCCTTCGCACCACGACAGTCACAATTTTCGCACTACAACAGTCCCAATTTCGCACCACGAAAGTTATCAACTTTTGCCCCAAAAACGTACCAACTTTTGCACCAAGAAACTACCAACTTTCTCCCCAAGAAAGCCCCACTCTCGTCCCAAGAAAGTACCAACTTTCATACCACGAAAGTACCAACTGTCATACCACGAAAGTACCCACTTTGGTGCCACAAAACTGCTAACCTGCCCCCCTCACTGGCGGCTTTAGCAAATTAACTTCATAAATATTTAAGTACAGAGCTGTATTTATATCCATGGATGCCCCTATCACAGATACATCTACTACTGCAAAGAACAATGCAGTAGATGCAGTATTAATGGCTTAAAAGACAAGAAACAGTCGGCGAGGGGGGCAGGTGGGCGGGGTGCTCAAGTCCCCTCTCTTGCTCGGAGCCTATGTTTAGGCGAAATTATCTCTGGATGTAATTTACCTAGAATACTGGTTGATATATTATTAGACATGTGCTCTCTTATTCTTATTAATTGTGGTAATATCACATTTCTATAGCCTTTAGTTAGGGAACAATGTTGAGTTGAAAATGACGCAAAATACAACTAATCTTGTCAGTTATAAAAATCGCATTTTGCATCGTTTTCAACTCAAGATTGTACCCAAACTAAAGACTGTAGAACTATGAGGAGGAGGATGAGAAAGGGGTAGGAGGAGGGGCAGGAGGAGGGGTAGGAGAAGGGGCAGAAGGAGAGGGACGAAGAGAAGTGGACATGATGTATCAGTCTAATATAAGTATATTTGGCATCATTTTTTCATGAATTGAACACCAAATCTTGTATTTTATAGTAAATGCATTCGTTCTTCATTTCCATTCGAATGATTCACTGTTTAACCATGCAGCATCCATGTTTATGATAATCCCATGTTTATGATAATCCCACTTTTGCTTGCTGTAGAGTCATTTGCCATTCAGCAATTGTACAAAATGCCTCCGAGCAAATGAGAAATGTTTGTGATCACACAAGAACAGTTCATTTTTGCAAAAGAATGCGATTGCCTACTAATCTTATCTTCAGAAAGAGGCTGAATGGGAAAGAAAACAGATGAATAAGCAGACCATATAATTTCCTGAAAATCAGTGCATGAAAAAAGGCACAAAAAATGTGCATGAAACAAAAAATTGCATTTCCCTGTAGTTCTTTTCGTTTTTCATTTTAGAAAATAAAAATATCAGGATTTCTGTGTGTTTTTACTACCAAATTGCAAATGATTAAAAGTAAAGCTCTATTTTTTTACAATGTCATGGTGCGAATATAACAACAAATAGTTTTAAGACATCGGTATACTCCTTATTGATTAATTGTATAATATGTATATTTATCACAGTAGTTTATATACAACTGGAAATGTGCCATTAAAAGAAAACCTGGACGAATATCTGGTGAACAATGTACAGATATAGCAGAAGCCATGGGAACAAATATCTTACTTAAAAAAGACCATTGTTTACCTTGGAAAATCATTAAAAGATAATATGAGGTAAGATATGATAATATAAGATAAGATATATTTCATTTAATGTCGTATGTAAGAACAAATAACATAAGCAGAAGCTTTTGATCGACTAGAATAAAACAAAATGAAAAATATACATGAGGAGTGAAAAAAAATAAAATTATTATATTAATATATAATAAAAGCAAATAGACAAAATTTAATAATTCATAAAAATGCAATAAAAACAGGTTCGACAATTGCAATCTGGTTCATTCCATGGCAATATGGCGCTGATTTAAAATCTTTACAATTTTGAATATTTTTTCTTTGTTTTGATTAGTTCCAATGTGTTGAGAAGATCACGTATATAACAGTGTCAAATTTATCAGAAGTATAGTCCTAGCTTGTAGCATCATCCAGAGCACGTATTTGCCTTATAGGCCCTTATATTATGTACATCTTCAGTTGTTATGTAATTAAATGACCAGTCCATCCTGCCCAGGCCATTCACTTTTGTCACTTTCCAGCAAAATCTCTCGTGTATTTTACATAACTGCATGTTCAGATTTTTTGACAAGTTGAATTCCAAACATTACACAAAAGTAATTTTGCATTGCAACTTTTCACTTGAAATGAAGGTATAATTCATATATATGAGAAAATATGATAAACCTATAGATATATGAATAAAACTATAAATTTATTATACAGTAGCAGTAGTAGTAGTAAAATATTTATCAAATATATATATATATCGTTTTATTGACAAGCCTGATATCAGGAATTGATACATGTGTCATACAACATTACAAAACAAACAAATATACAACATGACAAAAACAGGTCTAGTGTCTACATCTACTATATATACAATCTATAATCTACCAGTATTTCTAAATATTTACTTGATAAAGTCGGTTCCAGTTTTGTTTACATATACATACATGAATATAAAAATGAGAGTTAATTCTGTACAGGTCAATACTTCAAGTGGGTAATACTGTAATGATTTCAAAACAAATTTGAATAAAAAGTCAGTTAAAATGGCAAAAGAAGGTGTCCATGGGTTGGGTCAGTGGGTGGGGTCTTCAGAGCAGCATTGCGCTGACCTCTGAAATGGCGAAAGGGGGTGTCCATGGGCTGGGTCAATGAGTGGAATCTTCAGAGCAACATTGCGCTGACCTCTGAGATTGTCATCATGGGGTGTTTGAATTGAAAGGTTCCCTGTCTAGTGGAAGGGGGGCACCAATACTGAATTAACATTATGAAAAAACTCTATTTAGAAAGTTGCCTAATGCCTTTAGCACTTCTGGATTCTTACATGACAATAGGGCTTGGAATTGTTGAGATTTTTCTAGGTCATGAAAATTAGGTATACTATCTGTTGCTATATTAAGTAATTCTAGCCTTGGTATTTCATTTTTATTACATGTCAGTAAGCAGTGAGATTCATCTTCTATTTCACCACTGTCACAATATTCACATATTCTCTCATGCAAAGGAATTTTTGGGGATTCATGTCTACCAGTTTCAATTTTAAGATTGTGGGAGCTAACTCTGAATCTTGCTATATTACTGTATGTTTTTTTGGGCAGATTTAACAGTAGGTATGGCTCAATGCAGTAGCTGGTTTTAAATGTTTTATAGGTCCTAAGTTTAGGTTGGGCGTTTGTGTCATTTATTTCATGAAGAATTCTATCCTTTTCATTGTCATAAAGTACTAGTTTTATCTTATTTGTCAGTACGCTGGGTTCTAGAGCTTGCCAATTAATTATGTTTGCTTCAGAGATGATATGCTTTACTTTAGTGTACCAGTTTCTCTGACCATTTGTGTGTAGTTTTTCTTGTATTTTCAAGCACTTATTTAATATTTCACTATTAGGCATTGTCTGAAGTCTTGCCCAGTAGTTTACTGTAGCAAGTTTTTGTCTGATGTGAAGTGTAAATCGTCCTGTTTCTGCATACACAGCTAAGGAAGGGGTTTGTTTTCGTACATTTAATACATTCTTCAGGTAACCTAATTGCACTTTCTCTATTTCAGAAATAGGGGAATTTTGTGACCATAGTACACTATTATATTCTAGAATGGGAAGTATATAACTGTCAAACATTTTTATGGCAAGCAAAGGGGGTATATGACCCAATGCTGGTTTAAGTTTACTTCGTAGAGCAAAGAGAGCCTTTTGGGCTTGGGTTATTAAGTGACTTGTCACCTTGTGATGTATGCGTTTATGGTTATTTGTGATGATGTGGCCTAGGTATTTATATGTGTCTACATTTTCTATACTCTGAGTGTTATATATGAAATTAATAGAGCTTTTCGTACCAATTTTCATCACTTTAGTTTTTAATATATTCACTATAAGATGCCATTTAGCACAGAATTTGTGCAGTGAATCGATACTGTTTTGTAGGCCTGCAGCTGAGTAAGATATGAGAACTATGTCATCTGCATAGAGGAGGTGAGTGCACATGACTTGTGTGCAAGTATAAACAGTATTTTAAAAATGGCAAATTAAAAACTATATTTAATTATTGTTTTTACAAATTTTCTACAATACACACCCAAACCCATCAAGGATTTGTATGTCACTGAACATATATTATATTTATCAGAAAATATCATTTTTTGAGGACTGATAAGCTATGATAATTATGATCTATAATAAACGGATATGTGTCTTCTGAAAAATATAGCACAATAACATATTCAAATTTTCCAATTATATTATATATAATTATAGTAATTTATAGTAAAAATCCAAAATAAAGAATAATATTGCAATGTCTTTGGGGGAGCTGTAGTATGCAGAGCTCCCCCTGTTTTTTGGTCAGGGGGATTTAGGTACCCCAAGCTACCCCCCTTCTCACTTCCATCACTGACTCACTACTTAAAATCACCTCGCCATAAAGACTATTTTAAAGTTGGTCGCAATAAAGAGGTATTACTCTACATATGGCACATGTCATGAGCTATATGGTGCAGTATTATACACTACACAGGGGAACCTCGCCATTAAGATCACAATTCTTTGATTTACTGGCCTTAATGGTGACGTGCTCCTATAGGCAAGGTAACGGAATATCAAAAGTTGTTGTTAAAAACCATTAATTAATTATGGTGGTCGTATTTACAAGGTTGCCACTGGCCATCATAAAGATGTGGTCTTATAATCGGGTCGCTGTGTAATTTATTTCTATTGATGCTGGTATTTATAACTTTACTTATGATAATGGATATGACATAATAAGAAAAAATGTTATGTAGGCTAATATAGATTAATCTACTTTAATAATCAAAATGTTAAATTTTAACCCTGGTTAGTTTTATTTTAACTATTGTTATTTATCACATATTAATACTTTTGCTATTATTCTTTCTTTCGATCGAGAAATTCTGCTATCATTCAGTTTAACTTAAATCTGCTAATTATCACCTCTTAAGTGCTTAAGGAGACTTGATCCAATTAAAGTTAAAATCGAACTTTAATCTTCATTATTTAATCATTTGATGACGGGCTATCCTAGATGACGCACTTAAGTATTTTATTTACTTTCGTCTTTTAATGATATTTGCGCCTTTAGAACTTTATAATTTATTTAGGAAACGTGGCATTTTAGACGATGTATAATAATTGTGTGAATGAAGTTAACAAAGTTTTTCTTTAAGCAGTAAATATTTAAAAAAAGAAAAAAGTCAAAATATAAAGTTAGAAAAATAAGAGTTTAAAAATGTTAAGCTGAATTAATATTCGCATTAAACTTCCTAAATGCTCATTCTTGAGAAAGTTTTTGGTGAGAAAAGAATATTAATTAGTCAGTGTTTATATATTTTGTTTAGTTATATATACATATTTTGTAGATTTATAGACGCGTTTTGACTTATTGATCTTGGATTAACGAAATTTAGCGTCAAATTGTGTGCAGTTAAGGTGGTCATACATACATAGTGAGATGATCCCACTGAAATTAAAAGAGTTTTCTTTCATTGAAATAAATGTTGCACAAGATAGAAGTTGAAGGTTTTAAAGCAGGATCGAAACCTTTGGGAGACGTTGACCTCAAAAATTTTGAAAAAAAGAAAAATAATATGATTTCTGGTTGTGGCCGAGCTATTGGCCCTATGCTTGGAGGTGATCCTTGTATTTATATTTTCGCAAAATATTCTTAGAAATTTCATCAAAACTTGGGGCCTTGAGGGGGGGGGGGGCATGTAAAATTTGTATATACCCCCCTGCCCAATGCTGTTACAATGAGAGATTGGGTACATACATTTATGACCCATATATGGTCAGTAAATTGAACTGCAGTTGGACAAATTGGCTGACCCTAACATCAGACATATTACATTTCTTAAAATATGCCCTGGAAGCCTGTTTTAATTGATATCACATATTTTGATGCTAATGGCCTGATGGTCAAGACAACCCCCAATTCCACATTGGCCAGCTTAGATGCAGGTTTCGGGTTTAATCCCGTTATTAAATTACAAACTGTGCCTGGCTCTGACTTGACACTGTAAAATCGGCACTGGCGGTGCCCCCTCTGGATCCGCGCCTGTTCTCCGTGTCAATGCTGAAGCAAGTAAAAGACCCCATCCTTGGGGTTAATGTGTAACATGGTGTGGACTCCAAGCCTTATCATCTCATCATTATGTCTGCACTGGCAGCTTGTCATATAAGCTTCAAACCCAGTAGCATTGGGGATTTAAACCCCTTCCCCTTGGCCTTGTACATTCAAATTAGAAAATTCAGTGGTCCCCGCAATACATTTTAACCCCCTTGAATGTTTTGCTGGATCCGCCCCTGGACGTGGACTATGTTATAGTCAAACGTCGTTGGGTTAGTAACAGTAAATGTGTTGTTCACACTTTCTGGTGCTTTCACAGTTTCCAGCCAGGGACCCTCGACACTCGAGGGTAGGCCTAACGAATACAGACTGCAGACAGATTCCTAGGTATGTTGTTGTTTTGTAAGTTAACAATTCATTACATGCTAAATTTTAGTAACAATTTACACAAGATGATTATTATTATAGGCCTACCTAATTTACAAAGCGCCGTATTCAAAGTACATCCGAATCTGCTGTTGTGCACTTTACAATTATGAAATGGTGTATTTACTTAAATTATGAAACACAGATGCTTGGGTTCAGTGAATTTTTAATGATTTCTGTGATATTTGGTCTTCACTCAGCTATGACACCTTGGATTAAGACCTTTAATTGTTAAATTTGTATAAGCCTATATATTCTATGGTGTAGCACGTTTTGAACTTTTTCCTAGTTTCTTAACCAAATGAGTATCATATCTGGATTTTGGTATGTCTAAGAAGTTCCTGAGTTAACAGTTCACTGATCGAAACACTAGATGCTCTAAGTAAATGATAATGATTTCTTTGGATATTTGGGCTTCACCCATCACCATGGGTGAAGACCTGTGTTATTTTGTATCAGAATCTCAATCCATAACATATCCTATATATAGCAGAACTCATAGAGATACAGATACTTAATGATATCAGTTTGACGAAATATCTTCTGAGCCTTGTGAGGATTGCCAGTGACATTTAAGCTGATCTTTACATCCTACCTATGGCACATTTGTCTTCCTTGAATAAAATGGATCAACTTTGAATTGAGGACCATAATTATGTCAAAAGTGCCTGGTTTTATTGTACCAAGGTGTTTATTAAGTCTGAGCAGTTTCATCCTCCAACATCAATGGACTCATCCATGTTAGTCTGATGTCCCAGAAATTGGCATGGTTAATTTTGGTCTTAGGGGTGAAAGCTTGTGAAGGTTTTTAACAAATATCTGTTGAAGGCCCATCATGTAAAATGTCTGGCAACTCAACAAAAGCTTAATATCTACTTACATTATTTCATTCCTATGAAAAATAGTGTGATTTAACAAAAATCCATTATGAATTTGTGCTTGTGATGCTGCTGTGGTGTCAGTGGGGCAGTGGTCACTTCATTCCAGGCATCTGGCTATGATTGGCCAGTTGAGTGACACACCCCCACTCTGACCTATAAAATCACTGTTCTCACTCTTTCTTAAGTGAAAAAGTGTAATTACACAAATTGGATTTGTCAATTGCTCTTTATGTTTCTGATAGCTGATTGCATTTGAAACTGTACACTGTAATTAATTACAAATAATTACAAATAGGCCAATGTTAAAATGAAATTATTTATCAAACTGTTTTAAACTCCAGATATGCAGTTCAAAAATGCTACAATCACTGAACCTGTCAATTATGTATGTTAATGTGAAAAAAAATTAAACATGATTATATATGTTTTTAATTTGGATCTGAATTATTCTATTAGATTTGCAAAACATGTCACATTTTTCTCAAAGCTTCTGTTTTTTTTTGGCTGCAAATTATAGAATACTAAAATTATATAGGTATATGAAAAAATAACACGAAATAATTCTATGCAACTTATAGCAGGAAAGTTTGAAATATATATATATGTTTTTTCATAGTATGACTAATAAGCAAAGGTCTCTTTTTATAATTACTAATACTATAGATGATGCAAGTGGTCAATTTGCACACAGTTGTGGGTAGCTAGGCAAGGGTAGCGAGGATCTATGGAAAAGTACATTTTATAGCACGTTCGGCAATAAATACAAAGAAATAAATTTATATGAACTATACTAATTGATTGTAATATTTTGACATGATACCTTGTCAGTATCTGTTACCTGCAACTAATACCCTATAGTCTGTAAAAATAGATCAATTCTTTTTTTTTTTTGCATGTCTAGACTACGTTAACAATTCTGATACAGATCTCTATTAAAGAGAGCTTTCTTGTTATATTTAGTAACTTGGCAGTTGTTGCATTTTTCTGTGTTTCCAATGCTTTTATGAAGTGTTCTTGCAGCAAAGTAATATGACTCAGCACATTAAATGAAAAAGTACACATAACTGGGTGAAGCTAACAACTGTTTCAACAGTAACATATGGATGACTTGCTATATTCTTAAAGTTAAGCGCATGACTTGCGGTGTTGTCATCAAAGGTTTTGATTTTGATTTCTAGAAATTAAGAAAGTTTCGTTTATAATTTATATACCAGTTAATTTAGGTGGTTTTTTGTCGGTTTGGTTTTTGTTTCCTACCTGAACATCTATGTAGCTTTAAAATTAAGTTTAATGAAATTTGAAGACAAAACGACCCTGAACAATCTAAAGCAAGGAACATGTACGTGTGCTTTTTTTCTCATCATAGCCTGGAAATTGAGAAGTTCCAAAGTTAACTGTTTCACACAATATGGTTTTATTTCATAACTTGAAATTAAGAAACTTTTCACAATTCCTACCAAGTTCTTCAATTTTAAGCTCATCTGTTTGTCTAACAGACATGTTAAAGAGTTCTTCAATTGGAAGAAATGGTTACTCTGGGGGTATGATGGAAGCATGGTAACTTCTATGAGTGAAGAACATAGCATGGGTTGGTGCTGCTATTCAGTTGGGGTCTGAAAGTTGTATGGTTGTCTTGGGGTAATTACCCTATGATGGGTAAAATGCTAAACTTCAGTTTAGGTAATCAGATTTGTTTCGATTTGGTTTGTATACCTTACAGGGTCTTTGTATCATGTTATAACATTTATCGGTTTGCTGTGGGGCAATTACCCCATAATGGGGTAAAATTCTATAACTTCTGTTTGAGTGATCAGATTTGCTTCAAATTTGGTTTGCACACTCTGTGCAGCGTGTTAGCATCATGTTCCAACACTATCGGATTGCCATGGGGGTAATTACCCCATGATGAGGTGAAATGCTACAACTTCTGTTTGGGTGATCAGACTTTGTTATACTCTACAGGATATTAGCATCATCTATCTATATAAATAGGTAAGCCCCAAATTGTGCGTCTATGCATGTGGTCGTTTTGTCTGTACAAAATTAAAATCTCAAATTAATTAAAATTCAACTTGCACTTATTTTCAGGTCACAGTAGGTGGGCATGAAATAGACAGACCCCTCCATCAGCAGTCGACTCCCATGAACTGACCTAATCAAAAGTTACCGAGTCATCCATCTCAAAATCACAAAGTCCTCTGGTCAAGTATACTACAATTACATAAGTGCAATCAAAGTTCCTATGGCTGAGTGTTGCGTTTGACCATTTTACCCTTTTCAGTTAAATCTAATGTCCCATTAAATCTAATGTCCCCCAAATATGTAAGACAACCTCTTACACTGAGGTCACCTTGAATTTTGACACAAGGTTATCCATGTTAGTTCTTCTATTCAAGAACGATATTACTCGTTTTGAATAAACCCAAGTTAGACAATGTTTATAATGAGTCTGGTGTAAATGGCACAATTTCAAACACTCATTGCAATATCAGACATCAAATCCTTGATGGAATTTTTGTCTGGGAAATAATGATTGCAAAGACAATTACACCAAAGAATAAGTAATAGCTCCAGTTTGGTAAATTCCTGTGCTTATGACAATACTTCTATATTTTGTTTTTGGTTTTCGGTATGGAAGACCCTAAAGTGTAGCAGCCAATTAATCTACCAATTAAAAATAAATCTTAACCTGACATGTATCTCTACACCAGAGAAGGGTGTTTAGCTGGTGATGCTGGGAGAGTGCTAATTGCTGTTGAGGTATGTGATATGAAAAAAGAGAAATATTGTCCTCTTCAGTGTAGGAAGCCAGTGATATAATTTTTGTAACTACTGGGTTGAGCTGACCAACAATTTGTCCATTTATGTAATACACCAAAGTTATAAGAATTATTCATAAAAATTTCTATAGTTTTCGCAGTCTTCAGTCACTCTAATTGAATTCCTGTGATAAATTTTGTCATTGTGAAGCTGTTTATTTAATGCTAATATTTTAAGGCAAATTGCTCGTTTTACAATTTTTCAGGCTATGAATTGTGAGATTTTTCACAGAGGTGATCTGTTGTAATTTTTGCATTTTATATTCACAGAGAATTCAATTGGTTGTGCTCGTCTTTTATTCCTGAATTTTACAGAACTGTTAACATTCAAATATGATGTGTGCCACCCAATGTCCACAAAATCGCATGGACACTGGATTTTACTGGCATATAAATTAAGTATTACAGATTTACTTTTGATGTGATTGATTAATGTAAAAAGATCTACAATGTAACCAAAATGTAGCAACAATACACAATGTAACAAAATATAATGGGCCAGACATAAACCATGCTCAAAATTTTGCAGAAGACTAGAGATTTTACCTTTTTTGGGTATATTTATTTTTAATAATTATATATTTACCTTAAAGATATCCGTTCTATCCAAAAGTTGGCAATAGCAGAACTCCACTTCTAGAAATGATAAAAATATGCAGTTTTATACTAACCCTTTGAAATTCTTTTGTGCATAACTATTCAATTTTTTTTTTCATTATTTTTGTAACTACTGGGTTAACCTGACCAACAATTTGTCCATTTATGTAATACACCAAAGTTATAAGAATTATTCATAAAATTTTCTATAGTTTTGCGCAGTCTTCAGTCACTCTAATTGAATTCCTGTGATAAATTTTGTCATTGTGAAGCTGTTTATTTAATGCTAATATTTTAAGGCAAATTGAGCGTATAGCTTGAGGCACCTGACCCACACGGAGCATACACCATACAAGCCAAATCCCGAGAGTGACACTCGCTACGAGCAATCATATCTAAGGTTGAGCAAGTGGGTAACCTCTGTGTTGGTGTCAAGGTATCTCAACCTTGACTGCTCGTTTTACAATTTTTCAGGCTATGAATTGTGAGATTTTTCACAGAGGTGATCTGTTGTAATTTTTGCATTTAATATTCTCAGAGAATTCAATTGGTTGTGCTCGTCTTTTATTCCTGAAGTTTACAGAACTGTTAACATTCAAATATGATGTGTGCCAACCAGTGTCCACAAAATCGCATGGACACTGGATTTTACTGGCATATAAGTATTACAGATTTACTTTTGATGTGATGGATTAATGTAAAAAGATCTACAATGTAACCAAAATGTAGCAACAATATGCAATGTAACAAAATATAATGGGCCAGACATAAACAATGCTCAAAATTTTGCAGAAGACTAGAGATTTTACCTTTTTTTTGGTATATTTATTTTTAATAATTATATATTTAACTTAAAGATATCAGTTCAATCCAAAAGTTGGCAATAGCAGAACACCACTTCTAGAAATGATAAAAATATGCAGTTTTATACGAACCCTTTGAAATTCTTTTGTGCATAACTATTCATTTTTTTTTTTCTCATTATTTTTGTAACTACTGGGTTAACCTGACCAACAATTTGTCCATTTATGTAATACACCAAAGTTATAAGAATTATTCATAAAATTTTCTATAGTTTTCGCAGTCTTTAGTCACTCTAATTGAATTCCCGTGATAAATTTTGTCATTGTGAAGCTGTTTATTTAATGCTAATATTTTATGGCAAATTGAGCGTATTGCTTGAGGCACCTGACCCATACGGAGCATACACCATACAAGCCAAATCCCGAGAGTGACACTCGCTACGAGCAATCATATCTAAGGTTGAGCAAGTGGGTAACCTCTGTGTTGGTGTCAAGGTATCTCAACCTTAACTGCTCGTTTTACAATTTTTCAGGCTATGAATTGTGAAATTTTTCGCAGAGGTGATCTGTTGTAATTTTTGCATTTAATATTCACAGAGAATTCAATTGGTTGTGCTCGTCTTTTATTCCTGAAGTTTACAGAACTGTTAACATTCAAATATGATGTGTGCCACCCAATGTCCACAAAATCGCATGGACACTGGATTTTACTGGCATATAAATTAAGTATTACAGATTTACTTTTGATGTGATTGATTAATATATATATAATTTTATTGACATGATATTATCATAATTGATACATGGGTCAAGGCAATGTAAAAATTAATGTAAAAAGATCTACAAGGTAACCAAAATGTAGCAACAATGCACAATGTAACAAAATATAATGGGCCAGACATAAACAATGCTCAAAATTTTGCAGAAGACTAGCGATTTTACCTTTTTTTGGGTATATTTATTTTTTAATAATTATATATTTACCTTAAAGATATCAGTTCAATCCAAAAGTTGGCAATAGCAGAACTCCACTTCTAGAAATGATAAAAATATGCAGTTTTATACTAACCCTTTGAAATTCTTTTGTGCATAACTATTCGATTTTTGTAACTACTGGGTTGACCTGACCAACAATTTGTCCATTTATGTAATACACCAAAGTTATAAGAATTATTCATAAAAGTTTCTATAGTTTTCGCAGTCTTTAGTCACTCTAATTGAATTCCTGTGATAATTTTTGTCATTGTGAAGCTGTTTATTTAATGCTAATATTTTAAGGCAAATTGAGCGTATAGCTTGAGGCACCTGACCCACATGGAGCATACACCATACAAGCCAAATCCCGAGAGTGACAATCGCTACGAGCAATCATATCTAAGGTTGAGCAAGTGGGTAACCTCTGTGTTGGTGTCAAGGTATCTCAACCTTAACTGCTCATTTTACAATTTTTCAGGCTATGAATTGTGAGATTTTTCACAGAGGTGATCTGTTGTAATTTTTGCATTTTATATTCACAGAGAATTCAATTGGTTGTGCTCGTCTTTTATTCCTGAAGTTTACAGAACTGTTAACATTCAAATATGACGTGTGCCACCCAGTGTCCACAAAATCGCATGGACACTGGATTTTACTGGCATATAAATTAAGTATTACAGATTTACTTTTGATGTGATTGATTAATGTAAAAAAATCTACAATGTAACCAAAATATAGCAACAATGCACAATGTAACAAAATATAATGGGCCAGACATAAACAATGCTCAAAATTTTGCAGAAGACTAGAGATTTTACCTTTTTTTTTGGGTATATTTATTTTTAATAATTATATATTTACCTTAAAGATATCAGTTCAATCCAAAAGTTGGCAATAGCACAACTTCTAGAAATGATAAAAAATATGCAGTTTTAAACTAACCCTTTGAAATTCTTTTGTGCATAACTATTCGATTTTCTTTTACTCATTCTTTGCAGCAGGCATGCATCCTCTTTTTGTTTTAATGTCTCAATGCTGCTGAACTTGTACCTTAGTCATATTATATATATCAATAATTCCTGCTCCAAATAGAATATGTGAAAAGTGTACGTTAAACTTTGTAGAAGACGAAATTCACTGTTTGATTGTCTGTCCTGGTAATGAGCAACACCGTGTTAACCTTTTTTTGAATGCAACTAAATTTATTAACAACTTCTTGTCTCTAGATGATATAACTAAGTTTACAGCAATAATGACAAACAAGGAACCTGAGTTAGTAATTAGTTTAGGAAAGTTTCTCCTTCAAGCTGATGTGTAGAGAAAACCATCTCCTGTATCCACACAGTTATTAATTTAGTTTATTAGTTTATTAGTTATGATGTGCTTGTCATGTTTTGGACTTTGAGAGTGAAATGTTTTTATTAGCGGCTTGTATTTTTTTCTATTGTGTATGTGGATTTTAAACACGTATTATAAGTTAACTTGGTGGCTGGAACCTTGATTATTGAAATTTTATTGCTTTCTGTACTTACATTAATGTCTCTTTCATGTTATCTTTTAACTGAATGACATATGTATCATTTATGATATTTTACATGTCAATAAAATCTATATATATATATATGACCAGCTGCCAGAGGCTGATGTGATGATGAGATGATAGGCTTGAAGTTCACACCATGTTACACATCAACCCTTTGGGTTTTACTTGCCTCAGCCTAAACAGGACACACCAGCCTTAATTTCTTATACTTTTGTTTAACAATGTTGTTTTTTAATGTTTAAGTATATTAACCTGCGTGCGAAAACTAATTGTGAAAGTTTAGTCAGAGAAAGCACTCAAATGTCAGAAGTGAAATTATTTTGTGTCTAACCATTAAAAAAATATTTTGATTTAAAGAATCTCTAGAAATCTTTTCTGAAACAGGCGCTATACAAATTTATATATTTATTATTATTTTGCTTAAACTTGTATGATCACTAGAGTAGCACCAAAGTTAAAAACAAGAACTGAAAATGAACAATCAATTGATATCACTAATTATTAGAGCATACTACATGATTAAAATGACAACTCCTACTATGCTTTAATTAATTTCTGTTTCAGGCAAAGGGGTTATGTAATGGAACAATATCACACTGATTATGATGATGAACTAATGGATGTGAGCTAATTTAACAGTGTTTGCAACACCTCGACTTACCACCTAAGGAAACACAACCTAGTTTAGGTGAGTGTCCTTTTGACAAATACTTAACTTAAAGGCTTCAATGGCTTTGACTGTAACAAATGGCTTTGACTGTAACCAATGATGTCATCATTGGTTAAAATGATCTGAGTGGGTATTGACCCTTATAGGGTGTTAGCACATCAGGGTGTTTACTAATGCAGACAATTACTGGTCATGTGAAGGACATTCTTCATTCCTTGGACCTCGGGATCATTCATCGCTGGGACTACTGTAGTTGTTTTTCACAATTTTACACAATAACGTTCTTTTAAAACTGCATTTGAACAATATTATTATCCTTAAAAGTAGATTATGAGTAGCTGAAAGATTCTGAAGAGTAAAAGATGTTTGACGAGAGACTTCCGACATGCGAAATAAATTTTTAACATAGTGCAATGCCAAGGCAACCACAGCTTAACTAGTTTTTTTTTATTTAATTTTTTTACTTATTGTGCCTTTGAGTGTGGAGTAATTATCTTAAGAATTTTAGATTTTAGCCTATTTTTATCACTGTTATTTCTTTGTTTAATCCACAAACTTAATTAACTGTATCTTAGTTTCTATGTAGCTTGTCTGTGTAGCAGTGAATATGCATTTGACAAGCCTCATATTTTGATTGTATCATGTATAATTGTAATTTGAAACAATAATAAACATTCTGTTTTGTACTTATGCAGTCGAGGATGATAAGGACGATGGAGATGAGACTGGAAATGAAGAAGATGAAGAAATATTTCTTGATGGACATTCTGACTGGTTAAGAAGAATATTATTGATAGATAGATAAATATGGAAAGTGCAGTCCTCTAAGGCAAGTTCTTGTGAGAGTTGATTGATGAGGTGTGAGAGAGAGAGAACTTCTGCATGGTCTGAATATTGGAATTGGTGTTGTGGGTTTGTTGTAAGTCTGTTATTTGTTCTTAAACACATCAAGGTCACAGATGAGGTCTTAATGAACAGAGTCTTGGGAGGGGCAGGGAGGCACAGTGCACCCTGTAGTCCCCGGTACTAATTGGCCTAAAGTAGTGTCATCTGTGATACTGAAGTGAGTCATCAGCACCCATACCACAAAAAAATTGCTAGCTCCTTTAAAGTGATGGAATTTTATATGAGGCCTTTTTGTAAAAACACTAGCCTGACTACTTCCAGTTGTAACAGCTGCAGTGGAAGCTATGCTATACAGTCAAGTCAAATATTATTCAGACACGTTCTTAACTCATCTGTTTTTCTAACATACGAGTTATTGTTGTCACTTGGTCAGCGTTGTTGCCTTTGGTGTCGTTGGCGGCGTAAGCACCTTCTGATTATGGCTTTTCATTGAGTTCTTCAATAAAAGAAAGATTCATTCTGGAGATATGATATTTTGATGGCAGCGTGATTATATTTATGAATAAAGAACGTAGCATAGAATGTTTTTCGGGGTTGGGGTTGCCATGGGGTAAAATGCTATAACGTCAGTTTTGTTTATCAAATTTGCTTTGAATTTGAAGTCAGTGTAACTATTTAAAATTCATAGCTATTCAACCTTCTTCTTCTTCTTCTTTAGTGGTAGATACTTCTCTTGTGGAAATATCACACTGGGGTGAAGTAGCACAACATTCCTAAAATTTGCAAACTATCTACTATTCCATTGAAAATTCTACTCAAGTCTACAAGCGATTCTCAGACTGGATACTTCTCATTCTTACATTGAAGAGATATATTCAGCCTTCAGGTGCAGTTCCAACAATACAGTGGTCATTGTCTAATAAAATTATAATTAGTTGGAGTCTAGTTATTATTATTATTATTATGATTCATCATCACTATTGTTTTTGTTAAAATTATTATTAATATAATGATTAACCATCACTATGGTGAATCATATTGTTTCTGTTATTATTATTATTGTAAATCTTTTGATCCTACCGGGAAAAACGAAATACACCAATACGAATGACCACTGGTCAAAGGTCAAGGTCACAGGTGACCTCAAATTTACGAATTTAAAAGGCTGTTTCTCCCTTAATTGTGATCAATGAGTTTCCATCATGAAGTTGTATAAATTGTGAGGGCCATTTCCGATGACCTCTGGTTACAGGACTTCACTACGGTATGGTGAATCATTTCTATCTGTTCCCTTGGAACAGAATGGAGTCTAGTTATTATTATAATTCACCATCACTATGGTGAATCATAGCTACAAGTCCCCTGTCCATAGGACAGGGTTACAAGGTCCTGGATGAAAAAATATTGACTTTTTTGCTTGAGTGGGAACTAGCCTTTTAGTAAACGTTTGTCACACAACATACACCCACTGTAGCATTAGACGTACCTTTTTTCTATTGTGTCGCGCTCAGATATGGTTGATTTCTTCCAATATTAATCGATTTCTGTGCCATTTCCGAATTCACATTTCGGTAAACAAAGCTTGAAGCATGGCCGCCTAGTTCCGAAAAACTCACAAGAGGGCTCTGGCGATGTTTCAACGCCCCTAGTGGCTAACAGAATAGCGCTGGAAAGTCCGTAGTTTTCTCAATTTCACAATTAAAATATTTTAATAAACTATTCCACACGATTCCACTGTTCTATGGGTCTAATGAAGCTAAATTATTAAATATTTATCTGCACCATTGCACCTGGGTGGCGCTGTGATGTCGCCGGAGCCCTCTAGTGAGTTTTAGTGTAAGTAGACATCAATAACATGGTCGATTCGTCGCAGCACGATTCGTCTTCGTAAAAACTGGACGGTTCATCACTCAAAAAAAGGTCGGTTCTTCACCGGCAGTTAACATATTTTATATAATAGCAGTGACCATACACTGTGTACCGGCCAAATCAACCAATTTCGGATGACAAATCGACCAAATTCGGGTGACGAACGGACCAGTTTTCATTGGGTTCAATCAGGCAATGACGAATCGACCTGCTACCTGTGAAAGCATGAGCCAAGCGAACGTGAATTTTGAAAATGCTCTTAAAAAGGATGTTTCCAGTGGCTTTTTCAGTAAAATCTGCGTAAAAGTAGTAAACAGAGTAGTAATCCTGTACATAACAACAAAATAAGGTATGCTAACGTGTTTATTGAGAAAAATGTGTCGTAATTTTGAGCGTCCATGAATTCCTATAGCAGGCGTTCCGACCCTACATCGCATCTAATGCAATGTAGGTCGGTTCTGGCTAGGTGAATCATATTGTTTTTGTTATTATTATTATTATTGTAAATCTTCGCCACCAAATTTTGATCCTACCGGGAAAAACGAAATTCACCAATACGAATGACCTCTGGTCAAAGGTCAAGGTCACAGGTGACCTCAAATTTACGAATTTAAAAGGCTGTTTCTCCCTTAATTGTGATCAATGAGTTTCCATCATGAAGTTGTTTAAATTGTCAGGGCCATTTCAGATGACCTCTGGTTAAAGGACTACACTACGGTATGGTGAATCCTTTCTATATGTTCCCTTGGTACAGAATAGAGTCTAGTTATTATTATTATTATAATTCGCCATCACTATGGTGAATCATATTGTTTTTGTTAAAATTATTATTAATATGATGATTAGCCATCACTATGGTGAATCATATTGTTTTTGTTATTATTATTATTGTAAATCTTCGCCACCAAATTTTGATCCTACCGGGAAAAACGAAAAACACCAATACGAATGACTTCTGGTCAAAGGTCAAGTTCACAGGTGACCTCAAATTTACGAATTGAAAAGGCTGTTTCTCCCTTAATTGTGATCGATGAGTTTCCATCATGAAGTTGTATAAATTGTCAGGGCCATTTCCGATGACCTCTGGTTACAGGACTTCACTACGGTATGGTGAATCATTTCTATCTGTTCCCTTGGAACAGAATGGAGTCTAGTTATTATTATTATTATAATTCACCATCACTATAGTGAATCATATTGTTTTTGTTAAAATTATTATTAATATGATGATTCGCCATCACTATGGTGAATCATATTGTTTTTGTTATTATTATTATGGTAAATCTTCGCCACCAAATTTTGATTCTACCGGGAAAAAAGAAATTCACCAATATGATTGACCTCTGGTCAAAGGTCAAGGTCACAGGTGACCTCAAATCTACGAATTTAAAATAGCTGTTTCTCCTTTAATTGTGATCGATGAGTTTCCATCATGAAGTTGTATAAATTGTCAGGGCCATTTCCGATGACCTCTGGTTACAGGACTTCACTACGGTATGGTGAATCATTTCTATCTGTTCCCTTGGAACAGAATAGAGACTAGTTATTATTATTATTATGATTCACCATCACTATGGTGAATCATATTGTTTTTTTTAAATTATTATTAATATGATGATTTGCCATTACTATGGTGAATCATATTGTTTCTGTTATTATTATTATTGTAAATCTTCACCACCCAATTTTGATCCTATCGGGAAAAACGAAATACACCAATACGAATGACTTCTGGTCAAAGGTCAAGGTCACAGGTGACCTCAAATTTACGAATTGAAAAAGCTGTTTCTCCCTTAATTGTGATCGATGAGTTTCCATCATGAAGTTGTATAAATTGTCAGGGCCATTTCCGATGACCTCTGGTTACAGGACTTCACCACGGTATGGTGAATCATTTCTATCTGTTCCCTTGGAACAGAATGGAGTCCAGTTATTATTATTATTATAATTCACCATCACTATGGTGAATCATATTGTTTTTGTTATTATTATTATGGTAAATCTTCACCACCAAATTTTGATCCTACCGGGAAAAACGAAATACACCAATACAAATGACTTCTGGTCAAAGGTCAAGGTCACAGGTGACCTCAAATTTACGAATTGAAAAGGCTGTTTCTCCCTTAATTGTGATCGATGAGTTTCCATCATGAAGTTGTATAAATTGTCAGGGCCATTTCCGATGACCTCTGGTTACAGGACTTCACCACGGTATGGTGAATCATTTCTATCTGTTCCCTTGTCACTATGGTGAATCATATTGTTTCTGTTATTATTATTATGGTAAATCTTCACCACCAAATTTTGATCCTACCGGGAAAAACGAAATACACCAATACGAATGACTTCTGGTCAAAGGTCAAGGTCACAGGTGACCTCAAATTTACGAATTTAAAATAGCTGTTTCTCCTTTAATTGTGATCAATGAGTTTCCATCATGAAGTTGTTTAAATTGTCAGGGCCATTTCAGATGACCTCTGGTTAAAGGACTACACTACGGTATGGTGAATCATTTCTATCTGTTCCCTTGGTACAGAATAGAGTCTAGTTATTATTATTATTATAATTCACCATCACTATGGTGAATCATATTGTTTTTGTTAAAATTATTATTAATATGATGATTCGCCATCACTATGGTGAATCATATTGTTTTTGTTATTATTATTATTGCAAATCTTCGCCACCAAATTTTGATCCTACCGGGAAAAATGAAATACACCAATATGAATGACCTCTGGTCAAAGGTCAAGGTCACAGGTGACCTCAAATTTACGAATTTAAAATAGCTGTTTCTCCTTTAAATGTGATCGATGAGTTTCCATCATGAAGTTGTATAAATTGTCAGGGCCATTTAAGATGACCTCTGGTTACAGGACTTCACTACGGTATGGTGAATCATTTCTATCTGTTCCCTTGGAACAGAATGGAGTCTAGTTATTATTATAATTCACCATCACTATGGTGAATCATATTGTTTTCGTTAAAATTATTATTAATATGATGATTTGCCATCACTATGGTGAATCATATTGTTTTTGTTATTATTATTATTGTAAATCTTCGCCACCAAATTTTGATCCTACCGGGAAAAACGAAAAACACCAATACGAATGACTTCTGGTCAAAGGTCAAGTTCACAGGTGACCTCAAATTTACGAATTGAAAAGGCTGTTTCTCCCTTAATTGTGATCGATGAGTTTCCATTATGAAGTTGTATAAATTGTCAGGGCCATTTCCGATGACCTCTGGTTAAAGGACTACACTACGGTATGGTGAATCATTTCTATCTGTTCCCTTGGTACAGAATAGAGTCTAGTTATTATTATTATTATAATTCACCATCACTATGGTGAATCATATTGTTTTTGTTAAAATTATTATTAATATGATGATTCGCCATCACTATGGTGAATCATATTGTTTTTGTTATTATTATTATTGCAAATCTTCGCCACCAAATTTTGATCCTACCGGGAAAAATGAAATACACCAATATGAATGACCTCTGGTCAAAGGTCAAGGTCACAGGTGACCTCAAATTTACGAATTTAAAATAGCTGTTTCTCCTTTAAATGTGATCGATGAGTTTCCATCATGAAGTTGTATAAATTGTCAGGGCCATTTCCGATGACCTCTGGTTACAGGACTTCACTACGGTATGGTGAATCATTTCTATCTGTTCCCTTGGAACAGAATGGAGTCTAGTTATTATTATAATTCACCATCACTATGGTGAATCATATTGTTTTCGTTAAAATTATTATTAATATGATGATTTGCCATCACTATGGTGAATCATATTGTTTTTGTTATTATTATTATTGTAAATCTTCGCCACCAAATTTTGATCCTACCGGGAAAAACGAAAAACACCAATACGAATGACTTCTGGTCAAAGGTCAAGTTCACAGGTGACCTCAAATTTACGAATTGAAAAGGCTGTTTCTCCCTTAATTGTGATCGATGAGTTTCCATCATGAAGTTGTATAAATTGTCAGGGCCATTTCCGATGACCTCTGGTTACAGGACTTCACTACGGTATGGTGAATCATTTCTATCTGTTCCCTTGGAACAGAATGGAGTCTAGTTATTATTATTATTATAATTCACCATCACTATGGTGAATCATATTGTTTTTGTTAAAATTATTATTAATATGATGATTTGCCATCACTATGGTGAATCATATTGTTTTTGTTATTATTATTATGGTAAATCTTCGCCACCAAATTTTGATTCTACCGGGAAAAACGAAATACACCAATATGATTGACCTCTGGTCAAAGGTCAAGGTCACAGGTGACCTCAAATTTACGAATTTAAAATAGCTGTTTCTCCTTTAATTGTGATCAATGAGTTTCCATCATGAAGTTGTTTAAATTGTCAGGGCCATTTCAGATGACCTCTGGTTAAAGGACTACACTACGGTATGGTGAATCATTTCTATCTGTTCCCTTGGTACAGAATAGAGTCTAGTTATTATTATTATTATAATTCACCATCACTATGGTGAATCATATTGTTTTTGTTAAAATTATTATTAATATGATGATTCGCCATCACTATGGTGAATCATATTGTTTTTGTTATTATTATTATTGCAAATCTTCGCCACCAAATTTTGATCCTACCGGGAAAAATGAAATACACCAATATGAATGACCTCTGGTCAAAGGTCAAGGTCACAGGTGACCTCAAATTTACGAATTTAAAATAGCTGTTTCTCCTTTAAATGTGATCGATGAGTTTCCATCATGAAGTTGTATAAATTGTCAGGGCCATTTCCGATGACCTCTGGTTACAGGACTTCACTACGGTATGGTGAATCATTTCTATCTGTTCCCTTGGAACAGAATGGAGTCTAGTTATTATTATAATTCACCATCACTATGGTGAATCATATTGTTTTCGTTAAAATTATTATTAATATGATGATTTGCCATCACTATGGTGAATCATATTGTTTTTGTTATTATTATTATTGTAAATCTTCGCCACCAAATTTTGATCCTACCGGGAAAAACGAAAAACACCAATACGAATGACTTCTGGTCAAAGGTCAAGTTCACAGGTGACCTCAAATTTACGAATTGAAAAGGCTGTTTCTCCCTTAATTGTGATCGATGAGTTTCCATCATGAAGTTGTATAAATTGTCAGGGCCATTTCCGATGACCTCTGGTTAAAGGACTACACTACGGTATGGTGAATCATTTCTATCTGTTCCCTTGGTACAGAATAGAGTCTAGTTATTATTATTATTATAATTCACCATCACTATGGTGAATCATATTGTTTTTGTTAAAATTATTATTAATATGATGATTCGCCATCACTATGGTGAATCATATTGTTTTTGTTATTATTATTATTGCAAATCTTCGCCACCAAATTTTGATCCTACCGGGAAAAATGAAATACACCAATATGAATGACTTCTGGTCAAAGGTCAAGGTCACAGGTGACCTCAAATTTACGAATTTAAAATAGCTGTTTCTCCTTTAAATGTGATCGATGAGTTTCCATCATGAAGTTGTATAAATTGTCAGGGCCATTTCTGATGACCTCTGGTTACAGGACTTCACTACGGTATGGTGAATCATTTCTATCTGTTCCCTTGGAACAGAATGGAGTCTAGTTATTATTATAATTCACCATCACTATGGTGAATCATATTGTTTTCGTTAAAATTATTATTAATATGATGATTTGCCATCACTATGGTGAATCATATTGTTTTTGTTATTATTATTATTGTAAATCTTCGCCACCAAATTTTGATCCTACCGGGAAAAACGAAAAACACCAATACGAATGACTTCTGGTCAAAGGTCAAGTTCACAGGTGACCTCAAATTTACGAATTGAAAAGGCTGTTTCTCCCTTAATTGTGATCGATGAGTTTCCATCATGAAGTTGTATAAATTGTCAGGGCCATTTCCGATGACCTCTGGTTACAGGACTTCACTACGGTATGGTGAATCATTTCTATCTGTTCCCTTGGAACAGAATGGAGTCTAGTTATTATTATTATTATAATTCACCATCACTATGGTGAATCATATTGTTTTTGTTAAAATTATTATTAATATGATGATTTGCCATCACTATGGTGAATCATATTGTTTTTGTTATTATTATTATGGTAAATCTTCGCCACCAAATTTTGATTCTACCGGGAAAAACGAAATACACCAATATGATTGACCTCTGGTCAAAGGTCAAGGTCACAGGTGACCTCAAATTTACGAATTTAAAATAGCTGCTTCTCCTTTTATTGTGATCGATGAGTTTCCATCATGAAGTTGTATAAATTGTCAGGGCCATTTCCGATGACCTCTGGTTACAGGACTTCACTACGGTATGGTGAATCATTTCTATCTGTTCCCTTGGAACAGAATGGAGTCTAGTTATTATTATAATTCACCATCACTATGGTGAATCATATTGTTTTTGTTAAAATTATTATTAATATGATGATTTGCCATCACTATGGTGAATCATATTGTTTTTGTTATTATTATTATTGTAAATCTTCGCTACCAAATTTTGATCCTACCGGGAAAAACGAAAAACACCGATACGAATGACTTCTGGTCAAAGGTCAAGGTCACAGGTGACCTCAAATTTACGAATTTAAAAGGCTGTTTCTCCCTTAATTGTGATCAATGAGTTTCCATCATGAAGTTGTATAAATTGTCAGGGCCATTTCAGATGACCTCTGGTTAAAGGACAACATGATAGTAATGAAGTAGAAGATGAACTACATTGTCTCTTAATTTGTAACAATTATGCAGAATCCAGAAATCAATTAATCCTAAAAGCAAATAAACTGATTCCAAATTTCCATAACTTAGATAAAATATATCAATTTAAAGCACTAATGTCAAATAAAGAACCTGAAATGATATATGCTCTTGGTAATTTCCTAAATAAAGTAATGTAGACTTTAATTACAACTGGGCTCCTCCGATATGACACTCCCTGACATGACTGTCAACACAAATTAGAAGAGCCAAATGCCAGGGTCAGCACAATGTTGCCTGGTACTTTTTTATTTTTATACATGTGAACATTCTTATCTTTTTGTGTTAATTTGAATCTTATTGTGATATTATGATCAGTATTTGTGTATATTTTAGTAAAATTTAAATCTAATATTGATATTGTAATCAGTATTTGTGATTTGATCTGTGATTTTATTTGCTGTCTTTTATGTACTTATATATATATATTATTTCGCCTTAATACTGAATGTTTAAGAGCAGGACTCTGTCTAGCTACAAGTCCCCTGTCCAAAGGACAGGGTTACAAGGTCCTGGATGAAAATATTTTGACTTTTTTGCTTGAGTGGGAACTAGCCTTTTAGTAAACGTTTGTCACACAACATACACCCACTGTAGCGTTAGACATACCTTTTTTCTATTGTGTCGCGCTCAGATATAGTTGATTTCTACCAATATTAATCGATTTCTGTGCCATTTTCGAATTCACATTTCGGTAAACAAAGCTTGAAGCATGGCCGCCTAGTTCCGAAAAACTCACAAGAGGGCTCTGGCGATGTTTCAACACCCCTAGTGGCACACAGAATAGCGCTGGAAAGTCCGTAGTTTTCTCAATTTCACAATTAAAATATTTTAATAAACTATTCCACACGATTCCACCTGTTCTATGGGTCTAATGAAGCTAAATTATTAGATATTTATCTGCACCATTGCACCTGGGTGGCGCTGTGATGTCGCCGGAGCCCTCTAGTGAGTTTTAGTGTAAGTAGACATCAATAACATGGTCGATTCGTCGCAGCACGATTCGTCTTCGTAAAAACTGGACTGTTCATCACTCAAAAAAAGGTCGGTTCTTCACCGGCAGTTGACATATTTTATATAATAGCAGTGACCATACACTGTGTACCGGCCAAATCAACCAATTTCGGATGACAAATCGACCAAATTCGGGTGATGAACGGACCAGTTTTCATTGGGTTCAATCAGGCAATGACGAATCGACCTGCTACCTGTGAAAGCATGAACCAAGCGAACGTGAATTTTGAAAATGCTCTTAAAAAGGATGTTTCCAGTGGCTTTTTCAGTAAAATCTGCGTGAAAGTAGTAAACGGAGTAGTAATCCTGTACATAACAACAAAATAAGGTATGCTAACCTGTTTATTGAGAAAAATGTGTCGTAATTTTGAGCGTCCATGAATTCCTATAGCAGGCGTTCCGACCCTACATCGCATCTAATGCAATGTAGGTCGGTTCTGGCTAGACTCTGTCCATAAAAAAAACATCAAATTGTGGCAACTGGGACCTTAAATGTTAAGCTGTATATTATGTATAAAATAATGAGAACTTGTACATCAGATTTCTTTTAGATGTAGTTTTAGATAGACGTAGTGAGTAGATATGTGACATATGTATCTTTTCTGATATGAAAAAGTGTCAATAAAAGCTATATATATGTATGGGGTGTTTTAGATTTTGCTATTTACCACAAAAATTTTGACATTTGATAACTTTTGACTGGGTGGCCCGTATTTGACCATCTATGGATCATATATAGTACTTGGCTAGGTAAACAAAATACATCAATACGTATGACCTCGGGTCAAAGGTCAAGGTCACCTCAAATTTACGACTTTAAAACGGCTGTTTCTGCCTTAATTTTGATCAATAAGTTTCTAGCAGTGTCATGACATGATGTAACAGAGGGCTTTTAGAGTATTATGGGATATTTGACCTTGACGTGAGTAAAGGTCAACATTCAAGATCAAATGTGAAGAACTAGCAATTTTGACGACTTTTGTGCACAAAAATCCTTCATGACTGTTTTCATAGAGGTTTAAGTTGGTTACCCCCCATAAATGGGATAATTACCGCTGAATGGGGTAAGTACTTATAGCTGAACATTGGACTACCTTATATTCACCAAATCTAGTTTATAAGTTGGAGGAGTTGTAATAATTGTCAGGGGCCATTTCAGATGACCTCTGGTTAAAGGACTACACTACGGTATGGTGAATCATTTCTATCTGTTCCCTTGGAACAGAATGGAGTCTAGTTATTATTATTATTATGACTCACCATCACTATGGGATATTTGACTTTGAAGTGAGTAAAGGTCAAATGTGAAGAACTAGCAATTTTGACAACTTTAGTGCACAAGAATCCCTCAAGACTGTTTGCTAAGAGGTTTAGTGACATCTGCATTACATCTCAGGTACCTCAGCATAGTTACCACTCATAAATGGGATAATTACCCCGAATGGGGTAAGTACTATAGCTCAACATCGGAATACCGTATACTTGTTAGTAGCTACAAGTCCCCTGTCCATAGGACAGGGTTACAAGGTCCTGGATGAAAATATATTGACTTTTTTGCTTGAGTGGGAACTAGCCTTTTAGTAAACGTTTGTCACACAACATACACCCACTGTAGCGTTAGACATACCTTTTTTCTATTGTGTCGCGCTCAGATATGGTTGATTTCTTCCAATATTATTCGATTTCTGTGCCATTTTCGAATTCACATTTCGGTAAACAAAGCTTGAAGCATGGCCGCCTAGTTCCGAAAAACTCACAAGAGGGCTCTGGCGATGTTTCAACGCCCCTAGTGGCACACAGAATAGCGCTGGAAAGTCCGTAGTTTTCTCAATTTCACAATTAAAATATTTTAATAAACTATTCCACACGATTCCACTGTTCTATGGGTCTAATGAAGCTAAATTATTAGATATTTATCTGCACCATTGCACCTGGGTGGCGCTGTGATGTCGCCGGAGCCCTCTAGTGAGTTTTAGTGTAAGTAGACATCAATAACATGGTCGATTCGTCACAGCACGATTCGTCTTCGTAAAAACTGGACGGTTCATCACTCAAAAAAAGGTCGGTTCTTCACCGGCAGTTAACATATTTTATATAATAGCAGTGACCATACACTGTGTACCGGCCAAATCAACCAATTTCGGATGACAAATCGACCAAATTCGGGTGACGAACGGACCAGTTTTCATTGAGTTGAATCAGGCAATGACGAATCGACCTGCTACCTGTGAAAGCATGAACCAAGCGAACGTGAATTTTGAAAATGCTCTTAAAAAGGATGTTTCCAGTGGCTTTTTCAGTAAAATCTGCGTGAAAGTAATAAACGGAGTAGTAATCCTGTACATAACAACAAAATAAGGTATGCTAACGTGTTTATTGATAAAAATGTGTCGTAAGTTTGAGCGTCCATGAATTCCTATAGCAGGCGTTCCGACCCTACATCGCATCTAATGCAATGTAGGTCGGTTCTGGCTAACTTGTTAGGGGCCATTTCAGATGACCTCTGGTTAGAGGACTACACTACGGTATGGTGAATCATTTCTAACTGTTCCCTTGAAACAGAGTGGTAGGTAGGCAGGTAGTGTTATTGTTTAACGCCTCATCAGCACCTGAGTGGGCTATGTAGAGGCTCTCTAGGGTAAGATTGATTATCTATAGTTGGTAGTAGAAACCAGAAGCATGTAAGAAATCAATAAGTGTCTGCGTTGGATAGCTGGAGCAGCTTGTGCAATGCGCACTGTCCTGTTTTAGCCACTGGGGATAGAGGACTTCACCCCAAGTGTGTCCACCCTCGCCGCGTGGAGGCCCAGGACCTTCGAGAGCTTGAAACAGAGTGGAGTCTAGTTATTATATTATTATGATTTGCCATCACAATGGTGAATCATTTTGTTTTTGTTAAAATTATTATTATTATTTAATCTTCTCCGCCAAATTTTGATCCTACCTGAACGAAACTTAATTGGTTGGTAGGTGTACCTTAGTTAGCACTACAATTATGTAGAACCGAAATGACCTTGACCCATTTCTCAAGGTCACAGGTCATTTTAAGGCTATTTTTTTTTTTAATCTTTCTTTAAAATATCTCAAAAACGGGTAGAAATACAGCTCTGATATTGTAATATGTTTGCTTGTGCTATAAGGTCTTCCATTCTGAGGGTCATTTTGATGCTCGGTCATGCGGATAGGGGTGATTCCCATAAAACGGTCAACAATTACAAACAAATTTTTTAAAATTTCATATCTTTGTCATACTCTCCTTATTTATAAGATATTTATGAAAATATACCAAAATAATTGAATAATATATATGATAGATTGTCCTTTTGTCAACGAAAAATTCAACAAATATTACAATTATAAATTTCATGCACACTACTTGATAATAGAAATATTTATCAGAGATATTTCATATTGGAATAAACCGTGTTATCAATTATCAAATCTAAGAGCCAGACAATATATTTACAATTTTCATAACTGGTACCAATGTTCAGCCATGCATGACTGTAAGCAATTGCAATGGGCCAGGTGTAGCAGGGCTGGGGATTCTCCTGTCTTTTACCTGTCATTTTCATCTGCATTTCATGAATCATTGAACCCTATTCATTAAATTGTTATCAAACATGTAGATAACCGTTAAAATTAACATGTAGATAAACTTTGCATTTGAAATAAATTTTAATTTCCATAAAAAATGTTGTAAAAACTAGTTTTATTATTATCAGTTTCTTCACTTAGGTACAATAAAAGTTAAAAATTTAGAACTGCCCATGAACAATAGGCTTTTGTAATCCTAGGGCAGGTGAAATAATTTCTGAAACAGGTGCTATACAAATTTATTTGTAATATTCATAGATATTATACATTTTGTCTCATTCGTGCATTGTCTTAGCTTTTTTTTTTTTTTAAAGTGAGTTCTAGACTAGAATAGTGTCACCATATTGTTCACGTTGCCAGATATCTATTCTTTTTTTTCTAAAGAATTTTCTTGTTTCAGTGGTGGTGGGTTATAGCTGTCTAGAGTCAAGCATATTTTATGGATCTAAATGTGCATTAACTACACATAGATCTAATGAGACAATTTAACTGCAGCACCACACTGTTATATAATATTCAAATTTCCGTCCATATATATTCCATACAATTTCATTTGATTTCCATGAAATATTATAATGAAATTTCTATAATACTTGGATCAAAAGTAAGTGTGCAAAAGTGATCACATGCCTAACAATATATGAAGAGTCCACGCAATCATGTATTTTCGATCAACATTTATTATACAGGAAATTTCGGTGAATCTACAAATTATCAAAGAACACAAACTTAGCATAAGTAAAAGAAAATCTACAAACTCAATATCTTGACCTTAATGTTATGAATTAATAAAATATTAATTAATCAATTACATAACCAAAGTCCTGAAGGCAATTAGAACTTAATACTAATACATGAAACACAACTTGACAACATAAGTATTATGCACATGATTAATATAACTTAAGCAACTAAATTATCATTAATCATTTATACTCACGGGCGTTGCCCATCACATGAGCGAAGACTCAAATTGACCATGCCTAATGACTAATTGACCTGACCTATAACATGAATAGAAATCAAATCATTAAATCATTGTAATTGTAACTTTGACTTGAAACTATGCATTCATTATGCAATATAAGGCGCATATCATTATGCAATAAATTATCACATTTATTAGAGAAAATATCAGTCAGCTGATAGATGAACATTAATAACCAAGAAATAGGTATAAATATAAACAAAATACACTCAATCTTGTACAATCAGGATTAATCTTTAACTGCCAGCAATGATCAAACAAATTAAGTACATACCATACTAGAGCGGATAACATATTTGTTACAGTCTTAAACAGTGTCTTGACCCATTACTCTCATGGTGGTGAGTGGCAATTAAAATTTTGCATGTCACTCATGAGTGATACTGGGCATGCTCAGTGAGAATTGGGAAGCTAATTAGGTCATGGGCTTTTCTTAGCACAACAGCAAACTGACCACATGGCTAGACATTGTAAACACAAGACAGTTTACAACACAATATATCTAGTAATTTCACAGTCATTGACCCAAATACACACTTAAATAAAAGGTTCAAGCAGTGGTGTAACTACATTTGTTGGTACGATATTTGCATATTACAGCCTGTATATACCTGAAATGACTTTAATTACATAATTATTCATGAGAGTTTCCTTCACTGTGACTACTTGCAAGTCTGGCACTAAGTTCTTCAATGATTTCCCGTTTCGTTAAACCACTAAATTCAGCAAAACCGGACGAGGTATTGTCAATATGCTTCTGGAAAATGTCTTCAACATTATCAGTGACTTTGTCATATGGATATGTGGAAGAGATACCATCATTTATGATGGTTATTTCATTGCCGCTCACTTCAATCTCTATTGGCGTTTCGCGAAGTTTGACTTTCATTGTGATTGGGTTTGATTTAACTCCATGTTTCCCGTAAGTTGATATGCTTACGCGAGGATTGAAAGACCTTGAAGAGTGACTTTGGATTAGCGGAGAAGGTCTATTGGCCAAAAACTCTTTGAGAATCATTAAAATCTTGAAATTACTACCATGAAAAGTAGCCATTGGCAGCAAGGCTTTCCTAAATGCCATATCATTGTACTTGTTATAGGTAAGGAATGACACGCATATCTTCTGATAAAACCAGAGAACCTGATCGGTTGGTTGTGACAAGGCGCAAATACTTGACAACACAGAAGCGGCACTATCCCAACATCTTGCATACATCATGGCTAATGCAAGAAAGAAATTCACACATATTTTGGACATTTGGCGATTGCCAGGTACATTGAAGTTCAAATTCATTATCCTTCCATTGAAGACCATTACTACTCCAAATAGCAATGTTTCGGCTGACCTCATCAGGGTACCAATGATTTCTTTGAAAGCCATAAGGTCCTCTGCTTTTTTCGCTTGGTCACAGACACATGAACTTGGTGGATTTCTGTCTTCGCACTGACAATCATTTCTCGTTTTCAACAACATACTGTCAATACTTGGTATAAGTACCTTGCGAATGGTCAGTAAGTTTGCAAACAATGCAATAATTTCATGTGGAACATAACAACTCATGGATGACTCAAGAAACAAATCAAAGTTTGGTTCCAACTGCTTAATGCCAAAAGACAGCAACTTCCAAATGCCATAGAATTGGTATTCCTGTGGTGGGTTGCGAATTTCAAGTGCAAAAAGAAGAGTGTGTAGAACTTTGAGAGACTTTGAAACCTCTGTAACTAGTGCCTGGGTGCCTTGACCTTTGAAACGTCTGCACCACAACTGAAAAAAGAAGCACGAGTACTCAGCAATAGTGATGACATCATCTTGGTGCAAACTGAACTTATCTAAGACTACGGCATTCTGTTCCAAATGCCTATCCGCTTCCCCAAAGTCTTCAGCATATCTGGCACGGATATGGTTCCAGACAGCTTCAAGCAAAGTCAGTCGCTGATATATTGGAACTGTCATCTCAATACTGGCTTCTAGACGCCGCTGAACAAAAGCTAAAAATGCAAATACAATATCAGCATTTCCCGTGAGTTGGAAACTTGTACCACACACATGTACAAGAAAATTGTACAAGAGATCTTCAAAAGGCAGGTCTGATGGTTCAGGTCGTACAACTGCGGGCAGGCTTATGTAAGTCATCATCATTTCCTGAGGATCCAGAAAATCTTCCTCAGACATTTTGAAGGCAATAACATCTACCATGGACTCAAACAGACATCTCCTGAGAAGCATTATGCTACTCTCGGAGAACTCATTGTAACCAGATAGAATCCTTGTTGCCATTTCCAAGTGTGGATGTAGAATAACTTCAAATGCATGGTCCCACCAAATGCTGTGGCCCTGTAGCCGGATATATCTTTGAAATTTCAATAGGTGACCAAGTGGATCTTCTCTTAGCTTCAATATTGAACTGAGTGTTGTTTCCACAAAGTCAATTGATAGATGACCCAACAAATTGCTTTCAGGTATGAAGTAATTTGGCAATTTTTTCTGAGCAAGGAAGTTGATGAAAGTATCAAGAAGTTGGTAAAGACACTGTGCCAAGTTTTCCTCAGACCACATATCAGGTGGTGAGTTTTCTATGGTCCAAAACAGTGTTGTCTTCAGGTGATAAGTCACAATTCCTTTCTGACCCTTGAGGAGCTCTTTCACAAGATACTTGAAGACCAGATAAGCCTGTCGATGTGCCACAGTCAATTCGCGTGCAAGTATTAGCTCTGGTACGGACAATGATATTCTCCACTCAAGTTCGGGGTCTTCGCTATTAGGATGAGCAGCACCTACGAGGTAGCAGCCAAAGTTTTTATCCAGGAACATTCCTAGGTTTGGCACTTCAGTTTGCCGTGATTGCCATTTTTTTATGAAATCTGGCCATTCTATCAAATTCACTGCATAAACAATATCTACGGATGACTCTCCAGGAAACTCTTTGCTGACATTGGTTCCCTGTACATTGATGTCAGCCGTGGCTTCCGAGGTGGCAGCTGGTCCTGTTTTAGAACCGGGCTCATCTGATCTAATTGATTGCAACAGGACTTTAGACAAGTACTTCACTTCTTCACCATTTTGCATTCGCTTGACAACCAATTCATTTGCTAATTTTGTGGTATCGACAATTTTTAAACGAACGAATCCTGGATAAGTTTGTGAAGTGTCTATGTAGCCATCACATTTAGTTTCAATAGCCTTCTCTTGAGTCGTACTAAAATAATAATTGTCAATCATCAACACATCTATGTCTGCTGGTTCCATAGTCAGTGAGCCCGAATCCGTCATTCGAAACTGTAGAAGACTCAATCCTTCAGCCGTACTCCCAGAATTAAATTTCATGCATTCAACTTTGCCTTCTTGCATATTCATGTAACTCTTTAGAGTTACTCTCATCAAGTCATTGAGCAGATTTCTACCACTAAGTGTAGCTAAGTCACTCACTATGTGTTTTGGAGTTAGATGGCTCATTGCATACGTCAATATGACGTCAAATGTTCCTGACACGCTGTCACGACGTGTCATCAGTCTTTCTAAATCTTTATGACTCTGAACATTCCCCATGTTCGTCAAAGGTAAATGTAATTAATAACAGTTCAGTTACAAGTTAGATAGAAATGACATTTCCCAAGGATTATGTTGGACTGCTAGCTTATAATTAGTTCCATTACTTGATGTGGCATCAGTTGAAAATAATGCATTGTCTGTCAAGTCATTGTGAATATTTGGTGAAGAAATACAGCAGTGTACAGTGCAATAAAATAGTCCTCATGAATATTGCACCACAAAATCGATCCATGTTTCAATGTAATCCTCATAGAGCTACCAGCTGTAGTATGTTTGTATCATACATACCATAATAATAAGCAGCTATATGTACAATTCCAGTAGTGTCTCTCGTTAAAATGCTAATATATATAGTTAAGAGCTTCCCTGCAAAATGAAACTATTATCCTGGATGTTGTTAGCACTTTATTCTGAAAACATGACACTGTCTAAATATATCCACTTCTGGATTGTGTTGGCTACGGTGACCCATATTCACAGACCGGACCAACTAGAAAACATTGCAGTTAACTTAAAAAGGGGGGCACTATCCTTAGTTCTGGTTGGAGGACAGATAGATTATACAGATAGAGAGATAGACAGATAGATAGACAGACAGACTGACAGATAGACAATGATATCATGAAATGTTGTTGACTTTCGTTATCGGCATTGCACAATAAAGATATCAGCATTATCCGAGTTGATAAGCCGTGATTTTAAACCATGATTTTGATTATAAATCAGTCTTTCTTTTTTTCGGTGGTTTAGTGGTTAAGGCAATGCACACCATAGCAATGAGGTGCAAAGCATGTGTTTACTTGGTGCTAAAGGTTTCGAGTGTCAATTTTCCCATCCATCTATCCACACACCCACACACCCATCTATTTCTCCACCAATCAATCAATCAATCGACCAATCAAAGAATCAGTGTGAATTACAAAGCTGATAAATCAGTATGCCTACAATGTTTTAATATACATAAAATAATGGATGCAAAAAAATGCAAAGTGATGGGATGGTATACATATATGCTCAAGGAGCTGAGTGCACTACTTCTTGAGAAAATAGTTCCATGCTGCAGTAGTGAGATTTATACGCATGACTTAACCTGGCATGTATTTTCCAGCAGCCTATCACCTCTAGGCAAACACTCATGAATTTTCTCTCTATGTAAACTGCACATACCTCTGTAAATAACAGAAATGATTCTGCAACGAATATGACTTCTTCCCATCACATATTATTCATCCTGATAGTCATTTTAAATCCAGTTACTTCCCAAGGTAAGCGACAAATTATTAGATACATTTTCAGTATACTATCATTGAAGAAAATCAAAACTTTATCAACGTGGGTATGGACAGTTTTTTTCTGTGTTACCAATGCCATAATGGTTGTTTATTTTTAATATTTACATAGAATTACATTTTATTAATGATTACACGATTTATGAAATATACAGTTGATTTCTGACATATTTGAAATAAATTCTGGATAAAAGGAATTTAACAAACGTTCATGATTTAAATTTTATGAATGATATGAATAAATTATAAATGAAAATTTACACTATGTCGATGCTATCAGTGTTTTCAGTAGGCCCATGCACTTTGCAAATTCTCTTTAAAAGTTTATAATATAATTCTGTCTTGCTTATATTGCTTGGTGTTGTCTAAAATTCAGTTCCTTGAACTTTACGAATGACTGAACATTAGTTTTATTGATTTTTATTGAGCATATATATGTAATATATTGCAAGCATGTTGATATTTTTTTCTTAAGTATATAACAGGAACTATGCAAAGTAATGAATGCATGTTCACAATACTATGTTTTATAGTGCCTAGCAGAAAGAAAAGTGGACAGTAATACATTGTCAAACGTAGCAATTTTTCCAATCTTTCAAAGTGCCTCTGCCACGTCATACTGGTTGTTATTATTTATAGACTTAAGCTGTAAAGACCATTTAATACCTCCAACCAACCCTTAATATTTAAAAACACAGTGATTAACTGCCCAACTCACTTAAATCGTTACATAATTATGCTGACATTTAAGTTAGGACTCACTTAAAAATGTTTTATTTTGGGACCTACTGTGTCCTTAAATAATAATATATTATCTTAAGGGAGTCAAACATTTATTTCTATATAGAGAATATTAACATAACTTAATTAATAGATTTGTGATTTATTTCAATTATAAGTTCACCGAAAGAAAAAAAAGGAGGAGGCTTGGTTATATACATTTAGTGAATAACTCTTTGACTATCTTAATTACAAAGGTCACCGTAAGGGAGGGTATTATCGACAGGGCGGGTATTTTCGACACTAAAATTAGTTTGTTAAAAAAAAACATATTATGTATATTTTTCATCGTATAATATTTAAATCTTATTTTAATGTTCAAGGGCATTCATATAAAGTTTCTGAGAGACATAAATGTTTCAGTGAACATTTTTATATCTTTTTGAAATGATTAAATTTAAAAGAGAAGAAGATATTTTCAAATATTTTATGTGCAAAGCTGGTGATTTATGGAACAATGTGCCAAATCCTTTTAGATCTTACAAAAGAGACAATTCTCCACTTTCTAATACTATTTGAGTGTATTTGATAAAGACAAGTGCATGTGTATTATATTACACTTACTAATGCAAACCATTAGGCAGGAATCATGTGGAGTATTACCACACACAAAGGTGTACCATAGAGTATCCACACTCTATGAGTGTACTATTTTGGAATTTCTATCAAGGCCCAAGACCATTAAGATCAAAGGTGTGGCCTATATACACCAATATTTATTCTGACATGACAGTTTATTAGTTGACGGGCATGCCAGTAACCAGTAACCAGTCATCAGAAACAGTATAGCGCTTTAATGTTGAAAACAGTAATAATAATGTATGGTTCATTTAAACCTCCATAAAATAGTTATCCGACTGATTTTAAACTTTATTCAAATATTTCATTCGTCAAAATATGCATATAGCTGACTAGATAGACGCTGGTATGTGCTTTAATTTTAGAAGTGCTATCATTATTTCTGGCGAACTATTTTAATATCTGGATTTTGAAATTTTATTGGCACAGTTAAGGTGGTCAGTTTTAAGGCATCTCTTTTGAAAGTCTGCATGAGACGTTAAATTGGAGGAGCCTTGTATTTTGTGTCGACATACATGTATAACAATTTCGTGTGGGTTCCCTTATTTCACCAATAAATCTATCAAGGTCATAGAAAGTTATTCAGGTAATATTGAGACATTAGTACAGACACGATAGCACTCAGATTATTACCAATGCATTACTCATAAAAATAAACGTCCAATGTCTTACAAGTTATAACTACCTAAATTATTCCATTATAATCAATATAAAATATAATATTTATATCAAACTTGTGTATTCTGAAACCAAACCGGCCATGACTGGTATTGAATGCAAAGGCCTGTGTGTAAGTTATAATGCAAAAAAAAAAACAAAAAAAAAACTTACAATTAAGTGATAACTTTGGCATTTCGACTTGTTGCATTCAGGTAGTTAGTCCTAGCTCTGAACAGCACTGTATGTTAATTTATTTATAGCGAGGCAAGTAAAAGACCCCACCCTTGAAGTAAACGCGTAGCATGGTGTCGACTCTAAGCCTCATCTCATCATTACGTCTGCCTGCAGCTGGTCATATAAGCTGACGAAGCTACAGACTAGTTAGACTTAAACATAGAGTCAATGATCTGTTTGTCCTTTTAATTAAAAGTCGGTCATGTTATAAAGCTACCAGAATTGTCAAATCTCTAAATGTATGTTTTATTGCAAAACAAATATAGTATTTATCTTTTTTTTTTCAATCTGACTTGGGATTTAATGCTAATATCAGAAAAAGTCAGCTTATGCCATATTTGTGTAAACTTGAATTTCTCTCTGCTCCCAAAAATCAACACTGCCATACACCTAGTAAGTCAACAAAAGAGACCCCCATATGTCTTAAATAAGTGCACAATAATGCATCCCATTATTTTATTCTCTAGATTCACATTTTGAAGTTAGCAACGACTTTATTGATAATAAGCACATCTGTTTTCTTATAATATTAGATAATGCATAAAATATGTATTTTGCACTCAGCTGCTGTGAGCGAATCAGAATGCTTCATTGTCATTGTATGCTGTATGTTGTACAGCAGCAGAGTATATTTGGACACCTGCAAAGTATGTTGGAGGGCTGCAGTGTATGTTGGACACCGCATGCAGTGTATGTTGGAAAGCTGCATGCAGTGTATGTTGGACAGCTGCATGCAGTGTATGCTGGCATTTGCTCATCCATACACTACATGCATGAGGAAACATTATTGTCTGATGTGATGAAGTGTTTCCGTGCTGTGCAACTGGTATGCTGACTTGCAATATTGACTTCATGCATGATATGGATGGGGTAGCCCTCTAAGCCAAGTTCTTGTCGCTTTCAAGGGTTGATTAATAAGGTGCGCGAGAGAGGATGAGTCCACCCATATTACATATTTACCCCATGGATGGGGTCTTTTACTTGTCCAGCATGGTCAGTCGGTCAGTCAGGCAAGACAATATGTAGTGAACGGTACACTACTAGCCTAATGCGCAAACAGCATTGAAAGACCACTTCTTTACTTCAGACAATAATACCTTCATCACTGAAGAGTTCAGGGCAATGATCCACATGAGTTATGATCAGTTGATGTAAATTGCAAGGAGCTTATCAATACATACCTCTTATAAATCATTAAGAGGCCGTCGTGCATATTGTGTCCATCATATTGCATCAGTGTGTGAAATCACTGATACGGTGCAATATATTACTCTCAAATTATCCATTTTAATTTTTCTGTTCCTTTCAGTAACCAGGAACCCAACATTCAGAACAACTCAGTTCAGAGGAGCAACACAAGATGTCACCACTGTACTACCTGGTGGAAGTATCAGAACTACATTTAACAGGCCATACCTTCCACCAGACTTCAGAACGACATTTAGAACTTCACCACCAAGGTTAACCACATCTAAAAGAGCCCAATCTACAGATTACAATAAATCTAGACCTCCGAATTTGTTAACGCAGGCCTTAACGCGTACTGTCATTTTACCAACGACTCGAGGTAGACCTCCGAGGCCGGAGACGACAGTCAGAAGACCCCCTTTTACAGTTGTATCAAAAATAAAACCTAGTACATTGGTGACTGGGAGGAAAGATGGGTCTGTGCAGACAACACCAAATCCAAACGTTCAGCAAACGATAAATCGTGTAACAAATGTCTTCACCGCAAGAAGATCCACTGAAGAACCTCGTACCCGAACAAGACTATTGGTTCCTTCAACAATTCCAAACCAAATACAGACAATACTACCAGGGCAGCAAACCAATTTGCCTAGAACCACCCCTAATTTCTTAGTACCCAATACTGGGCCAACAAGGACCTCCCCAGGACTATTCATTGTATTTTTAACCCCCAGGGTTGAGCGAATGGTAAGGACTGAGACCAACAAAGCGCAAACCATAGGAATCGAACGTGTTACATTTGTTATAAGTCTTGTTAGTTGTTTGTTATTGTTGAAATAAATGTTGTAGGTTTTTTTTTGGAATAATCGATTAGTTCTCAAGTATTTCACTCTAATTAATACGTGAATGATTATTTGAACAATGCAGGTAGTATTGATTTCCGCAATCATACCCCAAAAGTGCAAGAGAAATGGATTTATACTACCTTAGTTTAAACAGTTATTTCTCAAGTATGTCATTTGACGTGCATTCAAACATGCACAGTACAAGTTATTGATTTACAATTTACCAGTTAAACAATAAAGCCATTTATATAGGGAAGTTGGATACCCAACGATATTGTAAACATTAAATTGGGTTGCTGTTTAAAATGAGTGCCCAGACTGAACACAGGAGAGTATTTCGGAGTAAGTGACTGGGGACATACGCTCTGAGATTTGACAACACATGGGTCAATGCAGCAGCAGCGTAGGCAGGGAGGGGGATGTCTACGCTTTGGCACAGGTATTCATATACTTTAAAAGGCTGCTGCTCTTCTAATATTGGTCCGATAAAGACTGAATTGTTCAGGAAAATGTGTAGAATTTATATTAATACAATAGATAAATAACTTTGTAAAATTCTGAGTAAAGAATGGAGTATTACAAGGCACAAACACTGGTCTCAATGAGGCAGTAGCCAACATACTGTATTAAAGTGTTTACATTGTAGGCCTAAGTTTTGCTGGCATTCTACACACAACACCAGGTATCTATTATTTTTTAGAAAAAGAATATTTTTGTTATGAAACTGCATAATCATATCATCAAAAGTACACGTTATCATTTATGAACGCTTTTATTGTTTCGGCATCATAAATATTATGAAAATAACCAAAGAAGCAATTATTGGTCCAATACTGCAGGTAAAAAAAAGCACGTTGATGTTCCCTGAATGTCTGTAAAGAAATGCTGGAAAAAAAGAAAGATCTATAAATGCAAAATTAACTGACCTTGGTAGTGTGGAGCTCCAGAAGGCAAATATTATAAACTCTGTTTCTCTAAGTGGGAATAACTCACTGGCTGAGTTTTAACTGCTACGATTTCTTATCATTAGTAAATAACTAATACAAAGGTAAATGGTAAAACAAAGGTAAAAATCTGACTTGGTCCAAAATAGATAACGGAGTTTCCCTAAATTGTTAATTGTGTGATTTCCATGCTAACTCTTGATTGTATTAGATTGAATTCGCTGGCTTAGTTTTGAAGAAAATGCGAAGTTGCCAATTAAAATAAAGGAATTCTTACCTAATATCGGCAGACCAACGAGGTTGCCTAACCCGTCCCCGATATTCATAAGGCCAAAAATTCTGGCTACCCTTGAGACGCCTGCCAGATCAACTAGCATAGGTGGGCGGATTGCAATAAACATTCCTAAAAAAAAAAAAAAAGCTTATATTAATATATTCATTATAAAAATATATTATCAAATATGTGAATTTCCATGGCTCAATGCTCTTGGTCTGCTAAGCCATGGCAGCTTATAATTTACCCCATGGGTGGGGTCTTTTACTTGCCTCAGCATAGAAAACATATAACATAAACACTTCTCTACACTAGTCTACAAAGTATTCTCATTTCAAAACATTGGGTGGCTTAGTTGTCAAAACAGCAGCCAACTCATCTGAAGGACCCAGGTTCAATACCTAGCCGGAGCACTTCTCCTGAGCTATATGTCGATATCGATTGCAGGAGACGTTAAATTGGTGATACCTTTGCTCAGTGTCTACTGTATATATACATTGGGACACAAGCAAAAGTCCCACCATGGGGTAAATGTGCAATATGGTGTGGACTTTACACCTATGCAATCATTACATCTGCCGTTTTGTCTGCCACTGACAGTTGGTCATACAGGTATGACTAAGTTTCACACCATGGAAGCTTACTAAAAAGTCTCTTAGTGAAAGCAATTTTGGTAGCTTTGTTGGCAACAGTTCAATTACCTGAACAAGCAGCAGTGAAGAAACCACACACACAGAGGGCGTGGAAGTTGCTCAGCAAACCGGAAGTAACCTCAGTGGCTCCCCCTAGGAGGAGGACGATGGAACAGAAGAGAGTGTGGTTGACCTTTTGCATGCAACCTATGGCGCTAACAAACAGTCGACCAAGTAAGTCACCAATACCCATGGACGCTACAGCCATTGCTGCATGCCAAGGACTGTAGCCCTGGAAAATAAAACCAATATCTTGTTATTTGACAAAATGCTGTTTCATACCTTTACGTAGCTATCATCATTACACAAACATGAATATTGTGCATGATACTTATATTCTCAAAATATATCATAAATGGACCCTACAAAAACTTGCAGCAGTGCTTTTTCCTGTAAATGATAGCCAGAATATTTTAGCACAATTTGATATCTGTCATAGATAAAAAATACATCACCAAAAAATATTTTCACAGCATATTTAACGAACTTTCTATAATTGGTATGGCAAAGTCATATCGTGTAATTACTGTAAACTTTGGTACTAAAGAATTTTTTTATATTGGTTTATTACAAGACATGGTGTAAAATTCATACTCATCGTACAGCATATATAGTGTCCGATGAACCACACAAATATATTTAATTATCTATAATTTGTCATGTAAGATAAATGTCAAGGCAATCTTAAGTACACAATGCCAACTACATATTGATAGGAATGACAGCAATAATTTGTGTACTTTTTACATGTGCTCTTTGGACAAGACCCCACTTATAGAACTATTCCATGATCTTGAACCTTCTTGGTGTATATTATCATCATACATGGCCAAATTTGCCACGTTCGTTTTCCATGCGTTTGGAAACGCATGGGTTTTGCCTCATTATAATCAGCTAAAAACCATGCGTTTATCTTTCTCATGGAAAATGCACGTGGTACACTTGGCCATGTATCGTCCCAGAATTCTCAGAACTTGGCATCAGTATTTTTTTTACTGTTATAGAATGTTATTTTGCTTTTGTTTTTTCTTCATGTCTAGAAGTGAGTGTGAATGAAATATTTTTTAACCAGAGATGTCAATATTATAATTAATTAACATCAGGCATAAGGCATAGAAAAATGTGTTTGATTCCGGTGACTAGCTCATAAAATAGGGTAGGTAGGTAGGTAGGGGGATGTTTTACTAAATGATATATCCTATTGCATGTAATTCTGAGCTTTCAGAATATGCAACCATTTATGTGTTGAGCAGTAGCGAAGTTCTCATTATGGTAATTTTTATTAAGATCTCAACAACAACTTCTGGGTTAGGTCGGGTCACCGGAACAAAATATATTTTTTTCTAGGCCTGACTTAGTATACACGTACATGCAGAATGTTGGCCACTGACCACCGTGGCTTTCAAAGGCTTTGTATTACAAATTCTATTTTTCCAAATTTTTTTATGAGAAAAAAAGTATCTTTTTTGTAATCATTTGAGGTTACTTGAACTGATGACATATAGATACTAGTACATACCAAGTGTGTTATCTTCATAGGAAGAAAATAGTAAGGCACATTATACTCCAAGCACTTCAGGAAACAGGCGCTAAAGGATAGAGCAATTTTTGCCTCTGACAGCTCCTTGAGGCTGGTTATTAAAGTCCGCAATGTCTTTTTGATATTTGTCATAAACGAAGCAGAATTCTTTACTCGAACTTCGCTGTCCTTTTCAACGCAATCACCCATCAGATTTGTCGGTTTTTTCAGCAACCAAGCCAAAGGTAACCCATTCAGATTTATCGCTCCCATGAGAAGTAAAGTCCCTCGCCATGCGAATGTATCCATAAGCCATCGTATCAGGACAGCGAAGATGAATACACCGACCGAAGAACCAGCGGTCACTATTCCAGAAGCCAAAGCACGACGCTTCGTAAAGTACTGTTGCACCACCACAACGCATGGGACAAATTGTAGAGCCAATCCAAGACCTGTTAATTTAAATAAATAATAATATAATTAAAATCCATCATTATGCCCTTTAACTCCCTCATGAGTGCAAACTAAATGTTCTTGCATAACAAGAGTAGCAAAATAAATCGAACTAGTAAATTTCAGCGCCGGGTTTTAACCAACAAAATTTCTCTACTACTTGGGATATAACTTTACTAACACACTGCATAGTAAATAAACTAAACATTTAGAGTAAGTGACTAATATCATATTCAATGACTGTGGAGAACCTGTTCTGATAAAATTGTATTTCAATAGGATTATATTTAGGTATCCCACCATCCTCTTGAAGTTTTCCCACTTAATCGTACAATTAGTATGCATTAATATGCTATCGGCCAAACTGAAAACTTCTCTGATGATGCATACATTGTGCATGTACTTAACATAAACAGGCATTACCCAAACCCTTTTAGGATTTAATGAAGGTTAATCATAATAATGGTCATAGGTGAAGCTCCAATTCAACAATATGCCTTTTGCGCACATAAGCTTCATTGTTGCACATAACAATGCACATACAGCAAACCCGATTAACCTTCTAGTAGCAATTTGCTAAAGGTTTTCGTATCAACCCAGATCTTGGCCTTCTCTGCCCTTCAGTTTTCATTCATATGTTGTAGTTAAAGTGACTCTGACCGGAATTATGGAGAAATGAAATTATGGCTGATGATGGGTCATCATCAAAGGAGAATGATCATAAGATTCCACCTTCCAAATTAAAGTCAAATCAAGTGAAATTTTTGGTTGAGGCCAGGTAAAACTCGCATGTTTGCTTCAAGATCAAATAAACAAATTACCACCTAGAACAGTTACAAGCCAACATCAAGTAAAGAAAGTCCGAGACATCTTTGAACTGGTTAACAGTTATAGTCAGAGGACCTGTACTTTAGCTGTGGATGTGCCTAACAATGACCTCAAGTTCATCAAAACCAGACCGCAGTGTGAAGTTATACGTCCCAACATATCAAGGTGTGCTTTGCAGGCATTCCTAAGACAGCATTTAGTGTTCGGTGGGTAAAGAGATACTCCTTGCACTCTTCAGCTCTCAGGTGTATGCAGGCCAAAAAGCAGCAATAGATCTGTTAGCCAAGAAACCTGATGAGAATATGGAGACATCCGTTTTTCCAACAATCATAATCTCCTGTGATGGAATAAGCAGACCTCATCAATCCAGGTTCAAGGTATCTATTCCCCATTCTGGAGCTATATACAATTTTTAAATGTTACCAAATGGTTGTCTGCTTCCTTGAAAGCATCCCTTGAAAATGCAGAATATAATCTAGGTGCTTTGAATGTAGTCAATGACTCTGCAGAACATGGCATAAAATAGCATCTAATTTTCTTCAGGCATCAAAGAATGAAACTAAATATCAAAATTTATTCCATATTGTTGAAGAGTGGCCACAAAAAACTCCCATATCTGAGAAAGGTAAAAAGCCATTCGCATAAAATATCCATTGGAAAATCGGTTACTGGCACTGTGTTTGTGTGTCCGAAGATAACAATTTGCATTGGAAACATGATTAATCTTAATGGTGATGAGTTTCAGCAAGAATTAGTTATTTGATTGGTTCTTTTTATTTGTAGTTGGGTAATTAAATTTATTGATATAATTTAATTTAATCACATAATATGACAATTGAACAACTGACCCCATGCTAGGATCTAAATATTTACATGATTAGTACGAATTTTGAAAAGGAAGTCTTATTTTCTTTGGATGTAATGTTTCACAATTTAGGACATCAGTAATTTTGAAGTATTGGTGTACCTTATTACTTTTAATGATAGCAGTGTAGTATTGCTTGAGCACTATTGATATGTGGTTTCATTGATCTAGCTTCTTTTTTTTCACTGGTTGTTTGCAACTGTATATTGATACTTGACTCAATGGAGCACTTCATCTATCCAGTAAAACTGGTTAATATAAAAGTTCTTTAAATTATTTTTGTAATAGATGTTAATATTTACAATCCTTGTGGTCTTTCTTGTTAAATAAAAAAGCTGATATACAGTGTACAGGTTTTCCACAGTATTCATCATCATTTGAACCCCAAGTTTCAAATCGTTGGTGGGATACCTAAATATTGATTGATTTCCATGAAAATGAGCCTGACAGAGTATGTTGGCATGGAGAACAAATTGGGAACTAAAACAGACCAAAGTTTGGTGCTTGAAAATGTCATCAGGCAGCTGATGCACCCTAGTGTGCATTGCATAGAGCCCTGTGTTGGCCACTGGGGTTTGATCTTGAGAAAATGTTACCACCCTCGCCACAATGAGGCCCAGGACCGTAAGTCATATAACTATAAAGGTTCAAGCTTGAACAGGCCTGCCAAGGGTGTAATTGTAAAGTCGGTTGAGGCTGCTTGGATGGTGATAACAAGGACTATAAACTCCATTTACATTCAGACGACTTCTAACAGCCCAATATCCGAACCATGTACATGATTCAATTCAGTACCCAGATAGCATAGAAACGACGCTGGCCCGATTTGGAATGCTGTCTGGGTAGTATATGTGACACTGAAAAAATGATGCACCGACAATGTCGAATCCGTATTCACTTATTGTCCAGTGCTAAGGATGTTTAGTGGTCAAACCAACATCAAGAAGTTGGAGCTGCTTCAGCATCGTGCACTGAAATGTGTTTACAATGATTTCGAGACATTTTGTTAAAAAGAGTAAAGACATGTCGGTATCAGTGTGCCTTAAATACGTACTTTGTATTGAAATTCAGAAGTTCATAAATGCGTGAATATGTTGGGACCTAACCATCAACCATATAACATGAGAGACAAATGTAAAGTCATGCAAAAATAGATTTATTTACTTCATGCTAGTGCGTGAACTATCCAAGTGGTAAATATTCCAAATCGCAAGGTCACCTGGTCTGATGAACAAAAATGTAATCTTCCAACTGATGGTGCATATCGTAAAAGTCCGGCCATTGACTCCAGCAGGGAAACTTATTTCCTGAGTGGACACAACAAAGTCAGAGAGACTTGATACTAGCCACTTTCACGGAGTTCTCCTCTCAGCTCCAAAAAGTTTAAGTTCTACAAGTGCAAAGAGCATAACACAGAAAGACAAGATAGCTTGCTTCCTCAGCTCCAGTTGGTGGTAAAGAAGAGACTGGTATTTTCAATGAAATATTGCATTATATAGAAGCCAACATTATCTGGGGCATTCCCTCCCCAGCTCATTCGTGCATAAAACAAAGAACAAACCAATCATTATGCAATCCCGCTACATAAAGAAGACATTTAGTGAGCAGGCATGCACATGGCCATAATATAGAGATAATGCATAACAATTGACATCATAATGCATAGGAGATGGACTCTGCAATAGACATTATTATTCAGTGTGTAAAAATTAGCAATTTCAAGGCAGTGCACTTTACATCATGGTATATAAAATACACGATACCTTCTAACTTCCACACCAGACCACACCAGAGACTGAGCACAGTCAACCTTGTATTATAACAATAATAGGATTTTAGTAAAATACTTACGAGAATATTGACCTTATCTTACTACTGTAGGAAGGCAGGTTTGGATAATTTAAGTTAACAATTATCAAGAGTTGGGAGGAAAAGTCTGCTGTGGGCTTCCTGTCTTTGTAACCTACTAAACATAGAATCTATATATATTTTCTTCATTTTCTAATTTCTTGCATCTCAAATGAGATACGAAGCAGACAATAATTGCGGGTTAACTTCAAACGTAGGTATTGTTCTACAAATTATGAGACAATTGCTGTCACTTTTATATTAAATGTTATTAAATATGGCTACTCTATAATCATTTATACATGACTATACATGTAGCTGCAGTCTATGCAAAAATGCTTGCCTTATGTAAATAGGAAGTCCCGGACTTTCTGTCTACACTGAATGTGCCCATGCATTATTATGATGTTTTATAGCATTCCATTTTGATGTTTTCCTTTTATTTGTAACATTTGTTTTAGTATATCAATCGATTACAGGTCACTGACCTCTATCAATCATTCTTAGATATCAGTTCTATGCTTACAACATTCATTTGTGGCTGTATGAATCTATAATCATAATCAAATGTTTAAAATTAATTAAATTTTTTTGCACACCGCTGATGAGATGCAGATGAGATATCATGTTCATAACACGTGTAATAACCGTAACTGTCCAGGAGAATAAACTACATTACATAAACCAGTGATGCTGCCAGTACATGCTGAAAAAATTTGGATTAAAATTACTGTCACACAATCATTACTGCATGAGCACTGTGTTTCGTCACCTCACAGCCCAGCGACCTAATTATGTACATGTTTTGCTTGTTTACTCACCTAAAGTAAATTAATCAGTTTCTCTCATTGTCTATAGGCTGGCTTATGGTATTAAAGGTATAACAAAGAAATTTCAGAATAATTAGATATTCATGTGCTGAATTTACGCAATTCTTGTTCTGACAAGCAGGCAATTCAGAAAAATTGCCTAAACTCAAAAAGCATGAAACCGTCATTTTGTTTAACTAGGTAAAATTGTCCACAATTAGGTTGCTGGCCTGCTAGGTGACAGCACGCAATGTTAGCTGAGTAAGCTTTGGGTCAGCATGTACTTTGCAAAATGACAAAAAAAAAAAAACATTTCTCATTTGTAAGTGCTAGATTTCAAAGCAATGGCGTGGTTTTTTTTCGCCGTAGCCCTCATGCGGTAAATATGCACGTGACTAAGTAGGTCAGCCAATGGAAGCGACGCACTAGTGCTTCAAAATGCGACACGTCACTGCAGGCCACGTTGCTGCGCTAAATATAGATACATTTTGTAAACAACAGCACTGATTTGGCGGTCCATAGATCGCCTCGACCAATCAAAGTGGGTAAGCAAAAACCACGTAAACGAGCCCATATCTGGCAAGGCACCTAGCGTAGCTACGCATAGATGGCGCATTGGCTTACGGAAGATGGGGCACGATAATCTATATATGCCTAATTAGAGTTTTATCCACCATACTAATGTATGCAACCATGCAGCTAAAATAGAGTACATATACAGACATGCAACTACACAAGATTATACGTAATATTAATGAACTCACCTAATGTTTCATCTGATAATATAGTCTTCCAATGTTTAACCACGTTATGGCAGACATCCAGCGCCCTGAGCTCAAATCTTCAGCCAAAAAAAGACCCTGAGTCAATAATATACACTGGTTCAGTAACCTCGTTCACATAACTCATTCACTATATAGACTGTTCCATTGTAAAGAAAGTCAACATTTTTTGATTGATAGAAAAAAAGTAAACTGTTATTGCTCAAACGCAGAACTGTGACCCACACATGAGTGCTTGTATATTCAACTAGAAGAGAAATAACTTTCTTGGAATTAAAGCCAGTTATTCATACTTGAATAACATAAAGGTGAACATTATGCACAATTACCCGTTTTATCATGGTTGATAGCATAAAATAAAAATTAGGACATAACTTATATGTTAGATAAGTCGAATTTCTTAGAGAGGCCATCCAAGAACAAAGATGACCCCCCATCGATAAAGTGGTCGAGAGGTAACACGCTCTCAAAAATTGCATGCAGGTTCAATACCGGGACCGGACACCATTCATGAGCAATATCCCAGCTGGGGATGGTCCATTGTACTCAGTTGCTATGCTGAGGCAAGTAAAAGATCCCACCCATGAGGTAAATGTGTAACATGGGTGGACTCCTCTCTCTCACCTCATCAATCAACCCTTGAAAAGAACTATGTGAAATTATGATAAGTTTTGAGGTTCACACTATATGACAGCATCTACTTAAAATTAAAGGAATCACCAATTTGGTCAGAAGTCGTACAGTCATTGCTGCAAGTTCTTCGTATAATTGAGCTATGCAATTCAATTAAATTTCAAGGCAAATCATTTAAAGTTTGCCCTTAGGTCTTATATATAATAACATTTACTATTGTATAATACCATTATTTAGAAGAGGTGCTGGTTGACCTCTTTATCGTATTGATATTATATTCATAGTGGATTTTCTATTGGCTGAAAAAGATCCCGCCCTTGGCTGTAATCGGCTGAAGCATAGTGCATCTTAGCAGCAGTATTTTTAGTGCATTTTAATGTATATTTTGAAAACCTATCATTCAGTTTATTTTTCTTATTTTTCTGAGAAAGTTAGATTTATTGAAAAAGTCAGTGATTATCTTCTATGTCTGAAAAGCAAAATGAGTAATAAGAGGAGAAGAAAGACTTTTGTCTCGCTGAATTCAGGGCTGCTCAGTGAAAAGACTATTCGCACTGACGCAATGAGTCTATGGCAGAAATAAGCATGAAGTATACTTTTAAAGTTAAATTTAGAATAAACAAAATGTTGTTGGCTGAACTATAGTTAATGTTTATATTTAACTTTTTTTATGCTAAAGGCCCCCTCTCACATAGCCAGTTTTGCCGTAGTGAAGCCGTAGTATGACGTAACGGTTATGCAATAGCTTTTTTCGCCAGGATGGCGACAGATTCTGGGGGCAAAAAGGGTTCTATTGGTGACTCGGCGGGTTCTACGGGTGACTCGGCGGGTTCTACGGGTCGCTCGGGGGGCTCTACGGGTCACTCAGAGGGTTATACGGGTCACTAGAAGTAAGCCGACGGGTAGTAGGAGTAACTCGACGGCTTCCAGGAGTAATCCGCCGAGTTGTAGGAGTAACTCGCCGACTGCTACCAGCGTCAGCATCAGCGTAGGGGTTGTATATACTTCAAAAGGCTGCTGCTCCCCTAATATTAGTCCGATTCTCATCAAATAAGACTGAATTGTAGTATAGTTCATACTAATTCTATAAGTGTTTTCGGATCAAAAATATACCAAATATTAAGCGAGATATTTGTCTGAGAAGGCGGTTGTCTGGCGGCGGCTGCTGCTCCATTAATATTAATCCGATTTTCGTCAATTAAATATTGAATTATAGTCGAGCTCATACTTATTCCACACAGAATTTCAGATAAAAAATAGACCAAATATTAAGCGAGATATTCGTCTGAGAAGGCAGTTCTGCGGAAAGGTGCTCTGTGTATGTTCATGACTTGAATGGAGTGGTCAATATTTTTGACCATGATATATACACTGTTTGGATGATCTTTATTGCAATTAATTTCTACTCATTCTGCCAACTGGCCAATGGGAAGGACTTTTCCTTTGGTTTTGTAAAGTAAATTAACCTATATATGTAATAGCAATCTGCCTTGACCGTTATGTCAATTGCAATTAGCATTTTGAATAATACAAAGAATGTGGTAAATCACGCTTTTTCATCATTGATTACAAGCATGACTTGAAATCATTGATCACAAGCATGAATTGAAATTCTGAATTGACCGTTATGTCACTTGCTTTTAGCATTTAATAATACAAAGAATGGGGTAAGTCATGCTTTTTCATCATTGATCACAAGCATTAATTGAAATTCTGAATTTCAACTGATTCCTGTTTATTATGCATATTAAAGAGGGAGATTATTTTGATCATGGATGGAACATGCAATATCAATTTTAATTCCGGTTGGATTATTTAACCTGTGGAACCCCTCAACAAGCCAACAATTTCGTTTTATTTTCGTTTATAATTGATTACGAATCAATGAATTATTGATAGTAACATATTATTAGGTCAAGATCTTATAACTATCTGTCTATCTAGATATCTACATATCTATACTCTATGAGGTATTACTAACTTTATTAACAAGAATATTCTTGTTTGTGCCTAGTATACTCCATTAATTTTCCCCACCCTAACTATTATATAAATTCTACACATTTCCCTGAATAATTCAGTCTTTATTTGACGAAAATCGGATATGTAGATAGACAGATAGTTTAGAGAGACAGATAGATTTATATGCTTATCATATAATATAGAATATCTAGCTTAATATTTGGTCTATATAAGTACATAAAAGATAGCAAATAAAATCACAGATCAAATCACAAATACTAATTACAATATCAATATTAGATTTAAATTTCACAAAAATATACACAAATACTGATCAAAATATCACAATAAGATTCAAAAATTAACACAAAAAGATAAGAATGTTCACATGTATAAAAAAAATACAAATACAATAAAATACATTGTTTTTAATTAATGAAAGCAATAACATCTTTTTGTAATTGTGAATGACAATCGAGACAATGTCATATTACTGTGTCATCTTTGAACAAGCATGTTGTTCTGGGTTGTCGGATATCTGATTCTCATGAGGTTGTGGAGGCAGCAGCATGCAAGGACAAAAGATTCCACCATCTTGGTTTTCTCGGGCATAGTGGTTAGCAGACACCTAAACCTTGATGCCAGGATACCAAAGGCATTCTCCACAATTCTTCTGGCTCTGGAGTCTGTAATTGTAGATCCTCTGCTGCCTGGTCATGTTGCACAGAGGCAGTGGTTTCATCAGCCAGGTTCTCAAAGGGAAGCATTATCCCCAACAATCAAGTATGGTACAGGTCTGTCACTGCCAGCAATAGGTTCAGGTGGAGGTAATCCATTGGTCCCATCTTCTAGAGCTTCCCTCAGGGCTGTAGCAGCAAAAACTCCTCCATCAGATCCAGAACCATTTGCTTCACAATCCGCATAGATGAACTTGTAGTCTGCATCCACAAGAGCCATGAGTACAATGGAATTGAAGCCCTTGTAGTTATAGTAGAGTGAACCACCTTTGGGAGGACACCTGATGGCCACATGCTTCCCATCTATGGCACCAATACAATGGGGAAAGCTCCATCTTGTCTCAAACAGCTGTGCAACTTCTCTCCACTCTTCTGGTGTTGTTGGACAGGAGATGACATCTTCAGGAATGATGTTGCTGATGGTGTTGTGGCCACTCTGAAGCCATATATCAATGACTTGTAGCTGTTGCCAGTTGCCAAATACCTCAGGGTGATGGCAATCCTGAGTCCTGGCTCCAAAGCTTTCCTCCAGAAGGTGTCTTGCTTAGTAATCCTAGGCCCAACTTTGGCAAGCAGCTCTTGGAACATGTCTGGCTGCATTCTCACAAAGTTCTTGTAGTGGGTTCCATCCTCCATCAATAGTTCATTTATCAAGCGTTCGTATTGGCCCATCTGAGGTCTTCGCTAGAGCCATGACCTCACCCAATATCTCTTTCTTCTCCTTCTCTTGATTACTGCTTGTCTTCTTTCTGCAGCTCTTCTGGACTGTTCTTCATCATGCATAATAGCCTGTGCAAGAGTTGCTAGTTGCAGATTTAATTCCAAGCTAGCCTGAGCCAATTTTACAATGGCTGTTGGTTGGTCTACTGCATGTGCCATGGTCCTTCCTCTGTGGTAACAAGGAGCAGAATGAAGGCTACAGACAAGCAGCCACTTATATATTCACATCTGCCCCTCCACCGTGACAGCCGGCCTTCAAACGTAGTACACGTAGTTCACGTAGTTAACTCGCCAGGTCGTTCCTTGTAACTTTCACAGTCGAGATTGACACGTGCTTGATACGCCCCTCACACGTACAAGCCTGCGGTTCGTATGTAGATGCCGTGGATTCTCCCGTTGTAAACGTGATTTACTCGTGGCTCACCCGGAATAAGACCGGGCATCATCCATCGGGTCTGGTACGTATCCTACGTGTGATCTGCCGGGTGTCCGTGATTCACACCTCGCTGCCGCCAACTCACCCGTAGCCTTGAGCACCACCCCTTTTTGCTTCCAACAACCATGGTGCAGTCGTCAAAATGGGGTATTGCATAAATCTACGAGAGCACTACGGCTTTACCGGGAAAACCGGCTATGTGAGAACCCCCCTTTACCTGTATTTTTAATTATTTCATTGAAGAGATGCATGTCTATTGTTCAATGTACAATGTACATGCATATTTATGATATATGAGATACATTTCTAACATTTACCAAGGTTCATATTTTTTCAGTGGTGGCCGGTGTAAGTTGACTATAAGCTAGGAGTAGACAGAAGCATCTGGCTTTTGCTAGTTATAGCTACAGCCAGAAATAGGTTGCGACAGCTGTCTAGACAATATTTTATGAAACTAACTGTAACTGTTCTCTTCAGAGAAGATATACTGAAAGTCGCTTCATAGCTGAGTAACGGTTGTTGGCCTCCCAGAAATTGGCAAATATGCACATTTCAGTTGATGATGACGGTTGACTTACATGGTAAAGCTGTAGGTAGGTAGGTAAAGCTGACTAACTCAAAATAATTACCATTCCAGACGTTGTCAAATGGTTTAGTAAAACATATTCTCAGTGTAGGATGCAATTTTTAAGGGAAAAGACTGTGAGTAGTCCACCTAAAACAAAAAAGGCATATTTTGTTCAAAGTCAGCTACTTGTTAAAATGAAAGGTTAAACTGCCTGTACAATTAAATAGACCACAGTGAATACATTGTAAATAAAATTAAAAGATCAAGAGAATTGACATCTATTACTTATGGAATCATGTACGTTCATTAAACATGGAGAAACTTATCATAATTACATTGAATTTTGACATTTTACAGACATTGGCCAACACATTGTAACATCAGTAAACAGCTGAAATTGTCTTATTAGCTGGACCACTCAGAACTGTGACCACATAACACAGGTTCATCCCCTTGAATTCTGAGAACAAAATAATTTGTCACAGACATGTACTACAGTGTATTCCCTGAATGATAAAGTTAAATGTGTGATAATAATAAAATTGGATAAAAGGAGGCAGGCAGGCAGGCAAAACAAAATTAAAGAAAAAAAAGAAATTTCTTGACTGACAGGTGTTCTACAGACAGTGTCAAAACTGTCAAATTTATTTATATAGCTGGTCAATTAGCCTTTAGACGGATCTTTTTCAGAATGACTTTACCAGCCAGCAGTCCCAATATCAGTCCTGATCATTAGAGGGCGCCCCAGAAAGCTTAGTTGCGTACACTGCCTGCTGGTGTAAAAGGTTGCACTGTGTGAAATGCAATTGTGGGTTAAATTTGAATCAACTACTTACTTAATGCTGTGTTGGTCAGGGCATTCCACATCGAACTTCCGATGTAATTGCATACTCCCTGTCAAACTGCTTAGGATGATACTTTGCATTTGCAAATTTGTAATATAATCAGCACTGGGAAACCATTTTCCTGTAAAAGGAAATATCCAAATTAAAGTAAAGTCCTCCCATTTGAATGCCCTAATTTGAATTTGTAATGATGACATCATAAAGGCAGTGGTGCCCTCTAAATATACACAACCACAATTACTCATGTTAGAGATAACTATTTTCAAGCATTGAATGGATGGGCTAAGTTTGTACGTTACATGGCCAAATGTGCTACATGCATATTCCATGCATATGGATAAACGCATGGAAAACGCACATTTTAATTAGGCAAAAACCATGCATTTTCCATGCGTTTATCCTTCTCATGGAAAACGCACTTGGCACATTTTAATTAACCATGGTTCAATTTTATAGAATCATTATTACAAACTTACTAACATAATGAAATAATTCGTATGTTGTTTGTATGTATGTGAAATATTTATTAAAGTCACATGGACATATTTCAAGCATTTACAATTACAATACATGGAAACAATTACAATTAAAAAAAAACATTTAATGTCCCCTAGAACATGTGCGTTTACAAAGGAGAAGAAGATCACAAGAAATTAATGGAATAACTTAATTAACATGTAAATAAAATAGAAAATAATTTGATACATTCATGGCAGTATCAGAAATATTGCTTTGTTACCTATGACAGAGAGAGCGTATTCACAGTAAGTTTAAGTAATTTTTTTTTTTATACACATCTACATTGATTTAACATGACAGAGCAGTGACCCATCAGTTTTACCTATAAAGGATTTCATTTCGTATATCAAACATTTCTGATATATATTTGGCTGTTTTGTTTATACATTCAGCAGACATGATAATATTCCATTGTTCCTTAGCTGTCATTTGTAGAAAATGTGCATACACATTTTGAATATGGTTAATACAAATTCGTCTTCAAATGTTGAGAACATTTTCCATCTTCAAGAGGGACCCCCTTTCCATCTCCCCTACTTCAATCTTGAGTGGAAGTATCCCATGAGGTTTTAAAAGCTTTAATTCCATCTGCCCATTTCAGGCACTCTATTTCATGCAATTGTGCCCAGCATTGCTTAAGTGACACAGTTTTAGTTGCTACAGCAATAGAAAGGCTTAATCCCAGGCAAATAGTTTGTTATTCAAAATTGATCCATGGTTTGGATATTATTCCAATAACGAAGCATACACATGTTTCATCTCACTCATGTTGATTACTGAAATACCAAATTTATAATTTCTTTTTCATTATTTCTTTTTAATTCATCTGAAATTGCCCAAAGCAAACAGATCTCTGAAATAAACATGCAGCGATTTTTTTAATGTTTGCAGTTTTGAGGGGTGTGTTGCAAACTAATATTTTTTTTCACAATTACATTCCATCATTCATCACTGAATGCAACAGGAAATGAAAAGCATCAGGCAGAAGGAAAAGCCTATTCATCTTTGACTAACAATGGCGGCGATAATGCCATGACCATGCGGAAAGAGTATTAGCTGAACAAAATGAAGATTACATTATAATCAGAAAATAATGCCTGAAGGAACTAGGGGTATGCCAACTTAATTATATATATATATGATCTAAAAGCAGTAGCAAGGAAATATATTAGTAACTACAATACACTAAACATCACAGGAAAATTTAAAGCCATAATGACATCTAAGGAGCCTGAGGTGCTGATAAACTTAAGAAAATTTATTTTACAAGCTGACGTTTAAACCATGCATTCAGCCATCTCCGAAAATTGCAAGTTATATCTTTCATAAACTGTATTTTGTTGAACATGTAAAAAAAAAAACATGTTTATATATGTAAAATATAACTTTATGCTTGTGATACAAGATATGTATAAAAGATTTTAATTTGATTTTGTAAAGTGGATCATCAAAACTAATAATGTTAACCTCTATGTTTACACTTAAATTGAGTGGCTGGAAACGTCTGTAACTATAGCTTCTGTTGTATTTATATTGTTGATTCTTGTCTGATTATGTTATTTTGTACTTACGACATATATGTCTTGTCTGACATCTCTTGTCAATAAAATTATATATATATATATATATATATATATATATATAAAATACAGCATGCCAGGTTATGAAAATAACCTACATTTATACTCCACTTAGACCGTTTCCCTCTTGTTCTGAGAGGGCAATAACCAACGAAATGTTAATTAATTACTTCCTGAGTGCAGACTAACTTGTTTGCATAATAAAGGCATTAAAACAAAACAAACCATCAAACAAATTATTAGATATGCCTAATGGAGCATAGGTTATATCCCTTTATGTGGGTGGGTGATTAGGGCTTTACGTCCTGTATTTCTGCACCAGTTGGGCTAATTAGGACCGGCAGGGACATGGCAATGAAACGAAGGATGAAACAGCCATCCAACATAGGTTCGACCGGGAATTGAACCCGGGACCCAGCGGTTGGAAGCCCAGAGCGCTACCTCTGAGCTTGGCCCCCGCCCTCATTGGAATAGAGGAGAGAGATAGCATTCTACAATCGGCCCAGCATCGTTTCCATATAGACCACTCTCGCCGACGTTGGAACGATTTGGAATGCTATCTGGGATGCCATCAGTTTACATATGGCTCTTTCTATCTTTACCACAGAAAACCTCTGAGTGTGGAAAAATCCCATTTACAATGCAACCTCAAATACAAAACTGCAAAATATTAAGATAAATCAATGTTACTTCGATGTAATAATGCTATAAGTCAACATCAGTTCACCGAATTCCAAAAACTGTTGATACAAAAAGTCCATAATTAAGCTCAGGGCTGAATACCTCGATATTAAGACCATTTTAGCGATTTTAAAGTTGCAAGAAAGCACATGTCTGACGTCATCATCATCTGTGAGCCATAACGCCATTGGTGCATTTCTATGCATAGCATTAACATCCATCATAATGCTTATGAAAGCAGCCTCCTGAACTGCGCATCAACACTTGAGTCACCACAGACCAAAAAGCATTCTTCACCATGGCAACAACAGGTATCCAAGGAGACTTTACATCGCCATCAATGGTGACTGAAGAATTTACAACAGAATCTACAGGACCAGAGACAATGAATTTATCCATCTGGATGGCCCTCTTGGTTGTTTTACTGGTAATTTTGACAGTAGCAGGCAATTCTTTGGTCATCTTAGCATTTGCTCTAGAACGGTGAGTTTGCCTTTTTTCCACTTTTTGAAATAGTTCCACATATATCCAGTAAGTCACAAAAAGGTGCAGGCAGCAACTTAACAGAATGCTCGAATACATATTTAACATGTTAGCTTATCCTGTAACAGACAGCCCCCTGCCAATATTCGGGTTTAGTGCAGTATAGCAGACCCAAATCTATGCCCATATTTAGCGACCATTAAAAATTAAGTTTTATCAAATATTTCACAAGATTGAAGTTCTAGCACAATTAGAATAACATTTTGTGTAAAGTAGCGGGGGTTTGGGGGCGGTAGCCTCCTAGAAAAAGCAAAAATATACTCTGTCTTTACTGAGAATATGAAAACCGCCATCATAACTAAATTAGTTTGTGATGTCAAAAAGAGATTTCAAGCACTTTTAAGTCATAGGCCTGGCAAAGAGGCTCGTTAAATATGGTCATAAATCTGGGTCCACTATACTGTACTTTTTCCCAATATTCTAATAAACTTAAGACGCCTTTATGGTCCTCTATTACTTTATAACAGACATTTGTTTATAAAAGAACAGGGCCAGCACCCCCAAAAAGTTAAATTCAATGACCCATTTGCTATACAGGGTGCGGCAAAAAACTTGCACCAGCAGCTACTGCTACCTCTTTTTTGTTATTACCTTAATTGACAGAGATTGCATGCAGCATAAAAACCTGCACTAGCAGCTGCTGCTACCTCTTTTGTTATTACCTTAATTGACAGAGATTGTATGCAGCTGCAATCATACACACAAAAGTAATAATAGTCCTTAATTATCTTTATGTTTCCTGAATAATTAAAGATAATATGAATCTAAATGTAGCACATGCACACTTATCACACCTTCGGGTCATTTTCACCTCGGCCTTTGCAATACATGTATTATATTATGTCGCTGATCATACGGATGTGTTACAGACACCTTTCTTGACATTTACCACCAAAAATAGGACAAATAGATTCATTTTTTACTAAGAAGGTAGAGCATTGACACCTGTGAGGTGGAAAGTGCCATTCTGGGTAAAGGTCAATTTTCTGTCTTTTCTGTCTAATTAACTGGCACCTCCTCCTGAAAATCTTGTTATTATTTCTAGATTAATTGACGATTTAAACACTCCCTCTGGAATGCCATTATATTTCTCTGTTTTAATTTTATGACCTTACTGGATCAAAACTGGAACCAAATTTCTTATCATCTAATACCATAATATATATATGCATTTATAAAAAAACATCGAAGAAAGATTCTGATCAAATATTATATTTTCTGTGGCCTCAGAGATGTAGTAACTAGGAAATGTCTTATTTGTAAACTTTTCTGCAACTAGAGACACCATGCAAGCAGACAGAAATTTGACTTCTGTGATATGTGTCACTCAGAACAAGCCCTGCAGCATGCACCCTCTCAATAATTCAGACACTGATATTGTCTGACATCATAAGATCAAAATTATCACAATGACCAATTGCTTATACCCCTGACTAAATGTGGCACAACTTAAAAAGACCTTTTAAGCATTTGAGTAACCTAGGGGTATCTTGAAAGAGAAGATGCCTGGTGCAAGTTTTTAGGCCGCACCCTGTATTTGTTAGGACTAAGTTTTAATTTAAACATCAAAATTCTCTCTCAAACGTATTTTTTAATGGCAAATGCAAAGCGAATTCTTACGGAGAGTTTTGCATAAGAGCAAAATCATGGGAAATTTCTACTATTTAGATCAACATTAAAATTAATTCAAAATATCAACATATTATATAATACATCGAAATGGCCGAAATGTTATTGACTTTAAAATGATACAAACATAAAACATGTACCCATCTTATGTCAGGAACACTTTTCATTTAAGAGAACATACCTTTTTTTTAGTAAGCATGACAAGTAGCTTTCCTCTCTCTAAAAAAAAAAACAATTTTATGAACTGTATTTACGAATACAGGCACATGTCAGCATAAGTAAAATATATTTGTATATCATAATTGGAACTTACCCATTTCATTTGCCCTGGCTGGGGTTTGAAGCAAAGACCTTTGGCTTGTAACTGTGCATCTGTAACCAGGGGCTCTCCACTGGCTGGATCAGCTTGTGACTTCCTATCCTGGTGCCCTTTTGGATCTACACATTTTGGGATGTGTAGAATGTGAATTTGGATGAGCTTGCGAAGAAACATCTGATATACAGTTTTATGTTTATCTATGTAACCCTTCTTGACACCCCAGTTTAGGTGACACATCCCATGTGGCCACACAGGACTGTCACCATACGTTTTTCTGTAATTCAAACGTGTAAGTGTTGGTGGCAATACACTTAACTATTATTAGACAATGGCACATTGCACTACCTAGTACATTCATATCACACTTATGTGTTGTAGTGTTATTAGTGGATAAGTCAAAGTATGTTCTTGGATAGGCTAACCATATAAGAATTTGTGCTTGCCTTTTCCATGTGCTTCATTGCCTAATTTGGAAAACAGCTGCAATTCTAGTAAAATTTATTTGGCTGCATAGGTAGCCCAAAGAAGATCATTTTATATCTCTGCATGACTTCGTCAGCACGAGTTAAAACCTTGCCAAGAGAAAAATGTTATGCCTTTTCATGACATTTGCCATTTATTATATAGTTCACCCAGCCACATCATGGAAAAAGAATCAAATAAACTTTAAAATTTAGAAATTAAAAGCCTATGTGATGGTTGTAGTGTTAAATACAATTGTATGAAGGGAGACTAACTACCCATAAATGGCTACTTTAAAATGGTAAGTCGTAGTGTAGCATGTTAATGTCATCAAAATGATATGGCCACATTAAAATGCTCAGTTGGATATAGCATGTGAATGTCATCAAAATGATATGGCCACATTAAAATGCTCAGTTGGATATAGCATGTGAATGTTATCAAAATGATATGGCCACATTAAAATGCTCAGTTGGATATAGCATGTGAATGTCATCAAAATGATATGGCCACATTAAAATGCTCAGCATGTGAGTGTAATCATAAAGAAAAGAGGAGGGCACTCGATAGCGATGCTATTTATATGTCTTTAAGTGTTCCTCCTGGCCTTTCATACACTGTAGATCAAATATATTTATTGTTTTCCGTTATTGTATAATGGCACATAAATTCGTATTGATACTTAAATAGCAATAAAGATTCAAAGCTTAAAAATACAACTTTACAAAATGTAATTAAAAAATTTTGCCAAATTTTATCACAAGTAAACAATATATGTTCCATTTGCCCCTGCTGGGGTTTGAACCAAGGTCCTTTTCCCTGGAGTGCATCTGCAATCCTTCTTGACACCCTCAATTTGGGTGACACCTTATCAAATGTGGCCACTGAGGAACCCCACCATAAATATTTAACTGTTATTTAAATGTGTTATATTGTTGGTCACAGATACCAGTGGTACTATTAATAGACAACGGCACATGGCACCACCTAGTATGTTAACATCATATGTATTATAGTTGGTAAGTTACATCATGTTTGTTCTTGGCTAGGTCATCCATATTTTGCATGCATTTTCTGTGTAATCCAATGGCCTAACTTGTTAAAGAGCCACAATTCTAGTAAAAATTATACCTTGGCTGCATAGGTTCAAACCTTGCCTAAAGAAGAATTTTTTAAATCTCTGCATGACTTTTCTTTACCAGTCACAGAAACTGGAAAGCAATTTTTTGTGAATCAAAAGGTATTAAGATGATTAGCCTTTGTTGTATTCCTTCCAGCAGACTTTTTTTCATTAGAAGGGTATATAGATATTAAAAATATATGAATTCAATGTCATGCTATATCTAGTGTTTATGGGCATTTCGGAACAACATCACAATGAGTTACACATGCTTACAATTATGAATACGATGGTTCTAGTTCCTGTTATAGATTGGATTATCCTGAACAGATTTATGAAACCCTGTTTGCTCCTTTAGCCAATATGGCTAGACAGTTGTATTAATAGTAATATATACATGTTTATTGCTGTAGACACACATAATGCATTACAATATGGTGTATTTACAAAATATTAATTAAATTCAAATTGCAAAATAACATAATTTTATAAATAATTAATCAAATAGTACAAAAGTAAATCAAAGTGAATCTGGATCCACATAAAGTTCATGACTTCGTAAATCTCTTATTAACTGTATTAATACAGTAGTCTTCAGTAGAGCATTTCAATACTTGTGTAAAGTTTGAATTAAATTTTGTCAATTCAGTCACTGGTAATTTAGTAGCATCACTAATCATACTTAAGTTTTGGCCTATGATACTCTTCATTGAGTTCAGACCATTATTTGCAAGGTATTTCACAGTTTCGTTCTTGCTTTTTATATACCTGGGCTTAGGCCTTTATCAGTATAGATCTATCATACTATGTTCTATGACAGACCAGGTATATTTATGAATGAACGGTCTGAGGACTGAAAATATATGGGTAAACGCAGCAGCGTAGGCAGGGAGGGGGATAGCGTGGTTTCACATAATAGGAAATTCTGCCAACACTGTTGGGCAGTAAATTACACACTATTAGAACTGTAATACAAACGTGCAACTTACAAACCAAATTTGACAAAGATCTGACCAGTAGAAGTCGAGAAAAGTTTGATTAGTACAAATTCAAGCCTACAAATCGTCAATGGGATCGCCTAAAATGCGCTATTATATATTCTTTAAAAGGCTGCTGCTCCCCTAATATTTGTGAATTTATATCTTAGTTCAAACGCTAGATGACGGAACTTTTTCATCTTCAAAATATTTTGTGAATACAGAACAAATTAGTAATTGTATTATATAGTGTACTTGGGTGGCATATAACAATGCATTTCGTGGTTTGATAGGCAGTGTTAGTCTGATAGCTAAATAAATTTGTAAAATTCTGAGTAAAGAATGGAGTATACAAGGCCCAAACACTGGTCTTAATGAGGCAGTAGCCATCATACTGTATTAAAGTGTTTACATTGTAGGCCTAGTGCTGCTGGCATTCTACACACAACACCTAGCACACAATGCTAACAAGAATATTCTTGTTAGCATTGTGGTATTTTTTTTTTAAAGAATATTCTTGTTAGCATTGTGTGCACAAGCTTTATTATCCTTTTGTAAACTTGTACACTGGAGTGGTCTATTTTAAAGAGATGAGGCAGGTACCTAGTGCGTGTTTGTGCAGGTAATCCAAGCACTCTCCTTGCACACCTGTTCCACATTGCGTGAAATGCTTGTATCTATTTACATGGCCTGAAGTAATGGTTGCTTGCATTGGCTGCTAATTAGTGATATGCACATTTACTGCTAGAGGGCTACGTAAGAAAAAAACAGAAAAATGGCCTTAAGCCCCGTTCCCACATAGCCGAGTTTCTCGTAGTCAACTCGTAGTATTACGTAACACGCTTCTCGGTCCCAATCCGTACTAAACTCTGCGACTACTCCTCGCACTCGGGAGATACTCGACGAGTAACTCCTGGGACTCGTAGCCAGCTCCTGAGATTTGGAGCCGATAGCCGAGTATGCCGCACTGCACGGCACACTCGGCGGATTTTCCAGGAGTTCAAAAACTCGGCCATGACTCGCCGAGTACCAGGAGTCACTCGGCGAGTAACTCCTCTAACTCGCCGAGTTACTCCTCGAACTCGGCGAGTTACTCGGCGCTAATTTCACTCGTATTACACTCGGTGGAATGTTCAGGAGTGCGAGGAGTAGCACGGCGAGTTGTAGGAGTAACTCACCGAGTTGTAGGAGTAACTCGCCGAGTTCTACCTTTAGTACATGCATCATCAGCGTAGGGGGTCGTATATAATTTAAAAGGCCGCTGCTCCTCTAATATTAGTCCGATTTTCGTCAAATAAAGATTGTTTTGTAGTATAATTCATAGTGACTCCATAGGTATTTTCGGATTGAAAATAGACCAAATATTAAGCGAGATATTCGTCTGAGAATGTAGCTAGGTTGGCGGAGGCAAACAGTGGTGCTCTCGCAGACGTCCGCGCCCGGACTGTATAAATGCAGGTAAGGCTGAGTGCTACTTTAAAAGGCTGCTGCTCCCCTAATATTAGTCCGATTTTCGTCAAATAAATATTGAATTATAGTCGAGTTCATACTTATTCCACACAGATTTTCAGATTGAAAATAGACCAAATATTAAGCGAGATATTCGTCTGAGAAGGCAGGTAGTCTGGCGGCGGCAAGGTGCTCTGTGTATGGCCCTGACTTGAATGGTGTAGTCAATATTTTTGACCATTTTATATACATTGTTTGGATGAGCTTTATTGCAATTCATTTCTACTCATTCTGCCAACTGCCATGACTGTTATGTCAATTGCTATTAGCATTTTGAATGATACAAAGAATGGGTGTAGAGAATACAGCAAATTCAATACATGTGTCAATTGCCTAATTGCCTAAATTGGGGTTATTTGACCTATCATTTCATGGTTTGTTCAAAGATGACACAGTAATTGCTATTAGCATTTTGAATGATACAAAGAATGGGTGTAGAGAATACAGCAAATGCTCAATACATGTGTCAATTGCCTAATTGCCTAAATTGGGGTTCTTTGACCTGTCATTTCATGGTTTGTTCAAAGATGACACAGTAATATGACATTGTCTTGATTGTCATTCACAATTACAAAAATATGTAATTGCTTTCATTAATTAAAAGCAATATATTTTATTGTAATTACCAGGCAATGATTATATTTGTATAACTTTCTTATCTTTTTGTGTTAATTTGAATCTTATTGTGATATTATGATCAGTTTAAATTTGTGTATATTTTTGTAAAATTTAAATCTAATATTGATATTGTAATTAGTATTTGTGATTTGATCTGTGATTTTATTTGCTATCTTTAATTTACTTATACTGGTGCTCCCTGAAGCGTCCGCGCCCGGACTGTATTAATGCAGAAAGCTGAGCGCTTCTTTAAAAAGCTACTGCTCCCTTAATATTAGTCCGATTTTCGTCAAATAAAGATTGTTTTGTAGTATAATTCATAGTGACTCCATAGGTATTTTCGGATTGAAAATAGACCAAATATTAAGCGAGATATTCGTCTGAGAATGTAGCTAGGTTGGCGGAGGCAAACAGTGGTGCTCTCGCAGACGTCCGCGCCCGGACTGTATAAATGCAAGTAAGGCTGAGTGCTACTTTAAAAGGCTGCTGCTCCCCTAATATTAGTCCGATTTTCGTCAAATAAATATTGAATTATAGTCGAGTTCATACTTATTCCACACAGATTTTCAGATTGAAAATAGACCAAATATTAAGCGAGATATTCGTCTGAGAAGGCAGGTAGTCTGGCGGCGGCAAGGTGCTCTGTGTATGGCCCTGACTTGAATGGTGTAGTCAATATTTTTGACCATTTTATATACATTGTTTGGATGAGCTTTATTGCAATTCATTTCTACTCATTCTGCCAACTGCCATGACTGTTATGTCAATTGCTATTAGCATTTTGAATGATACAAAGAATGGGTGTAGAGAATACAGCAAATTCAATACATGTGTCAATTGCCTAATTGCCTAAATTGGGGTTATTTGACCTATCATTTCATGGTTTGTTCAAAGATGACACAGTAATTGCTATTAGCATTTTGAATGATACAAAGAATGGGTGTAGAGAATACAGCTAATGCTCAATACATGTGTCAATTGCCTAATTGCCTAAATTGGGGTTCTTTGACCTGTCATTTCATGGTTTGTTCAAAGATGACACAGTAATATGACATTGTCTTGATTGTCATTCACAATTACAAAAATATGTAATTGCTTTCATTAATTAAAAGCAATATATTTTATTGTAATTACCAGGCAATGATTATATTTGTATAACTTTCTTATCTTTTTGTGTTAATTTGAATCTTATTGTGATATTATGATCAGTATAAATTTGTGTATATTTTTGTAAAATTTAAATCTAATATTGATATTGTAATTAGTATTTGTGATTTGATCTGTGATTTTATTTGCTATCTTTAATTTACTTATACTGGTGCTCCCTGAAGCGTCCGCACCCGGACTGTATTAATGCAGAAAGCTGAGCGCTTCTTTAAAAAGCTACTGCTCCCTTAATATTAGTCCGATTTTCGTCAAATAAAGATTGTTTTGTAGTATAATTCATAGTGACTCCATAGGTATTTTCGGATCGAAAATAGACCAAATATTAAGCGAGATATGCATCTGAGAATGCAGGTAGGCTGGCGTCGGCCTATCATTCGACGGGTGACTCGTCGCTGTCGTAGCTACCTTGCTTCACCCGGCGAGTCACTCCTACAACTCGGCGAGTCACCCGCCGAGTCACCCGCCGAACCCGCCGAGTAACTCGGCGAGTAACCCGCCGAGTCACTTTTTCTGCCAGAATTCGTCGCCAACTCCTCGAATTTTGGCCGTTACGTAATACTACGAGTTGACTACGACAAACTCGGCTATGTGGGAACGGGGCTTTATGATAAGCAAGGCGTCACTCGCAAGAAGCGTGACCCGCCGCTATGGGAAGATGACGTGATGGTTTGTGGTGTTTTAAATGATATATCTGGGATTTGCCGTAGTACATCAGTAACCCTTCTTTACACCCCAATTTGGCTGACACATTATCTAATGTGGCCATAGAAGAACCCCAACATCAACCCCCTTTATCCAAATCATGGAATTTTTGCACGTGGAATTATATAATTGTCATATACCTCAGGTTACTGGGTATACTAGCCATTGAAAATAAGATGATTTAAATTTAACCAGTGAAAATATTTTTGATGTCCTTTAGCAGAAAAGTGGCTATGATGTGTTTGTCAGTGACTAAAATACTACCACCATGTTGTTATGGTGCAAATGGGTAATTACTCGGTTTAGTGTGCTCTGAAACTGTAACATGTATGTTAAATTTGCCCATAGTGTAAAATAAGGTTAAATGTCAAGGTCATATGTGAAAATGTGGTATTCTTTCCAGTTTTTTGCAACATTTTCTTCTCATAAGCCTGTGTTAAAAAGCATTAATTAACATTCTTCCATGTCCAATGTTGGTCTGTAGGAAGTTTGGCAATTATTTGACAAATGGTAATTGAGATATGGGACATTAAAATGCTTCATATTATCAAAAGAAAAACAGCTAAATATTTTATAAGTTTAGACTGGCTAATCCAAATTGGGCCATATCTGAATCTCATATAGTCCATGTCAAGTTCAAGTTCATTAGTTATTTCCAGTTTATGTTTTCAATATGAACGACTTTTGGTCAAAGGTCAAGGTCACAGTTGATTCCAAAGTTTGATATGTCCAAAAGTCATGTCACCCCTAGCCTAATATTGATGGTACATTCTAAAGCAAGATATCAAAATATAGATTTGTAAACGTTGTTTGAAAATAAAGGATGACATTTGACATTGAGGTAATTCAAGGTCAAAGGTCAAATGTGAAAAAGTTAGATTTCACAGACATCAAAGTCATCTAACTGGCTAAATTGCAATAGTAGAATCCTAAACTACTTACAAAAATAATGCCATTTTATCTTTGGGGTCAAAAGAGTATAGCATTTATAAATTATAATAATTATTATATTAGTACAGAAGCTGAAGCCAAGGGTTTCTGGGGCACATAGGAGCCATAATACCTTAGCGATGCTACAGTTAGTGTTTTCCATTTTGTAACTAAAAGTAATTTCCAAAGTAAGAGAGTGGAGGGATTTAACCAATAAGATACATTGGCTGACCTACTTAGTCACAGCCTTTTTACTGCTAGAGGGCTACAGCGAAAGAAACTAATTGAATGGCATTGTGGTGATTTCCAGCAAGGCCAAGCAGCAAAAGCTGTGCAGAGTAAGTGGCCTTCAGCGTGAGATTACTGAACATTTTCTAAATGTTGATCAAATTAGCAAAATTGGAAAAAGTGCAGTATAGCGGACCCCAATTTATGACCATATTTACCGAGTCTCGTTGCCAGGCCTATGACGTCAAATGCTTGAATTTAATGAGTGACGCCACAAACAGCGGGCAGTGATCATTTTGAAGGCAGGAGGCAGCTTACTATTGTATATTTAAAATTTTTCTTGGGGGAGGTAAGCCCTTGCTACTCTAAACAAATGTTACTCTTATTGTGTACCAAATAGTGATTTTTTTTTTCATATTTCATGGACGCCAAACAAATAAATTTTGGTCGCTACACTGCACTAAAATCCATAAAATTATTTATTCCCACTACTCTGGTTCAATGCTGTTGCTAAAAAGTGGGTCACATCGAATAAGAAGCTTAAAGAAAATCAAGAAGATGATGCGTTTCAAGTCTGATTAGGAAACCTTTTCATACAACACAAAAGATATGTGGTCTCACAAAGATTCTCTTTTGATATATGATTCTAGATGCTTCTAGAGAATTACATTGTTCAGATAAGACACTCGAATATCAAACAAACTCTTTATGACTACTGTTCTTCCTTCTATGGGCACTGTTATTGCCAGTTAGACTGCTGTCACCTCTGCAAGTGGCCTGGCGAATAACCATCCGAGACACCCGATTGAGCTCATTCATCTATTCAAAGATGCCACTCTGTGAAATACATACGTTCATGTTCAGAGTTATCAAATTTGGACACATTATTCTGACAAACAAAAACATATCTGTAACATATGACATGAGGAATTTGATCAAGCATTTAAAGGCCTCAACATCTGTCATTGGCAATAATATGTCAAAGACATGCAGCAAGCATTGATAAAATTTTGAAAAATTGATTACATATCAAGTCAAGGGACTTATGCATTGACATTGTAGAGACAGCTGCAAGCAGGTGGAGAATATATCAGCTAAGGCTGTTATTGAACTGAGCTTCATAAGAGATGGACTCAATGAAGGTCAACTGACTACAGAGGAAGCAAGACAATTTATTGACATATTTATACACATTTATGAATAATTTACATTGTACACATTCAGTAAGAATTGATAATAATAATAAAGAACAAAACAGCTCATAAAATGATAAATTTACAAATCATTCAGCTCATTTTTCTGACCTTTTCTTGGGGTTCTTTTTCTTGTTAAATGTCAGTCAACAATATTTTCAAGATTTGTCACACAACAAAAATAATTTGTAATGTTTTGATTTTCAACCTCTTTTCTTCTTATTTTTGAAAGACACATTGACAGTAATCTGTCCTAAGATTTCAACAAATATTATCACTCAAAATTCTGGGGTTTACGCTTGGTCAATGACCACAATGAATGACACAACTTACAAATTGTGACGTTAAGCTTCCTTGTGGATAGTTACAGAGTGTTAGGATCATCTGTCATTTCTCACATCTGAGCCCCTCATAGCAAACAGGGTAATTGTTAACAGAATATGAAAACATGTCAGTAAGCACTTCTAGAAAGTTTCTTTTTAATTATGATTTTGAATGGCTGCTCCTGATAAGCTATTGGAAAGCCTTGTGGTAATGGTGGTAACACTTGTGGTCAAGACCTCAAACCCCAGAGGCCAACACAGGGCAATGCCTACCTAGCTCTACTTTTGTGGATGTGAATAAGTAATTGGAATTAACTAAATAAATGCAAATTTGAAGCATAACAACTTTCACAAGGCATTATGTAACTTCTTATTTAACTCTTATGAAAGACCAGGTATATTCAATATATGGGTCAACGCAGCAGCAGCGTAGGCAGCGTAGGCAGCGTAGGCAGGGAGGGGGATGCCTTAAGGGGGTTTCACACATAGCCGGATCAGACGCAGGAGCGTCCCGGAATGAAATTTCGTCAAATCCGGGGCGGTCCGGGCGAAAAAGTTAGAAATGTAAACAAAAACAAATAATTGGGCGGTGTGGACACAAAGGCAAGACGGAGGCAACAAGGAGCAACACAGTCATGACACGGATGTGTACGGGTGCTACAAGGATATGTACGGAGGAGCACGGTTAAACAAGGAATGAGCCACGGTTGTAGCCGGAGGTAACACGACTGTGCCGGAGTGAACCGGATGTTACACGGGGCCTTCACGGATATACCCGATCGTTACACGACCTTACTACGATATCACTACGGAGTTAAGCGGTTTTCACCCGGATCGCTCTGAAATTGGTATTTAAACTGGCTGCGTTCCACTGTCCATCATTCCACTTCGGACTACCATACTGCAAAGTTGTTGCTGCTACTACAGAAAAATTGGATATGTCTTTATCACACTACGACAGGGTGGAATTGGATTTGAAGTGCATGGACATGCAAGTCCAGCTATTGACTGCTGCTAATGATATAATTCTGCAAGAAGAACACAAACTGCAAGATGATGCAGTGAGGGCCACAACATCAACTGATGAAGATGACCTATTAGAAAATGCTGCTGCTGCACCAAGACGAAGAAGAAGAAGGCAAATGTGGGTGCGACCTTGGCTGCTAAGAAGACCTCTTTATGGGCAGTATGAAAAACTGATGGCTGAATTGACTGCAGAAGATGTGGGTGGCTTCAAGAATTTCATGAGGATGGAGCCTGACTTATTCCATGAAGTTCTTGCCAGAGTGGGACCTAGGATTACAAAGCAGGATACCTTTTGGAGGAGGGCCCTTGAACCTGGATTGAAACTGGCTATTACCTTGCGCTACCTGGGTACGGGCAACAGCTACAAGTCTCTGCAGTATGGATTTAGGGTAGCCTTCAATACCATTTCTATCCTGGTCATCGAAGTCTGCCAGGCCATCATAGACGAGTACTCAGCAGAAGTCATGCAGTGTCCTGTAACCCCAGAAGCCTGGAAAGAAGTTGCCAATGGATTCTACAACAGATGGAACTTCCCCCACTGTGTCGGCGCCATTGATGGGAAGCACGTTGCCATCAGATGTCCTGCCAAGTCTGGATCCCTGTTCTACAACTACAAGGGATTTTTCTCTATTGTCCTACTGGCTGTAGTTGATGCTGAATACAAGTTCCTCTACGTTGACATTGGTGCCAGTGGATCAGGCTCAGATGCTGGAGTGTTTAGCCAGACAGAATTGAAGGAAGCGCTAGAAAGTGGGAACATTGGATTACCTGAACCAGATAACCTGCCTAATGATGACCAACCAGTGCCTTACTTCATAGTTGGGGATGATGCCTTTGGACTGCAGACTTGGATGATGAAGCCTCTGCCTCACAGGAACATGAGCATGGAAGACAGAATCTTCAACTACAGACTTTCTAGAGCTAGACGGGTGGTAGAGAATGCATTTGGACTTTTGGCTGCCAGGTTCAGGTGTCTCCTCACAACAATGCCTCAAAGTCCTGACAGAGTGTGTACCATAACTCTTGCTTGCTGTGTGTTGCACAACCTACTGAGGGTGAGATATCCAACTGCTCAAGTGAATGCTGTGGACCAGGAAAATGCCGACATCCATGAGATCATCCCAGGTGCATGGAGGGAGAATGCTGCCAATCTACCAGACATGGGACATGTGTTCAGAGGCAACACCAACAGAGCAGCCAAGGAAATGCGGCAATACTTGGTCAGCTACGTGAACTCAGCAGCTGGGAGTGTACCATGGCAGCAAGACAAGATTTGAAAACAACACGAATGATGTAAGTTTCAACATTTAATTAATAGCAAACTTCAGACTTCTGCAGCACACAAGTGCACAAAATACACATCATTTAATTATTGTCATGTAATACAGTTTACATTGTTCATTACATTTAACTTCATCGGTATACAGTTCACATGCAAACATAAGTAATAACAGTTCATTGTTCATTTCAATAAAGTTCATTGTTCATTTTCAGCTCAACATTACTCGGTTGTGGTAGTTGGAGGCGTGGGCACCGAAAAGGAGGAGTTATGGTCATCACCACCAACCATTCCCCCCACACTAGTGTTCAACAAGTAGCTGGTGAGCGAAACATCCTGAGGCGTGCTGCAATCCTGTGGTGACATGGAAGGACGACCATGAGAAGGACCTGAAGTCAACCAGGCCTGACTGATAATGGTAGAAGATGTCGCAGGAGGGGGGGTCGGTGCAGGCACAGACGAAGAAGAAGGGGCAGCCGACACGAGAGCCTGGGGCGAAGGGCCGGATGGAGTAGCGAACATCCAGGCAGCAGGGCTGGATGAATGCTGTGCGAACATCTGGGCAGCAGGGCTGGATGAATGCTGTGCGAACATCTGGGCAGCAGGGCTGGATGAATGCTGATGATGAGGGAACATCTGCACAGGAGGACCGGATGAACTGGCTGTAGGAGCAGGGAGGACGAACTGCTGCTGATGCTGCTGAGGGACAGGAGGCAGAAACTGATGATACTGCTGTTGCTGTTGCAGTTGCTGTTGCTGCTGCTGTTGCTGTTGCTGCTGGCGCTTGCGACGATACGCCTGCTTAAACTGCATCAGGTTGTTTAAGGTTTGGGCCTGGTAATCCCACCAAGTGTCGGTGTCCATCTGCATCACCTCGTGGTAGATCATGTCCGTGAAGACCCTCTTGGACAAGCTGCCTGAGTCCGTCGGCTGACTCAACTTGCTGTGCATGTCCCTCTGCAGATCGGTGGCTTTTTCAATCAGCTGGAAATAGGAAAAAACACAACATTAGAGTAAGTCACATGGCAACTGCAATAGCATGTGCATTATTGACAATGTACTGAAAAGACACATCACCATACAGTGAACACTGGAAGTGCCAAGAAACAAAGCTACCACTTTCTACTATGGAAAAGCTACAACTTTAAAATGCAAGATTACAATTACAACTTTAAACTGCAAGATTACAATTACAACTTTAAACTGCAAGATTACAATTACAACTTTAAACTGCAAGATTACAATTACAACTTTAAACTGCAACATTACAATACGATTATCTTGATTATCATGGCAACTGAAGCAGTATACTTACTTGAGTGACAGCTTGTGTAGCAATTCCATCTCCACTAGCTGCAAGGCTGGATGCATCACAGTCATGATGATGACGAGGCTGACGTCTGGACGTCTTCTTGCTTGGAGGAGGGGCCCCCATCTTCCTCGTGCTGCTGCTGCTGTCGCCCTTGTAAGGCCCACCCTTGGACCTGCTTGTATCGGAATCCCTGCCACCATCATCCGAACTATCGACAATGACCTCCTCAGCTTCAGACGTGTCATCCTCAGTGGTAGGTCTGTTGCTGCTGGTTGGAGTTTTGGCTGATAAGCTCTGGGAAAGCTGCCCACCTTTCTTTCTTTTCCCAGCATCAACCCTCTTGATGTGGCGTTCGAGGTAGCCGAAATTCTCCATGATCCAGTTGTCCCGGTCTGTCAGGATTCTAGCGGCCCCACCAGAAGGCTTCTTGGTTGGATCCGTGAGCTTCCCAACTGCAGTGCGCATTGAGTCTATCCAAGTTTTCAGCTGCTGCGCAGTACAATCCAGCTCCTTCGCCTTCTGGTCTATCATTCGCGATTTTATGTCTATCCGCTTGTATTGAGCAAGCCGCCGGTTATACAACATCTCCTGGGACCGGTACCAGTCGGCCACATCTTGTTCCTGGTCTTCTGTGAGGTTCAGGGCTTCCTTTTTCTGCCTCTTCGCTCTTGCTGCAGGTGGGGGTGGAGCTGCAGTAGGAGGTACTGCAGGTGCAGCAGGTACAACTGGCCCAGGTAAATCTGGCATGCCTTGCGGACTTTGCGGTCTTGAAGAAGTATTACTGGCTACATCTTCTTCAACAGCAGCAGGTGGTGCAGGTTCCTCTTGGACAACAGTCTTCTTGCCAGGCCTCCCCTTTCCTCTCCTAGGTGGCATGGTGGTTAATTTAAGAAACGGCAGTAGCAGCAGCAGCAATCCAGAAGGTAATATCCAGAAGAAATGGTGGATGATAAATGAATTACTTCGATGATCAACGATGAACGGCGGGCGGTGGAATGATGCTTCTCCAAAGACGGCGGTTGTATATATACTCAGGCATCCGTACTCACTCCGTGTCAGTTTAATTAACTCCGTCTTGACACCCAGTTCACTCCTGTATGTCCGCATTGATCTCGTGTGACACCGTGTACATAACGGAGTTAACCGGGTCAAGCAAATGACATGTAAACCCGCTCTCCCTGTTCACTCCGTTTAGACTCCGTGTTGGTCCTAGTTCACTCGTGTGGAACCGAGTTGCTCCTTGTGCTCTCCGGAGCGTACTTTTCACGCCCGGTTGACGCCGGACATAGCCGGAGATCACACGAAGTCTTTCGGTGCCAATACGGAGGTCCCCGGAGATCGACGGAGTCTACTGGGAGTCTACACGGATCTACACGGCCCAACACGGATTTCACTATTCCGGGATCTCCGGCATGAAAAATTAAACATGTTTAATTTTTTTGCCGGAGTCCCCCGGAGATACCGGACCATGCCGGACAATGCCGGACACTCCCGGACATGAACAATATGTCTATACGCCTTTCCCCGGAGTATGCGGGAGTATTACGGAGTTGACCTCCGGGACGCTCCTGCGTCTGATCCGGCTATGTGTGAAACCCCCTTTAGCTCCTTGAAAAACTGGCGATCAATTCTACCAGTATACAGTGTTTTGCCCCTGTTATTTGGGACAAAGTATAAAAAAATAAGATTATGCAAAAATATCAAATATCCACGCACTTTGTACCTTTTTTTATTCGGCCGATTTTAGCACTGATTACTTTTGAATTCTCCCATGTTTCCATATTCTCCAAAGCCAAATCACTGAGTGTATTAATTTTATAGTGCATGCAAATGTAGAAACAACAAAAGAGTAAACCTCTTGCTCCGATATTTTCCTTCCAATATCATGAGTTTCCAGTGTTAAATCGCCTAAACTAAATAACTAATGTTTGTTTGTATGAATAACAAACTTTTTCTTGCTAAGAAATTAATTTTTTAATCGCCGGATCCACTGCTTGTTTGTTTACATGGGGGTTGGTCAAAACGGTCAAATTCATAACGGCCAATGTACTAAGACGGCCAATCACCAAAACGGCCACTGTACCAGGATAGTTAAATGAGAAAATGGCCACTTGCAAGGACGGCCAATTGTATTTTTCTGGGAAATATATATTGTACTTTAAAATACTGGAAGGTTTTTAAAAAAGTTTTTTGCCTCTTTCATATCAGGTACAATGTAACTAATAATTAGTGAAAACACACATTGTAGCAAAAACTAATGGTCTAGACATAAACAATTTATGAAAATATTTTGCAGATATTTGCACTTGACTTGACCTATCACTTGAATTTCTTTATAATTATTAATAATAATTAAAGGATATCAGTTCAGTCAGAAAGTGAGAAATAGCAGAAATTCATTCCATGACATGATATAGAGATGCAGTTCTCTGCTAACTCTTTTTGAAGCCATCATGCTCTACAGTCAAAACCTAGTTTTGCCTAGTGATAGGCCGTTTTTACTGCACACCGCCATCATACTGTATTAAAGTGTTTACAGTAGGCCTAGTGCTGCTGGTATCTATTCTTATTTTGAAAAAGAATATTCTTGTTACCCAAATGTATGCGGTCATTCACGTCTGCGTTGGTTATTTTTTAAATTTATTATTGGCTAGCACAATTTTGTGTGCTGCCAGGAAAATTCATTGATATCTTTTCCTAACTCCACCTGCATGCTAATACTATGGACAATGCACAGTGACAAATACCATAATAATAATTTCAAATATCTTTTCTTTAGGGAACTAAGAACTGCTAGCAACACTTTCATCCTCAACTTAGCTGTGACTGATCTTCTGGTTGGCATCTTGCTTGCTATTGCTGCATCATTTTCTCTGACTGGTGTTTGGCCTCTCGGTGCCGATATGTGCAAGGTAGGTGGTTTGCTGTACTGTGCTGTTACTATAAGACTTATTTGTATAGTCGTTCTGATAGAAGCCTAGTCTGCTTATACTAGCAATTTCCAGATGCAATTGGAATGATAAGATGATATTGATAAGGCTTGGAGTCCATTCAATGTTATGTCATTTGTATTTACCCTATAAACAGTGTGTTTTCATTGCCCCATGCGAACGAAAAACCAGAAAAGAAATTTAATGGCTCATGAAGAGTGTTCAGACTGTGAATCGAACCCAGCTTATTCAGCAGAATTAGCCGATTTGCTAACTGACAATTGCCAGTAAAAGATAGATAAGATTAAACTCATAAATGCTACCCAGGATTTTTACGTTTAATTTCTTCCTTTACAATCTAGGTATACAACATCTTGACGTTTGCTACCACCACTGTTTCTTCATGGACTCTGACCGTCATAAGCGGTGACAGACTCTTCTGCGTACTTTATCCTATGGAATACAAGACCAAGATGACAAATCTAGTGGTGTCTGCTTTGGTTGCCTTCCCTTGGGTAATAGGTGTTTTTCTCTATGGTTCTGTCACCATTACTTGGGAATACTTCTACCCCGAAGACAGCGGTCCACCTGGCACATGCTTTCCATCATTCTTGAGCAGCCCAATCATAAGTCTCGTTGGCTCAGCAATAGATTTCCTTATACCATATCTTCTGGTCTGTGTGTTCAGTATTGTGCTTTACTTAAATCTCAGAAAGAGAACCAAGACCCTGGAAACCTCACAAATTAATAGCAGTGATTACGAAAGACATCAGCGTTCCCTCACCAGAGATCGGAAGACTGCTCGCTCGCTGGCTCTTCTCATCAGTGTCTATGGAGTCACCTGGGGTCCATATGTCTCAGCAGCAATTACTAACTCACTTTGTGGCCTTTGTGTGTCTCAGTTAATCTTTGAGATCACCTACTGGCTCCAGGTCTTCAATTCAGCCATCAATCCCTTAATCTACCCTGTAATGCAACGTCAATTTCGCACAACTTTCTGTCGCATCTTGCGGAAACCGTGTAATAGGTGTAATAGCCAAGTTCATGCTATACAATGAAAATTTCACTTGTGTTGCTGAAACAATTGATCCAAGACTTTAGGATTGAACTGGATGTAACCAGCCAACCAGGTTGAAAACTTCAATTTTCTAATTACATCCTTGAACATAGATGTTATAATGGCATCCTTGTGCTCCTCACTTCAATCAAATAATTATCATATGTATAATGTTTGCCTGTAGCTTTGTCTTGTTAATACAAATTGGACAATAAATACCTTTGATGATTTCCAGAAAAAAATTTGAAAGGATGTACACAATCACTTGTCTAGTACCTGGCCAAACTGGCCACATTGGCATTACTATTGTTCAATCTATAACACAACAAAAATGACTAACAACAGAGAATCAAACCTTTATTTGTGGCAAACATCAACACAATTCAACCAGACGGGTATCAAATACTTACCTAACCAATGTAAGGATATTTCTTTCTTTAACTTTGCAAAGAAAACCATAAGGAACACAATTCTTGCCTAATATTCCTTTGTAAATAATTTTTACTGTCAGTTTAATTATTTCTTTTTAATTCCTTTACTTTTTCTTTTATGTTTGTATTATTTCCCTTCATTTATCTTAAAAATGTATACATATTATATTGATTGAACTTTTCTATTGTAAGTTTTGCTTAATTTGTGTGGTGGCACCCATGGTAGCGCTAGATTCACTCTGTCTCCAGGATCGCAATTACTGCTAGGCCTAAGTTAATATCGTTCCTAACTCAATATTAGTGCTGTAAATTTCATTGTATCATGTATCATATTAGCTGTATCAAAATAAATCATTTCTATCTGTCTGTCTGTCTGCTTCACAAAGATAAAGTATGAGATAGCAGAGAGTTGGTCTATTCGTATTCAGTAAGACAGGCCTCGATTGTGATGTGACTCATAAACAGTCACTAGCATGGAAGCCAGTCATGCTAATATAAATTGACTTCGAATACCAACTGATATATATATTTACTAGTATTTATTTTGAAAAATGTACAATTTGAAATTCCTAAAATTGACAAAATATGTATTAGTCAAAATGTACACATTGAGAAAATTAATTATTGAACTTCGTTTTGACTGAAACCATGTAGGGTCAATTAATTGTCCCATCTTGCTAACAGTTCATCAACTATATTCGGGTTCCAGAGGACTCTTGTGAATTTCAAAGAGTCTTCTCGCCAGTTCCATCTGTTTGCAAGGAAAGTGTTATTCTTGCATATGACACCATTTGTAGACATGCTGTTGTTGTATATCAATTTCACCATAGCTGGTTCTTTAAAGTGGGTAAATGACGTAGGTAAATGCATGGCTCCAGTAATTGTCATCAGGCCTAATGGTCACCTGAAGTTCCTTGTTGTTTGATGTGGCACAGTTGACTGGTCGAAATCTTTCAGCTGGCAAAATAAATTTGTTATTAATAACTTTGAACACTGTAAGTTGATACGTCAGTAATCACAACTTATGTTGTACCTATATTCACTATGTAATATTAATAGATCTCTCCAGGTGGCCTCACGCTAGCGATAAAATATATTTATCTTTGTGAGGTCTCCTTGCGAAACAAATGTTTATAAACGAAAATATGAAAATAAATTGTAAATATTTTTTTGTTTGGCAAAATAAAAAGAATCTGAATCTGAATCTATGTACTTTCTTCACCTAGTATTCTCCTGTACACACCATAGTCAGATGTTAATGGCCTTATAGGTTAAAAGGTCATTAAGTTTAACTACCCCATACCCCTATACCCCTACTACTACCATACTGTAAATGTCATATTAGAATACCATGATGTATATGCCATTTGTTCTCTTTATCATTTTTATTCTTTTCTCTTCTGACCAGTTTTAATGTAAAAAGAATCTCACCTAGTTCCACTGGTGACTGGTTAGTATAGTACTTCATTCCTTGGTTGATCTGGACATTCTTGTTTCTGCCATTTTCCTTGGCAACAACTGTCCAGGGCTGGTGAAATGAGTTTGATGGCAAAGCACAGAACTTGAAATCCTTTGACCCATCTCTCCATTTCATGTTCATGGTCAAGGGGTCAGCAGCTGTAGCTTTTTTGATATCAAATTCACCTTTCGGGCATTTCAGTGTGACAGCCCAATCACCACCTCTGAAAGTACATCTATGCTAGTAACGTTTCCTCAGATGAATAGTATTAAATCTTACCTGATGGAAACTATACTCATGAATAAGTTTCTACCATAGCTATTTGTAGCTAGGAGCATCAGGTTACAACAGGGCAAATTATACGTGATAAATGCACCAAATATTCACAGCTACTTTTGCTCTATAGGTTCTAAATCTCAACTACAGAATTCCATCAAATATTAAACTATACACAAATCACGAAGAGCACTGCAGAAAACCGTAATAGTTGATTTTTGAGTGAGGAATTTCTCAGAGTGAGTTTGACTTACTGCTTGATATTTTTGTTAATTTTGTACTGCTCTAAATATACTTTTAATGAAAATATGACACAAAAAAAAGAAAAAAACATGTAGACGTTGATTTTGAATTCTACAATGATTCGTGGCTCAAATGCAAACAACACCAACAAAAACTAAGAATTTCAAAACAATAACAAGAATGAAGATAATCTTTCACTTACCCATCATGTGTTTGAGTATCACCCCAGAAACAATCATATTCTTGCTCTTCTTCTGCATTGGCAATTGCAATCAAAGCCACAACAAACAATGTTGCAATTGCTGACTTTGCAATAACCATAGTTAACTGTTGTTATGTGGAAGTATCGGCACTCACTGATGAAAATGTCCAACTAGCAGTCTGTAGCTGAGCACAGAATTTATAACTGTACTGTTTGGCCTCTTTACTCAATTGCATTGACCTAGATCTAAATACATACATGTCCATTGCCTATAATATTTTTATTATTTGCCAGACATTTCCAATTTATTGTAGTTTCCAATAGTTCACGCAGTTACATCATAGGATAAAATAATTAAATAAACTGTAACATTTAGAAATAAAGCCTCTGTGATGTTTGTAGTATTAAATAGCAATAAAGATTCAAAGTTTTCTTAAAAGTAAAACTTTACAAACTGTTCTTAAAAATATAGGCAAATTTCATCAAAACTAAAAGATATGATAATACTGATCTTTTCCATTTGCCCTGGCTGGGGTTTGAACCAATGTTCTCTTTCCTTGAGTGCATTTACAACCCTTCTTGACACCCTCAATTTAGGCGACACCTTATCCAAAGTGGCCACAGAAGAACCTTACCATCCACCCCATATTTTACTGTTATTTAAATGTGTTAGAATGTTGGTCACACATACAAATGGCACTGTACTAAACTATTAATGCCATCTAGTATAATAACATTATATGTATAATAGTGAGTAAGTTCAATTATCTTTGTTCTTGGCTAAGTTATCCATATAGAACTTCTCTGAATGCATTTTCTGTGTGCTTCAATGGCCTAACTTGTTAAACAGCTGCAATTCTTCTTATATTACTTTGGCTGCATAGGTTCAAATCTTGTCTAAAGAATAACATATCCTATAATTAGCAGAACTCATAGATATAGTTACTTACTAGGATTGGTTTTACAAATAATCTTCTGAGCCTTGTGAAGATTGCCAGTGACATCACTGAATAAAATGAAGCAACTTTGAATTGAGGACGATATGCCAAGGTATTTATTAAATATTAACAGTTCCCCTCAAACATCAATGGACTCATCCTTGTAAGTCTAATTTCCCGGCAAATTGGCATGGTTTATTTTGGTCTTAGGGTTGAAAGCTTGTGAAGGTTTTCAACAAATATCTGTTGGAGGCCCATCATGTAAAATGCCTATAGCAACTCAACACAAGCTTAATATCTACTTACATTATTTCATTCCTATGAAAACTAATGTGATTTGAATGGTAACTACGGTGCTTTGGCTGTTAACAAAAATCCATCATGAATTTGTGCTTGTGATGCTGCTGTTGTATGTCAGTGTGGCAGTTGTCACTCCATTGCAGGCATCTGGCCAATCATAGTGTGACACACCCACACTGACCTATAAAATCACCCACACTCTGACCTATAAAATCACCCACACTCTGACCTATAAAATGAATGAAACTCACTGTTCTCACTCTTTCTTAAGCGAAACAGTGTAATTACACAAATTGAATTTGTCAATTGCTCTTTATGTTTCTGATAGCTGATTGAATTTGAAACTGTACATTGTAATTAATTTCAAGTCATTACAAATAGAGCAATGTTAAAATGAAATTATTTCTCAAACTGTTTTAAACAGCAGATATGCAGTTCAAAAATGCTACACTCACTGAACCTGTCAATTATGTATGTTAATGTGAAAAAAATGAAACACACAACATGATAATATTTTTTTTAATTTGGATCTGAATTATTCTTTTAGATTTGCAAAACATGTCACATTTTTCTGAAAGACTCTGTTTTTATGGCCGCAAATTACAGCATACAAAAAGTATTTAGGCATATTAAATTAAAAAAACTATAAAAAAAATTCTATGCAACTTTATAGCAGGAATGTTTGAAATATATATATGTGCCTTTTAGTGGAGCACAACGCTTTGCAAATGTGTTTGCATCCAGACTTGACCCAGAGCTGGATGCGGATTCGCTGAAGAAATACCTTGAGGAAAGCCTAAATGTCAAACTGACACTTGAGCTAGTCAAGAGAACTGACCGGCACTCTACGAATGCCTTAGTTCGTTGGTGGCGAAAGGATAAAACCAGTGGAAATAATGGCGGTCATCATGAATTGGCCAAATCTAAAGTGAATTCAAGCTGGAATACTCAAGTTAGTTAGTTAGTTAGTGTTATTGTTTAACGCCTCAGCAGCACCTGAGTGGGCTATGTAGAGGCTCTCTAGGGTAAGATTGATTATCTATAGTTGGTAGTAGAAACCAGAAGCATGTAAAAAATCAATAATGGTCTGCGTTGGATAGCTGGAGCAGCTTGTGCAATGCGCACTGTCCTGTTTTAGCCACTGGGGATAGAGGACTTCACCCCAAGTGTTTCCACCCTCGCCGCGTGGAGGCCCAGGACCTTCGAGGGCGGAATACTCAAGTTAATGATGAAGCTCAAGAAACATCCTTGAAACAGCTCAACTTCGAAAATCTTACGGATGACAATGAAGGTATTGCGATAGACAAATCACCCTAAAACTGAGAGTAGTCCGTTATAACTGTCGGGGACTTCCAAGAAGTCCATCCAAGCTATGGGAGAGACCTGTCTGGATTCCGTTTTGCATGAACACTCCAATGACATCATCTGTCTGCAAGAAACCTGGTTGGCTAAACAAGATCTGCATATAATTAACAACTTACACAATGAATATTGTGCAAGCACTGAATATGCAAATGGAATAGTATGGCCATCCCACTAGTGGGGTAGCTATACTGTGGAGGGACAGTCTAGACAGCCTAATATCTGTAGTGGATACTTCATTTGATTGGCTATGTGGTATACAAATTACTCTTGGTGCTAAAAAACGTGATATTTCTTGTATACATACCCTACGAAAGAAAATGAGGAAACTTATATGGATAATCTTGGTGCTATTCTCTCTATACTTGGGGCCAAAAGGTGTACCTCTGTACACATTGTTGGTGACTGGAATGCCGACACCAGTAACACAAATTCACTATTTGGGGGTCTTCTTCAAACTTTCTGCCACAAAAATGACCTAGTACTCTCCTCTGGGATTAGTCTACCACCTAAAAGCTTTTGATTGTGTAAACCATGATGTCTTATTTAGAAAACTGGTTACAAGAGGAGGACCTGGCTATATTATCAGAATACTCCTTTACCGGTACACAAATCAGACTATGTTTGTTAAATGGGGAAATGCGCTGTCGCAGCCCTTCTAAGTGAGTAATGGAGTTAGACAAGGGGGAGTGTTGTCACAATTTCTATTCAATGTCTATATAGATGATCTCAGTATCATACTTTGTCGACAGCAAACATTATGCAAGGCCAAGCAGCAACAAATGTATCACTTGACAACAATGTAAATTCAGTGTGAGATTACTGAAAATTTTCTAAATGTTGATCAAATTAGCAAAATTGGAAAAAATGCAGTACAGCGAACCCCAATTAATGACCATATTTAACGAGTCTCATTGCCAGGCCTATGACGTCAAATGCTTGAATTCAATGTGTGATGCCACAAACAGCGGCGGTGATTATTTTGAAGGCAGACGCAGCTTACTATTGTAAAGTTTATTTTTTTATTTTTCTTGGGGGCGGTAAACCCTTGCTACTCTACACAAATGTTTTTCTTATGGTGTACACAAATTTTGCTAAAAAATAGTGATTTTTTTTTTCATATTTCATGGACGTCAAACATGGGTATAAATTTTGGTCCGCTACGCTGCACTAAAACCCATAAAATTATTTATTCCCACTACTCTGGTTCAATGCTGTTGCTAAAAAGTGTGCAATGAGGCACACAGAGATAAGGTCTTCAGTCAGATAAAATTAGTATGCATGCTAACATCGAATAAGAAGCTTAAAGAAAATCAAGAAGATATGATTCTAGATGCTTCTAGGGAATTACATTGTTCAGATAAGACACTAGAATATCAAACTAAACTCTTTATGATGTACTGTTCTTCCTTCTATGGAGCTTTGGTACTTGTGTTTTTTACCCCAACTGTATACAGTTATGCTTTCATTCATGTCTGTGTTGGTTATTTATTATTGGCAAGCTCAATTTGGTGTGCTACTAGAAAAATTCATTGATATCTTTTCCTAACTCCACCTGCATGTTAATACTATGTACCATGTACAGTGAAAAATACCATAATAATAATTTCAGATATCTTTTCTTCAGGGAACTAAGAACTGCTGGCAACACTTCATCCTCAACTTATATTTTATAATGGCATCCTTGTGCTCCTCACTTCAAGCAAATAATTATCATATGTATAATGTTTGCCTGTAGCTTTGTTAATGCACATTGGACAATAAATACCTTTGATGAATTCCAGAGAAAAATGTGAAAGGATGTACACAATCCCTTGTCTAGTACCTGGTTAAACTGGCCACATTGGCATTACTATTGTTCAATCTATAACACAACAAAAATGACTAACAACAGAGAATCAAACCTTTATTTGTGGCAAACATTAGTTAGTTAGTTAGTGTTATTGTTTAACGCCTCATCAGCACCTGAGTGGGCTATGTAGAGGCTCTCTAGGGTAAGATTGATTATCTATAGTTGGTAGTAGAAACCAGAAGCATGTAAAAAATCTATAATTTTCTGCGTTGGATAGCTGGAGCAGCTTGTGCAATGCACACTGTCCTGTTTTAGCCACTGGGGATAGGGGACTTCACCCCAAGTGTTTCCACCCTCGCCGCGTGGAGGCCCAGGACCTTCAAGGGCTTTAACATGATTCAACAAGAAGGGCATCAAATACTTACCTAACTAATGTCAGGATATAACTTTATTTAACTTTGCAAAGAAAACCATAAGGAACACAATTTTTGCCTAATATTCCTTTGTAAATATTTTTTACTGTCAGTTTAATTATTTCTTTTTAATTCCTTTACTTTTTCTTTTCTGTTTGTATTATTTTCCTTCATTTATCTTAAAAATGTATACATATTATTTTGATTGAACTTTTCTATTGTAAGTTTTGCTTAATTTGTGTAGTGCTCTGGCTTAATGGGTGTCTCCAGGCTCACAATTACTGCTAGGCCTAAGTTAATATCGTTCCTAACTCAATATTAGTGCTGTAAATTTCATTGTATCGTGTATCATATTAGCTGTATCCAAATAAATCCTGTGTCTGTCTGTCTGTCTGTCTGTCTGTCTAGCTGTCTGTCTGTCTGCTTCACAAAGATAAAGTATGAGATAGCAGAGAGTTGGTCTATTCGTATTCAGTAAGACAGGCCTCAATTGTGATGTGGCTCATAAACAGTCACTAGCATGGAAGCCAGTCATGCTAATATAAATTTGCTTTGAAGACCAACTGTTATATATACTAGTATTTATTTTGAACAATGTACAATTTGAAATTCCTAAAATTGACAAAATATGTATCAGTCAAAATTTACACATTGAGAAAATTAATTATTGAACTTCACGTCAGTTGATTGTCCCGTCTTGCTAAATAGTTCATCAATTATTTTCTGCTTCCAGATGACTCTTGTGAATCTCAAAGAGTCTTCTCGGCAGTTCAATCTATTTGCAAGGAAAGTGCTATTCCTACGTATGACACCATTTGTAGATATGCTGTTGTTGTGTATCAATTTCACCATAGCTGGTTCTTTAAAGTGGATAAATGACATATTTGAAAAACAGGATCATGTAACTGTCATCAGGCGTAATGGTCACCTGAAGTTCCTTGTTGGTTGATGTGGCACAGTTGACTGGTTGAAATCTTTCAGCTGGCAAAATAAAAATTTGCAAAATGTTATAAGACCAGAAAAATTATAACAACTTCGAACACTGTAAGTTGATTTGTCAATAATCACAACCTCTGTAGTACCTATGTACTTTCTACACCTAATACCTATGTATTTTCTACACCTAGCATTCTCCTGTACACTTGCAAGCCATACTTATATATCATACTGTAGCTTTCTCAGACGTTAATGGCCTTATAGGTTAAATGGTCGTTAAATTTTAACTAACCTATACCCCACTACTACCATACTGTAAATGTCCTATTGGAATACCATGATGTATATGCCATTTGGTTTCACCAGAAAGACTGCCATATATAGAAGTGGCCTCTTTATTCTTTTGGCTTCTGACCAGTTTTAATATAAAAAGAATCTCACCTAGTTCCACTGGTTTCTGGTAAGTATAGTACTTCATTTCTTGGTTGATCTGGACATTCTTGTCTGTGCCGTTTTCCTTGGCAACAACTGTCCAGGGCTGCCAGTATGAGTTTGATGGCAAAGCGCAGAACTTGAAATTCTTTGACCCATCTCTCCATTTCATGTTCATGGTCAAGGCTGAAGGTTTTTTTAGATCAAATGAACCTTTCGGGCATTTCAGTGTGACAGCCCAATCACCACCTCTGAAAGTACATCTATGCTAGTACCGTTTCCTCAGATGAATAGTAGTATTAAATCTTACCTGATTGAAACTATACTCATGAATAAGTTTCTACCATAGCTATTCGTAGCTAGGAGCATCAGGTTACAACAGGCCAAATTATACATGATAAATGCACCACATATTCACAGCTACTTTTGCTCTATATGTTCTAATTCTCAACTACAGAATTCCAGCAAATACCAAACTATATACAAATCACGAAGAGCACTGCAGTAAACCATAATACGTTGATTGTTTAGTGGGGCATTTCTCAGGGAGTGTGAGTTTGACTTACTGCTTGATATTTTTGTTAATTTTGTACTGCTCCAAATATACTATTGATGAAAACGACCCAAAAAAGAAAAAAAAAGGTGGACATTGATTTTGATTTTTACAATGATTCGTGGCTCAAATGCAAACGACACCAACAAAAACTCCGAATTTCAAACAATAACAAGAATGAAGATAATCTTTGACATACCCATTATGGTTTTGTCTATCAGGCCAGAAACAGTCATATTCTTTCTCTCCTTCTGCATTGGCAATTGCAATCAAAGCCACAACAAACAATGTTGCAATTGCTGACTTTGCAATAACCATAGTTAACTGTTGTTCTGTTGAAGTATTGCACTCACTGATGAAAATGTCTAACTAGCATTCTGTAACTGAGCACAGAATTTATAACTGTAATGTTCGGCCTATTGACTAAATTGCATTGACCTTGAGCAATGCTGGTATTGGCTGAAGTAAGCATTTTTTTCATTGTGAGTCAACTGAAAAGTAACATTGCCCTAGAAAGATGAAGCAGTGGGCATTGCTTTGACCTTTCAGTGGAAAGCAAAGGCTGTTACAAAGATCATATTTAAAATCCTTACTGTTACCCAATTTTAGCATAAAGAAATTGCCACATTGGAATGCAGTTTTTGTGTACTTTAACGCATTAAAAAACCCCCTATATAAACACATCTCCATGTTCTCTTAGAGACAGCCGTTACTAAACATTGCCCCAAAAAATATCGAAAGGCTGCAACTGATAGGTTTCCTAAAAATGAATGGTATGATGATGAATGTAAAAAACTAAAGCGCTTAACAAATGACGATGCTAAATCTCATGACCTTAGTGTGCAAAATAATATCTTGCAATATCATTCACCTAAAAAGTCATATAAAGCCACAACTCAAAGAAAAAAAGAACCTATCAAAATAAAATTAGAAATGAACTCTATGAATTGGTAATGAATAAACCATATGAATATTGGAAATACTGGGATAGATTACATAAAAATAATAGTTTCACAATTGCCAGTGGTTTATCTTTTGACTGTTTTGAAAAATACTTTGTCAAAGTGCAATTACCACCTAGTGTGTGTGTGTGTGATTAGGGCTTTAAGTCCTGTACTTTTGCACCAGTTGGGCTAATTAGGACAGGCAGAGACAATGGCAATGAGACGAAGGAGGAAACAGCCATCCAACTTAGGCTTGACCGGGAATCGAATCCGGGACCCAGCTGATGGAAGCCTAGAGCGCTACCTCTGAGCTAAGCCCCTGCCCAAAATCACCACCTAGTTAACTTACTTTTAAATTTTATATGCAGTTTTTTAAACATTTGAAAGGTTCATAGAATACTTTAATAACAATCCTCATGATCCTAATACCTACATGACGGATCACGCTATAACAATCAGTGAGGTACTGATTAAACTGAAGAGCCTTCAGCTGGGCAAGGCCTGGAATAGATGGAATTAGTAATTAATTTTACAAGTACTTGTTTGATTACTTACTCCAGCCTCTTACAGTATTGTTCAATTATATTTGGGAAAAGAGATTTTACCTAAACAAATGCACAGGCTACCAACCGATTCATTTAGGAGTCGTTGATGAATCTCGGCATCATGGCGTCCACTGGTGAACTGGTTCCCCCTCCCCCTTAGCATCATAAATATTGCTGATATACACTGCTGAATGGACGAATACATCACCTATGACAAATATATACAGCTGAGTCACACTGAAGTTCACGTCCTGTTCACCATTTGTACGATATTCACTCCAGAGAAACGAAGATTCATGAACGATGACCTGTTGCCAGGATAAGATTCATTAACTTCATGAAAATGATTCATTTAACACTAAAACTATACCAATCCTTTTTTTATTTTTGAGAATGCAACAGCTAATTGTTTTGATCTGCCCTGTCATTATCACTGCTCATTTATTAATGTCACTTTAGTGCATGGTGGCTGATTTTAAATTGCACTTCCATTACATGTATATACTATAGTGACCAAAAGTCTAGTCCATTCATGCACTCTTGCATCAGTTAAGCTGGTGAGGGTGGGTGGGTGATTAGGGCTTTACGTCCTGTATTTCTGCACCAGTTGGGCTAATTAGGACAGGCAGAGACCATGGCAATGAGACGAAGGAGGAAACAGCCATCCAACTTAGGCTCGACCGGGAATCGAACCAGGCATCACACAATTAAGACAAACTTGCAATCTTTAACACAACAAACATGACTATCACTTAAGAAACCTTTATTTGTAGCAGACATTAACAAAATTCAACAAAAAGAGGTATCAAATACTTATTTTTAACAAGAGTAAGCATAGGCTATTTCGTCATTTTAACTCTATACAGTCCCTGCTATAATCTAATTGTAATCGGTATTTGTGATTTGATCTGTGATTTATCCTCTATGTATATATGACTCTGCCCAGAAAACATTAAATTATGGCAACTGGGACCTTGAACGTTGAGCCATATATTATGTATAAAATAATGAGAACTTGTGTATCATACTTCTGTAGGTGTAGTTTTAGATAGACTTAGCATTTGCTTAGTGAGTAGAGCTATAGATATATGTGACATATTTATCTTTTCTGATATGAAAAAGTGTCAATAAAAGCTATATTTAATCAAAGGAAGCCATGAGGTACACAATTCATCCACACAATGATCCAGTATGAAATGGTAGTGAGTCAAGCATATACATATTCGATGAGACAAGAACTGAGATGTGGCTCATAAACCATCACTACCATGGATGCCAGCCATGCTAATTCATCTGACTTCCAAAACCATTCGATATACCGGTTATTTCAAAGTGGATAAATGACATATCTGAATGACAGGCTCCAGTAATTGTCATCCGGCTTAATGGTCACCTGAAGTTCCTTGTTGCTCGATGTGGCGCAGTTGATTGGTTGAAATCTTTCAGCTAGTAACATAAAAATTCACGAATAGTTATACTACATGTAGTCAGAATAACGATAACAATTTGCAATACTGTACATGCAATACTGTACATGCAATACAGAGTTCTTTCCCTCGATTAATAATTTTCATCTAAGACAAATCATTCACATTTCATCGCACACACTGGGACAGGACAGATTGCTCATATATGTAAATAATGCAGGGGTACTACTGGGGTAGTTGCCAAAACCATGTGCCTAATGTCACTTCCACAAGGGTGGGTAGTTAAATAAATAGTTACTGCTTGTCCAATCAAACTGACTACATGAAGTCCAAGCAATCCACAACTGACCATGTGACTTATGCAAGTGTGAGCACAAAGCCACCAATGAATTAGTGGGTGGGGAGGGGCCACTAAATGAAAATAAATTAAATGCGCTACAATACCTTCTAGCCCACATTTATCTTTTAAAACTCTCACTGGGATCAACAATAATTTGGGCCAACAACAAACTTAGGGATTGGCCAGAGCTTCTGGTAACAGCATGACATCACATGAACACTTCCGTTAATCTCATGTGTCAAGTTTAGTCAGTTTGATTGAATGCTCTATAAAGATAGTATACCCATAAGGATCATTAAGACATTAAATTGTTCAGTACAATGCACATATTCTGTACAATATTGTGTACAACAACATAAAAGGCTCTTCATAATGGCGACATATTTAACAAGAATATACCTGGTGTTGTGTGTAGAGTGCCAGCAGCACTAGGCCTACAATGTTAACACTTTAATACATAGGGAAATCCTGCCAAAACATTGTTTTAACTGGGGCTTTCGAACAGTTTTGAGTACAGCTATATATGGCACACCATTAGAACTGCGATGCAAAAGCGCAACTTACAAACCAAATTTGGTGAAGATCTGACCAGTAGAAGCTTAGAAAAGTTTGATTATAGTACAAATTCAGGCCTCGCAAAATCCCCCTCCCTGCCTACGCTGCTGCTGCGTTGACCCATATATTCTCAAAACTCAGAGCGTTCGTTCGCTTAAATATACCTGGTCTGTCATAGAACATAGTATGATAGTTCTATAATTGTTAAAGACCTAGGCCCAGGTATAAAAATCCAATGATATAGCCTGGGTCAACCTAGGTAAATAACTTCTGAATGACATGAAAGTTGTCGGACTAAATCTAGAACTGTGAAGGTCATTTAGGAAGTAAGCACCCCACTAAGAGGATTTCTCCAAAGACATACATCCCTCTTTAGTTTTACCAGAAAGATTCTTTCCATGGAAGCTAGCCTCTTATTCAACAAACCTAACAGGCTACTCAGCCAGATTAAGTGTGAAAATAATCTCACCCAGTTCCTCTGGTGACCGGCCGGTGTAGTACTTCATTTTTTGGTTGATCCTGACCTTCTTGTTTCGGCCATTTTCCTGCGCAACAACTGTCCAGGGTTGGTGGAATGAGTTTGATGGCAAAGCGCAGAACTTGAATTCTTTTGAACCATCTTTCCATTTCATGCTTACAGTCAAGGTGTCCGTAGCCATAGCTTCTTTAATATCAAATTTACCTTTGGGGCAGTTCAATGTGACAGTCCAATCACCACGTCTGAAAGCAAAGTATCGATTGTGATTATGGTTTCTCCTGATAAAAAGCAATATTAAATCTTGTCTCTACCATATTGCTATTTATAATACAACAGGCATACAATTTTAAACCCCAACTTCTAACGTAAAAACACTTCTGTGTTACAAATAATAATGTTCCCAATCGTTTCAATTCCGACTCCTAAAAAGTGTCAAATTTCCTGATGTGTTTCTGGAAATTACAGCAAAAGTAGCAAGTTAATTGTTGAGTGGGCACCATGGTGTATTATCACCTCAGCAAAAGAAGTTACATTTTTGGTCCCATTTAGTTCCCTCTACTAGTTTTTGCTGCTCCACATTATAATATGTGGCTCACCTGCAGGCCACACCAACAGGAAAAAAAAACTACTATACATAAACCTACCCATCATGTGATTGAGAATCACCCCAGAAACAATCAATCTCTTCCTCTTCTCCATTGGCAATTGCAATCAAAGATACAACAAACAGTGTTGCAATTGCAGACTTTGCAACAACCATTGTATTGTTGTTTTGGTGTATACCTAAACCCACAGAAAAAGTTTCCAACTAGAATTATGTTAGTGAGTTAGGAATTTATAACTATATCAGTTGACCCCATTACTTAAATTGCATTGACCTTGCTCTAAATATGAACAATACCATTATTTGTCATAATTGTCCTTGAACTGTCAAATAATATTGATATTAGCAATGGTAAGCATTTTCTATACTAAATGCATCACGGAACTCAATTTGTCCTTCTATGAAAAATTCTGTATGTTTTATCTAATTAGAAAGAACTATCAGCAAATTTTACTGAAATATTTAGTCTATGAAGTCAGCGTACTAATGGAGTCTGAAATGACCAAGACTCACCCCCACCCACTCGAATAAGTCTTGAATGTGGAAAATGTTCAGTGTGGGTCGTGGGTCCACTGGAAAGTTGCTCTAGTAAGACAGAACTCGCTGGGGAGCTTTTAATTGGTACTTGGTGGTGGTGGTGGATTAGGGCTTTACGTCCTGTATTTCTGCACCTGATGGGCTAAGTTTTAATTGGTACATTGAGAGACAAGATTTTCATCATTTAAAAATCCCCTGTATGAAAGGGACCAAGGTATCAAAGTGCTAATTTAATGAAAGGTCGATAACATTGTTGGACAAAAAAAAACTGCCATGGGGTAGTAAGTCTTTCAAGTATGGTCAAAAACGTTCTTCGGAAAATTTCCAGTGGACAGCTGTTCTTGTAGGACAAAGCTAGTTGATTTAATACATCAATACTAAGTTCACGTTTCAAATCATACAATAATGTGTTAATATAAAAAAATACTGTTATATGTATCGCTATTGGCTAACTACATGGCCAAATGTGCAACGTGTATTTTCCTTGAGAAGGATAAACGAATGGACAAAGCATGGTTTTTAGCTAATTATAATAATGAGACAAAAACCATGCGTTTTCAAAACATGTAGGAAACATGTTCACAATGTTCACAATTTTCACCATGTTATGAAAGGGTTTGGGATGGCAAAATGCTATTTCAAAGAAAATGGCTTCTATTTAATTGTATGCCAATGACTTCTCCACCTAGTCCTGCTGATAACAGCAATTTTGTCTTGTTGTTCCCAGCATTATGTGTACAAAGATAAAACACTTCCCAAACTCATTTTATGGTCTTTATTAAAGAAACATAAAAATGCACAATTACAATGTATAAAAACGTTAATAAATTCACTGCCAATTGCTACATGGGATAAACAACATAAGCAAATCTTAGACTGAAATACTGGTCATCAGGCCTTAAGGTCATCTGCAACTGACCACTACTGGATGAGGCACAGTTATCGGCTTTGAATCTGGCGGCTGCAATATCAGAAAAAAAGAAGAAGAAAATACTTGTATGTGAGACAATACAATTTTTCATGATTTTACATCAATATTAAAATATAGAAATCGACAACACACACATTAAGCAATAAGGTTGTTTTACCTAATTTCACTAGTTATACTGGACTACAAAAACATTATTCCTATACTGGCTAGAGAATAAAGGGTAGTACATGGCCAAATGTGCCATGTGCGTTTTCCATGAGTCAAAAGGATAATCGCATGGAAAACGAATGTAGCACATTTGGCCATGTAAAGTAGGTTGAGATTATGTTTTAGTCAACAAGGGGTCATTTACACTATAAGGGAAAGAACATAATTATTAATTGCACAATTGCACATGATACAAAAGTCAAGAAACTACAATAAAGCAATGTTTAAAGCAGGTAAAATGGTAATTTCGACTATAAGCAAAATAACCTGGTATCAAGAAGACAAGTTTCATGTCATAGTGAGTGGGTGTAGGTCGTTTAATGATGTTTTAACCCGGAAGGGTCATATTATATCTAGGTGGGTGTAGAAAGTGCTAGGTGTAGGGTAAGCTAGGTGTAGGGAGAGCTAGGTGTAGGGACAGCTAAGTATAAGGGTTCAGTTTGTAATGCTTTCCAATTTCAGGTGCCTCTGCTAGGTACGCACAGACGAAATTAAAACATAAAAATAAGAATAATTTCGTCTCCTTGTATTTTCACTTACACAGCTGCTCTGGTGTTTCGTCAGTGTAATCAGTCATCTTTTGGTCGATGACAATATTCTTGTCTGTCCCATTTTGATTTTTAGCAATGACATGCCATGGTTGGTGGAATATGTTTGTCGGAAGAACACAAACCTTGAAGTCCTTTCTTCCATCTCTCCATTTTACAGTAAGGTACAATGGGTCCTCAACGGCAGCTTTTGGAACCCAAAAAATACCCTTCGGACATTTTAAAGTGACACTCCACTCACCACCTCTGAAAATATAAATATCAATATGAATATGTTCCAGCATTGTGCACTTTGTTAATATATACATATAAGTTGGCCAAGCTTCAGACCAGTAGCATTAAAGCCCCGTTCCCACATAGCCGAGTTACTCGTAGTCAACTCGTAGTATTACGTAACACGCCTCTCGGGCCCAACTCTTACTAAACTCGGCGATTACTCCTCGCACTCGAGAGATGCTCGGCGAGTAACTCCTGAGTCTCGTAGCGAACTCGTGAGATTTGGAGCCGAGTTTGCCGAGTCTCCCGAGTATGCCGTGCTGCACGGCACACTCGGCGAATTATCCAGGAGTCCAAAAACTCGGCCATGACTCGCCGAGTTACTCCTCGAACTCGCCGAGTTACTCCTCGAACTCGCCGAGTTACTCCTCGAACTCGCCGAGTTACTCCTCGAACTCGGCGAGTTACTCGGCGCTATTTTCGCTCGTATTACACTCGGGGGGGGATGTTCAGGAGTGCGAGGAGTAACTCGGCGAGTTGTAGGAGTAACTCACCGAGTTGTAGGAGTAACTCGCCGAGTAACTCGTCGAGTTCTACCTTTAGTACATGCATCATCAGCGTAGGGGGTCGTATATAATATAAAAGGCCGCTGCTCCTCTAATATCAGTCCGATTTTCGTCAAATAAAGATTGTTTTGTAGTATAATTCATAGTGATTCCATACGTATTTTCGGATTTAAAAAAACCCGAATATTAAGCGAGATATTTGTCTGAGAAGGCAGTTGTCTTGCGGTGGCTGCTGCTCCATTTATATTATTCCGATTTTCGTCAAATCAGGACTGAATTGTAGTATAAATCATACTGATTCCATACGCGTTTTCGGATTGAAAATAGACCAAATATTAAGCGAGATATTCGTCTGAGAAGGCAGCTAAGTTGGCGGAGGCAAACAGTGGTGCTCTCGCAGACGTCCGCGCCCAGACTGTATCAATGCAGGTAAGGCTGAGCGCTACTTTAAAAGGCTGCTGCTCCCCTAATATTAGTCCGATTTTCGTCAAATAAATATTGAATTATAGTCGAGTTCATACTTATTCCACACAGATTTTCAGATTGAAAATAGACCAAATATTAAGCGAGATATTTGTCTGAGAAGGCAGGTAGTCTGGCGGCGGCAAGGTGCTCTGTGTATGGCCCTGACATGAATGGTGTGGTCAATATTTTTGACCATTTTATATACATTGTTTGGATGAGCTTTATTGCAATTCATTTCTACTCATTCTGCCAACTGCCATGACTGTTATGTCAATTGCTATTAGCATTTTGAATGATACAAAGAATGGGTGTAGAGCATACAGCAAATTCAATACATGTGTCAATTGCCTAATTGCCTAAATTGGGGTTCTTTGACCTGTCATTTCATGGTTTGTTCAAAGATGACACAGTAATTGCTATTAGCATTTTGAATGATACAAAGAATTGGTGTAGAGCATACAGCAAATTCAATACATGCGTCAATTGCCTAATTGCCTAAATTGGGGTTCTTTGACCTGTCATTTCATGGTTTGTTCAAAGATGACACAGTAATATGACATTGTCTTGATTGTCATTCACAATTACAAAAATATGTAATTGCTTTCATTAATTAAAAGCAATATATTTAATTGTAATTACCAGGCAATGATTATATTTGTATAACTTTCTTATCTTTTTGCGTTAATTTGAATCTTATTGTGATATTATGATCAGTATAAATTTGTGTATATTTTGTAAAATTTAAATCTAATATTGATATTGTAATTAGTATTTGTGATTTGATCTGTGATTTTATTTGCTATATTTAATTTACTTATACTGGTGCTCCCTGAAGCGTCCGCGCCCAGACTGTATTAATGCAGAAAGCTGAGCGCTTCTTTAAAAAGCTACTGCTCCCTTAATATTAGTCCGATTTTCGTCAAATAAAGATTGTTTTGTAGTATAATTCATAGTGACTCCATAGGTTTTTTCGGATCGAAAATAGACCAAATATTAAGCGAGATATTCATCTGAGAATGCAGGTAGGCTGGCGTCGGCCTATCATTCGATGGGTGACTCGTCGCTGTCGTAGACACCTTGCTTCACCCGGCGAGTTACTCCTGGTACTCGGCGAGTTACTCCTGGTACTCGGCGAGTCACTCCTGGTACTCGGCGAGTCGCTCGCTGAACCCGCCGAGTAACTCGGCGAGTAATTCGGCGAGTAACTCGGCGAGTCACTCCTGGTCATTTTTTCCGCAAAAATTCGTCGCCAACTCCTCGAATTTTGGGTGTTACGTAATTTTTGTTATTACTACGAGTTGACTACGAGTAACTCGGCTATGTGGGAACGGGGCTTAAGACATTGACTTCAATGATTCAGTGTCTTCATTTCAAAACTGCATCATTGCAGATTATCTACCACTGCTGCAATGGTGCTTACGGCAAATAAACTAATATCACCATTTCATTTTAGAATGTCAAATATAACTGACAAATATCACGGTCAGTAATATTGCCAGTCAAATACTATAGAATAGTGATACATTTTATTAAACAGCACCTTCAATTTTCGTTCATTATGTACAAAAATGTGTAGTTGCGCTTGTGGCATGAATTGAAACCTCAATTTTTCATAAAACGACTCTGAAATCGCGAATCGGCAATGCTGATCATAATGTTATAATGTCAGTAAGGTAATTTGCCAGTCAGACAAATTTGCTTACGAAGCAACAATATCACGTAAGGCTTGTTGACAAGGGTTTAGTGCAGTATAGCGGACACAAATTCATGCCCATATTTGGCATACATGAAATATGAAAATAACCGCGATTTTTTACCAAATGACGTTTTTCCAAACAATAAAAGAACATTTAAAAGTTCCCTGAATTTCCCCTGTCCTAATCCTGCCAATCTCTTGAAATCTCTCTGCTGCCAGAATTATATTCTAAGAATTTCACAAATTTTGGACTTATGCACTTAAAATAGTATATAAACAGAATTTTCTGAGAGCTGAGATGGCTGGGGAACAACTTGCAAATATACAGGTAAGGTGTGAAGACACACCAAGGCGAGCAACAAGGCGTTTGTTGAAATCGGGCCAGAATTCTTCACAAGTGAAGAAGACACTGCTGGTCCATCATGGATTGTTATCCAAAACTGGGCAGTGACAAAAAAACCTCAAGGAGAGAAAGACAAACGGATCATTTCAAAAGTCGTAAAAGGAAAGGTGCTAAGGAAGTACAGACTGTTAAATTTCACCAAGAAGATTTGCAAGGCAACATCCAGAAAAAGAATTGTCCGCAACCTTTCTGGAAGCGGTCTCATCTGCACATATGAGTGGAAACAACGCCCAAATGCTGTGGCAGCAGAAATTAAAGAGTCTGTGATGTCCTTAATGGAGAGAATGGTGGTGGTGGGTGGGTGGATTAGGGCTTTATGTCCTGTATTTCTGCACCTGATGGGCTAATTAGGACAGGTAGGGACCATGACAATGAGACGAAGGATGAAACAGCCATCCAACATAGGCTCGACCGGGAATTGAACCCGGGACCCAGTGGTTGGAAGCTAAACATGTTGAGGATTTATAACAACTAAAATTGCATGTACAGGATATGTGGTTGCCCACAAAATACTCAAATTTTCGTGACACCATTCCGGATGACCAAGAAACTTGGTGGTAGAAGTGGGCAACAGTCAATGAATCATTTGTCAAAGATGGTGTTAAAGAAACAGCAAAGAAGACAGTGAAACAGAAAGTAAATGGATGTGTTCGACAACTCAAAAGGTCCTTCAGGGATACACTGCAGGAGGACTAGACGTCAGTTTAATGCATGTAGGCAGCTAAAGGAGGGCCTGACTGATGACAAGGCAATATTACATATAGATTTTTCTTAAAATTGGCATACTGGGGTTATCTAAGATGGAGGTGAAGTCTATCTATTCTATTTCCAACTCAAGATGTAATGATCCAGCTGCTATATGGGCAAAATTATGGAATTAAACAATACACTTCTTTTCAGATGGACCAACGACACAATATCGAAATCGCACCAATTTGTACTTATTCTCGACATTCATCTGAGAGAGGATATGATGGGGGGTACCTGGAATTACTTCGCAGAAGGGTATGGGAAGGGTGCAGCCGACGGGATAGGGGGTGTTATCAAGCGAAAAGCTGATGATGTTGTTGCTCGGATGCGGAGACTTTTTACAGGGAATTGTCTAAGAAAGTTTCAACCACTCAAACTGTTTGACATCACTGAGCAGATGATTACCAACATGGAAAAAAGGATACCTGAAAATATTCCGTCAGTTCCAGGATTCATGAAAGTGCACCAGGTTTGTGCTTGTTCACAGAACCATATCCTCAGAAAGAGTTTGAGGTGCTTTTGTACCTGGCCAACTATTTGTGGTTGCTACAAGGAAAGACCTGTTTCATTCCCTGCCTGTGAATCAGAGGAACCAGAAAGAGAAACGAATCAAGTTGTGATGACTCCATTGCAAGAGCGTCCTGCAACAATTTGTGATAATGAGGACTTAGTAAACAAGTGGTGCATAGTGACTTACGTGGTGGTGGATTAGGGCTTTATGTCCTGTATTTCTGCACCTGATGGGCTAATTATGACAGGTAGGGACCATGGCAATGAGACGAAGGATGAAACAGCCATCCAACATAGGCTCAACCAGGAATCGAACCCGGGACCCAGCGGTTGGAAGCCCAGAGCGCTACCTCTGAGCTAGGCCCCCGCCATTTTGGACATCAGAGTCATGTATGGCTTTCCAGTTAGTCAGGCAGCTTAGCAGTTGGATGTGGACATGCTGGACAAAAGCACCAAATTTTTTCTGCAGACTGCCATATATGTCTACTTTCGATTTTTGGTAGGAACCACCTTCCCCTAATTGATTATGGTGGCCATATTGGATTTCAAAATGGCCGCCAGTCAAAATGTATTTCCGCCATATCTTGACTTCTAATTCATCTACAATTATAAACTTGGTGTCTAAATATACATTTTCAGGGTCAAGGAATACATTTATGTGGTGTAGAAGGGTGTGGGATGAATATTTGATGCATATAGATGAAAAATTTGTATAAAAACTTGCATGAGAGCATGTAAATATTGTTCAAACTACAAAAGACTTGTGTAAAAACTATCATGAAAGGTAGAGCATATATTATATATAGACATAAGCGCCACATTGAGAGCTCTCCAATGGTACCCTGCACATGTCTGTAGCTTCAAAATTGAGAAAGTTAGAACCAAATAACTAAATATATTTCCTGTGCTACTTTGATAACCCTTCAGCTCATTGCATTTTTGCCTCATCTTGATTATACGTCGTTTATGCATTATGACGTCATCACTATTGTGACTCCACTGGTGGAATTTTGTTTATCACATGCTGAGTCACAAATGGAGGAAAAAGTCATCCATGGTCTTTGATGGGGTTCCTGAGCAAATCAATGTCTTAACATTGTTGTAAGTAAATTTTTGAATACTTTAATTTGTATTACAGGTATCATGCTAAAGATATGTTAATGTATAGGTATATACAATAAAATAACAACGAAACTTTCTGTAATTTTATCAGTTTTCTCCATTGTTAATGGGTTCAATGAAAACACTGTTTCTTGAAAAACTGTCATGATAACACACAGCATCATGTCTTAACATCCTGTTTGTAGTCAATGAATCAGACACACAATCAACAAAGGAACAACTCTGAACTTGTGTTTTTTCTTTTTTAGACTGGTATGATGGACTGGAACCTGTGTTTGATATGCAAGGAAAAAACTCCAGAGGCTTTAAAATGTCCACTCAATGCATTTGGCAGTGGGGACAAGAATGAAACATACAGCTCCTTCTTAGAAAATGTCAAAGCATTTCGAGAGCTGGAGGGGTTGCCATTGACTTTAACCTTTGGAGAAGAGATGACTGCTGGTGAACTCGTGCAAAATCATGGTGCATGGCATAAATCTTGCTATGTCAAGTTCAACAAACAGAAGCTAGAAAGGGCTATCAAAAAGCGGGACAGGGATGTTGCACCAGAAAACAGCACCATTTCCCACAAAAGGCCTCGCCGTCAGTCCATGGACAAAAGGGCTTGTTTGTTTTGTCAGAAAGAAGATGGGCACCTTCATGAAATTAGAACACTTGGGGCTGATGAGACAATACGGCAGATGGCTATGGAACTGCAAGAAATACAGCTGATGTCACGAATAGAAGGCGGAGACCTAATTGCACTCGAAGCTAAATATCATCTGGAGTGTTACACATTATTTCGAAATCGTTATCGAGCTCTGATTCGAAAGAAAGAGCAGGACTCTGGAATATCACCAGCAGTACACCAGATAAAAGCACGGGCACTGGTTGAATTATTCTCCTACATTGAAAATTGTGTCGAAGATGGCACCTTTTGTTTGAAATTTTCTATTTTGCATCAGCTGTATGAAAATCGACTGCAAGAACTGGGTGTGGACACAGAGATCAACAGAACTAGATTGAGGGAGAGGATTCTTGGCCAGTTCCCCCAAGCACAAGAGCAGTTCGATGGCAAAAATAAAATCCTAGTCTTTGAGAAAGGCATGCAATTGTTGTTAAAACAAGCCATGGCATCTGATTATGAAGGTGATGCACTTGTCCTTGCAAAGGCTGCCAAGATAGTGCGCAGGGATATCATAAACCAAAAGGGATTCAAATTTGATGGAGCTTTTCCCACTCATTGTCAGAGTGACTCCGTGCCATGTACACTCAAAACCCTTGTTTCCATGCTGTTAAATGGGGCTAATTTGAAAGACCAGTGTTCAGAAGATTCTCAGGCAAATCTTACAATCTCACAGACCATTATATTCAACTTTAAAAAGAGAGCACCATCTTCTGAGAATTCTCGACATTCTCTTGACAGGGAACCTCCTCTGCCATTGTACATTGGTTTAAAGCTACACACTGAAACCAGGTCCAAGAAGATTGTAACACAGCTGCATGATCTCGGTTTGAGTGTGAGCTATGATCGGGTACTTCAACTTGAGAATATGCTTGCTACTGCTGTCTGTGAGAGCTTCTGCAAGAAAGGTGTTGTTGTGCCGGCTCAGCTGCGACATGGGATTTTCAACTTTGGTGCCCTTGACAACCTGGACCACAATCCTTCAAGTACAACTGCTACAGGGTCATTCCATGGCACAGGGATCAGTCTGTTCCAGTCTCCTTCATCTGATAATCTGGGTACCAAGCAGGAGGAAATAAGGCTCCCAGAGTCAGACAGCAAAAATTACCAGTTGCCAAATTGTTACACCACTGTGCCTGCTGTAGTTCTCAAGGCATCTGAAGTTATGGTGCCACAAATGTCACACTGTTCGGTTCAAAACCAGTAATGTTTGGCAAGTGAGCAAAGGAAAGAGAAGGTATGGCTGGAGCATGCTCTAAAGCTTATGGAGAAAGATGAGCTGGAAAAAGATGATAAAGTTGTTTGGTCTGCATTCCATGCTGGAATGCAAGATGAATTGCAAAACTTGAAACCCTGTTTGACACAACTTTTACCATTATTCTATGAGAAAGCTGCAACAGCAGCTATGATTAAACACGGAATGAATGTGATACACGGGGCTACTGAGTTTCTTAATCCTGGCCAGGTACCAGTCATAGCATTTGATGCACCACTTTATGCACTTGCCAAATTCACTCAATGGAAGTGGCCGGAAACCCATGGGGAAGGAAAGTTCATCGCAATGTTTGGAGGCCTTCACATAGAAATGGCGATGTGGAAAACCATAGGCGACTATCTGGAAGGTTCTGGTTGGACCACTGCCCTAACTGAGGCTGGCATTGCGTCATCAGGCACCGCTGACTCTTTGCTTAAGTCTTGTCACCTTACCCGGACAAAGCATGCTCACCAGGTGACTGCAGTAGCTCTGGAAAAACTTCAACAAGATGCGTACTTGTATTCTGTGGGAACAAACAATGAAATAAACAAGAAGACATGGATAGAGGAACACAATCAGGAGAGTCCCACATTTCAGTACTGGAATACAATTCTGAATATTGAACTCCTTGGTCTCACCTTCATTAGAGCTCACCGTGAGGGCAATTTTTCTTTATACATTGAAAGTTTGAAAGCTCTGGCCCCACTTTTTTTTGCCCTGGACCACTAAAATTATGCACGATGGATCCCAATACATATCAGAGATATGGAGAGTCTTCCAGTCCAAATCTTGAAAGAATTTGAGGAGCAAGGCCACTGGGTGGTCAACAAAACTTCAAACAGGTTTTCAGCGATGCCGATAGATCAAGCGCATGAACAGAATAATGAAGCTGTCAAAGGCACAGGAGGTGCTATTGGCCTCACTGAAAATCCTTCAGCATTCAGGAAATGGATGGTTTCAGGCCCTGAACAAGTCAGAATTCTGAGAGAGTTTGAAGATGATCGTATGTCAAAGAATCTCAAGGATTTCCACCATGAAGAAGGGTTTTCAGCACAAAAGAAATTCAAGGACCAAGCAACTAGTCTAGCCCAAGTCATTCATGAGATGGGAAACCCATTTCTTGATGCTTCCCATGAATTATTGGCTCTAGACACTCGCAACATCATGGATGAATCTGTGGTTAATACAGTGCGCACAATGCTGGATTTATGAAAGGAGCAGTATGAGAAATACTACACACATGTTATAACTGACTGCACACGTTCGATCCACGAGCCTATAAAGAAGAATTCTCTGCCTCTGTTTAATACTCCAACAAGAAAACCTAAGACAAAACAAGCAGAAAAGATCTCGTTACTTAAGAATGATGTTGCCTTGTTTTCCCATCTTTATGTTGTGATGCAACAGCGAGAAAGTGACATGAGTACATTTTTCAGCCATGAGAACCATCCATTTCCCCCTTCAATTTCTGATGGTGGAAAACTGTGCTTTGGGAAGAAGTCAGATCTACTGAACATATTGCCGATGGAAAACCACATGGAGCCCCCTGACTCTGTTGATGTGAAGCTTCTTGATGGTGCCTGTGTGGTACACTTCCTCCCCACTTCTGGTGTCACAACATTCAATGATTATGCAGATCATGTTTTCATTCCTCACATTATGAAGCAACTCGAAAACACCAGGAGAGTTGATATTGTGTGGGATACTTACCTTCCCCAAAGCATCAAGGAATCAACCAGAGAAAAACGAGGAAAGGGATTTCGGAGAAAAGTTGAAGGCAAAACCAAACTGCCCAGAAACTGGGTTGACTTTCTCAGAACCCAGCTAACAAACAGGAATTGTTTGCATTCCTCTCAAGCAAGATTGCTTCTCTTGACTGCCCTGAGGAAAAGGAAATTGTCGTCACAACAGGTACCACAGCTATTGCTTTGGGAAACGATCGCGCCATGGATGTATGTGACCATGAAGAGGCAGACACAAGACTACTGGTCTATCTACGGGATGCTCTTCAGAATAATTGCTCAACATTCATCGGGCGTACTGTTGATACAGATGTTGTGGTTATTCTCATCGGGAAATTTCAATATTTTGCCAACATATGCAATGATATGCATATATGGGTAGCTTTTGGTGTGGGAAAGAGGTTTTCCTACATTGACATCAATGCCATCTGTGAGAAATTGGGACCAGATAAATCCCTAGCTCTCCCAGTCTTCCACAGCTTCACTGGGTGTGACACCACATCTGCTTTTTATGGTAGAGGCAACAAGATCGCATGGGAAGCTTGGAAGTGCTTCGATGAGGTTACAAATGCATTTTCTTACATGGCTCTCAATCCATTCATGGAATTAAAACATGACACTGAACATTTTCAGTTGCTGGAACGCTTTGCCATTGTATAAGTATAATATTTGGTACCCTTGAGGGTTGAACTGCGTGTCTTGGGTTTGGAAAAAGACCACCTGACCATACCACTGTCACTCTCAGGTTTAGTCACAAAAAGGCCTCTAAAGTTTCTTGTAGTTTTTTAAAAACAGCTTTTGTGCAGTGCCTTGGATCTTATATGATTCACTCTTTCATGTACCAGAAAATTCTGTGTTGCTGTAGTGATAAATTTAAAATGATTTTCAGCCAGGTTTGCTACTTTAGGGGGTTATATCTGAAAATATATCCATCTATCTTTCAACAAACTATTGTAACGGAGTTGACGGAGCAATTTCTGGTTCTTTCTTTGTATATGGAATAAAATGACTCCGAAGTGTTGCAAGTGCTCTATCTGATGCAGTCTGGGAGTCTACACAATCCTATTAAAATGAAAATAACTCAAAAGCCAGTTATGAACACTCATTTTTTGTCATGTCTGAAAAAGTGGAATTTGACCCCTAATCAGAGAATCACCCAGCTGCCGTTTGTTTGTGATGTAACCCATTGAATTCAAAAATTTTACATCATAGGCCTGGCAACGAGACTCGCTAAATAAGGTCAATAATTGGGGTCCGCTATACTGCACTTTTTCCGTTGACAAATACCAGTAAGTGTTCTGGGTATTGTAAGCATATGAATGGTTTTTCCAAGTAAACATAATCTGCCAGGTCAGCTAATTTGACAGTAAGCAACAACCACAATGACGTAACACCAGTGCATAACCTTTTTGACTGGAGCACCAGTTTCTGCATGCAAATTCATGCCCATATTTGGCATACATGAAATAAGACTTTGACACAAATCTCATAGCAACCGACTTACAAGAATGCTTACCCATAATGCTCTTGCTCATCGTCACCATAGAGACAATCATACTCTTCATCAGCATGTACTACTGCAATTATTGCAGACAGAACAGAAAATATAATAAATACTGATGATCCACCCACCATTGCTATTGTAAGGCCAATATATTTGCAGCAGCAATACTACAGCAAAATTTGTACGTGTAAAAATATGGACTGACCCCAGTCTGAACCCCTATAATGGCATGGAAAACAGCTGACATTATATTAAATAATCATGCAGCATATTCTGTACATTCAATATTCACTCTATTTACGTAGGAAGGTCATCACAACATGAGGGTCATATTATCCTAATGTTAATGACTTGGATTACGCAGTTTGAACATAAAAATGTTCAGTGCACAAAGGATATTAGACGGTAAACCAGCCACCATAAATTGTTTAACGAGTAAATTTATATCAACTGTATAAACTATATAAACTATATATGAACTATTGACTGTCATGGCTGACCCATATTTGCACAAACATTGAAGTGGGTGCCATTATTATGAGTCATAAAACTAATCAAGGGAGACAAAAGAATGACAGATGTATTCATTTACATTTTTACGATAGAATTAAATGGCAAAAATGTTATATTTGTCATTTATTCTAATAAAATAAACCACAAGGGTCACAATTGTCTATAGGAGGTGCAAGAAAAAAAAATAAAACGGCTATAAGTTTCTAAACATTTTGCAAAACCTTGACAAGCTCCATGAATTTTAATTTCCAACAGAATAGTCTTTATCTAGTTCACTTTTAAGATGAAGATGAAACTTCAATCCTAATTTCATTTCCTTTTCTTATAGATCCAGACCACACTTCATTTCCAGCCGAAAAGTCCTCATCTCCTTCACTTAAAGATTGAGCTGAAACTTCATTTCCAGCAGAATAGTCCTCGTCTCCTTCACTTAAAGAATGAGCTGAAACCTCATTTCCAGCAGTATAGTCCTTGTCTCCTTCATTTAAGGAATGAGCTGAAACCTCATTTCCAGCAGAATAGTCCCTGTCTCCTTCACTTAAAGATTGAGCTGAAACTTTATTTCCAGCAGAATAGTCCTCGTCTCCTTCACTTAAAGATTGAGCTGAAACTTCATTTCCAGCAGTATAGTCCTTGTCGCCTTCACTTAAAAAATGAGCTGAAACCTCATTTCAGCAGTATAGTCCCTGTCTCCTTCACTTAAAGATTGAGCTAAAACTTCTTTTCCAGCAGTATAGTCCTTGTCTCCTTCACTTAAAAATTAAGCGGAAACTTCATTTCCAGCAGAATAGTCCTCATCTCCTTCACTTAAAAATTAAGCGGAAACTTCATTTCCAGCAGAATAGTCCTCATCTCCTTCACTTAAAGATTGAGCTGAAACCTCATTCCCAGCAGAATAGTCCCCGTCTCCTTCACTTAAAAATTAAGCGGAAACTTCATTTCCAGCAGAATAGTCCTCATCTCCTTCTCTTAAAGATTGAGCTGAAACTTCATTTCCAGCAGAATAGTCCTCATCTCCTTCATTTAAAGATTGAGCTGAATCTTCATTTCCAGCAGATTAGTCCTCATCTCCTTCACTTAAAGATTGAGCTGAAACCTCATTTCAGCAGTATAGTCCCTGTCTCCTTCACTTAAAGATTGAGCTGAAACTTCATTTCCAGCAGTATAGTCCTTGTCTCCTTCATTTAAGGAATGAGCTGAAACCTCATTTCCAGCAGAATAGTCCCTGTCTCCTTCACTTAAAGATTGAGCTGAAACTTCATTTCCAGCAGTATAGTCCTTGTCTCCTTCACTTAAAGAATGAGCTGAAACCTCATTTCCAGCAGAATAGTCCCTGTCTCCTTCACTTAAAGATTGAGCTGAAACTTCATTTCCAGCAGTATAGTCCTTGTCTCCTTCACTTAAAGAATGAGCTGAAACCTCATTTCCAGCAGAATAGTCCCTGTCTCCTTCACTTAAAGATTGAGCTAAAACTTCTTTTCCAGCAGTATAGTCCTTGTCTCCTTCACTTAAAGAATGAGCTGAAACCTCATTCCCAGCAGAATAGTCCCCGTCTCCTTCACTTAAAGATTGAGCTGAAACTTCATTTCTAGCAGAATAGTCCTCATCTCCTTCACTTAGATAACTAGATGAAAATGTATTTTCAGCGCAGCAGTTACCATCTCCTTCACTTAAGTTTAATATGAGTTATATAAACTCTTCTTACACAAGGGTGCCTGAGATATCATACAGGAGAGGCTAGCACCCTATATATTTTTTATGTACTGGAGCAGGTAGCACTTGGTATGCCAGTTTGATATTGTAGTAGTAGTAGTAGTAGTAGTAGTAGTAGTAGTAGTAGTAGTAGTAGTAGTAGTAGTAGTAGTAGTGGTAGTAGTAGTGGTAGTAGTAGTAGCAGCAGTAGAAGCAGTAGTAAAATTGAGTAAATTGACTTACTTGTAAAATAGGTTAACAACGGGACGCCGCAATCTTAGCCCTTCTGTTTGAATGTTACATAATACTATATTTTGTACTTCTGGCCGTTAGGCCAACATCGCGGGGCTTGGCCAATAGCGAGCTGAACATTTCTATAAAGCAACTAGCCTTGCTCATACAATCATTCGTCTTCTCATCTTCGTTTCTTCATATAATTCATCCACACTCTACTGGGAATCAATACGGACCGTTGCTGACAGATTTTGGACTAAAGCCTCTTGTCAAAGCTTACCAAGCTTTCAACTTTAATGAGTACTTCCGAGCTAGGCTGAGCTACCAAGCTGTCATCAAAGCACATCCGCCCGGGAAGCTTAACAAAAGAGTGTGAACAACAGGAAACAGTTGCAAAACAACATACAATTACTTGAGGTATATACTTTGGTTACAACATATTTTCTCAAATTCACGTAGGCATTCTCCCCAGGTTTATGATTAAACTCATTAATCATAGGAAAAAGTACCAAATATGGGTGGCAAGGGCGCCCGAAGTTGTATGGCATGTGGCAAATCGTCCAGAGGTCACTCGGGCCGAATGGGCTGATATTGTGAACAAGGAACTTCAAATTGGTATGTTTGAGTGTCTGTCAAAGGTGGTTGAGGATGCCACAGACGTGGTTAATCGTGAAAGAGAAAGTAATATCAACAGTGTCGTAAGAGAAGGCAAAAATTTAGCAGGGACCGGGCCACCAGTCAATTTACAGAGTCACAGTAGTAAAATACATCAGACTGGTTCGATAGGCTCAGCCCCAGCTCACGATGGTGAGAGGGGTTTAACCCCGCTCAATAGGCTGTCAGGTTCAGCCAACCAGGCTATTGAACATTTCCCAGAGTTACCTGGGGCAATGGGAGGGATTACAACCACGGATCGGATCCAGCCCATCCAGCAGACCAGAATGGCAAGGTTTCAGAAACTTTTACCCTAATCAGTTCAACCTTCCGGCTGATTTCCGGGGTGCTCCGCCTCCACTGGCTCGAATGCCCAGTCGCCTACCTGCCAATTATGTGCAGGCAATGGAGGCTGAGTTCATCGAGGCCTGGCCCGGATACCACGGCCAAGCAGTAGACAATGCTGTTCTAGGAACAGAGCATGTTCCGAGAAGAATACGAGACGCTGCTATCAGCAGTGAGTTCATCGATCTGATTGAGTGTATTAATAACAACATAACAGAGACTGAAGAATTTTGCAGTTTTGTGAATGAATTTGGAAAAAACAAAAAAGGCTTTCCGCTGGATGGAGGCTTGGGGTGTTTACATATTGATTGTCTGTAAAGCCTATGGTTATAGCTTATTACATTAGATGGTCTCGTATCACTCATTTATCCTGTCCCTATTCGCAAAATATAAATTACCATATGTAAATTTTAGATAACCGAAGGTCACTAGAATTTGCCAGGCTAAATCACAAGCTATATGTTACAACATTTGACGCGAACGCATTATACAGTGCTAGCCACTGTAAAACTTGCTCATCGGTCGATCATTCTCAGAATGATTGCCCCTTTCGTGGAGCAGGGCAGGCCTCAGAACCGCCAAAATCGAAAAGAACAGATCAGTCAAGCGAAGTATGTCTCCTATGCAAGCCGAGCAGAAAGTGCAGAAGAAAGCAAATCTGCTTCGGATGAGGAGGGCCAGATGGGATTTAAGAGTTGTACCAAATGCAGCAAGTCAAAACCAGCAGCCAGTAAGATATCTTACTAAAAATTACTGGCAAATAATGCTGCAACTGAGGTAGGCAAGGTCATATCTAATGACCTCACTCCAGGAAGGTTATATGGGCCATTCACTGCACCTCCTTACGAGGATTTTATTGTCTCCCCCTCGGGTGCCTTTAACAAAAGGGCAGGGGCAAAGATAAGCGTCATACATGATCTTTTCTTTCCTCACCAGTCAGGTTCACTTCATTATTCCACTATAGATGCAGCATTCTGTAGTGAATTTCAATTGCTTTTCATGGCTAAGATAGATCTTAAAGATGCATTCAAGCATATAGCCGTACATCCAGACGACTGGCACTTACTGGGATTCCAGTGGGTGGATATATCTGGAGCAAGCGAATTTTACTTTTCTAAAGTCCTAAATTTTGGATTAAGGTCTGCACCTACATTATTCGATGAGTTTGCGTAAGCATTACTCGAATTTGTCTGGCATGAAGGCGCCACCAGGCGTATCGTGCAATATGTGGATGATTTTCTTATAGTGGCTGCTTCTGCAGCTGAATGTGAGCAGAGCTTGCAGGTACTACTTGACACCTGCCACAATACAGGCTTTGCGGTTCAACCTGCCAAGGTCACACATCCAGCAAATATTATAGAGTTTTTGGTATAGTTATCGATGCACACCGTGGAGATCTCACACAACGTGTCACAGAGATACTGGATTTGCTGAAAGATTTGCAGGGTAGACGTATGGGAATAAAACGCCACCTACAAAATTAAGTAGGGAAATTGGCATTTGCAGCTCGAGTGGTCTGCACAGGTAGGGCATTCTTCGGCAGGATGATAATGTTGATAAAAAGGGCGAAGTTCCCCAATTACAAGATACGTCTGACCAAAGTTTTGTGACATGTATCATTTCACGAATTCACAGCAGTGCGATTTTTGCTTATCTCGATTCTATATCATTGCTTGTTCAAGCAATTAAAGTGTATCTGTCTGGGGTTAGAGCACGGGTGGTCTGGTCACCCGCCCCCACACATACATACACCTCGACTCAAGTGGACACTTAAGTCACTTGAGTGGGATCATCCTGCACCTAATAGGGTTTTGCCCATTTCATATACGCTCCTTGAGCACATCCAGCGCGGCATGACAGCTATTTATGAGATATTCTCGGCCATGGTTCTCGGCTACTTCGCCTGTATGCGAGCCAAGTTTTGCTTTAATCGCTCTGTATCGCCTCCACTTTTGCCCACTTCGATTTCATTTCATCAAGCCCCTATGCCATATCTTAGTATAGCAGTGCGTTCATCTAAGACAGCAGTTAAGGGCTACACCGTAGTAGTCGGCTGTACAGGGACACGGGTATGCACTTATTGTTCACTCAAAGCATACCTAGCTTGGCGTACATTTCAGGTAACCAGCCCTTTATTTATCCATTCTAATGGTCAACCTCTCACACATCGGTCATTTTCGACAGCCATTAAGGCATTGTGCTCAAAATTGGGACTGGCCCTCATAATTATACCTCTCATTCATTGCGAGCGGGTTCCGCCACTGATGCGGCGGCCACTGATGCGGCGGCCACTTGATTACCGGAATCAGTAATACAACAGTTGGGCCACTGGCGATCTAACGCATATATGTTATACATACACCCAACTCAACACAAGATGGCTGCAATAGCTTCCAAACTTGCAGCATCCGGTTCATATTGATTCCCTACCATTACACCACTAACCTCATTTCAGTCGCTCATCTCTCTCATAGCCACTACTCCTTTTAAGGATTCATCACTATTAACACATTGAAACACTCACAATGCTCTTGGGATTGCCAGGGCATGGGTGTCCTCAAGAGCATACTGTATAAATGTCATATCTGTCTGTGTGTCACCTCTATCTCTTATTTATGTTCAGGGCCAAATAAATTGGCAGTGTGTCCAAACCTACTTTAAAGTAAGTTCACTTACTTGTAAAATCTTTGCCCTTCTCTTTGTATGTTACATATTACTACTTCCGGCCATTAGGCCAACGTTGCGGGGCTTGGCCAATAGCAAGCCACTTCCCGCCGCTTCTGGCCAAAAATTTGTATAAAGCAACCAGACTTCTCATCTTCATTTCCCTCCCACCCATCCCTATATTGTATCATTTTAACCCATATTGATCATATCACAACTAACCATTCACCATCTACATATAAGCTTTACCTTATATCAATCTAAGTATATAAGATTGAACACGGAATTGTAAACAGTAAGATCACATGATCAATATATACAGTATGTATGCAGGAGAAAACAAAATGTTACAAAAATATTAAAAAATGTTACAAAATGTCATAAAAAATGTTACAAAATGGTACCATAAATTACAATCTATCATGTATGTTTAATTGCCTTGAGGGTTTCCTCAAGAGCATACTGTGTAAATGTCATATCTATCTGTGTGTCACCTCTATCTCTTATTTATGTTCAGGGTCAAATAAATTGGCAGTGTGTCCAAACCTACTTCCGCTTTGACTTCTTGTTGCAATACTACACTGCTATCATTAAAAGTAATAAAGTACACCAATACTTCAAAATTACTGATGTCCTAATATGTGAAACATTACATCCAAAGAAAAATAAGACTTCCTTTTCAAAATTCGTGCTAATCACGTAAATATTTAGATCCAAGCATGGGGTCAGTTGTTCAATTGTCATATTATGTGATTAAATGAAATTATATCGATAAATTTAATTACCCAACTACAAATAAAATAAAATCAATCAAATAACTAATTCTTGCTGAAACTCATCACCATTAATATTAATCATGTTTCCAATGCGAATTGTTATCTTCGGACACACAAACACAGTGCCAATAACCGATTTTCCAATGGACATTTTATGCAAATGGCTTTTTACCTTTCTCAGATATGGGAGTTTTTTGTGGCCACTCTTCAACAATATGGAATAAATTTTGATATTTAGTTTCATTCTTTGATGCCTGAAGAAAATTAGATGCTATTTTATGCCATGTTCTGCAGAGTCATTGACTACATTCAAAGCACCTAGATTATATTCTGCATTTTCAAGGATGCTTTGCAGGAAGCAGACAACCATTTGGTAACATTGTATATAGCTCCAGAATGGGGAATAGATACCTTGAACCTGGATTGATGAGGTCTGCTTATTCCATCACAGGAGATATGATTGTTGGAAAAACGGATGTCTCCATGACCAGTGCCAAATTTTGACTTGGTTTATTCTCATCAGGTTTCTTGGCTAACAGAGCTAAGCCCAGAGCGCTACCGCTGAGCTAGGCCCCCACCTACCCACCAAACACTAAATGCTGCCTTAGGAATGCCTGCAAAGCACACCTTGATATGTTGGGACGTATAACTTCACACTGCGGTCTGGTTTTGATGAACTTGAGGTCATTGTTAGGCACATCCACAGCTAAAGTACAGGTCCTCTGACAATAACTGTTAACCAGTTCAAAGATGTCTTGGACTTTCTTTACTTGATGTTGGCTTGTAACTGTTCTAGGTGGTAATTTGTTTATTTGATCTTGAAGCAAACATGCAAGTTTTACCTGGCCCCAACCAAAAATTTCACTTAATTTGACTTTAATTTGGAAGGTGGAATCTTATGATCATTCTCCTTTGATGATGACCCATCATCAGCCATAATTTCATTTCTCCAAAATTCCGGTCAGAGTCACTTTAACTACAATACAAGGCACCTAAGAGGTGTCATTTCTCAACCAGCCTTTGGGTGAACAGTGTCCATATGAATGAAAACTGAAGGGCAGAGAAGGCCAAGATCTGGGTTGATACGAAAACTTTTAGCAAATTGCTACGAGAAGGTTAATCGGGTTTGCTGTATGTGCATTGTTATGTGCAACAATGAAGCTTATGTGCGCAAAAGGCATATTGTTGAATTGGAGCTTCACCTATGACCATTATTATGGTTAACCTTTATTAAATCCTAAAAGGGTTTGCGTAATGCCTGTTTATGTTAAATACATGCACAACGTATGCATCATCAGAGAAGTTTTCAGTTTGGCCGATAGCATATTAATGCATACTAATTGTACGATAAAGTGGGAAAACTTCAAGAGGATGGTGGGATACCTAAATATAATCCTATTGAATACAATTTTATCAGGACAGTTTCTCTAAGAGGTAGAACAGATTGAGGACTAAGACAAGCAGGTTTGCTAATGTAAGGGCATCTGATGCACCCTAGTAGTAGTAGCAGTAGTAGCAGTAGTAGTGGTAGGTTGAAATCAATTATGTCGCCTCAACCACCTATGGGTCATTCACGTGAGGAGCTGAGGAGTGCTAAAAGGACAGGATGGTTAGCCGTATATGGCACAACAGTGAAGTAATTTTCTATAGGAGCATTATATCAAGATATATAAAGTACATGAAAGTCATATCTTGCGGAGAATATTGGTAGTTTTCAAAAATTTCATAATAGCACCAGGGTATACTTTGACATTGTGGCATTAATATTCCATGATTGTCTTTCCACTGAATGAATCTGATAGTGAAGCCTTGGAAGACAAGTGTTTAACATTTACAACTGATTATTAAGAAAGAAGAGGTGGAAGATTAACAAACATGTTATACGTTTTTTTCATTTCCAGCAGAATATTCCTCATTACCTTTACTAAAGTTGAAATTCGAGTTATTATTAAAGCTCTTCTAAATGACAAACATTCAACTCATGAAACATGACTGGTTGCACTAGGTGGCCTCTTTATTTGCCTATTATCAATTACATCCACCTAGTGTTATATTAAGAAACTAAAATTCCTGCCCGCAAAGTAATCCATAAATGTATTTACAAATTAACTAGAAAAAAGGTCATATTCCATTTATTAGCAAAAGCAAACGACTTCTTCATTATAAATAACCAAAGAATAAGAAAAAGAACAGAAAGTTAATGCCACCTAATTCAACAATCTGCTCCAGCAGAGTTTTTTTAGTCGTTTGTTTTTCTTTTCAAAACCTTCTACCATCTCACTGTTACTGGTTTGGTGGGAGCATGTGATGAAATTCTAAGGCAGAGATGCCACACCTTATGCTATTCTAAAGATTTTTTTTTAGTAACAATTAAAGGCCATCACAAGACAATGCAAATTTATAGCAATTTCATAGACTCGGAAACTACCAAGACTTCCATTGGCTCACATGATTTAGACTTATATATGCAACTTATGTCATACCACGCACCGTGTTTATATAACAATGCACAGTATAATTTAAGGCATATTGCGTTTAACGACTGCAAATCAAGACTAATTACAGAGAGCTAGGTGTATGGAGGAGCTATATATTTTGTCATATTTAGCATGTACACAACTGCCATAGCTTACATATACACGCACATTTATCTCATTATTTATCTGTATAATGTACTTTCTGACATATACACGCATGCGTGAATGTAGTATTGCTCACACGCGCAATTCGTGTATATGCAACTTATGTCATACCACGCACCGTGTTTATATAACAATGCACAGTATAACAGTGGATGGACGCGCCAATATGCAGATCTCCTGCATGGTGCGTTTGCATTGCAATATCTCGCATGTTACTCACATGTGTGTATATGCAACAACTAGCATATGAGTAAGGGATTAGGTTCAATTACGAGCATATTTAATGCGCGTCATTTATTAAAACCTCATGACTATGAAAAATCTGTTCAACATAAGATTTTAAACATTTTTATTTCATACATGCTCACCTGAAGATGTTGAAGGAGTGCAAAACTTCAACTTGCAATTACTTGGCTTCTATACATGATAGAACAATACGGTTTTTTTTTCTAATTAGTTCATTTGCAACATTCTTATCATCTATATTGATTTAACACAATGAAAAAATACACTAATACCTAATTTATTGAGAAATTAGTCATGAATAGTTGAATAACAAGTTAGGCCATTACGTATAAGCTGCACAAGGTAGAAAAATGCAATAATAAGTACTAACTGTAAAATTGCAGATGCATATTATTTCGTGATATACATACATATATTCTTTAAATGTTATTAGGAGCATAAATGAAGCGTTTGCATTGTACAAATATAGACACATACTATCATTGCTGTCATCATATGTTGTGAGTCCACACGGACTTATGGGGTGTTGACCGAAGGTCCTAAGAGCATGAAATGCTTGACTTGCACCTCCAAGGTCACAAGCTGTCCTCACATAAAAGCGTACAGGAACAATGCAATGGATCATGGGTTTGATCCATCATCGAGCAAAGTGGCTCGATCACCCTCATATCCTCTGGATGATGATAAAGCCCACAAATTTACTTCTTATACGTACACGGGTGCCAGTTATGTAACATACACGAGTGTTAGGGAGTTAGGGAAACATATCCAGGAGTAGAGAAATTGCATATACACGAAAGTGTGTGGATTGCAAAAACGAGCAAAATATATATATGGGTATGGAGAGCTTGGTGTATGGATAGCTAGGCATAGGGAGCCAGTGATAACATTGCAACTGGAGGACATGTCAAGCAAATACATGTGGTGTTTGACAGGTAAATACTTAATACATTTCATACAGCTTACCACACAGATCTGAGGTCTTTGTGATATTAAGTAACATGGAATTTTTTCTGAAGGTATTCCGTGACCTGTACACAAAGACCTCAGGTATTCTTGACATGCTGGAGAAGTATGGATTGTAGCATTACCATCAAAGACCACTGCATCACACCAGTGCATGGATGGTTTTGATATTCCAGGGCACAGTGCCTCCAGTTCATGAAGGAAGTGAGACTTAGGTGTGGGAAACCATGGTTCCATCTTCATTAAAGAGGTTTAACAGCACTGGAGCATTTTTAAAACTAATAACATGTTCCAGTGGCACCTTTTTTCAAACTCACCAATCAAGAACGTTTTTTGCCTGTTCATGAGATATTTGAACATCTCACACACCACCTCTTGCCAGTCTCGTTCCAAACCACAAGACCAAGAGACAGTTGGTGCCACAATACCAAGAGACTGTTGGTGCCACAATACCAAGAGACTGTTGGTGCCACAATACCAAGAGACTGTTGGTGCCACAATACCAAGAGACAGTTGGTGCCACAATACCAAGAGACAGTTGGTGCCACAATACCAAGAGACAGTTGGTGCCACAATACCAAGAGACAGTTGGTGCCAAAATACCAAGAGACTGTTGGTGCCACAATACCAAGAGACAGTTGGTGCCACAATGTTTTTGCAGGAGAACTGTATGGAGACTCATCTTGCACAACTGAAAACTGCTTAAAGTTAAAAATGATAAATACATTAAATAAAACAGAACATATCATATCTTCTAAATTGCAAACGCATAGTCTTGTTGGATTTGCTCAATATGTCAAACTTTATATAATTAATGGATACCAAATTAACTGTAACATACATAATTGTTTTACTTGCAATTATATTTAAACACTGTGAAAACACACACACCTAATCAAGCGGCCACGAGCCAATTTGGGTGTCTACTAAATAAACCTTATCAAACCTTATCAAACATCTCTGAACAAATTAGATGTGACAGAATCAAGAATAGAAAGTCTCAGCAAAACTGATGACAGTTTTCAGCAGCACCTCTTACGCACTTGCCTCCAGCTGTTGATTTCCAGTTATGAAAACTCATCCTTTAGCAGCACCAGAACTTTCACGTGAAATAGTTTCGTTTGTGAATGTGAACAACCATGCACAGCAGTTTGTGGATGTGAAGCCTCCTCTGAAACCACAGATGAAGATGGAGCCTGTGGGAACCCACTTACATATCAGCTAACTGAAGCTGATGATGATGAGTAGATATGACACTCAGATAATGACAATCATGAGCTTTTATACAGTAGTAGACATGTATAACGAATGTTTCATTCAACGTCCAAACTTGCATAAATGTTAGAGTTTCTTACAGCATAAAACAAAAACAGCATAAAAAATAAAATTAAAATGGATCTGGAACAGAGGAATACCACCTACTTCCAGAACACCTAAAGCTAAAGTTGATAATAAAGGTCAACAGGATGTTCAAAATCACTTCTGTATTAGAGTAAGGACATAATGTGGCTTTGGCCAAATTTGTGCTCACAATTTAAACATGTGGCGTATACATAACATTTTTGAAGATCTACATAGCGCTTAGTTTTAGTATTGATAAGCAGTGATGTTTGAGTCTGCTATTAGCTACCAAGTATTTTAATGTGGCAGTGACTTTAAGCTAATAAATTAAGGATTTCATTCATATATAACACTCTATGTTTTAGGTTAATTTTGAAAGAAATATGAGCAGTTATGTTTCTGCATTTGCGAAAACTACACAATATTGCTCAAAATTCTGACTCAAAAAGGTGATCTCTTTGAAGGGCTCTCACCAAAAACGCACCCATATTTGAGCTTGGCATCAGCCAGATCCTTAAATTGGAGGGTATCAGGAAGACATCCATGCATGTTGCTAAATGTATATATTTCATGTTGGGTGGTCACCTCATATGGCCCCTCCTCCTACTGTACTACTACATGTTGTAAACAACTGCATATGTCTGATCAACTATATAATGTTGGTCTAATTTCATGTAACTTGCGGCAGAGAAATTATAGTCTATGGGAATTTTTTGAAATACCTTATTTTCTTGATTGCCAGATTGGGCTGGTTTTCTTTCGAGGCATTCCCTTTAAAATAAAGTGTAATTCTAAATATCAATTAACTCCTGTTTTTTTTTTTCAGACACCAAAGGGTTTCACAAATAATAAGGCCCCAGCTTTTAATTTTTAATCAAGAAAATATATAACATGTACAGCAACAGTCTGCCCAACCAAAAATGTACATGATGTAAACAAATTTGGGCTTGCCATAAATCTTGGAGAATGCTACTGCTTTTATGATGTCATAATCACCAATGGGTGGGCGCTTGATGGGTGATATAAAGTTTTAAGACATTCTAGAGGTCATTCATGTCTGGACGAGGCTACGTATAAAGTTGGCCAGCTATATAGGGAGAGCTAGGTACATGGAGAGCCAGATATTGGGACAGCTAGACGGGCACAATTGGTGTGCACGGTAGGGACGGCTAGACAGTGTGCATTGCAGAGAGCCCTGTGTTGGCCACCGAGGTTCAAGGTCATCACCCACAGTGTTACCACCCTTGTGGGTGGATTGGGGTTTTACGTCCTGTATTTCTGCACCCGATGGGCTAATTAGGACAGGCAGGAACCCTGACAATAAGATGAATGGTGAAACAGCCATCCAACTTAGGCTCGACCGGGTATTGTACTCGGGACCCATGTGTTGGAAGCCCAGCACGCTACCACTGAGCTAGCACAGCGTAGCATACTACTGAAAGATACCAAATTGGGGTAACTCTAATAAGCAGCATTTTTGCTGAAATATGAACACTGGACCATGGAAATAGCTGACTATTATTCAAAACACTCTGCCAAGAGCTCAGCTTCTGTAAGTTAAAAGATTTAATGATATCATTATTTTATTAATTTCTATTATATCAATAAATTATAATTATTGGTGTGTCAGGTTGGTTAAGCCACTGACAATACATGTAAATATCTAATTGCATTTTAATTTAGTCATTAAAATATTTCTCATTGTTTAATTGTAGTATTTAGTTTTTTTTCTATTATTTATATTACAGGGCCTCAATGAAAAACAGCTTCTGCTGATAAAGCCAAGCACAGCACATCCCTTAAAAAAAATGCGCGTGTCCCTCACGGGTAAGTCACATGTCATTCACGTGCCAGGCTATTGTTCAAGTCCAGTGGGAGGTCATGGCATGTTAGAGGAAGTCACATACTTAACATTTCAACAGGTCCCAGTCCCACGAACAATGGCTCCCTTAAGCAGGTCCATCTGACAAACAGGTCATTGTTAAATGTATTTCATTAAGCACATGTGCAGTGTGCACTTTTAATTGTACATGTTCAGTCATTCTCTGCTATAATGATATATATGTATATACCAACGATATCATAAACCAGCAAAACAATTTGGACCAAATAAAAAGGAGATACAATATAGTTTTTTTTTAAACTTTTCCACCACTTTATCTATCTATCTATCTACCTACCTATCTATATATCTATCCATCTATTTATCTATCTATCTATATATATATATATATATCTAAGTCATAACAAACCACACCTGTCTACTTACCTACCTACCCATTAAACCACAAATTAATTAACTACATATTGAGGAGTTATGAAGCCCAATCCATTAACAACTCCAAATTATCTAATACTATCTAATATCCCATCTGCAGCTCATTGTGAGGCTCTTTTAATCACATTAGGCAATTGACCTCCATGTTCTGATGGTCTTTTATACATGGATCCCCTCAGCATGCAACATAATAATCCCACAGTTGTCCAGTGACCTGGGGGCTATTTACCTGCGTCAGTCCAGGTCATCAATTCTCACTTTAATGTCCCTCAGTCTAATTGTGTGTAGCTGTTGCCAGAATTACATGCACAGGATACAGGCATCTCACATAGCCATACATCCAACACATTCCACAGGAATCACTCCATGCTGTGAAGTTTAGGGGGATACCTCTGGGAATATCACTACTAACAGGTGAAGTATGTATACCATGCATGTTATGAAAGTAATAATAGGGTTATTGTAAATCTTGACTATTATATTACAGACATGCCTATATATTATATTTGCTGGTTAGGAGTTGTATTTTAAACAGGGTTCTAAGGCAGTCCAGCTGTGTGTGTAGCCTGTGTGCTAGATTCACCTGTGTGGGATCTACATTAGTGGTGTCACAATAGTTTAGACCAAGCCTGTATCTTGTATGTATTAAGGCAGCAGCTCCAAACTTTCAAATCTTGTGGTGATGGACCATCTAGTACATATCCAGGCCGAAATCTCATTGAACATCTTTGAGAAAAACTGCAACATGCAGGAGACATGGTTGAGCATAACAGTGGTTAAATTGAACAAAAACTCTCTCAGTAGGCTAGAGGCATTTGGTACCTGAGGTATATATTATATTTAATGACAATGGTCAGTCACGTCAGTGCTAGGTATAGAATAGTTAGTATGCATTGCGCAGAGCCCTGTGTTGGCCACTGGGGTTTGAGGTCATCACGCACAGTGTTACCACCCTTGCCATGAGGAGGCCGCAGACTTTCAAGGCAAATTTACCAATATACATATTAACTTTGATACACAGTAGTTTGTAATCGGGCAAATATGGTTCGTTTAAATCAAAGATGGGATGATAGGCATTCCATGACCTTGTAACACATGCACACTAGGTACTGGGTACCAACCTTTCAACATGTCATGGAAGTAAGCTATAAATTGAATTAACATTGTCTCACCCTGCCCATGCACTCATGTTTTGTCTAATTTTTCCCCATGCTGTATTCATTATTTATTATGAGCATGTGACCTTCTAAGGTCCACATGGCTGCAGCACTGTATGGAGGAATTAAAGACCAATAACCAATGTTTTGTACACTATAAGATGATTTCCATTATCTCCAAATACTGGTGAATAAGATAAACTCATCTGGGTAAAAAATTACTTTACCTGGATTAAAACCAAAAAGTTAAATGTCAAACACCTGGTGCTTTAATTCTTGCAGGTAATGGAACATTCTGGTGGTTATGTAGTGTTGGCCCAAATCCCTAAAAGGCAGTGTTATAAACTTTACTGTGTTGACACTAGGGGGTTTGTCTCACCGTTCCTCGCATGTCACTGTTCCCCCCTCTCTATTATTGCACCATTTTTATTTTTATTTTTATAATATAAATTTGTTGTTATTGCCGCACCATTAAATGTTACAAATTATTGATTCATGCCAATTAGCCCTATACAGAGCGTTCGAGCTCCCAGGCAGCTGGGTTGTCTAGTGGTAAGACACTCGCCTGCTCCTCTGAAGGACCCAGGTTCAATCCCAGGCCCGGGCACCCTTCACGAGCAACATTTCAGCTGGATGTCATTCAGATGCGTCATTAAATTGGCGGTCCCTTGTACTTTGTTTCTATGCTGAGGCAAGTAAAAGATCTCACCCATGGGTTAAATGTGTAACATGGGTGGACTCCTCTCTCTCTCAACTCATTAATCAACCCTCAATAGCTGCAAGAACTTTCCTTAGAGGGCTGCACTTTCCACATCTATCTATCTATCCCAATATTCTGGTCATACATCTTTGCTCCGATTTAAGGACCACAATGGAAATAAGAATTATGCTTTATTGTGCAATCCTGTAACATATACACGTTTATTGCCATATGGTGAATGGGTGGATTTAGGGCTTTACTTCCTGTATTTCTGCACCAGTTGGGCTAATTAGGACAGGCAGAGACCATGGCAATGAGACGAAGGAGGAAACAGCCATCCAACTTAGGCTCGACCGGGAATCGAACCCGGGACCCAGCGGTTGGAAGCCCAGAGCGCTACCTCTGAGCTAGGCCCCCGCCCATATATTGCCATATAAAATAAATCATTCTCTTTTTTTTTTAATAATTATATGCACCCATTAATAGCAAATTAGAAGCCTTGTCTCAATAAATTATTACAAAGATCCTGGTGTGATTAAAGTAAACGTCATTTCCAAATAAGTGTCCATTTGAACCCATTTTCAGTTAGGGTGGGACATCATGTTTAACATGATAAAAGCTCCTGTTCCAAATCCTGACTTCTAGAACACTCCTGGAACTCCCTAAATACACCCTGTGAGCAAAATATCACAGAGGCAGCACTCAAAGCATCAGCTGCCTCGAAAGGATTAACTAAAACTGGACTAGTTCGAGTGCAGAGTATGGGTCTTGACTTTATTTTATTGTTATTTAACCTAGCATGCATAGTCACTTTTTTCCACAGGAAACTGCAGGAGTAGGATTCAAATGATTGTTGTTTTTGGGTCATATTTTTTTCATGTGAAGCATAATATGAACGAAAATGGTAGCAATAAATCAAATGCTAAATGGATACACCTCTAGTAATTTTGACTCAATATTAGCTATATATTTTCTATAGTAATAATACTAATTTCTGCTGTTTGTCTATGACCTTGACAAATGGCCATTATGATGACTGAAAGTAGTGATTGATAGATCACTTGGTTTTGTTGGTCAGTGATAATGGTTCTGGGTGTGACTATTAGTTATAACAGTTCTATTAAAGATCAAAGCAAATGCTTCTGGGTGTGACTATTAGTTATAACAGTTCTATTAAAGATCAAAGCAAATGCTTTTTTGCAAAGGCAAGTCAGCATTGGAAAGATAGGTACAATTTAGGAAATTATGTTAATTGTTACAGAGAGGAGTTTTTATCAATTAAAAAGTTGGGGTTTCACTTGTTGCTATATTTCTGTCCATATGGTGCTGCTCCGTGCCATACATTCATGAAGAAAGCATAATTGCAAAATGTGTGGACATGCAGTAATTTTGAATCCTGAAGAATGTGATAATTAAAAGTATATCTCATTGGTGGGAACGAACAGATATATATTGGTAACAACAGTGCATGGAGTCCAGACAGTAGGGTTTGAACCCATGTACCCTGAGTAAATGACTGCCTTAGACGCTGTTAACCACTAGGCCACCCATACTATAGAACAATTTCAGCTTAGCATCAGACATAAACAGCACCTGCCCAATGACACAAATAGTGCACAAACACCATCTGTTGCCATGCTTTGTCAGTCATACTGACATGTAAGCTTGGCGATCCCATTCCGCACAATCAAATGATACTTATCACTTATGTTTATTCAGAGATTTACTTTTTTTTCCCACAGAGATCCATTAAACCACCTGGCTGTATGAGAAGTGTATGAGAAGAGTCCGTTAGGTCACGAAGGATCACTTACGCAAGACAGAACTACGCAGAGGTCATTTTATGACTCAAGGTCACGAGGTCATTTCATAACATGCCGCGAATGACTCGACAGAACAGTGCCAGGTCTGGAAACTACGAGGAACTACCCCTCAGAGTGCGAGTGTGTCGAGAGGTCCTCGCTGAACTGAGACGCACTTTGCGGAACGTCACCAGAATAACGACTAAAAAGACATCTCACGGAGAGTCATCAAAATGGCAAAGTTTGCAATGACGACAGTCTTGGTGTTATTATCCTTGACATCAATATGTGTACATTCAATTGAGAATGAACGTGACAGGAGTATTTTAAGTGATTGGATACTGAACAAGAATTTCATGAGGGACTTCGGAAGGTCTGGCAGGACTCGGGATGAAACAGAGAAACTAAAAGTGGTAAGTTCCCATTCCTCAGATTTATAATAAGGTCAACAGTGTACAAGGCAGTATATAGAATACAATAAAACTAAAACAATAGCTTGGATCTAATCAGCAACTACAGTAAAAACAATAATAGTAATATAAGACAATAACAGTGGATTATTCTATAGGTTAATCCATAATTCAATTTCCTCTATAGAGTGCAGCTATTACAATCACATGTTGCACCATTCCCAGTAGATATCAGCTTCTTAAATGTTTTAAAATCCATAATTTCTTTGTACATGGTAGCAGTTGGTTCCAAATATGAGGTCCATGATATGAAAATGTTCTTTTGCCATACTTAATCATTATATTGTTAATCTTGTAGAAATTTGGTAAATTAACAATTGAAGGATCTCTAAATCTTTACATATTTTCTTCATAATATATATTATTTTAAAAAAGTAGGGTTAAACTTATGTACACATTTAAACATTTCGATGGCAAACATTCTCATTCTAGTGACATCCACAGTTCACTTTCTTGTAATGCTCAGCAAATTGGCATAGGTACTTTTATAATTATTTGTGAGGAACCCAAGAGCACTTTCTTGTATCCTTTCAATAATTCGCACTGAAGACCTTCCACAAAAATTCTATACAATAGGACAAAACTTAAAACATCACAGAATAAATGTTTCAATTAACAATCTGTTTTCTTTCTTTCCCAATATAGCATTAAACAGATAGAGAACTTTGAGTTGTTTTGATGCTTTTTTACATATCAACCAGACATGATTATCAAACTTCAACCTATTATCCACAGTTACTTCAACATTTGGTGTTAGAACAGTTTTCATTGATAGTGATTTCTAAAGGTACATTGTCATTATCACCATCAGGAGAAATGGAAACTACTATATCATAATGATAATGCAAACATTCTACTGATTTCAATGTGGAATACAGGTTGCTGTCTCAGCATGAGCATTTCTCAACTCCATCAGGAGTCACTTGATTAGCAAGCAAATCGCCAGTTAGCCTATCGGTTGGTGTGTGTGTGTGTGTGTGTGTTATTGTTTAAGGCCTCATCAGCACCTGAGTGGGCTATGTAGAGGCTCTCTAGGTTCCCTATCGGTTGGTAACATAATAAGCCCTTTAACACGGCAAAAAGAATGAATCAAAATATCATCTATCAAAGCAGTGAAAAAACAGTCATTTCCAACCGAACAATGATAATGCACTATAGTTGTTTACACGGTGCTTTTGATGAGATTCACAGGCCTTTGTAGCAGGACCTTTTAAAAAAGTGCCTTGGATACTTCAATTACTGTCAGTAAATAAGTGTATGAAATAATCACTTTTTACACATAAATGACATTCACAGGTACTCAGTAGTAACCTTTTCAATCATCATATATATGATCATAGTCAATGAAATATCAAGTGACTTAGAACACAAAATTTACAGTCATGGTCTACATAAATTAGGACGTTCTCAATTTCCACCATAATTTCCCATAATAACAATTAGCTAGATTAAAATTCACAGGTATTCAGTTGTAGCCTTTTCAATCGTAATCCAATAAATTATTAACTTGCACCTTAGAACACAATAATAGACAACAGATGAATGTAACACAGTAAATATGAAAATATAAATATATTTTTGAAAATAATCATCAATAACAAAGAAAATATACATCTCCGCAAAAATTCTAGGTTAAGTACTCTCTTTTTCAACACGTTCAAATTCAAAACACCGGAAATTTACAGTTAAGCCTGACCATTAAGACCACCCTTGGTTCAGTTTCACTAAAGTGGTCCAAATAGAGAGGTAAAATACCATGGCACGAATATACCAAGATCCAAATGATGGGTGGTCTTGATTATGGGGTGGTCGTAATAGTGAGGTGGTCTTACAGCAGGGATCTACTGTACTTCCAAATCTAAAATAAATGCCATTATCATTTTTTTACTACTCTGTTTTCAGAACCGAATAACAGTATTTAGCCAACCAGAAGGAAGAGAGGCAAAAATGGTAAACTCTTTCACATCAACACAGACAAAATCAAGATCAGCGTTTAACAGCTGCATGAACCAGTTTAAGGAAAACTGGAGATTAACAACACCACAGATTATCCGAGCATGTGCTAGATACTCATCTTGGGGCAGACAAGCGCGCAGACCTCCAACCTATCACATCAATAAGAAAGCAACTAACTGGTTTAATTCTCTTGGATGAAATATCATTGATTGCATTAAGATTTGAAAAGTATCGCTGAAGACCTGAAAAAAATCTCTACTTCAAAATAGCGCATCATGTTGTTAAATTCACCAGTTTAAGACCAAAGGATTTACAAAGTCTAGTAACAGCCTCACACAATGAAGGGACACACGGCAATCTGAGTAAGCCACAGCCTCCAAGAATCATATTTTTCACACAATTTCTAATTATATATCATATATAATTATGATATAACTCCATTCCCATACTTAAATGAATGCAGAAGTGACTCAGAAAAACCTCACATTATTTTCCAAGCAAAGACAATATGTATTAGCAATATTGTTATTAACACTGCATACAATCATTTGTATAATATTCCTACATATGACCCATATACATACATGTATCTGTGCTTATGAATGTATAAACATCCATACTCTAAAATGTTTGACTTTGTACAGGCTCAAAATTAACTTATTTGCTTAATAAAAAAAAGTATTTAATATGTAATCATTATTTCACCATTTGTTGGATTCTCACAATACAAACAAGAATTCATATTTGCTGGAATGTCATAAGCATGCAAGAAGAAAAATATTCCCGATACTATAAAGTATTAAGAAACCACAGAATCACAAGAACTCTGACTTCCATAAACTTCACACCAATATTCACAATATATTTTAAAATTTAAATATATATATATAAATAAATAAAAAGGCTGCATCAATTAACAGCTGAAAAAAATATTTGAGATTCTGAATACTATAGCATGCTATGCAGTGCCACTTACTGAAGAACACCAATGTCATATATGTATAACAGTGTTTGTTTTTTTAAAGGCATTGCACATGCCAGATAATGTTTTATTTTTTTCTATATTTCTAACAAGTGGCCACAAAATGTGGCAAACAATCAACAGCAAGAGGATATCTTAGAAACATGGGACACATTTTTTCATATCTTTAAAATAGTGGCCATAAAATGTGCCAAATAATTAACAGCATCAACATCTTAAAAACATGAGACATGTAAAACTTTTAAATTAAACATTGCTGGAGGACAGCGGGGGTGTTCCTTGTATGGACAAAAAGATGAACAATAAATTGATAATAGAACAGATCTACTTTCAAATGCACCTCGTTAACAATCCATCAATGGCAATTGATATGAATATCACGAACATATCATGAAAAATGCCACTTCACTTACAAATAAATCTACTTCTCAGTTATAATTGCACAATATTTAGCCATCAACCAGTGCTTGAAACTGAAGCAGGCTATAGTTACAGGTCTTGACAATTCGCAAAGTGTGCACTTTTCCCTCTGTGTCAGCCATACCAGATTATATATAAATGCATTATCATGATTATTCCAGATTGCAATTAAACCATTAATGCAATCCATTGAAAATAAAGTTTAAATTTAAAATATCTAATAAAAACATTTTTAATCATAATTTAGATTAGGATGTGAGCCTTAATTGCTTTCTGAGCATAGACAGTCAATGGTAGCAGTATCATTGGCATTGCTGTGCCAGACTTAATTGTGTCCTGTATATCACAATGTTGTAAAGAGACACGGCAGACAAATTGGCAGTAAAAATGGGTACCAACGTGTTTAAGAAACATTGGCCCCCAACTACAAGAGTTTTTAAACCCCTTGAGCATTAAGGTGTCAGATTAATCATACATTATACATCTAATGTTGGGAATGATGGATCAATCTAGGTTTATCCCAGATTAATAGGTTATAAAACCACTACAGATCCAGGCATACTTTAACCAGCTTCATGATTTCCTTTGTGCCATCAACTGCTTGCATACTGAAATCCAGGAGGTTGGGGACTTTTCAGTTCATTAAGAACAGTTTTAGGCAGCTCTAGTTGCTCTAGGTTATCACTGTTGATGTCAATATAGCACCGCAGTGCTCGGAGCGCACCTTCTTTCAGAGAATAAACTGCAAAGAAAAAGGAAGAAAAATAAATTAGATATCTATGTACAGTGTGGCATGAATTATATGACTTGGATAATTCTTGAAATAATATATTAGCCTGAATTTTTACAATATGATATTATACCAAAGTAATCATACTTCCTCACTGACATCAGATAAATACAGATTAGTCTAATATATGTCACCATTAATGGCATTATTAATCCTATTAAAAACATATATAATGAACTACCTGGAATGTCAAGGTTAACAAGCTTCACCGGCTCATTTGGATCAAAGGGAGAAGGATAATGAATTGGTTTTCCATTCAGTAAGTATCTTTGATGAGTCTCTGCATCCCAAACTATCCAGGGATGGGTGACAAATGTCTCAACATGAAAAGTTGATACAAACTGCATTCTGCGAAAGTTGACAACTTTTCCTTCATAATTGACCCATAAAAGTTCAACTGGCCTTATTATCCTGGAATGAAATGAGATAAAAGAAGGAAAATTATCGTCCAATGACTTCACTTCTTGTTGTCCTTCTTCTGCGTTTTCTTGGGCCATTTTTGAAATTTTCCTTTTTCCAATATCATGCCATGAAACCGGTTTTCATGAGCATGACGAGTCCGACTCAGTTCACGAAAGTAACATGTGCACCAAATATTGCCGCGCTACGTCACCACAAATTGTGCACATCTCAGATTAGCGCGGCACCTGTCAAAACTTCTCATTTAAGTGTAACTCACCAAACATGCAAAGAACAGGACGTATGAAAAAAGAGTTGCAAATATTGTCCACTCCACCTCATGGAATTTCATGCTGGACCAAAGGGGACTCCCTAGAAGAGCTTGAAGCTCGTAAGTTGTGAGACAACAAAATTCGTTATGCAAAAATAAATGTGAAGCAAATTACCCTATGTATAAATGTTTTTGTTTTCTTCTTCTGTTTTTTTTTTTTTTTACATTTATCATCAGAAATCATTGGAAATGAAGGCACTCCATATGAGGGAGGGATTTTCAAGCTTGAAATCCAAATTCCTGAGAGGCAAGTTAAATTATAATTAAATATATATATTTTTTTTTATTCAACATATTATCCAAGTCGGAATTAAAACAATTAACTTTATCACATATTCTTAGGGCTGTTCCATTTTCTTAAAGTGTGGGGTGGTGGCAAAGGATGATTTAAAAAAAAATGGGGCCTTTGATTTTGAAGGGGGGGGGCAGTGTCAGAAAACCTTCACGTCCACCTTCATCCCACTTTAAATGGAACAGCCCTCGTCTGGATTAGCTGTATTGATTGTACTTCATTCCAGATATCCATTTGAACCTCCTAAAGTAAAATTTGTCACACCAATTTATCACCCTAACATTGATAATGCTGGCCGCATTTGTCTGGACAGTTTGAAGATGCCACCAAAGGTAAAATTGTGCACTCTTTGATCCATTGCAAATAATTAGTAGATCTTTCAATTTCTCGAATTTCTAATGCTTTTAATGATTACCCCTTTTTTTTTTCACTGAAGGGAGCGTGGAAACCTGCATTAAACATTTCAACCTTGTTGACTTCAATTCAGCTGCTTATGAATGAACCGAACCCTGATGATCCACTCATGACTGATATTGTAAGAAATTTTGTTTCTGTGAATAAGATTTAAGAGCATTTTCTCCATTTGTGTGAGTTATTTTGTTCCTAAGTGCCATATTTTTTATTTATTTGATTTCAGTCTTCAGAATTTAAGTACGAGAAGGCAGTTTTTAATGAAAAGGCTAAAGAATGGACCAGGAAGTATGCTGTAAATGACAATAAAGTTGATAAGGTATACACATTAAATAGCTTGGTATATTTTGCTAAGTGTTAAAATTTTAGTATCGATCACAATTTTTGATTCACAAACTCTTGCTCTACTTCCAGGAAAATTTATCGCATGACGAAAATGTAACAAAGGGTAACACAGAGGCAGAATCTGGTAGAAAAAGGACAAGTCATCTTGAAGATGTTCATGTTGTTAAACAACAGAAATTATAAAATGAATGGACATTAATAATTTGCGTTTTGTATTCATGCTTGAACTGGTGCTGGCCACACTTTACAGTTTCATAACTTCAGTATTTTATAGTTTACATTTTGATTTAAATGCATGGTTTGAGTTAACCACAATGTAATATGTGATGTGAATAAAATCTGACCACGTTAAAAAAAATTCTGATTGTTACATTTATATCTTAATCTAACCTTGCTTTGCAGCTTTGCAACTCCGACACTTAAGTTAATATTATAATACCAAGCTAAGCTGAAAAATAAAGAGGAATAGGGACAAATAGATCTAGCCACCATCTGCAAAAAGGATAAATTAATAATTTTTTATCCTTTCTCCCCATTTAATATAATAATTATATGTCAGAGCTATGATTAGTCTGACAATAACAAACGGCAATAATTAACTTATCTGTGTGCTCCTAACCTGTCGGGTAGATAAAAAGATATAAACTTTTGCCAAATTGACCAAGATGAATTAATATCTAAATTCACGTGGTGGCGCTATGGTGTAGGTGTTGCAGACAGCTGGCTTCCCCTATAGGAGTAGTCAAACGACTCGAAACTTATTTTATTTTTCTATTAACCTACGTAACTTTATTTATATAATTATTTCAATTTATATATATAATAGAATTGATTGGATAATGTATTTTATTTGAGCAATTAAAAATATTCGTTAAAATGTTACGCATTTTTTAGATGTTGTTTTGCAACCTCGGATTCCAGGGTAAACAAAAATCTTGCAGCTCTGCAGCTTCTGGTTCCCTGCACACCGAGAGTAAGTTTATTGTCTTTGGTTTATATTGGTTGCATATCACTGCCTGATTATGTCCCTGACACAGTGACAGCCCAGCTGTATCTGCCTCATTATAATAATGTATAAGAACATCTGTCACTCCCACTGGAGTCCCAGATCTATACTATAGACTATACGGTCTAGAACTAGTAGAAGCTACAGTGTATTGCGATAAATACGCTTACCCCAGAACACCCGTGTTCGGGGTAAGCCTAGATGACGGACTTCATCATTCCAAGAGGATGGATACGCTATCTATAGGGGGGGGGGGGCAACCGAGGGGCAAGAGATACATACAGGGGGGGGGGGACAACTGTACATAAGATATAAGTCCAAAACTGCAATTGACAGGTTCAACTGGGTGGGGGGAATTAAGTGGGGGGGGGGGGGGGCAAGGGGTCACTGGGGGGATATGCCATAGTGCCGCCACTGACTCAAAACATTCTGAGAAAAACTTGGAATGTTTTGAGTCTACTTCAATATCAATGTCTTTATTGTCGCTTGCAATTCCCAATTGCAATGGTCACAACTTGGCTGACATGTGCTGTATATAATCTAGTAGTGCCACTAGTCGTTACGGTAATGTCTCAGGAGGTAACTTGGGATGGATCCCTGGTCTTGTGCACAAGCTAAAGCACATTAACCATTGCATGCTACATTGTGCAGTTGTGTAAAGCATGTTAGTTAAATGTTTACAACAAAGTGCAATGTATCCTCTTTGGTTCTTAGCTGGGCCAACACTATGCTACTAAATTAGTGTTGATGATTAATCCTTTTATTCTTTAGATCATCATGCGACTTCAGGGCAATATTCAACGAGAACAAGACGGTAATTCAACACAACCTTCTGCGAATGACAATCAGATGGATGAAATGATGTCAAGTGCTATTGACGTATTCCTTGGCAGTTCTCGGCAGACTTATGATGAATTCATACAGAATTTCACCCAGCTTACTGCAGGTAACAATTAAAAGTTCAGTCCTTTTGATTAATCACAATTTCTTTAAGTATATAGAGAGTGATATCTCAAGACATGTATCCTCTAGATCATGTGTGTAACAAATAGTCCTCAGCACTTATTGCAGTTATTTCTTGTCATGTTATTTTGTTATTGCTCCGAGTATACTTTTATAAATTCACTGGAATAGTTAATTTAGTATGTTTAGTAATGTCAGGCATGGGACTGTGATGTAACAGTCAAGGTCATATGCGACCTATACCTTTGATGCAAGGTCATCCAAAGTAGTTAAACTACTTCAGTGTAAAAACGAACACAAAGGCCTCAAATATATTCTTGTTACGGCTAGGTACATGACCTTGATGTAACAACCAAGGTCATCTGCAACATTTACCTTCGACCCAAGGTCATCCTAAGTACTATAGTTGCACAACATCCAACAAATCAACAAAAGCCAATTATATTTTGTTACAGCTGACATTGCCGCTGGAGCTGGAGCTGAAGCAATCCCACCGGCAGATACTGTCTCCACTCTTCCATCGGCTGTGGGTCACCTCCTCAGCAACAGTCGTCTAGTAGATGTAGGTTTACCCAGAAATGGGATTTTCAGGGCCGGCATACCAGATTCAATAACAGCATCAAGGGGTCCACAAGATTCACCTAGTTCATTTGTTGATATTACATCCGAGTTTCCAGGAAGAGATGAGCCACCTGCAGGGCCACCTGTGATCGCAACTGGAAATGATGAACTAGAGGAGGAGGTGCGTAATTATTGTCAATAATATTTAGCTTAAATAGTTTAGTTTCTTTATATTACTCGATTTTATGTTTCTTACTACGCTTCTAATGTTAATATACATGTCAGTTTAGTCATTCTTTTAATTGTCTGGCGTACATTCCTTGTCTTTCTAATACATATACTGTGTACAAGTACCTGTTCAAGCGAGTTGTTAATTTTTTTTTTCCAGATCCTTGATGCAGCCACTGCTAGTTATTCTGGAGTATTTTCACCAAATTCTTCTGGACGGAATTTACAGGTCATTATCATTAAAACAAATTATAATACAATGAACGAAAAAAACGAATGTATTTTAGTGATATATGTATATAATATTTTATAAAGCAAATTAAATTTTCATGATTTGTTAAGTTAAAAGGTGTTCCCCCTAAAATGTTCAAAAAGTACACAGAATTCACTGTATTTGTGCATGCTAAACAGCTAAACTAAGTCAACAAAGCCAAAATGTCTGTAAAAAGACTTCTGTAATTGATAATGGTAATTCCGTAACAGGTTGATAACTTTTTGGGCAACGAAGCAGAAGATTCAGACTACGAAAAAGGCGATAAAAATTCTGAAAAAAGATCGAACTTCGCCGCATACCATGAGGATGATGATGATATTGCAGTTTACCAAGCAAGCTTTTTGCAAACAACCTCAAAGTGTAAGAATCGTTTATGTACTCATATCTCCTAAGTAAAAAATTTGGGATCAAGTAGTGTTTGTGACTTGTTCAATTAGAATTGATTCCGGAAAGCAATCTGACTGGGCCATGAGACAACAGCTCCCTTGGGACCCCTGGCGGCGTAGGTTATTCGGAAAGTAGTATTTAACCTAATTGAATTTATTCAATTTTTACAGACTCCAAGTCTGAGAAGAATCAAGCAAACCAGCTTCAACAGACTATCGACAAAGCCCAGAAAAACTCAATAAACATCAGTCAACAAAATCTGAACAGATGCTCTACTGCTATCGCAGATGCAGAAGAGAATTTGGCTGCGTCGTTATATTCCCCACTAGGACCTTGTGAAGAACCTGGCGGTCAACCTGATGCGGATACTGACGATACTGACAATGATTTAGCTACAGGAGTTGGGCATTATCGTCACATTCCTGTAAGAGTGACCCTTCGCGCGAGTGAAGAGGATCTGTTGGACATCATTGGCGATGATGAAAGTGATCAAGAAAATGATGACCTATCTCCAGAAGCTGTATGCGACATACCCGATGCATCTTACGAGAATTTTGCCAATCATTGCAGAGTTATGGGAGCATTTGATAATAGAGAAAATTTTCATTTACTGAGCTCAAATGACTTCGTTGAGAGACGCTTATTACAAAGTGGTGAAACGTCAGAATCTTTGTATCAACATGGTGATGCTATTGAACGGTCCAATACACCATTAAACAAAGGCCGAGAAATGCAACAAAGTGATATCCCAGAACTGTCTATTTTCCCGCAATCTAATGAGGATGGGTCAACTGCTGCTGAATGTAAGCAGTTGTCATCCTGTGAATTAATAACCGATGCAGAAATTGACAAAATTGTGTCCCGTCATTCACAGTGTTTTACTTTATCTGACGCAGAAGATGAAGAATCATCACCAGTTTTTAGAGACTACCAAAGAGAGATTCTAAATGTACAAGAAGATTCTGAAGAAGCCCTCATCTACAATTCTGGTCTAGACTCGTGCAATGTTGGAGAAGTGGAGGGTGAAACTGAGCAGGAATTGGAAAATTCTGTCACTAATATCAGAGAACTCAGTTACTCAGCCAAACCACTGTCTGTGAATCCTGAAAGCCTTCCTCAAGCAGCTGTAAGAGTCTATTCATTTTCATTATTGCCATCATAATTGTTATGTCAAATTAGCCCAATTATAAAACTGACCTTTTGTTTTGTATTATTGACCACAACATTGTTTTCATTGACTTATAATTATTTTTCAGATGAACTCTGAAACTGACCCCACAGTCGCAGAACCGTGTGCAGTTGATGATGTGCAGGCATTTGAGTTGGATGAAGATTTTGATTACGATAACGTGACTTTGACGCCAAAATTTAACGAAGCCGAAATGGAATATCTCCGAAAATTTCTACCATCACCCAAATAATGACAATGCAGTTTTTTATAATTCATCTGCTGCACCATTTTAATGCATGGGTGTTTATTCTGCTCTACAGAAAATGACTTGAACGATGGTTGCATACAGCTCTGTGAATTGGCTTTAGTCTCTTTTGTAATGTTAAGGCTAGTGATCAACATTTTAATCATTGTCAATCAAAACAATGTTGACATTTCAATCTGCATGAAGTGTGTTATATTTCTAGTCCGTCCATTATATTTATAATTGTCATATATCTGTCATGTTATTTAATCAGTGTTAATACTTGGAACATGTCAATGATATGTGTTATTTATGATTTTATTTATTTTTTTGCTGCTAAAAAATTGCTAACATAAAGTGTATTTATATATCTAAAATTGTTGAATCACATAAATGTTTACTTACGATATAATATGTCTGTCATGACTCATATAACTGCTTGGATATTTGTTTTCTGAGATGTTTTCTCAGGACTTTAGTGAGGATGTTCCATAATTATAAATCTCTGCAGATTTTAATCTGATATTTCTAGCAGCGTCTAAAACAAGCATCAATGCAGAACATGCTCAGTGATTATTTACATAGATCTGCAATTCCTTTTTGTAATATTCAAAGATACTTTTGTAATTAACAACAAAATACGACCATAAGCTTTTAGTGAATTATATTCTGCTTGAAAATACATTAAAATACCACAAAAAGAAAATAGATACATTAAGTGGAATCACTTATACTTGCAACAAGCATAAGAAAGTAAAATTGTCACAATATCAATACATAGTACATTAAGGAATACTCCAAACATATTAACAAATAATTAACATAAGCCGCTAATTGACACTTGGGAGCTGCACAAAACAGGCAGCTACAGACAGTATTCACAGCTCAGCCATTTGCACATATGACCTCATTTTAGTGCATTTGACCAGTACTGTATGACATCACAAAACTGACCATTGTCCAGAATGGACATCGTGACGTAATCTCAACTGTTAACTGTTTTAATGATCACGTCATTTTGGACAAATGCATTAAACAGAGGTCATATGTGCCAACAGCCGAGGCGCGAATATAGTCTATGTTCATATGTCTGCCTGCAACAAAGAATCCGTTTAATTATGATAATGGTTTTCGGTATTTGTATACAGTCAAAAGTGTCCAAAAATGCTTAGCGTGCCTTCTCCAATCTGTGAAGCCATACAGCAATCCATTAAGTACGCAAACTGCAATTTTCCACAAACGAAACTTTAAAAATCCCCAATTTTTTAATAACCTTCAATTCCGAAATTTGACCCATACTGCAACAAACTAAGTACATTGGTAAATTTCAATCAAACAAATCTTAAATTTTTTCAGATAAATTCAGCTTCAGAGCTCTTCAGAAATGCATGAAACTAAGGGAAAACTGTACAAGGTGTACAGTGTAGTCAATGTATCACAGTCGAGAAAATTTATAATACAATACCAGTCATCAGCGTTTGCACAGTGTGATCTCTTGCAAGCACAAGGATTCTTCAACTCTTACTTGACGGTGTTCTGCTGACAGTTTAATTTAATTTTTTGACGAAAGAAATATTTGAAATGTTGAAGTCTATACTCCAAATGCTAATATACTTCATGGACACTACAACATTTCTATCCGAATTCCTTTAATCACTGAAGGTTGGCTCCACACTTGCTTGTCAACGTCAATCTGACATACACGACGTCACCATGATGTAGAGCCAGTGTGACCTTTCATTTGGGACATGGTATGTCAAGAGGCCATACTGTGCAAAACGATTTGACTGATCGCATGTAATGTACCTATAATACAGTATGATACATTTACTTCTATGCCATGCCTGATAAATTAGTAGAGACATAATGATAATCAATTTGAAAGGTAATAACCAAAAAAGGTGGAAGCTACAACATGGACAGTCCTAAACAAACTAAATTATCAGTGCTAATCTGGTGCCACCACATTCAATGCTGTTGCATTTTAAGTTAATCAATTATCAGAGATCAGAGAAATAATTTTTTCTTATATTTTAATAACAACAACCATGTAGTGAAAATCAAACATCATTAGGAATACCACATTGGTATTTTTGATCACATTTCAATAAATTTTCTTCATGACCAAAATTTATCAAATTTACTACAGGCTTGAACAAATTACACACATTATGAGACATTCAGATTGAAAATGATTCAGTTATTAAACTCAGCTATGATTAACCATGGCACAATAGAAACATACAAAATCATTCAGTAATATTCACATTGGGCTTGAAATTAATTATAAAGTGAATATAACCATACTTAAATAATGATGATTATTAATTACATGTATATATGTAATGAAGAACTTTCATCAATTAAACAAACTCGAAGCATCATCTTTTGCTACGTATCCATTCTCTGATCGTCACCTTGCTCACTTTGTGGGTCATGTGATTCAGTCTGTATATGCACAACAGTCGTTTCCTTCTCAGAAAGTTCATCGCACGTCTCCACAATAGGACTGTCCATCACTACACAATCTCCAGCACAAGGAACATTCACATCAATGTGCGTTTCATCTTTAGCTGTGACGGTTTCGGCTGCTGCTGATGCTGCTGATGTACTAGCTACCGCTGGTGTTTGATGAGCCTGCAAACAACATTAAAATTAATCCACATGAAATGCGCCAGTTAGCATCAGAGTGGTGGCTTAGCCCAATCACAATGATGAACATGTCTGCGATGAAACTCAAAAATTTATCAAGCAGTCTGTTTCGAACAATAACAAATATACAATAAGTTTTTCTCATACAATTAGAATGGGTTTTTTTCTTTGTCAAGATCTGAACTTTCATGTCACAAAGACTTAGTTACTGAAAGATTTGCAAATTTTCAATAGTCATATTTTTTTCCCAGTCTTTTTATGTAGATATTATCAATGCAAGACATTACCATTGAACTGTCCATATAATTGCCTTTGTAATGATCAAGAGACTCTGACGATATTGGCATCTACACAGCAATAATCCAAAGCTATAAGACCACAATGGTTAGAAGGGTCTTACAATTTTGGAGGGAAGTGTACAAATACTGAAAAGTCAAATCAAACGGGTATTTTACCTGCTCTGAAACCTCATCAACTTGCATAGCAACTGCTTCGATCTGCTTGGCAACACTTTTCATGTGATCAACAGTCGTGTTGGCTTCATTTGTCTTTGAGGAATTAAGAATGCTAAAGCCTGGGCCAAGCCTAGTGTGCGCAGGGGTCGCTGACGCTGTAGGTGTTGTTTCCATGGCTGTGTCATTACTGCCTGCTGTATCTTGTGACTGCTCAGAAGACATTAGCGAATGACCTTGACCAGAGAAAGGTCGTGCTGTTGGCTGTGGGAAATTTACTGGTTTATTTACCGCTACTCCAGTAGCACCCGAAGCTAAGGTTCTTCGCAGTTCACCCTACATATTAAAACGGTTAATTACAACACTAGTTAATAGTATATAATAATATAGAATACACTGATATCAGTTAGGAGCTTACAAAACTGTTAACTCAACACGCATGCGAACAGAAATTTATTTCATGAATGTTCTGCTACAAATTGTAAAGGATGCCAATGCCTTTTTGATGTCATAAGTGCAAATAATCTACACGACGTAAAATCACACCAACCTGAATTTGCTGAGCAAGTTTCTGTCCCGTCTGTTCTATAGCTTCACCGAGAACTTTTTCTTCAATACCAGGCTCCACAGCAAAGTGACCATGAGGTTCCAAACAAAGCTCTAGTTTGTCTGCCGCAGCATTATATCTGAAAGTCTTGAAGCACATTTTTTCTTTCAAACAAATGTCAAAATAACTTTCTGTGTTCATAACAATAGCATTGCAATACATTTCTGGTAGTGGCTTATGTAATCAATTTCTGGTGGTCACATGCAATCGATTTCTGGTGCTTTATCTAATGTACTAGTTTTTACTTGCTTACTTGCTTACTGCAAGATTTTCTTTAAAAAAGATATGCATTTATATGCTAAAAGTGTATATATGCTCTTCATTGCAATGATTTCATTACGAAAGTAATCTAAATATGTGATGAATAGAAATATTATTTTGGTTCAGTCTGTGCATGGCATAGATTAATCATAATGCAACATTCACCACAAGTAGCTAACAAACTAGCGCAGATTAAACACTTCGGAAAAAGTGCAGTATAGCGGACCCAGATTTATGACCATATATATTTAAAAAGCCTCATTGCCAGGCTTATAACGTAAAAATGCTTGAAATCCATGTATGACGTCACAAACTAATGTAGTTATGATGGCGGTTTCATCTTCACGGTAAAGACAGCGTTTATTTTTGTCCTTCCCCCAAATCCCCGCTCATCTACACTAAATGTTATTTTAATGGTGCAAGAACTTCAAATTTGTGAAATATTTGATAAAATTTAATTTTTAATGGGCGTCAAATATGGGCATAAATTTGGGTCCGCTATACTGCACTAAACCCAACACTTCTGGTATATATGGACAGGTTATGAGTGGGTTATCACAGAAACAAATGGCAGAAAATCAATGGGTGAAAAAAGCTCCATTAGAGGTCACTGCCACCAAAGCAGATAAGTAAGCTATTGTTCGATGACATAATATGTTTCATCATGTCGTCCATGTAACAATTGATGTAATCATTCTATTGTCTTTTATCCGCTAAAGGTGACAGTGCCCTCTGGTGGTTTTTCTTCTCATTAATTCACCAGTAATTACCTTGCCATCAAGACTGGGCAGAGTGCAATGCTTATTATCTTTGAGGGGCGACAAGTCTCGCTTCACTTGCTCATAAAACAAGCCTCCTGGATTGAACACTTCCGGCATGGATTGTACATACGTCCAGAGGTCTTTGCCTGTAAGTCTTGCCATGAGAGCTAATGACGCTATGCCGACGTCTAAGTTGTCATTCCCATCTGAAATAACACATAAATGTCAAAAAAATTATGACTGTTGAGACAAACCTAGCCAGCCCATAGTCAATTTTATTTAACCTAAGGTTGTGACAGCGCTCTTCACTTCCTAAGGGCTGTTCAATATCTTTGAAGAAAAACTTCCAGAACTCCTTTCTCCCCGTATTTGTGCCTAAAACAAAAAACTTTTCCCCCCTCACATTTTTCTCTCATATTATTATTCTTTGAAGGGTTATTGTAGTTACTCTAGCAAAATTATGTCTGTCCAGGGGCAGGCAGCGTGTAGGCGGGCGGCGTTACACTTTGTTTCCAGAGCAGAACTCTGACACTACTGCATTTACATTGACCAAATTTGGTATATCACTAGTCCTCATGGCCTAGTTGTGCCTTTTGATGGTAAAATTAACCTGTCTCAGTTATGTTTTCCTAAATTAAGGAAAACTGAAAATGATAATTTTTTTCTTTCAAGTCACCATAATTATTCACATTAATTGACAAATTAGTCATCATGACATAAATCACCTTGTTGCAAACTTTGCAGGCCATGGAGCAGTTGGTCGGTCACATTAGGAGGAGCAACACTTGCTGGCGGAATGCCTGAGCTGCTACTACCGAGACTGAATGATGCTGCACTTGCACTTCGTGATGGTTCTGGGACAATTTCCAGCATGATGCGATCACCATTTTGTAACGGAACAACTTCTTCAGACGACAATTTAAGTTCTTTAGGTGGAATTCCTGCCCGTATCTTTTGCCGAGATTCTGCAACTCCAAATTCTTCCGTGAGGCGTTGTTGCACATCTTTGTAGGTCACATCTTCAGTGAAGACTAAAATACTCTGGAAAGAAATATAAAATATTCATGCCAAATAACCAGCTTAACCCTTACCATATACTCATAAAATGAACATTGTCTGAATCAGCATGACATAAGTGTTACATTATATCTATCAATGATGTTCTTAAATAGTTTTAAGAGAAATAAACAATCAACTGCTGGCAATAGGGACTTTTCAGCCAACAGGGGGAGCTGTGTGCCAGTCCTTACAGCATTTGTTTGATGACATAATCGCACAATTAGTTCAGTGAGTGCATTGACGGCCTCACAGAGCTTGTGGGGACCGGTTTACGGCTCCTCTAATTGCCCTACGAGTCCCCAATAGTTTTCTACTTTAACATTAATCATGGTGAAGCACCAAATGGTCAAATATATGGGGGCGCCACTAGTCTTCTTGTGAATGCAGTGGACAGACTGTTAAATAGCATTGACACAGTACAATACAATTTACAATTAAGATGTGTCCTCAATCTTACTTTTCTTTTTGACAAAATATCATTTAATCATCAGACAATAACTCACCTGTCGACCATCTGAAGTTGTAACCCTAATTTTTTTCTGCTTTACATTCGGAGGAGGATCCGGTTTATGTTCAGAACTGGGTCTTGGATTCGCACTCGGAGAGACTATGCTACTTTTCGACTTTTCTGAATATTCCTCCGTCATTTTCTGCAGTTTTGGAGAAGCCTGAACAGTAGATTAAATGATCAAGTAAATTTTAACAAATGCAGAACTATCATATGCAAACTATTGTTTTATCTCTTGAATGAAAGTTTATTCCTCTGAAGAAACCCTCAGATTAATATGAGACAGGTGTTTGTGAGAATTTAAAACATTTCAAGTTCAATCTATGTTCTCAAGCATGAATATAGATCAAGACTGTTTCATGTCATTGATTAATTAATTAAATAACTCTTTTTGACTCCATCCATTAAATTAATAAAATTAGTACACTATACAGGGAAAATGCTTAATAGTGATTGTGTCACATTCTGAGGAAACTATATTGTGTAAAGAATAGATATCATCATCTATGGATGCCAGAACAAGTTTGGTTGTAATGTTAAAATGAGTGAATAAAGTATATTCTTATTTCTATCTCATATAACAATCTTGTACTTTTCAAACACACCTTTGTAGGGCTTCTTTGAGGTGAACTTGTGGTGTGTGATACTTCATTCGAACGTCTCCTTTGGTTGATAGCTGCTTTACTTTCCACTTGTCGCTTAATGTTTCTCTCTGTTTCACTCATGACAAGTTCTTCTTTGTGGATTGTCTTTTTCTGCAAATTAAAAATTGTATCCATTAGCATTTTTGATCATGGGTATTTCATAATTAACAAAAGCAAACAGTCCAACTGTTGTTAAACTTTGATACCTGTACATGCCAATAAATTCAGTCTTGGTCTTAGTCTTGTGTACTTGTAATATCATCTGAAAGTGACGTCAACTGCACTTAAATTACCTTTCACAGGTAATGAAAAAGTAATTCTATTCTGTTCTATTCTATTCTATTTGTCAGTAGCAGTGCTACAATGAAGAGGTCATATATATACTCCAAAAGGGACTCTCAAGACACTGAAGGACTGCTTTAACCAATAGTGGATTTTCACGGAAGGTTCTCTATATTTCCACCAGGTGGCTATGATAGAATACTGCAATTCTATTGGCTGAGAAAGTTCCCGCCCTTGACTGTGATTGGCTGAAGCAATGTGCATCCTAGCAGCAGTATTTTTAGTTCATTTAATGTATATTTGACACTTTATCATTTAGTTGATGTTCGTTCTTTTTCTGAGAAAGTTATATTTATTGAATTCGTTAGTTATTACCTACTGTGTCTAAAAAGCAAAATGAGTAATAAGAGGAGAGGAAAGACTTATGTCTTGCTGAATTCAGGGCTGTTCAGAAAAGACTCTATTGGGGTCCCGAATTCACATGACGTCATCTGGAATTTTGTTTCCAAGTCAATGAAATTTGCTGATCTATCTTTTCTACATGTGGTACACGTGTCTTGAATATATCTTTTTTTGTATGACTACTTTGAGAGAATAAAAAAGATAGATAGATAGATAGACATGGAATTTGTAGCCCTCTGAGGCAAGTTCTTGCCGCTATTGAGGGTTGATTCATGAGAGAGAGGAGGAGTCCACCCATGTTACTCCTTTACCCCATGGGTGGGGTCTTTCACTTGCCTCAGCACAGTAAAAGAGCCAAGGGACCACCAATTTAATGTCTCATCCAAACGAAATCCAGCTTGGATGTTGCTCATGAAGGGTGCCCTGGCCCGGGGTTGAACCTGGGTCCTTCAGAGGAGCAGTCGAGTGTCTTACCACTAGACCACCCAGCTGCGTTGGTTGATGGATTGATTGACTGACTGACTAATTGATTGATTGCTTAATAGCAGGTCTTGCAGCTAACTTGGCTTGATTGATTACCAATCATCACAGAATTGACAATTATACACCTCGATAGGCAACATCACCTTTGCTCCTGTTAGAATTATTTTTGAAGCAGTATGCGGGTCCCACAAGGGGTCAGTACAGGGTGGTACTGGTTTCTGAGCCTCTTCTTTCTTTGCTGTCTGTCTGAGGATTGTATCAACCACTTTCTGCACAAGACGCTCACTGCCGAATTCTCCTGTGGACACAAAATGTAAAATGCTTGATAATTAAAAATTGAGTCTCCTTCATCTTTCAATTATTCTAGAAAGGTGGAGTCCTGCCCGAAATCAGTATGGTTACAGAGTGGATTAAATAACAATTGTATTAGTAGTGACCTTTTACGCCACTAATCAATATTTTGTGCAAGCGACAAATTTCCTTTTAGTATGATTATTACAAGCAATATCCAAGTGTTCATAAAGTCTTCAAATCATTACCTGGAAAGTGTTTTTGCACCAGCATGTGGGCTATTTCATACACATTGCTGTTGAGACTCGGGTCTGACTCGTACTGGAACCAAGCAACCTTTTCTTCCACTACCTTGCCGTTCCACTCAAGAGTAACTGGGACTCTGAAATACATGAAAGTTCAAATATATCTCATATTGCAATGAGTGTGCATAAAGCCCCTAAGAGGACAAGTATAAAAAAATAATTTATTATCATGTGCACTTAAGATCATCATGTTGTCTTGCGAAGTCATTTTATGTGCTCACCAAGTCTAATGTTGCGTTTGTAAACACTGAATTGACTCATGATAATGGCAGTCACTCACAATTATTGCTTAAATAATAGTGGCTTAGGAACACATTTGCTATGAGGTAATAGGATCATTGTACTGGAACACATGTGAACACCTTGTTTTCATAAGAAATGATAAGAGAATGCAAGAGAGCGCAAAAAAGGGACAGTTTTAAATTTCCAAACCGACGATCCAATTAGGGGTTCTACATTTTCATTCAAGCTATAGCATGAAATCATCAGCCATACGGTACTGCAAAACGCTCTTTTTTTTAAAGTAAAATAACACTCAGATGATGATGCCATCCGTTAAGCGCAAATATAAGACTTACACTTCAGGAAGGTTGTCGTATTCTTGTCCCTGCCAGTAATGTTTGAAACCACACTGACATCGACTACCAGGTGCACGGTTCCTCGTCCTGTCCCCGTCTTTATATTGCACAACTCCTGAACCCTCTACTTGGCGCATTTGTGATCTAAAAAGTAAATATTTTGAGATATACTTAGAAGCTTTTTCAGGTAATCAATCATGATAACATTGATACAAATAAGCACATCCAAATGAGCATTCTATACAACACAAGTGCTTTAAAAATTACATGATTGTTTACTACATACTTTAAATATTATATATATATATGTAAATTAATTTGTAATTAAAGTCACCAGTGGTTCCCACTCAAATAGTTGTTAGTCACTAGTTATTTGTTAATGCATCAGTTTTACACATCACTTTGAAACATTAAAGATTAAATGTTGGCTAATCCTTTTCTTTGCGATTACTTTCTTGTCGTCATCCCACCCTCATCATTACATGTAACTGGTGGTCTCAAAATAATTTTGGAGGGCCACCAGTCATTGGTAGTCATCATTATCATGATTATGGCCAAAACAATAATCAGCAAAACTCAAAACTAAAAAAAAAGTAGTTTAGTATGTAAAACAAAATCATGTATTGATGTACAGATGAACAGAAGGTTTATCTTTAACCATATTAACCTTATTGATTATTTCACTTACCCCCGACAAAAAGGACAAGTAGGCATTTGACACTTTTCCTTGATGGGAATAAGTTTGTCTAAATGCTGATCATACGAGCAAACATAACCTGCAAATAAAGCAATCAAAACATGAACAGACATGAAAGAGTGTTTAGTAAATTGGTATCTATAAATATAAATGATTGGCCCAGTGGTTTATTTTTATAAAATAGTAACAATCATATCACATCTTTCATAATTTCCTAAAGTGCAAATCTTCCAAGCTGAACATAATTCAAACATATCAGGTTCAAATTTCCAGAAGTATGCAAACAAATTACAAATTTCCAAAATTATACACACATATAGCACATTGTTACAAGCTTTCGAATATGCAATAACATATATTCATAATATTCATGACACCATAATACAATATATTTCAGACAGCCTTGACATACGGTTCTAGGGCATTTGCAAAAAGTTGCCAAACTTGTATCATACTCACCATGAGTGGGAAAAGAATAATGCTTCTGAGGATTCAGCTGACCATAAGTTTTTACAGCAAGATTATAGAGGGTGCCACCAGGCTTCAAGAGGTCAAGGTCAATGTTGTGGAGAGCCAGAGCATCACAAGTCAAACAGCGGAACAAGATGCCTTCTTTGACCGCATGCCGCGTCTCGGCGATAACCAGCTCTGGTTTCATTCCTACCACTCCTTGAAAAGCAACAAGAATGGATATTTTAATTGTAGTTGACCAGTATTCAACCCACAGCACTGCAGCATATAGATGACCACATAAGTGGAGTTAAACATAGCATGGAGTGGTGATCTAGACTTCCAATCTCATCATTACGTCTGTCTCTGGTAGCTAGTCATATTCATGAGCATAACACAAATATAATACAATTACTACATATCCATTATCTTACCAGTATTCTTGAATAGGTACTGATGAAAATCCGCAACAAGTGAAGGGTGGACCTGATATTCATCCTCAAACACTTTCTCCATGGCTTTTACAAGTTTCAGAATGTAACCATCCTGAAAGTAAAGATGCGTTAATAAGCCAACTTGTAAACATGGTACACTCATCTTGATAAAATTACATCCAAAAGAATTTTTCCTTAAATTTCTATCCTGTTACTGTCCTTCCTGTTACCATAATATGCTGACAAAGCAGGTCACATGACTAACCAATTTAAATATATTCAAAGGAAAAAGATGAAAACTGTTTTGTTGTCATGTTACAACACTGAAATTTATGAAAATTCTTAATTAAGATATTTTTTAAACATTGAAAATTTCATTTTTTTTTGCACTTGAACAAGTTGAAATGCCAACATTGCACCGTTTCTGTGGAATGACCCAGATATGAATAACCACTAAACACTGCTAAATAAATTGCAATTCAAAGCTGACAATTGAGCACAAAAATACTGGTAAAGACTGATTAAACCCTGTTCCAAACATGGAAAACCAAACCATCCCTTAGGCCCCTTTCAACACCTATAACCAAGTTAACGGTGAAACATAATTTTAAAACCATACAATTAATAAGTTTAATGATATTTCATGTAAATATATCATCATACATTGACAAAATACATATCAGAAACCGTACTTCGATGTGTCAATATAACTTTCGTTATTGTGCATACAATAACATGGAGCAAACCATGATAATCCCGTGTCCAGATGCAATAGTGGATTTTCACGGAAGGTTTTCTATATTTCCACCAGGTGGCTAAACTAGAATACTGCAATTCTATTTGCTGAAAAAGTTCCTGCCCTTGGCTGTGATGGCTGAAGCAAAGTGCATCCTAGCAGTAGTATTTTTAGTGCATTTTTAATGTATATTTAACACTTTATCATTTAGTTGATGTTTGTTATTTTTCTGAGAAAGTTATATTTATGGAATCAGTTAGTTATTACCTACTGTGTCTGAAAAGCAAAATGAGTAATAAGAGGAGAGGAAAGACTTATGTCCTGCTGAATTCAGGGCTGTTCAGTGAAAAGACTCTATTTACAGTTGTTGGAAAAGATCAGATTAATTACCTGTAGGCATCTTGAGCCTCCCACATAACATGATCCATCTGCAGCCAAGTCAACATAACGATGAATCAATTCTTGAGGCATTCCCCAAACCTTGGGCACCATCCAGCCAGAGATTCGTGGCAATTTTCGATCTGAAAGATTATTATAACATGTTTAACCAATGGTAATAACCTTGAAAATTGTGGTCATCAATGTTCATGGTTTATCATGTTCATAAGTCTTTATGACAAAGAAGTTCCACGGCATAATTACATTTAAACATATTTCTTTCGTATTAAGTACAGTTAAACCTGTCCAAACGACCACCTGTAAAGAATAGGTACCTGCTGTAAACGGCCACCACATTCCAAGTTCTCTGGATGGAATTTTCATAATTTTTACCAAGCAAGCATGGCCCACATTTGTGTGAGTTCGCAGAATGAGGGCCATGCAGCAGTCTTTATAACTTTTCACATGATTATATGTGCATGCATTTTTACAGCCTTCCTACCTATCTGAATCTATTTTATACTGAAAAATAACTATTACTAATCTTGACATGCTGTTATTTTTCCACAATCATAATTTTCATGCCATGAATCAGCAATTTCAACTTCTGCTTCTTACAAACTTTTAATGTTATCACTGAATGACTTAGTCATCATCAATAAAACCTAATTACTCATTTTAAATGATGTGAAATCGTGATAGTTGGCAATGATGCATGCATACTGTCCAGGCAATTTATTCAACCTGTTGCAAAATACCACGAAAAATTACAGGACTGCTACCAGGCTAGTTTTTACCCCACAATGAAACGGCCATCTGTTTTAAACAGCCAATTGTTTTTATTTTTCTTCGGTAATGTTTTGACACAAGTTTGACTGTACAACATGATAAGCTCCACTTCTAATCTTCCGACTTAGCAAGTAAAATCGAATCATAATACGAACCTTTAATTGGTACCATAGCTATATAATGGTTCCTGCCAGAGCTGCTCCATGCCAAACACAGTGGTTTGGTCAATTCGCCCTCTTTGCTTCGGCACTTTTCTACAGGGACTAAAGCAGGCAAGAAGACTCCTAGAAGGGAAAATATGTCTTTCATCAAGTTACATTCAGTTATTTAACATCCTCAAAATCAGCATGAATTCATTTTTAGCCATTTTTAAAGTGATGCATCTCATTCAGTTATTGAAGGGTCCCATGACAGTTTTAAAACTTTTAATTCTAACTCTCAGCTTGGGAATTAGCCGATGATTTAATCATTGAAATGCGCAGCATATAAGTCAGGCAGTTTTACGTTAAATAGTACAAGTGACATTCACGGACGCCTTATTCTGTGCGATGGTTCATTTAAATATGCATGAACATGATCAACTGATAGATGTAAATTAAACATTGTTCAACAAGATATTTCAAATGACCAAGACTAGCAGCAATTAATGAACATCAAAATCTACTGACCACTGCATTACCCATTCACATCATAGTAAGATAAAAAGAAATGTGACAGATCTGCTCAATGATGCCACTGGGACAGATGCCAGACATAGTTTTGGCTATTTTTCTGATATTTCATTAAATATATATTGTTAGAGCTAAACAAAAGAAATAGACCTACCAGAATAATCTCCAGAACTTTGCATTCCTGATATGGAATCCAGCAAAATTATGGGTCTGTGAAGTATGTTTGCCAGTGCAAATATGTGAATATTTCTGAGTCCAAGTGACTCTCCATTCAGCGGCATGTAGTCGGGATCACATTCGGCGATTATTTCACTCCATTCTGAACGTTCAATAAAGTCAGCAAAAAGGTTTTGATAAGTGGTCACATTTTCATTCAAGTGCCATTTCAAGTTCTCTCGCAGAGCATGCCAGAAGAGTTCGCGGCCAATCAGAGCTTTTGAGACAGCATGCACAAGACAATGTCCATCTCCATCAGCGTGGATTGGGAGCAACCTCTCCTCTCCATCATTTGATTTCTTTATCGCTTCAAGGGTATAGTGCAAATATGTGACACTGCCAGTCCGATCTCTGCCATAGCCAGGTATTTCTATCATCTCTGGCTGAATAAGAAATGTTCGATCACCCAACACAGAACAATCAAACATGTCTCCCTTGTTCATTTCACGTAATAGCTTAGGATTTCCTTGTTTGTCCATGCCATAACGGGTAAGCAGAGGGGAGATCATTTTACACTGGTAATTTGACAGTCCAAGTACTTTCACAGTTTCTGGGCCCTTCTTGGGCTTTGTCGTCCCAAGAAGGATGTTCTTTAAGATATTATGAAGAGCAACTTCGGGGTTGGTGACCTGGAAATATAACAATGAACAGCTAGTATCTCAACATTTTTCAATAAACTCTTCACAGTCAGAGACTATACAAGTTAATTCTGTTTAATGGATTGTAAAAACCCAGTTTTAGAAATCAGATAAGGATAATCAATGCACAGATTATAAATGGAACAAAGTATACCATGTTGAGCGGACAATTAAAATCATACCTCTTGTACATCTTTGAGTGCAGATTGTGCATGTCTCTGTCCGCAGGTAGTGCACTCAATGCTAGCATCATACACAGGAAAAAACAGTTTGGTCAAACATTGTTCATCAGGGCATAAGCCACTAAGCATTCGATACGATGTACTAGACTCCTCCATGACTTGTCCTGCGAATAAAAAAATTCTTATCATAATATTCATTTGACAATATTCAGTGATATATAACAGATACATAACTGAGACTGACGGATTAAATAGACCACTGGCCAAAATATTGGACAAAATAAATGCTTCTCTGATGAAAATATAATCATGCATGGATAAAACCATAATTTTTAACATACACATTCACAAAGTTCTACAGCTTGAATGGTTCTTTCTGTTTACTGTTTACACTAACAACAGTTTGCAAACGACTACCATGGCGAGGTAACCTATCCTTTAATTTCCAGAAAACACTATTTATAGTTCACAAAGACTCGCAACTGTGACTCAATGTGAGGCAGGGGAAAAAAGAATTACACTATGTCAAAGACTTGTGTTGACATTTTCTAATAAATGAGATAAACAAGCCAAAAACATCAAGAGACATCCAATCCAATACATGCAATAGAATCTACATACATTTAGGTATATGACACCAGTCTTACATGAAATTCAAACACTTGTCTACCCTCTGGAGACAAATAAATTATTGTATACACTCACCAGATCACGATTTTGTGACTTCTCTCACTCAGAGGGCGCCAGTGGTTTTGTTTACAACATTTCCAGATGTAACACAGCATTTCATTGGTCGAGGTGCTGTTAATTTTCTCTCTAAATTTCTATTTAGGTAATTTTATCAAAATATTGTACGAAATTGGCCTTTTTATTACACGATATGTTAATCAAAATACAGGAGTATAAAAAATTGTACATAAAATTTGTTATAACCCAATCAGAAATAGTTTTAGAAAAAGGAATCTGACAGCCGGAAGTAGCTGAATCCACATGCGCGTCAGTCAAAATGGCTTCAGAAGCAAGACCTGTCAAGGGCATTTTAAAGAGCTCTTCCAGCTTTGACAAAGGTGGAACAAGGTTAGATGTGTAACGAATGGGTTCTTCTTTCATTGTTTAATATTTATGCCGCAATGGGTGTGACCCTGTGGTAGTGGTTCAGCTGAATCGGTGTGTGAAAACTAACCAGGAACCTGCCGTGACCACTCACAACATTGAAATGACAGTTTTTACTTTGGATAATTTATTGCGCAACCTTGTTATTGAGACGTGCCTTAATTGCTACATATTTCACTGTTTCCTTGTTGGTTATTTTTTTTTACATGGCTAACATTTGCTGATTGAGTCAAATGAGTGTCTCAATGGCATATATTGGTTCTCTGGTTTATAACACCTCTGCAACTCCTGCAGATTCCTTATACTAGTTATAGTTTAACTTTCACTGTTTCACTTCAGCCTAGTGCAAATGCTTTGGGAATATCGATACAAATTCTCTCAAGGCCCACATAATAGGATGTGGAATGCTTACCACAAAAAAAAAAAAATTATATATATATATATATATATATATATATATATAAGCCACTAAACAATGCCATACTTGTGTAGAGGAAATGCGAGTGAAGCTACTTATGTGATTACCATTGGACTGTTATTCCTTAAACATATCTGCATGATCGCTGTTTACTGATAAGTATTTGGTTTTCAGTCCACCTCGCAAGGAGATGAAATGGGATGAGATGAATATTATGGCAACTTACCATCCAGAAAACAAAGACTATGGCCACAAGAAAATTGACGAACCGCCGACACCATATAACAAAATGTCAGAAGATGAGTTAAATCACTCAGAAGATGAATCAGAGAAGCAGTTAGACCCAAACGATCTTGCCTCTAGGTGAATATATTTCAAATTAACCAAGCATCTTAAGAGTAATCGGTTACAAATTATGTCATAAACTTCATTTCATATGATGATGTATTATCTTCAACTCTTCTACATACTTGGCAATATTTGTTCTTGATTTGCAATACACATACATGTTATAGATATTTAGATAGATATTTTATGTATTTCTCTAGGTTATTTAAACCTACAATATATTAATTGTTAAAGATCACTTCAGACTATAGGTGATCGCATCTAGCTTCTGATCTGATGTCAAGAATGTAGTCCAGCTAGCATTTTTCCTCTACACTAACTACAAACCTAAAGCTACTTCATGTTATCCACTTCCTCAGTGTTTTTTTTTGTGTTTTTTTTACATTGTACTAGGTTAAAAACAGATGAAGAACCCAAAGTGATGCAACCAGCTGTAGAAGAAGAATCAAGTGAAGAAGATGAAGAAGAAACTCCAGAGGAACGAGGTATTTTCTTTGCTTTTACACCTTTTCGATTGTTCATGTATGCCGGTGTGGTTCAGCTGTGTAAACAAATCATGGAATTTCACACTGGTTCAAATGGAACACCCACCTTTAATTAATAACTGAAGTACTGCTCTATGCTGCAGGTTTCATACATAAAAATGTGACTTTGGAAAGTCGCATTTAATAATTCATCTTTTTTTTCTTCTGTTCCACAGCAACGAGAAAAGTGTTTGAGACCAAACGCAAGCTACATTATAACGAGTTCCAAGCAATTAAACTCGCTCGGCAATTGATGGAAAAGGATGAGGATTTGGAAGAAGATGAAGATGCAGAAGAGGAGGAGAATAAATGATGCAGATGTGATGCCATTTGCTGCAGCTTGCGAACTTGACACTAATTTGCACTTGTGTGCTTAGTCAGATTGCGAGACACATGGCTTCACACTGCTAGTCGAGTATGCTTCTTCGAGTTGATACAGTCTTTCACATTGTGCGAACAAGGAGAGAGGTTATCAGTGGTTGCATTTTTGCAAGAACTGTATTTAATATAAAATGAGTTAGGCTCATTCTAATAACACAACGTTCAAGATAATTATTCTGCTGACTGTTGTGTTAAATAGGACTCAAGTACGTCTCATCTCAGTGATTTAATCAATGTAAAAGAAATAATGTTATTGATTTATATTTACGAGATGAATGTAAGCTTTCTCAGCTGAACAGCAGCTGAAATAAATGTTGCACCAAATTTTCTGCAAGAAAATCATGCGTAAATAATTTGTACTTAGTAAGGTGTGTTTGAAAAGTGCCAGTTTGATTCTTGGGTTTTCGAATACATTATGATTCTTCAGTATTCAACACTTAAATTGATAAATATGAACACACAAATTGATGAATATCAACTTTGTACTTATCATATATGAAAGTAAAACTTTAATCTCAGTGAAAATCTTTGGAAACAAATCTTGACATAGTACCCCTGATCCAAAATAATGTCACCAAGGTAATTCATAAACTATTAGTGGTAAAATTATGTGACTGGGAGTTAAAACATACTTTTCAGTGAAATACTAAAAAAAATTCTTTTTCTGTTTTCTTTCATTAATGAGTTTCCCTGCATGCTTGGAGTACCTTCGCATCTGTAACTTTATAGTATGAATGATTTAAGAGCTAATTAGGATTAAATTATGTGATCCGAGTGTATCGTTATTGTGAATGATGTCAGGGAAGAATGATTGGGAAAGTTAATGGTGAATTTTGAGAATGGAGCAATGAAAATGACTTAGTACAGTACAGTGAATTATTGTGTATATATTGGATAAATGGTTGTAAATTGTACGTACATTCATGACACACCCACTGCGATATTTCAAGTCACATATGAAAGTATTTAAGTACACTGCAGTGCTATGGAGATACATATTGGAGAGGATTTGATTTGTATAGATTCCACTGTTGTGATGTTAAGAAATATACGATTGTTTATGGAATTTCCGATTTAATCGGGCAAATGTGTAGCTGAAGTTTTAAATACAACAGATCATGTTTGCATATTTAACAGTGTATCATGAAATTCATTAACACAGCCTTTGTGAAAATTGACAGCTTACTCGCCATCTGCTGGCTTACATGTATCTTATCTGTTAGTACATGTAATGTCTTTATTTTTGTAAAATTTACTGTTCAAAAATGGAATATGCAAACATGTCCATGAAAGGTCAAATTTTGCAAAAGCTGCATTAATGTTATTAACCTACATCTGTGAATGGAAAAACGCTGTATATTCTTAGAAAAACTATTTGTTCGAAATCTCAATAATGTTCTTTCACAAAGCTTTAACTGTTTAGGTAAAGGAGTAAATGTTGATGGCGGTGCATGGATATGTTTTGTACAGGGTGCATTATTCCCATTTTAAAATATTCGTTGCTATAATCTTTTTCAAGCGAAGCACACACACAGTGATATAATCGTCTCTAATGCTGCAATGCAGTCATTTTCTAAATTACACATCTTTTTGTGGCTTTTGAAAGGTTTATTGGGAAATTGAATGAGCTACTTTTTATCAACAGCGGGAGCCCATTGCGCCCGAACCATTGTTTAATGACGTTTGCATACAATAAGCTGATGACGTAGATGGCTTCATTAAACAAGTGTTGAGTTACTGTAGCTCCCTCTATTGGTATAATAGTTAACACAATTTAATGATAGGTATTGGCTAATTTATACTTTTAAACATGTCAATTTTCACAGTTTGTTTCATTACTGTAAAGTTGTAATTAACATGCAAGCGTGATACATGGTTGGTTTCCCCACAGGCATTCGCCAAGTGATAGAGCCGTGTCCACTTTACTAATACAGTTTATTAATGTAGTGTTTACCGCTAAGAGCTGACACAGCGCTGTCTCGTTGGCTAATGCCTGTAGTTTGCCACACCCGGATACTAGAATTAATTGTGTTAGCCCAATTTAATTTTTGGGATATTTGTTGTATTTGTTTCTCTTTATCATTACTCTGTGTAATACTTTTTTCTGATATTTTCCATTGACCTTTCAGCATTATTAAAGTCTCTATTGCACTTACTATTATAAGTAATCACTTCAACTAATTTAAATGTGATTCAATTTTGTGAAGTGCTGTAGACGCGCAGTTGTGATACTTTAGTACAACAGTTTTCAAGTTCTTATGTGTATACACTACCAGCTTATATTGTTTTACAGCATTATATACAATGATGAGAATATAAAAATTTGGTAATGAGTCCGGGCTATGTGTTGCGTTCGAGAAGTAAATCTTACTAACTTTTAAAATCTGAATTAAGACTGGTGTTCTTTTACTGTCAAGGCTCAGATACTGTCGAGGAGTGGGCTTGTCATTAAGATAATATGACACTAGGTTAAAAATTTAACAGGAGCCTAATGCGTGTTGAGTAATGCTGTATGACAATTTTTGTTGGTAGTGTGTGCAGTAACTTGGGATTTAATTTCGGGTAATTTTCTTGTCGAAGCTTGAATTAATTTATTGCTGTCATTTGAAATGCTGATAGAACTTTTTTTGGACACCTGCATTTGTATTAACCATCTGAATACATGTATAAAAAACAGGGCTACACACTTATGATGCAATTTCCGTAAATCCTATAAAGTTAAGAATGCAACATTGCCAATTTATATAAATGTAAATAATTTTTGTGTATAGGTTGTATATATATATATTATCTACCTTGTGGTACCAGAATTTTTATTGTTTTACAAGTAAATCTGTCCCTAGGTGCTTCTTTGTTTGATATTTTAGGCAATTATTTATCACTTTCATGTTGTACGTGTATATGTATATTTTTTTCAAAAAAAAAAATGTAATCTATTAATAGTATCTTTTTGTTTATATGTACAGAGTTAGGATATTATTAAACTGGACTACTGTCAGACCTTTTTTTTTTTTTAAGTTTTTTGTTAACGAGATTATAACGGATATCACCCCGAGTAAAGAATATGACAAAAGTTATTGGTTAAACAGGAAAATATTCACAACTGAACTGAACTAACATTCCTGATTTTGGCTAATGGAACACCTCCAGGGTATGCGCCATTTCAAACAGCAAGACTATCATATTTTTGGCTTAGATGTATGTAGTGTAGGTTAAGAGTACCATTTAATGGTGACCAATAATTTTTACTATTTACAGCTGTCTGCACCGAATACCTACGATACGTGAGTGCAAGACGCTAATGCCCTGATCTCACTAATCATGTTCAAATGCTGCCGGACATATTGTATTGAGCGGCATTTACAATTCTGTATGGTGCCCTCAATTCTTGTTAAAGTTACAGAATGTACACAATATCAATGTTACAGTTGTTCAAAATGACAATACAAGATTTTTTAAACATATGGAGTTGACCTATGATTTCATTATTTGGTAATGTGAAGTCTTATTAACTGTTGTATTAAAAAAACACCCAAAAAAGTGAGTGAAAAAGGTGTAAATGCACACAATAAAATTGATGCTGAACTGATTTGGGCGTTCATTTTACTTTCCTGGAGGTTGGTTCATGGTGTGAGTAGATTTTAGGTGCCATGGTCCCCTGGATAGGCTGTAGGACTGAAACGCACATTGGTCATGGGGTCAAACCCAGCCTCGGCATGGAAGAACTGAGCAGATCTTCCTTAAACCACTGCTTCACCTCACCCAGGTGTAAATGAGCGCTAGGATATCGGCTGGCAGTGATGACCAAAGGAACTCTGCAATGAAAGCACACTGGGTGCATACTCCCCAAGAGTTGAGAAAGGCTCATGATAGAACTGGCCTGTCAAAAGACCTATAAAAACTATACATTCCGGATCTGAAACTTCAAATGGATTCCACGACCCATATACTAATGTTTACTGGGGAATGTTGCTCCACTTAACATTGCTCAATCTGCACAACATGATGACATGATCTGTGTGACATGTCAGCTGTCCAATGGGGCATGAATTCTATATATAGACACATAATTGCTGACATACAGTTTTTGTCTTTCATGCTATGCATTTTGATGTGGTTGTGCAACTGGGTTTCTGTGCCCCTTACACAGTATGATACACCTCTTGCCAAGTGAGTTGTACTGGCATTATGTTGTACCATTGAAATTGCAATCACGAACTTAATGTTTTGAAAACTTGATAAAGGATGCACTATTTGCATAATTATTAACAATTATGATTGAAGGTCATGGAATACATACTTATCATTTTCAAGGATACTAACAACTGAAAGATGTACATGGATAGTTAATGAATCTTACTAAGTTTAACATTGGAACTATTAATAGTGCTAAATATTTTATACACCAGACAACTGAGAATGTCTTAGCAATTGAAAAAAATGCTAAAATGTAATACATGTAAAAAAGGCATTTTACTGCCCTGACACCATAACCATTGGAATACCAAAGTTACACGTATATACTGTGAGACATTAGTGATTGTATATTGTATTAAGCTACTACACAAACTAATGTGAAAATATACTCTCTTTTTTTTTTTCAAAACAAAACATTGTAATTACTACCCATAAAAGTAAAAAGTAGTATTTTGAAAACTTTGTGCAACAGGAAATGTATAATTACTGAATAAGTGAACTCTCTGTTCGATGATAAATTAAAGTATACATAAAAAAAAATAATTGCATAGGTCTAAGTAGTTACTACTTCACAAAAATGGTCAACTTCAGAATTATAACCACTCTCTTGCTCATTTATACAATGACCTTCATCAATGCTCAACCACAGCCAAGAATATACATTGGAATGTTGTTGGAAAGTTCCCGCACTGACCTTCAACAAATCATGGTATCAGCAAACACAGCCATAGAAATGGTCAATCAATTCAAATTATATAAGATTCGAATGGAGGTGATCAGTCGTCTGTTCAATTCAAGCTGCAAAACCAGCACTGCTCCTGGTTAGTAAAATACTGAAATACATTCTTTAATTATTAATGGGCAAAAGTACCAACAGAGGTCACTGGCAGCATTGTTTGATGATATCCCCTATTCAGTGATGTTATTTAGCTACAATAAATGATGACGTTATCTAATTGTGCTTTATTTGCTTCAGTGGTGCCCTCTGGTAGTGGTTCTCACCATTAATACTACATATAAATACAACAATGACATCTCAAAATATTTACATGAATTATTATTTTAATGCTGTGGTATCTTTAAATAGACATCTTACTTGAAGATATACTTACCCATCAAACTTACTTAACTGCTACAGCACCATCTGAGATATCATTTGATTTCCAGTGATTGCAGCAGAATTGTACCATGAGTACAATATTTCCGCCTTAGTCGGCGACTTCTGCGATGAGGCCCTTGGACATGTCGCCCACCTTGCTTCCTCTTGGAACATTCCCATAATCACAGGTAATATCAAATTTGAAAATATAATTTAAAAGTAGTAAATTGGAATTTAGAAACTACACGTAGTGCAAAACTACACTGTTGAGACTTAAGCTAAAAATTCTTTAACCAAGTCTATAGAAACCAAGCTACACGCGTAGTTTTTAAGTCAAGACTCAACCAAACCCAGACCGAACTAGTGCATATTTCTGAAACACTTCGAGTCTTTCGTATCACTTTATGTGTAAACTCTGAATTGGCTTCTTATAGCAATTTCATTCTGTACCACATTTTCCTTGATGAGTATATATATATATATATATATATATATATATATATATATATATATATATATATATATATATATAATATCCATCCGGTGAAATGCAATAGTCCATTGCTTTAAAAAAAAATAAAAATTTAATCATGTTAATATAACACCTCAAATTTTAACACCATATCAACATTAGGCACCAAGAGTCCAAGAGTGGCCATCTTAATGGTAAGGTGGTCTAATACAGCACTTCTTATCTTTTGGTTGATTTCTTCTTTTTTAAGGATCAGGGGCTAACTGCATCTTTGAAGACAAAACCAAGTTCAAGACACTAACAAGGCTAAAAATTGGTCATTGTCAATTTGTGAGCGCGTTCCAAGCAATTTTTCAGCAGTTTTCCTGGTCAAATATAACTGTTATATCAGACACCTCAGACACCCAGTACAAGGCTGCAGGAAATGATATCAACTCAGGTAAATTTGAAAGGGAATAATTATGCACAATCTTAAGTTTTTGTAATTTAATTTTCACTATCTGATGAGGCACATTTTATTTTCATTTAAAATTATACACAATCTAACCTTAGTAATTCAATTGGCATTTCCATTTAAAAATTATGCACAATCTAATGTCTTAGTAATGCTATTTTCATTTTCATTTTCCAAAATGATGCCCCATATAAAGATTAGTAATTGAATCAATTGTCACTTTTCATTTAACAATTTTTTTAAAGAATAAGAATAACTTTATTATCATTATGACAGTTTCAACAGATACAACTTTAAGAAGTAATTAAACTGTTCATGTGACTGAAGAACTAATAGTCAGTTAGTCACATATATCTAATTAAAGATGATGCACATCTTAAGTTTTAATGCAATTGTTACTTTTCATTTAATATATGATGCACAATCTGAATTTTTAGTTATGCAATTGTCACTTTTCATTTCTAAAATGAGGTACGATCCAATGTTTTAGTAATTCAATTGTCACTTTTCAGTTAAAAGATGATGTACAATCTAATTAAGGTTTGAGTAATGCAATTGTTACTTTTCATTTCTAAAATTATCACAATCTACATATTATAAGGTTTAGTAATTCATTTGCCACTTTTCATTTCTAAAATGATGCTAAATCTAATGTCACCTTTTTTTGTATTTCATATCTAAAATGATGTATTTACAATGTATATCTAAGGTTTGAAGCAAAAAGGCTACAATTCACAGTTACTACCATACAGCAACAGAAGCAATGGAAATCCCCGAAAACTAATTGATGCAAGTAAACGATCCAGAGGTAAGTTCATTAACACAACCCATCAAAATGCACTGATTAATTTAAGGCATACGTATACATCCAATAAACTATGTAGTTTAACAGCTCAGTCCATGAATAGGTCAATATCCACAGCTCACCTCTTTCATTTGTATTAAGAGAAGAAGAGTATAACAAGAAAATGAAACAGGATGCAATATTGTCTGAATTTTTTCAGTGTTTATTATTGGGGCGAGGCCTTTGAAAGTCCACAACTTTCTCAAAGAAGCATGGAAACTGGGCTACATTCAATCCGGTCAATATGTATTCTTACAATATGACCTGGAACCCACTTCTTTGGAAGACCCAACTTTCACTAATTTGGACAACTCTACAGGAGACCTTGAAATGTACGATGCATTAATGGCCATCAAGCCTGATTTCCAAAAAAGCAAACAAGTTGAAATCTATACTCCAGTAATTGTTAAACGGATTCATGAGACGTCCACGTCTGAGCCACAGGTACATTTGTAATTTTGTCTTTTTTTAAAGTTTTTTTCCCATATACACTTAATTGAATCAAAACATGTCAACCAACTCACTTCAAATATCTAGTAGACTAATAAAAACTTCTAAATCGCTACATTTTTACCAGTAACCATAGCTGCTTTAATATCATCGCAGCTGGGTGGTCTAGTGGTAATTAAGATGTTCGCCTGCTCCTCTGAAGGAACCGGGTTCAATCCTGAGCACTCTTCATGAGCAAAATCCCAGCTGGATGTCGTTCGGATGAGATGTTAAATTTGCGGTCCTTTGTACTCTGTCTATGCTGAGGCTAGTAAAAGATCTCACCAATGGGGTAAATGTGTAACATGGGTGGACTCCTCCTCTCTCTCTCTCTCCTCATCAATCAATCCTTAATAGCAGCAAGAACTTGCCTTAGAGGACTGCACTTTCAACATATATCTGTCTATTTAATCTCAAGACTTCATAGCAGGTGAATTTAAACTGTCAGAACTATATTTTGTAGTGTACACTCCATTACATATCATAGATGGCAGAATTTCCAACAACACAGCCCCAGCGACTCTTAATTAAAGTTCTCATAATGCATGTTTTATCTTGTTTTTCAAATTTTTTAGATCACATTTCCCATGGGAGCAATATTTGATGCCATCACACTGTACGCCTCAGCTGTGAATCGCAGTTTCGCAGACGGCAATGATTCTTATCGCGATGGTGAAACTTTGTGCCGCAAATACATCTGGCAACAGCAGTATGAAGGTATAATATCTTTATATAATTGCTCAATTATATATGTGTTAATCCAATTGGAGCAATTTTGCTGACACTTCATGAATAGCTGATGCTTGAAATTGATAAGGCAACTGGAGAAATTTGGCTGTCATGTACTTAACATATTTACAAGGGTAAATAATTACCTAATCCATGTATTAAATTTATATTGTAGTGGTGACTTCAGGCCATATATATATTCTCATCATTATATATGCCTTATTGTCCTTCACCATTCTTATCTGCATTGTTATATACTACCATTTTCAGGTCTTTCTGGCAGTATATTCATCGACAATAATGGCGACAGACAGACAAACTTCTCTGTAAATGATTTAAACATGGATAATGGAAGGTTTGAGGTCATTAATCTTTACAACTCAATTTAAATTAAATCATCTCATAATGGTAGAACATTAAAGTATAATTGAATAGTTTCTTTCTCTTTGCAGCCAGTGGCATTCTATGATAATCAAAAGAAGCAAATTAACTTTGTTACGGGCACATCAATCCACTGGCCAGGTCCTTCCAACACACCTCCTCTAAATGAACCAAAATGCTGGTATAACGATGACAATCCAGACTGCAATAAATCTGGTTTGTAGATCTGTATTACTTTAATGCCTATCAATACTATTTTATTATATATCTGTAATAATGTGCCCTTCAAAGTACTGAGCCTACTCTGAACTCGAACCCCAGTTGCCAACACAGGGGCTCTGTGCAATGAACACTCCACTGTCTCCAGTTATACAATAATTTTTGAGGTTTTTAAAAATCAATTTGAATGCTACAAAAATGAATTAATTTTCTACTTTTGTTTCAAGATAACTACATCGCGACAGTAGTGGGGTATGGCGCTCTTGCAGTATCAGTGTTAATACTAATGTGTGTCATTATATTGACCATCGGCCAGATATGCAGGTACGTGCCTCAATTGCAAAGCACATGTTAAGATGAGAAGATAAGCTGATAAGGCTTGGAATCAACAATATAATCATACCTCATGAATGGGGTAACTATTTACAGCATGAACCCTAGCACATATGCCAGGTACATGACAGCCAAATCTACTCATCCAATGGGGACAAAAGGTAAGAGCCAACAGGGGGCACTACGATCGTAGTGCATGAAAAGACAATAGTGACGTCACTACTTAATTCTTACATTGATGACGTCACAAAATATATGACATCATCAAACAGTACTTATCTGCTACAGTGTCAGTGACCTCTTGTGGTACTTTCTATCCCCATTGTATATTGTATTGTACTGTGTCAACATTACTGGTCTTATCACCAGCTGCCCCTGGCAGACATAATGAGATATATGTTAGGAGTCCACAAAATGTGACACATCGCCCTAGCATAGACATCCAGACAAGGCACCACCATTTTATGTCTCAAGCGACTGACATCCAGCTAAGAGATGTGGCACATGATAGTGCCAGGGCTAAGATTTTAACACAGGCCTCCAGCAGAGCCAATAAGCAATTGCAAAAAGCTAGGCCCAGAATCTGTTCCCAGACAATGACATCGTTAGAAATGGGTCAAACTATGTTCTAAGATTTAGCTTGTAAAGTGTGCATGACCTTGGAATTGAACCAATGGCTCAGATAGAACTGTTGAAGTATGGATCTAGTCTTATACACTGTAAAAAAAGTTCATGTCACAAAACTTCAAAATTTTGTCTGATGTTTCGCACTTATTTCCATTCCAGACGTTTCATTGCTGAATATGGGACGCCGGAGCAACTTGTGTAAAATCCAGAACTGGAAAGCCACCATTTCACCATTTTTTTCATAAATTTTGTGTTTCTAAATTTTCACAGACATATAACTCTATCAACTATGAACTTACAACAGATTCTTTGGTCATATTTTACAGTATTTATTTACAAATTTACATACAATTAGTCATTTTCCAAAAGTACCTCATTCAGACAACTGTGTATCAGTATTAAACATGTTAAATTGAAATTACCATGATCCATGTATTCAGAAATATTCACAACACAATACCCATTTAGTCGAACCTTAATTCGTGCATTTTCGATAAAAGTGATTACTTTGTATCCTGCTTCGATGTGTAATACTGAATTAACTGAGAAAATCTTAAACACAACTGAGATGGAGTAAGAGAACCTTATTCCGTGATGAACCTAATTTCGTGACTGCCTCCATTAACAACTGACCCTCTGGGCGGGTAAATAAACGAAGTACTATTAATTATACTTCAAATTCAAGCACTTAGAACTACTTGGTCCTCACGGAAATTAGGTAGACTAACTCTATAAATACAATTCAACAGTCCTGTTACACCTTCTGTTCTTAAAGTGAACATTTAAAAACATGTTGCGATTTGACAAATCTATAACGATTCTTATCATGATCAAAAAAGTGTTGCAATTTTACTCGTTCCAAAGAACTCTTATCGCTGTAACACTCTGTACTGGGCATCAGCTGAACAACTAATAACCAAAAGATTTCATAGGCATTCGTAAGTTTCATCTGCAGAGTAAACCTCTCCTCTGCATAACTTGAACAAACGTTACAGTTGGTAGGATGGATATATAAACTTTGCATGAACCTACATTTTATGCTGAAGTTGAAGCTCCCTTGATGACTCATACTGGCATTCGTGGCAATTGATAATCATGTATTCACTGAAGCTTGTCATTAAAGACAAAGTTTAGCTACAGTGACACCAGCTACCCTTTAGTGATAGAAAACTCAGGTAGCAGTGATGGACCTTTCAATGAGTCATAACTACCTCATGAGTCATCATGGGATAGAACAACTACAGCAAAACAGATGTGCCTCATCAATGCATTTTCTAGGATAAGAAACCGAGGAAAGTTTTCATATAAATTTTACCAACTGTAAGAGAAAATCTAAATTGATATTGCATATTTATTTGATTTATCTTTCACTTTGATCAGTCGAAACTCTGCCTAAATGGGATTAAATCGGGTGGTCTATCAGAATGACTCCGGCAAAGTTCACTGTATTCAATACTAGGGCATTCTAACCTGTTTAATAAACAAAACCTAACTAATTATTGTATATAGCATTGAATAACAAAAAAGAGCAACAAATGGTACCATCTTTACAAAACAAGCAACTAAGCTGCTAAGTACAGTATTTTGAACGTATGTTTGTATTACAGAAAAGTAAAGTTAAACTTTCAAATAAGCAACAAATTTAATTGCATTTCTAAGCTTAATACCATACTTTCAAATACCTTTTAGCACCTTCCCTCACCATGTATATTCCACATTCAAAATTGACCAATTTCATCTCCAAAACTATCCCAATAAACTTCAACAGAACAATACATACATAAGCAGTGTGCATTACGAAGTCCCAAGGTTGCTGTTACAGCAGATATTCTAAAATCAGAACCAGTTGACATTTTAAATATAAAAAATTAATACCAACAGCCAGAAAAGCTGAATGATACGCTTAGTGAACTAAACCAAAAATTGATCAAAACTGGAAGCAACTACAAACTCTTGTTGGCCTTGCGAATCAGTTAAAATATCTTGGGAAACAATTAAATTGTTACTTTCGTCTTCGATCAATTCTTGCGAGCCCACAAGTAGATCCTGATCAAGAGTTCCACTGCTTTGTGAATATAATCCTTGCTCAACACTGCTTTGTGAGTAAAGTCCTTGATCCAAGTTGTGGTCAAGATTTGATTCCAAACTAACTGGAGCAAACTCTTGTGATGATATGATGGATTCTTGCGTCATGAATTGAATTTCTTCCGTAACATATTCAATATTCTCCGAATCCATATTCTCCGACATCACATACAGTTCCTCATCAACCACACTGGTTTCCAAGGTGATGCCATAAGCTGCTTGTTCTCCATTGTCAATCGAAACAACTTCCACCACACCAACATGTTGTGAACTAATTTCAACCTCATTTTCGCCGATTACATTTTCAAATTCTGAAGCAACTTCCTCGCTGTACTCAGATCTTTGCGTAAGAACTGAAAATTCTTGTGAGTCTGGTAGTTCTTCTTGTGAGCTAGTGACTAGCTCTTGAGAGAGGATGAAATCATCAGAATCTGCTACCATGGTAACAGAATCAGGAGGAATTTCTTCAAAATGTGGCACAGTTTCCATAGATTCTTGTATCAGTTCTTGTGAAACTGTAACGAATGGTTCTGTAGAATCAGGAACTTCTTCCGAACTACACATCTCTTCCTCAGAGGCGGTAAATGCATAATTTTGACTTGTTGGAAGATTTAGATCTTCGAGAGGTTGCGATTCCATCATGTCAGGTGTAGCTGCTCTGTCCTCTTGCAAGATGGCGGTAAAGTTTTCTGTTGAAGTAATTTCACCAGGGGTAGGTACATCAAATTCAGTATTAAAGGCATATTTAATCTTGTCGGGAACCACCTCAAGTGAAGTTGTTGGTGTATCAACAATTTCACCTTGATTTGGTTCTTCATGTTCTGATGAAGCAGGTATTTCCGCTGCTGTTTCATTTTGCTGCTGCGGTTCATCAGCATTTGCTTTATCCAAAAGAGAATTTTCTATCTCTGCATCACCCGGATTGTCCTCTTGTGAACTTTCAGGCATTTCAGCATCATTGTCAGCCTGTGAATTGGGCAAAGATTCACTGTTCGTAAAACCTTGCGAATTAACTGATTCTTGGGAACTTGGACATTCTTCAGATCTCATTAACTCCTGTGAACTCATCATAGAAGCATGCCCATCCAACCCTTCATCAGGCCCAATTGAGCCCTGGGGACTGGTGTATAAGCTGCCATGCGAACTCAGCATGCTACCCTGATGAGACAGCATGCTTCTCTGATGGTACAATCCTTGATGATTCAACAAATCATCTTCAGCTGGCAGTTCAGGCCCTTGAGAACTGAAGGTACTGCTTTGCGAACTCCTGACACTACCTTGAGTGCCGTACAGACTTCCTCGAAGGCTGTGCGCAGTACCTTGGGATCCAGGCACGACTTGAGCAACACATGAACTGAAAGAAGATCCACTACTCAGACTGCTGCCTTGAGAGGATAACACAAAATCATCTTGAGAACTTCTGAAGTTGGTTCCAAAGCCAGCTAGGTCTTGGTAATCAAGGCTTTCTATTGGCAGCGTCTCTGTTGGGCTTTTAGGATCTTCCAAATCAGTTGATTCCATGGTAGTATTTAAAACACTACCTTCATTGCACTCTAAGTCTGTTGTAGCTCCTTCATTTGCCACTCCATCATTGCCATTAATATCTACTGTCGTTGCAGTTTTATTCTCACTCTTTACTCTTGCTCTGGCTCGTTCTCTCGTATATAACTCAACATCATCCTCACAATTAATCTTGGCACTTGCACCAGGTTGTTCTTTGTTGTACAGATCAACATCCATCCAAATAACATCAGTAGTTTCCTCGATCGGCTGGCCATTTTCTCCGTAAGCGATCGGCCGCAAGAGACCAGGTTTGGTGGAATTATCATCCTCAACATCTGAATAATGATTGCTGTCTAATTCAGAAAGATCAGAGACACTGTCATCATCTGATATGACTACCGTGTGTGCATCTCCGCCTCCCGCATCTTTGCTTTTGCCGGGGTTATTGCGCTGCTTCATCAAATCATTCAAAATGGCTAAAGCTGCATCACAGTGGGTTAGCCGTTCACGTAGACTCTCCTGTGTGTTAATGCACATCAAAATCTCATTCCTGATTGATGTTGAATCAAATGACAGATTCTTATCTTCCTCCTCTAAGTCTGACAGTTTATTTAGCAAAACTTTCATGTTTTCGATTGTGTCCTGGTGAATTTCTTCCACCCGAGCAATATCCCTGTCCACCACTGAAATCGTCAATTTTTCAAAATATACTCAGCAATTTCCTTAAAAAGTGTGTTACAAAGAAATGTTTTTAATATTTCATCTGTAACTTGTTCCACTTGTTTTATCATTTATTACATATCGGCGGTGCCTAATGATCAGTCACCGAATTGCCATTAATGCAATGAACAGAAAAAATATCTCAGTCCCTAGCTGATCATGGCCGCCATTTTCATGGTCGCATCCTAATGATGATAAAAGTAAATTATTACTTCAAATGTTAGTTTCTAACTTAATGCCAACAGTAACAAACAGACCTATGCAAACTTCTTAAATTTCAAAACTCCTGTGAGCGTAAAAAAAGTATGAACCAAACTTAAAAAACTTCAAACATTAGGAAAAGCAATCCACTCACCTTGGATGGAAATGTTCAGTTTGTCACACTCTTTTTGGCTGAGCAAATACTGGTCTGTTAACGAGGCCAAGACGTCCCGTTGGGTAACTCTGTCACACTTTTGTAAATATTCAAACAGTTCCTCATCTCCATTAAGATTCTGTATCACAGCCTCATCTGGAATAGAATAGAATAATTAACGTATAATAATGCTACTTTATGTGAAAGCTGCTCTTGCTTAGTAGCTGCTTACTGAAGTTCCAAATTTATCTTTTGATTTGCCATGAAAATCAAATAATTGCACAATTTGTCATACCAGGAAATATATTTGGTTCCCTTCCTTCTAGAAGTTTAGCATCATTTTTGGCCCACTTTATCACTTGTGTATCTGATGCTGTGTCATCACTGAAATGTGTCATAAATTCATCATTATTATTAAAGAAAGGATTCATGAATTACTAAATACAAGTAAATTATAAAATGTCAAATTTAAATTAATTATGTGCAGAAAATAACCTACCTATTTTCAAGTGAACGTTTTCGTGTCAGTAACGTTTCAGATTTTGCCTTTAAGAAAAAAAAGAGTTTCTTTTTAAAATTTATAATCACCATAGTTGGTATAGATTTTAACGAAGCTGAAGTTGAGCCCTATAAATATGCATACTCTACTTATAATGCAGAAACAATTATATTGTTATCAATTTAATGTTGTGTAACAAGCCAGGCGACCGGTCTCATTTAAAGGATGGGTCTAGATTGACCTTGAGAATATAAATCTAACATAATTTTACATCACAAATAAACGCTGATATCATTTAGACACCCGAGAGAGGATCGCTTTAACATAATAGAGGCTCTGGCTTGTAATCAAGAAAATATCGTACAAAATAATTAAAAAAGATTTTAATACAACACTAGCTCAGTATATTTACCTGGGATGCATTTAAAGGAGCACGAGCAAGAAGTTGTCCAACTTCTGGATAATTCTTAGCTGCACTTTGAGTTGAACTGGCATTGATTTGCAAGGCTACTGACTGCGACTGTCCAACAGGTTGTTGTACAGGAACATATTGCTGTTTTGTTGCTGTTGTTGTTGCTGTTTGTGTAACAGTGACATTGCTTTTATGAGAATAAAAACTAGCTTTGTCTACTTCCCCTCCTTGCGAGTCTTCTGAGGTGACAAAGTCAATCCCACCTGAGTGTTCGTCAGCTTTTAGAATGGCAGTTAGGTCATCTAGAGTGATTTGGTTAATATCATTTGGTTGTGATTGAGATTTCAATTGCTGCTCTTTGTTTGAAGTAAAGCGACCTTGACCATCTCGTTTTTGATTGATATACGGCATATTTGCACCTCTTTGACCGCCGGCTGAAAACGGAACTGAGCAAGGATTCTGATAGACATCAATGACTTCATCCACCTTCTTTGATAAATCATTTGCCGGTTTTCCTGCTTCATTCTGTTGGAGAATCACCTGCACGGGCCCTGTAGGGAACTTGTCTTTGCCAATATTTGCTGCTTGCAATGCTTGTGTCAAGGTCAAGAGGTCATTCGAGGTCAAATTCAAAGGTTTTCCATCCGACGAATTGACAAATACAGTGATTGGAGCACTAGGCTTTCCTTCCCCTGTATTATTAGGAGGAATAAATTGGATCACATGCGAGTTCGGAGGAGGGTTGAGGACAGTTTTCTTGAAAGCAATTTTTTCATCACCAGACGCTTGATTTCCTGAAGATCTACCTGAACCAGAATTTGATGCAGTGGTGTCTATCACTGAAGGTATCGGCCTTCCCATAACTGTAAAAGACACGCATCCAAATGTAGAATTATTAAAGTCATAAAAATTAATGCATAAACACTCTAAATTAGCAGCATTACTTCTTATCAGACTAAATAATTCATCAGCAGAGTTTTGCAAAGTTTAGACTTTTGCCAAGATTTACAAAAGAATAAATATGCAATTTAGATTTTCTGGAAAAACTCAACAAAAGCGCATTTGACTTAGGTCCACTGTTACACTCCAGCCATTACCAACAAAATAAATGCGTACGCATGTATACAAAACATACCTGGCTTAACATCGTTAACAGTGTTCACACTCTGGGGTACAGCTGACGGCTGGCTTATGATACTTGTAGCCGCTGCAATTTGGGACATCATAGCAGCATCTTGAATGATGCTACTTCCTGCAGCAGCAACTGTCATCTGGCTTCCACCTTCAGTGATATGAATGTTTTGACCAAGTGTACAGGTTTGGTCCTCAGACTTGACAATGGTGTCACTACTGGTGCGAGCGCCAATGCCTAGCCCTCCCCCTAGTGGAAATTCATCAGTGATCATGACACTTCCAGCAACAGCCGGGTTGACCATGCGGACTTCGGCCGCATCAGATAGTAAATCTTGGGGTAAAGCGGATTGAGCGAATTGCAGCATCGTTGCTAGCACAGGATTGGTCGGATCAATAGGTGCTGGTTTATAAGCGCTGTTTTTGCTCTTGATTCGCTTCACATTGTCCGAAGTTAAGTACCCAACGACTTTTGTTGCTTTGGCTATGATAGCAGTGGACAATGGTGTGGCACCCTGTAAAAGAAAATCAAACTAATTTGTCATGTATGTGTTTCTTTACGTCAAAAGAAAAGGCAGATTCTTGTGCAATCATCAATATTTTTACATCCTTCAGAGGGGGTGGCTGCAGCTTCCTTGAAGTGTAATTTAACACATTTTTCAAGACAGAGGGTCTCAAAATCTAAGACCAAGATATTTGCAAATCAAGTGATGACTGTATATAATACAGGCATTTTAGCAAAAGATCCCTAATTGAAAAGCTACAGAGTCAATACAAAACGGCCTGGCTGACATCAGTCAAAATGTATACACTTATTCTATCTCAACTACTTTGATTATGATGACCAGCATTCATTTCTATATTTTCCTTTATTCCAAGGTTCCTTATTTTGTTTTTGTTGAGAAGTAAATTTTAGACTCTTAAAACCACCTGTTACAAATTCTAAGTTACAGTACATGTATAAACCACAATAAATGTCCACATGTTTTTTGAGCATATTTATCCATAAATGGTATGGACTCCATGGAGCAGCACAAAATGAACAGAAATGTTGCTATTGTTAGCAACAAGGTAAAGCCCAATTTTCTAGCTGATAAAAACACTTCTAGGTACCAAATAACCAGAATATTGCTATATTCTTCATAGTAATTTCTGCTGCTTCTTTGTGACCATAACAAACGGTCATACTAATGACAAAGTAGCAAAATATATCATTACAAAGATAGGAAACTTGCAGTTAATTTGTACAGAGAGGATGTTTATGGGTTAGAAGGTTGGGGTTTGATTTCTTGGTAACATTTGTATCTATTTTGTGCTTGTCCATGACATAGTTTTATATATATATATAAAACTAAGACAAAAAAAAAAGTGGACATTTTTTTAGGATTATACTATAGTAAGACTTTTTTAATTCCTTAAAGATGACAAACAGAGTGGATAACTTCTAAGACTATCAACTTATCAAGGATAGGCAGCCACCCTGTAATCCAGTTCATCCAGTTATAGATTCGTCTTCACATGTCTGTCAATTCAGTCTACTGTAACTGATCAAAAAGACAATTTACCCTGTAGTTTTTTATTTCTGTGTCAGCTCCTAATTCCACTAGCAAGGTCACGACCTTGAGGAGGTTGTCTTTTCCAGCAAGAATGTGGAGTGCAGTGTCGCCCTTGAGATTAGTCGAGTTGATCAGGCGGATCATCAGATCTGGAAGGCATAAAAATGAAATTATAACCCAAAACATGAATGAAATTCCCTTCCATTTAATAATCTAGATACAAGCAGAGATGAATAGTTCAATTTATTTCGTTTCCTGCACAGATTAGGCAGTTATTCAACCAATATCTATCAAAATACAAGTGGGAAAAATTATTTAAATAGCATTACTTGTACAATAATTGAATATATAATTAGATCGTCATTTAATGCAGATGATATCAATAATTTTGAAGACCAATAGAACTACTTTTACGCGTAATATCATCTCAAACAAACAAGATGCCTCAAACACCAAAAACAGCTGAGAGCATTCTTCAGAAAAATTTACCTTGACTCTTTTCACTTGTGAAGGTAAGCAAGAGAGACATTGCTTTGACGTAAAACTGCACATTGCCATCCGTCTCACTTCCTCGGTTAGTCTCTTTAGCTGCAACCGTTAGTAACTCAGCACACACGTGAAGAGAAGTGCACCCCTCGGCATTTGGCACAAGAGCCGCCAGACCCAACACAGGCATCATTTGCTGTAGCTTATCGAATCCATCTTTGCCACAAGTTGATGGCAATGCACGAAGAGCGAAGTGAAGGGGTGTTTCCCTCGTTCGCTTGGCTTGACTTCCGACTTTAAAACCTCGACGCAGTAGATAACAGAAACATTCAACTCGTCCTAGAGGGGGGAAAAAAGGCAAGTTTTTATTTGTTAATGATATGAATCTTGTGCTAACCAATGGCCATCAACTTACATTACCCCCATAACTCAGATACTAGTCCATCTCCAAAAATGTGATTGTTAGCTTGTAATTGTGCATGGGTTTAAATGACGTTTATTATTACTTCATGATGATAGGAATAAAATAACCTCCTTCAAAATATTTCCTATTTTGTCTCATAACTTCCCAGTTAACATTTTTTAATTATACCTGTCTGATATCATGAGAATTTACGACATTTTGTTGACAGCGAAGTCCGAATTGTCACTTTGATTGCAATCTCCAAACCAACAAGAAACAATGTATCGAACAAAGAATACAAATTATAGGTTGGCAGGCTATACATTATAATTATTTCTCACCTAAAGCAGCTGCCCAGTGGCCAAGGGGCACTCGATACTGGTTAAGCACATCAGGAACAGGTTCATGGATTTCTGGCAAACTCTAAATAAAATGAATAATTACATATAAATAATAAAAACCAAAATTAAAATTAGATAGTCATTAATAGAATAGTTCAATGAATGTTAGAGCAATTCACAGAAGACTTGGTCTGTAGCAATGCACACATTTTTGAGAAATCAACTAACCACGTCTGTTTCATTAATTTGAATCTTTTTTTCTGTGAAACAACTGACAATTGAAAATAATTGTTTTAATTTTAAAACTGGAATCTACAAGACTTTCTTTCATCCCACAGTATCTCTGAATTACCGTAACCAATAAATCTATCGTGGTACCATGACATACATTTATAAGGGTGTTGAAGACAATAGAAAACATCTGGAGTCGTTGCCTAGTGATGTTTTCATCGGGATCGTCATTGCAATTCAGTAGAGCGACCAATAAGGGATGATGACTCATGGTGCATTCTGGGGGACAGTAACACGGGCACTTAATGTGCATATCAGCCACCAGGAAAGAGCTAGGACTGGGCTTCACTGAAATGAAAAAATATCACAATAAATAACTGATGAGCTACTATTAAAGAAAATTTAATACCTGGTAAAATGCACGTAATCTTGAAATATGTACAAGATTGATAATAATCATGATAATGGGGGACTTTCAGGCCGGGAATTCTGGGGGGAGTAGGATAAAACTTCAACGCCCTTAGTGGATAATAAAATCTAGACTGAATGGTCCCTATTACCACAGCTGCCCAGACCGTAGTTGTCATTTTGATATATATATATCAAATAAATTTGGGCTTACACAGTTATATATATATATAGATACATTAAAGTCCTTACCTTTTGGACCTTTCTTGCCACCGGTTATCTTGAGAGGGATAGATCTATTTCCACGAGGGGCCAGCAGCCATGGAATAACAGACTCCGAAACCAGAGGCGTGTCCATATCATCTCGAGAATCTTCATCCTCTTCAAACTGAGTCACCTTCTGACCTTGATTGACCTGGTTTGGTTGAGCTGGAAAAATGAGAGTATCACCAATTTGGTCAAAAAGTTGTGAACTCATTCAAGTCTAGTAGAAAATGAAGGCCCCATAGATCACTGTTAAACTGATCTTGATTATGAAATCAAAGTAAGGAATAATTACATCAGATATCTATCAAATGACTTTGAAATATCAGTTATACAAAACAATACATAAAATGAAGAATTGTGGTTCTTAATTTTTATAATTTTTAATCAACGTTGACTCAAAAAATTATATATTCATTAATTCCATGAATTAATCACAAATCTAAGTTTTAACATACCGACAGAAGTGTTGACGAGCATTTCAACTTTAGCAGATGTCGAGACAATGGTATTGGGACTCATCACAACTTCATTTGGTGAGGAGCTCACAATTATAACATTTTTAAGAGCACCTTGTTGGATAGTGACCTGTGGCTCCCTCTGCATATCATGCACAACACTAGGGATTGAGATTTCTGTTGCAGGTTTGGCTATAAAGAAAGCAGTAGTAATTTCAGATATTATAACTGAATTGTTTGTTGGAAAAATGCTAACATTACGCAGCTCTAAAATTTGGGAAAGATTCAATTTTGTTTGAAAAAATTAAAACCTCTTAAATGTAGAAAAAAAAAGTTATTAAAAATCCAATATAAACCTCTTAAATGTAGAAAAAAAAGTTATGAAAAATTCAAAAATAAAAAAAAATTTCATATTAAATAACATGTGAACTTATTTTCTGTTGGCAAATTTCTCAACAGATCCTAGGCCCATTACCTTATAAATAATCGAAACGACTAAAGTTGTTAAATTTATAAAAATCTCACCTTGCAGAGCTCCACTTTGACCAGCACCTCCTGCTCCATATCCAACAGGGACCAACTTAATTTGAGCCCCAGGGACGTTCTTAGTTAACGTGTTGAGCATCACGGGAACCATAACTTTGTTTCCAGCAGCATCAGTAGTTTGCAAGGTCAGCAGGGGTTGAGATTTGGACTGAGAATTTTGCGATATCGCCACAGTTCTTGCACCTTGCGGGAGTCCACCTACAAGCTGCAGTCCCGTACTTGTTTGCGGTTTAATTTGAATATTTCCGCTGACTTGTGGCTGAGCGCTTATGCGAAGAACTTGGTTCTGCGGTTCTTGTTTAATCTGCGTCTGAATGTTCTGCACAGCACCAAGTACATTGGTATTGATATTTACATTGCTGAGGGTGTTAGCAATTCCAGTCTGTGAAGTGTAAGTTTGTGGAATACCCATCTTCAATTCAGCTTTCGTCTTAGTTCGCTTAACTGCATTGTCCTTAGCAGGGCTAGGCTTAACAATTACAGGCAGTGTAATCATTTGTCCATCTGAGGTTTGGAAAGACATACTAACAGGCTGGTCTGATCCGACAGTATGTCTTATAGGATTGGCAGTGTTAATCACAGTTCCCTTCGGCTGTCCTGGAACTAGATTAGAAACTGGCTGAGACATTGCTATTGTGTGAGGCTGAGCTGCTTGAACAATTTTTGGCGGACTTGTGGCATTCATTTTTCTCTTTGCGCGGACACCTTGAGCTATCATCTGCTTGACTGACGGACTAACACCACGCTGTCTTCCCTGGGATGTCTTCTTAGGTTGTGCTTTTTTCTGGACATTGCCAGTATTTGGTAGAACGACCTTTATTCCACTCGTACTGCTCACAGTCGACATTATACCCTGTTGCAACCTTTGATGCAGATCACTTTGTGCAAGAGAACTGTTACCCGATGCCACGGTGCTCGACACCACTAAAGGCAAACTCATTTGCTGACCGCCGGTCGTTGCTGCATAAAGTGTCCCGACAGACTTCAAATTGGGATCAGTATACTGGTTTAATTGTGCCATACTCTGAATTCCATCTGAGTTTATTGTAATTGTCCCAACATTAGAAGGAATTTGTAAAAATGATGACAGAGCTGAATCAGTAATTGCTCCCGTAAGTTCATCGGATACATTCATATGTCCTTGATCCATGTTGAATAATGTTACATGCTTTCTATCCTTTCCATCTGAAAAAATTTTTTATTACAAAATTAAATATCTCCAGCAAAAGCAGGAAGATTGCATCACATGTTGCATCACACGTCACGATTAAATTGGCAATCCCTGATTGGCTCAAGTCTTTAGTAATTCATTATCTCATGAAAGGTATGATTCCTGAGAACAGAAAAATTATTTAAAGACTGTCCCAGATTAAGTCGGGGACACTGCCGAATTACACAATTCTGAATATAATAAGCACGTTTCACATTCACAAGAAAAGCAATGAGATGGTTAGTAGGGCTGTACACCTTTATCTTTTTAACGATACGATACGTATCACGATACAGTAAAACCGATACGATACGTATCATGATACGTATCGCTAAGCTGTATCAATAGGAGAATTAAAGAAAGCCTTCACTAGGCTACAGTAAAAGACAATTAACAATGAAATATCATGAACAGATCTATATGCAATCATTCCAGTCTGTTGTTTAATGTGGCTACAATTAAATCTGGCTGATATTTTTCTTCAAAAACACTGGAACATCTGGGTAGCAGGCAAAAAACGCCGATCTGCAGACTGTTTTATTGTATCGTTATTATTACATAACGGTTATCAATACTCGTATCGTTATTCCTGTACCGGTACAAACGGTATATCTAGAACCGGTGTACAGCCCTAATGGTTAGCCCTAAATTCATTAGAAAGAAGGAAATTTTGCTAGTAAGAGGACGAGTTCCAATATTTTCCAAGAAAGGTATTCTTTGTCTTTCCATTAATGCCAAGGTGGCGCTCCAAAGAACTTTGCATATTTTGTATTTGTAAAATTAAGTATGAGCAATACAATTTATAGGATATTGGGCTAAGCCAAGATATCCATCAGTATTTATAATCATCTATGTTCAAAATTATTAGTCTGCACTAAGTATTCAAAGCTTGAGCCATATGCCACAAATCATCAAGTGATGAATAGGTAATTCACAACAAAGCCCTCATGGTGACATAGGCTGAGGTTCCCTGTTGGGGGCAGATGGAGGGGGAGACTTGCCTTCTCTTTAAAAAAAAAGGAAACCGAGGACTCTCACTCCCCCAAAATGTCAAAACCTTCAGGGACGTCAAATAGGTTATAAATAGCATTGCTTTATCAGCAAATAACTGTTTTAAATTTATCGCAACACCAAAAGTTTGATTTTAAACTCTGGAGACCTTGACTAAGACTCTTCCTTATTTTATTTTTTGTTTTCTATTAGTATTAATGGACAGCTGTTATACAGTTATAGCAAATTCTGTAGGTATATATATATATATATATATATATATAAGGCCAATAAAGAATCTGCGTCTGTATGAAATTGCAATATAAGACACTCTTTAGACTCTTGAAACTTTAATGATAGTGCCAGAAAATGTTAAAATATTCATTGTATAATGTATACAATTATAATGTTATATAGGTCGATACTGTCTATAGATATAGTGCTATATACCATTTGCTGTGCTAAAACTTAAAATAATGGTGCAGTTGAGCATTATTTTTTTCACTGAATCAAATGATTCTTGCATATATATATATATATAATATATATATATATATAATATATATAAGACTACAGTGGAAACTATCCATAGCTACATTGTTTTTGTGTACATTCAGACATTGCATTTGTACTAAAATAATTTTACAGACTTTACTTTGTTCTTCTTGCATATTTTGACACAAATAATATATAATTTATTGACCTGTTAATTTCTAATTGTATGGATCAAATTTAACAATAATGATTCCATTAGGATTAGGACTTAAATAATATATAATGTTATTGACATAAGTTCTAATCCTAATGGAATCATTATTGTTAAATTTGATCCATACCATTAGAATTAAATTTCTAAACCGACAAATTTGATGGGTGATCATTAATTCGTTCAAATACAGTGAGGATGGCGACTCGATTATGGAGTTCCGGCATTTCCAATAAGATATATATATATATCGATAAAATAATGTGAACATGTTGTGAACACTAAATTAATCTAGTATAGATTACGGATTCATAAAGACTAAGAGCAGACAATTTACCTTCTAAGATCGCCAGACAGTAAATTCACCGATTTTTACACGATCTTAATTTATTTTCCTTTAAGTAGGTCACAGGTCTCAGAACTAACTTCATTTGAGCATTTTCCCTCCAGTAAGACGAATACATTTTCTATGTCAAACTATTTCCTTCCAAGTATTTTTCTTACAACTCTTTGGTAGTTCTTGCAATATTTTCAAGATAAATGTTTCAATAATATAAAAAATGTATAACCATATATCAATAATACCAATGTGTTAGGAGAATGTGTGGATCTTTACTTTAGAGTCTAGGAGTGACTGGACCAATGAGGCAATTTATTAACTTAGTTTAAGGTTAGTAATCTTAATATATGAAGAATATTACATGTACATGTAAGAAAGCTTCGTCCTATTCAATACACATCACACCCGTGTTTTCCTTCAACCTCAAATTGTCAAAACCACTTTCCAATCACATTTTGCAGCAAGACGAGGAAGCATGCAGCCACTCCAACTCAAATACGTACTTGGCGAAACAATAAACGCGTAATACAAACTAATTTACAATGTTCAGAGATTTAGTAACAAAGACCACCGAATAAGAGTACCGAGGTTATTTCTGGTTCGCTGAATGCACACCCGACTGTCTGCCACCCGCCGCAGTTCAGAAGCTGCAGGCCCAGTCGCATGGCAAGATGGGTCATAAAAACGGCACACAGAGATCCCCTTTCTCAATTAAATACGGCGGATATAATTTATCTGTAATTATTTTCGCCTATAGTTGCATCCTAATTACATTCTGAACGACTTTACAGCAGTTCTGAGGTGAATATTTGCAACGAAATACCTGGGTTTTTGTGTTGATCCTCCTTGCGCGCGATTCTCTGCTCATTTGGGAATGCCCTTGGTCGAGAACGAGGCTGTCGGAGGGGATTCCCTTTAAATCGGGAATGTCCTGGATTCAAAACGAGACACAGGGTTTCCCTTCAACTACAAGAGCGACACTCTTCACAGCGGCAGACTTTATAACGAACCGCATGCCGTGTTGGCTTACCATTTGATCCTTGTCACAAGGACAGGAATGTTGAACAAGACAAAGTTCTTGACATTTTTATGAATTAGTTGTGTGCAGTTTACACATTACCATGCAGCTGGCCCAAATGTCTGTGCTGCATTTAGCAGTGTGTCTGCTCGCCTTAATATCGCCCATAGAAGCCTACATAGAAGGCTTGTATTGCGGAACCGAAAATTGTTACGATGGTAAGATACGCTTTCTCATTCACCATTTTCTTGTTTATTTTATTTAAATGTGATGATTCAACATATTTCTAATGTTTATTGTCTTCAAATTATTGGATAACAACAATATTTTTACAGTTGTTCATGGCTTCAGTCTGTGTAAACTTAGATCTGTATTTTCTGAAAGTTGTAATTAACACTTTAAAGTTTAATGTGCCAGTGCAGTGGTTTGGTTGAACCACAGGGTCTGTGGGTTGAACTAACTAAATTGTTAAAATAGTCATGGCATAGTTAACTGTAGAATAAGCTTTGTATCACCAAAGGGTAAGACTATTGTGCATAACATGTGGTGTTAGTACAACATATGCTTTGAAGTTGAACACTGCTGTTTAATGAAAGAAATAATTTTATTAAGATCCTTCAAGGTGTAATTAATTCAATTTAACACCAACAAATATATGCATAAAATGATGGCAGGTTGGTGTAAAGATATAAATTGTTGGTTTTTAACCTATGATAAATACATATATATAGATTTTTATTGACAGCAAAATATTAAATTGATACATGTGTCAGCATGACAAAAATATAAATGGCAAAAAAAGAAGAAGATAATAGAAATACATTGATCAACAGTTAAAATAATGAAACAAGTAGAGCTATATTATGACTAATAATAATCAACACTACATAGTATGTCTAAGAACTACATATTGTAGTACAAGTAAAGTATGACAGTGAAGCCATAAATGGTGTACAGCTGTAGTCCGATGTTGCACCACTAGACGCCTAAATAATGTATTAGAAATTTATTTTTATTTCAAATATTCATCAAAGTGTGAATGGATGATTAGCAGTATCATAAAAAAGCTCCTTATAAAATATTAATATAACGATGGATCCATTCCTGGTTGTGACTAAATGTGGCCAAATAAGCATGATTACAAATGTTATTCTGCTCCAACTATATTTACATTTTATTGTTTCATTCCGTGAAGGGGTTAATACTCCCCCATTGTAACCAATTTTAGTTCATTTTCAAGAAGATGATAAACCTGAAGTTAGAAATGTAATCAGACTGAGTATATTTCAAATAGTAAAAAAAAATCAATATGTTGAGAAATGACCAATTATTGTCTTATTTTGGGTGAATATTTATTAGTTTAGTGGCGTATTGTTACCGGTATGCTGGCATGAAAGCCACGTGGCATGGTGTATAGTAAGTAAGATTATAGGCCATGTTCTACAATATCATTCAAATCCCTGAGGATTTTTGCGAATGAAAAAATTGATGCGACAGGTTGTGGACAGCTGTGCCCTTCATGCTGATTACTGTGCACAGATAGCATATACTCTAAAATAACAAAAGGTCTTCATATTGATTGTTGTGCAAATCCTTTTTAATGATTGTATGAACTCATCAATAAATGCTATGAGATTTGTTAAAATAGAGGCTGTGAATATCATTGAAGAAACGACTTAAAGAATATAGTATTAAAAGATAAGAATTAGATTTATATTATAAGCTCGAATGTGCAGTAAAGTATGATTGATGCCATCTTTTCCAAGGAGCTCATTAGTTTCATTATCATAATAATTATGCTAGCTATATAGCAGAATAGTGAAAATAGACCTTGCAATAGATTATTAATAGGTACAGTAACCTTCTGTAAGAAAATATCTGAATCGAAAGTTATCACTCCAGTAACACGGTGTAAGAAATTTACCAGCACCCTCAAACTAATATTTATTTACTCAATGATTAATAAATTATATTTTCTTTACAGTGTTGGAGGTGGATAGATCGGTTTCAAGGGTATGTATTAAACTCTTACTTTAATAATGTGGATAAATTTTTCCAGAAGAAACAGCAGCTTTATTCAATGTTACAATTATATACAAAGCATTGGAAGAATGATGCCTGATTACCATTTGTTTTAATTCCATTCTAGGGTGAAATAGCGAAAGCGTACAGAAAATTGGCCAAAAAGCACCATCCTGATTTAGAAAAAGACCATTCAAAAAAGAAGGATGCTGAAGTACAGTTTCAAAGGATTGCCAATGCCTACGAGGTCAGTAAAATTAAGTTTATTTCTAGTGTGTGATTATATTGAAGGACCTGATGCTAACCCGTATTAATCAATTAAAAGGTAGTATTCTGTATCTCTTCATTAAGTTTAGTTTTTTAAATTCCATGCACAAAACACTGACAAAATGTAGTGGAGAGTGACCTTGTGAGCTAATGAATTGCCGGTGTCACAATCCACGTGAAATAAATAAAGTTTAAATTAAAAATTCAAATGGTCGTAATATAGAAAATGCAAAAGGAGTGTATTTCTTGTAAAAGTATCTCAGGATGTCTTTATTTTTCTAAATTGGGTTGGGCATTTTAATTTAACCAACAGCAAAGTTCATATGTTTCAGTTCATTGACTGGGGTAATTAATGGTAGGAAATGCAACATCATTCTATAATTGTTTCACCCTGTGTTGTTCTAATTGTCTTAATTCCATTGAAATATGATTCTGTTTGAAAATATAATGACTCAGTTCATTTAAGATGTGCACCTGTGGCTGCTGAGGCAATTCAACTTCTTAATTGTAATTTTTCGATCTACTGAACTAGAAAATTATATTCATCCTACTTGTATAATTTCCTTAAATGTCAAAGATGATAAGAGGAAATAATTGAGGAAGCTGTATAGTGTCACTTATCATGCTTATTACTGGCTTTTTTTCCTGATATTTAATCTGGTACAAACTTTACATACATTTTGAGTACGGTTATCACAATGTTTTTATTGGTTTTTGGAAAAGATAGATTGTGATCGAACTTTGTTATTGGTTGGAATTAGAAATTTTGTGAATATAAATTGTACAGAATGTACATTAATATATTCGTAGATTTAAAAACAATTTCTGGTAGTTTATGAAATAGTACTTAAATTCACTGAACTGTTTTTTCACAAACTTCTCTCAGCTTACCTGACAAAAAAATTGAGCCTGATTGTGGTTTGTTTGATTATTGTGATAAATCCATGTGAAAATTTATTCAGCCGTTCACAATTGTCTAATATAACTCTGATACCTTAATCTTTTGTCAATAGTGAGGCATATGTATCAACAGTGTGTTGTTTGACTTCCACACATGTTGCGTTAGATACATGGTCATTTCACTCAAATCTTGCAGTATCTCTCAACCTTTCATGCATACTTTGGCAAACATGGAATTGATTTAAATATCTCTAAATAGTTTTGGTGTATAATATATTGATTTCAGTCTTTTAATGTGTGCTACTTTCTGTTCAAAGTGTTTCATTCATATTTTTCTGATTTGCCTTATAGTATACACTCTGTAGTAGCATTGATAAGTCCATGCAAATAGCTGAATAGCATGATTTAAATTTTTTTCCCACCCGCAAGTTTCCCACATATCAATGAAATTCTTTTAAATGATATATTGATATTTATGAAACTGGTTGTATGTTGTCCTGCTAAGGGCTGTTACATTTAAAAAAAAGAGGGGGGGGGGGGGACTGAAAGATTTTTTAGAAAACATATGGGGTTGACCAGTATTTTCTTAATATCTAAATGGGGGTCTAAACATTTTCAGGTCCACCCCTCCCCCTTTTTAAATGCAACAGCCCTAATAACATCACATTGTGCAGGGTTTTACTTGATTTATATGGTCGGACAAATCCTTGAAAAGTCATGGAAATTCAAAATCTGATTGACAGGCCTAAAATTTGTGTTTGAGTCTCTGAAAAAGTTAAGAAAAAATGTGGTCAAATGTTGAAGTCTGTTTGTTGTATGCCGGTCTTGTTAATGTTATGGTCAGGTGCCCATGGTGTTTAATCAATTATAATTTTTCTGTCGATTCGATCATTGTTAATGTCTAGATAGATCTGTCATAGATATGGAAAGTGCATCCCTCTAAGGCAAGCCTTGCCATCAGGGGTGGATCCAGAAATGTTTGGTGGGGGGGGGGGGGGGGGGGTCTGATTCGTCGGGTTCGATACCCGTTTCAAACTCAGTATGCTGAGTGCTAAAATTATTTCTCACATCACCATGACAGATATACCACTTTTGATCAATATAGATCTATTTTTTCTTACACTTTTCATCATATATTTATTTTCTGACTCCATTTTTTATTACTTTTTCACTTTTTTGGGGGGGCTGGTAGGGAGAGGGGGGTGCAATCCCCCCCCCCCCCCCCTGGATCCATCCCTGCTTGGCATACACAAGTATTTACAGATGAGGTGTGAGAAAGAGAGGAGTCCACCCATGTGACACATTTACCCCATGGGTTGGATCTTTACTTCATGATGTTAATGATGTTAATGCTATGGATTTGTTGTATTCTTGGTCCTGGAAAATTATAAAATCGGTCAAACAGAAGTCATAGAATTTTATTGATCTGATGCTGTATGACTATGAAGTTCAGTATTTTTTGTTCAGTATGAACCCTGTTTGTGCCATATGTTTTGAATACTTTATCTAATCAGCTCCACTTTTCTTTCTCAGGTGCTTAGAGATGAAGACTCCAGGAGAGATTACGATTACATGTTGGATAATCCCGGTTAGTTTATGAATAAAAAAATATAAATTTGTGATAAGTTCCTCATCTTCTCCAGATTTGGTTAATTAAAGCAATGAAGCATTACAAAAATATGAGGGGTTATGAAATATGAGTATGACATGTTTATTTTGTATTTTTCAGATGAATATTATCAACATTACTTTTACTACTATAGAAGGAGAGTTACACCAAAGGTTGATGTCCGTCTTGTCATTGCTGTCACTATATCGATAATATCAGTTATTCAGGTGAGTGTTAAAACTGAAAGTCATTTGGACTACAATTAACCAAATATGTGATAAGTATGATATGAAGTAATTGAAGCTTAGACACCCAAACAAATAAATGATAAACAAATAAAGTATTAAATAAATGATTACCATATATTTCTAGAGTATTTCTATAATATTTCCATAATATTTCTATGATATTTTTATACAATTCAAATTTTTAGATATATCACAAAAATTTGAAGATCGAGCGCACTAAATGTGTAACATCGCAGATACTTCTTAACAAAGATAAACCTCAAAATATTATATATAAACTTTTATTGACAAATCCATACATAAAAGATTCATATGTTAAGTTACGAAGACAAAAGAAAATAATTGATTCAAGAGAGATTGAAATGTTTTTTAATCACTTAAATTATGAGATTTTTATTTAGTTTTACTGATACCACAGATTTGCGCACAAATAAATTTCTTGCATCCCTCTGGTTCATGGCCAGAAAAGTAGTAGAGTCCAAGTGCAGAATTTCAGCTGCATTGAAACCCTGTAGGTGTATGTTTATTGTCTCACCTGGGTAAATATATAAACCTTGAAAGTTACATGTTTCGTATCATATTGCCCTCAATATGGAATTCTGCTCCTTTAACCACCCTCGTGCAACCTGTTTCCCCATAGACTTGTGGTATCTGATGAATTCCACCTCCTCATTTCTAAAGTTGTTCACATCTTCAAATCATTACAGTTTTGTACCAAGAATAGGAAAAGATTAAAATAAATAAAGAATCTGTGGGTTATTGGATAGATGAATGACGTCATTTATTTGCACATGTGCTTCTTCTGTGAGGCATGTTCATTAAAAAAAGAAGAAGAAGAAAGCATTTCTGTATCACTATAGTGGAACCTGACCATTAAGAGCACCATTCGTGCAAATTCTGCTGATTTTATTGGAAAGGTAGTGTTTATTTTGAGGCGTACTCAGATGTCTGTTCAAAAAATGGTGTTCTTAATGGTGAGGATGTCATTGGTCATAATACAGTAGTTTGTTTTATATATATATAAGTCAAAATTGACCTCTCTCTGTCAATAAAAATCTATCTATCTTGTAGTGAGGTAGCCTTAAAGGGGGGTTCCACTGTAATCAAATAAAAATGAAAAATGTGCACCATTATCATATGATTATGAAGCAGTATGCTGTGTATATGGAAAGACAATTGTGATTCTAATATATAAGTTGCTCGCTCACTAAAATACACATTTTGCTTTCATTTGATCAGTACTGGAGTGCCTGGAACAATTATAACGCTGCAATTGACTATCTCGTCACTGTGCCAAAGTACAGAATTCGTGCCGCTGATATTGCCAAGTCACAAGGTCTCATAGATGCAAAAAAGAAGAAGGACAGGCATAAAACTAAGGTGAGTTTCGCAGTTAACACCAGGGGGCTGTACTTTTATTCCTGTGGTGTCACCTGGTGGTGGTAATTATAGTATGAAATACCCATTTTACAAACAATCAAATCTACTTTAACAAACTCTTGTGTAGAAATTGCCTTGAAACTGTTAACCTGTCTAATTTGGTTTTGTTTATTTTCTATATTGGAAAAATGTTGAAAGGGTAGCATTGTGGCATTTATTTTACAGGAGGAGATCCGTGAAGAAGAAGAAAATATTCTCAAGGAAGTCATTAAAGATAAGATGGACATCAGGTATATTCATCAAAACTCACTATGAAATTAACCTAATCTATTTGATAAGTCTACTGTTGGAAGAATTCAGTGATGTCATGAATTGAGGGGTTGACATTGAGCGAATTCGATATTGAATCTCTCGTAACATCAAGGCAGCATGGTCTTTAAGTTTCCTTGCCCTAGAAAGAACGTGTCAAGTGACTAGTGCAAGTGTTAATCAAATAAACACCAGGGAGCCTGTAGAGCTATTGAATGTTAACGACTGGTTGTGCTATGTTCCGTTTCCTTTTACTCTGGCAACAGGCGAGAGTACGGGGGGTCGAGTAAATTGTCCCACGTGACTTCTCGTTCCGGCTGACTCAAGCCGAGCCGGTGTTCGGATTAAATCTCTTGTCACTCAAGTAACCCATGTAACGTAATCAAATATGCTCATTGTAACTCTCACTCAATATCACACTAGCTAGTTGGCAAGTAGTGCCCATCCACTGACCAAATAACAGAAATTTCTTGTGTCGCGGATATGTCTCCTGCAGCATGTGAATTCTGTTATGTTTGTGCAAGCGATATGATTTCAAGCAGGCTTTTATCATTTGTTTATTACTTTATTCACCAGAGGGGGCTACAGGAAGCCAAACATGTTTGACATCTTGTGGGTTCAGATCGTACTACTTCCATACCACATCGTGACATACGTCCACTGGTATGCAAGATGGATCTGGAAATTCACAATCTGCAAAGAGGAATACGGTGATGAGGAAAAGAAGTATCTCATTCGCAAGAATTTGAAAAGAAGTAAAACGCAATTTGATGTAAGTATCTAAGAGAGTAGTTTAATCGATTTTTATATTTTTTTTCAGATTACTAGTAAATCAGTCTTTATTTTCTGAATAGGTCATTTAACTAATTATATGTAGCTTGATGTGTCATTTCAAATAATATATTTTTTGCACAATGTTGTGATATTTGATGTGATAATTTAAGTTGTTTCGTCATAGAATGTTGTACAACTGCAAATGGCTTCATCATTGCTAGAATTATATAAATGCAGTATTTTATTCAGACTTACCAATATCTATCTCTACACATTACTGGTGTATGTGTAATTTATATGTACTGTAGGTGGCATTGCTGTAGAGACGTAGTTCGCAATAATGCCCTCTAGTGTTTTGCTGACAGAATTGCGTACTTATGTATGATTATATACACAAATTTGAAAATAACCTCAAATTTTATTAACTTTTCGAATATGTCTTATCAGTGATTATTTATTATATATAAAGGGACTTGATAATAGCTGGTGGGCAGAGGACACTGAAGTCGCTAACAAAGGGGTAAATTAATGTGTGAAAATTGACAATGTGACTTTGGGGATTTTTTTGGTTTTAATCGTCTCAGGTCGATATTGAGGTGCTCTGTTGCATTTTTTTTATCCAGTTATTGAAACATTTCGTGTAGAAGTCATGAGAGATAGTGGAAATGCAAAATTCTGTTTCACCTTCAATCTCTATTGAAGTGATGTGCATTTCTGCTGTTGATATCAGTGACTCTTTCTTGTGAATTATTTTGTTGAAGATGTTTGCAGTTTCCAAATATTTTGATTGAATGTTTTGTTTACTGCATGCCTGTTTATAGCTCAACGTTTGGAAAGGTTTGTCATTATGGTGTTAGAGGTTCATTATTTATGAGTGCAGTTTTTCCTATTTTAAAATTTTGCAGGACTCAGTTTTATAAAGACTGGGCTTGTTATTGTCTTCTCATTAAATTATTTGCATTTTGTTTTATAAACAAAGCAGACAAGAAATGAAACTTAAGTTCTATTTGGACTTGGAAGATTGCTCATTGAAAGGAATTGACCAGTTATTAATGACCAATTATGTGTCTGTGCTAAAACTTAACTCCATACTCTTCAACTTAGTCCATTAATCCGATGTCATTTCTGGCTGAATCTGGTTGACAAGAGTTATTATTTAAAGTATTGATAATTTTGACATTGGAAGTGCAAGCATTTCCAAGCAATATCATTCTCTCTGCTATGTTTTAAAACCATTTTTGTGCAGTTGAAATGCACTCAAAATTTCTTGTTGTCAATTTTCAACTGTCACAAAATTCATTGCTGTAGTATTGATTGTTTTCGCAACAGGCTCTAGATGATCAGGAGCTTGAAAAACTAATGAAAGACGAACTATGGAAACCAGAAAAATTTGAGGTAAATATCTTCATAATACAGTGGACTACTTCTGATGAGATTACATTTGATGACAATGAGTTCTGCATTGACATCAAATTTTGTCACCCCAAAAAACATAATAAGAATTTAGATATGTTATTGCCATGCAGAGTAAGTGGAATTTGTTATAGCAGCATTGACAATACATAATGAAATAGTAAAATAATGTTACATTACAAATGATCTATTATGTATACTGTTTATGAAATTGATGGCAGTAGGAATGACGGTGTTGCGAAAATGTGAAGTCTTACAATGTGGCATAGTGAAACACTCTGAATTGTTCTAAATTAACAGTAGTCCCAGAATGGAAGGTGTAGTCATCTTTTGCCACTTCTGTATTATTGCTGCTTCTGTGATTCTTTGACAACATTGAGTTCTGCATTGACATCAAGTTTTTGCCACCCAAAAAAAACATAATGGAACACTTTGAAATGTTCTAAATTAAAAGAAGTCCAAAAATGGAAGGTATATTCATATTTGGCCATGGAAACCCTCGTAATTTTGGAACGCTCAACTGGTAAAATATTCCAGAAGTAAGACCACTCCAACATTATGGCTACTTTAGAAATTCCCTTTGGTGATCTAAATATTAGGCTCCATTGGACTGAGGTATTTATGGTAGTATAAGAATTTTTGTGAATGTTGTTTATCAATAATCAAAATTTCAGGTTTGGAAAGGAAAACAAGACGAAGAAATGCGACAGAAGCTGGCAGAAAGTGCTCGTTATAAGTCTTACCGACGATACATGAAGAAAGGTGGACCGGGACAGATGACCTTCGGACCGGAATAAACATCTTCATTGTCATGATATCGTCATTATATCCTTGCATCATTATTAAGTTTGCTAGGAGAAAAATATACTGTGTGCTTGATTTGTGTGAACGGTGTATTGTCATTTTCTATTCATTTTGAGATCTGATAATCTTTGACTTTATCGGAAGGGATGGTGACGTTTGTATCTTTAGTTTCTCTTCACTCTTTGCCATTTAGTATTAAGTTTCCCCAAGAAACCCCAGTGGCATCATATGATTAAGTGTGATGGCAGCTGGTTGCTCGGATATAGGAAAAAGTTGTAAAGATGTTTTCCTATTTCTTCTTGAGCGTAATGATTTGGAAAGACAAAAAAATTTGAAGTTTGTTTAGCGATTTTTTTAAAGTCAGGAAGTGGATAGCAATGTTCTTGTGTGATGTAAAAATTTTGAAAAGAAGAAAATACTAAAATGGTCATGCTTGAAGTTTTGTGTAAATTTATTTACAAAATCACTGCTGATGTTCTTTTATATTGCTATACTTAGTCGTCAATGAAAGGTCATGTTTATTTTATTTACTATAGATGTTCTTGACAAGCACTCACCTTTAATTTATTGAGAGCTAGAATCTGTTCCACATTTGAAACCTGAATAGTTGAGATTGTAAACTAACATGTGATTCTTTATTTTAGGAAAATTTTACTTTTGAGTCATAGGTCTTCTGGTCTCATTATTGGGGTCATAACCTTCCCATAATGAAAACAAACAAATATTAATATGTAAAAATATCATATCTGGTGTACTTTCCATGTTGCTCGTGTTAAAATTTCAAGTTTTGTGTATAACGCAGTTTGGCATTTTCCTTACAACCTGTCTCACTAATTGATGTCACGTCTGGGCTCAAATATGATATAATGACGGAAGAAATCGTATTGTTTCTAAATAGTTACCAGATGAGTCGGCCAACATGTTTATGTCTTGTTCCAATAAGTAGCCTATAATGCCTATAATGTTAACATTCCTTAACGCTTTTTCGTATTCATAAATTCTCCAGGGTGAAAGTGTAAACTCAGAATATGACATAAACCTGACATTAGACACCGAATTATATGTATTGCATGGTTTTTCTTGTGAGAAAGATTCACAGTAGTATGGCCTTGGTCTGGAAGTTTGCAGTTGGTGTACCTAATTCCATGAGGCCATAATTACGTGAAAACCGGCAACCTTAATCCACAACTGCTTAAATTTAATTTTTCACTGTCATCGCCTATTAGACATCAAAATAGAAATCATTTGTTTATTTATGTACCTAGGGCACTATTTGTTTATTGGAGTTGAGGGTAATCACGGAATTAGGACCATCACGGAATTCGGTACACCTACTCTACATGTAAAGAGGATGAATGAAGACTTGATGAAGTCACGTATGATTCCGAATGCCGTGGCTCATTGATTCATGTACATCAATTACTTTCACACTCAGAAAGTACATATACATTTGTTGGTTACCTGTATGAGAGTGAGAAAATGACCATTGCTATAGGAAAGCTGTTAGGTGGGTGGTAACATTTGTCCAATGTGGCAATTATTACAGCTTAAATATTATGAGGAATGTTCACTCAAACAAGCATTGCATGTAGTCAAAGAAAGTTCTATATAAATTATTATATGCACTTCACCTATTACAGACCTGCGAATAGAAAATTTATGGCGTACTGGTGAGAAAAAGTAATAGACTACAGAGGGCACTACGACCATAGCATATGAAACGACAATAAGATGACGTCACTCCTCAATTTTTACACTGATGACATCACAATTTATATGACGTCATCAAACAATACTTATCTGCGGTGGTGTCAGTGACCTCTTGTGGCACTTTTCCTCCCCATTGCATCGTTGTCCTCTTCCAGTTTATCCCAGGCAACGTTCAACATTATTATTATTATCATCATTATTATGTTTATTCGTACTCGGAAGTACAACCAGCGGGTCGACATTAGACCATCATTGACCCAGTAACTTAGCCAACTAAGAGCCGTCTGCATGGCATGCTGCCTGTAATATTTTCTGACGTCTAACCCGTTTCAAAACCCTTGGGTCAATTTCTGCGTTTTTGGTGAAAATAATGTGAATAAATTATATTCTAGTGCGCATGTGCTCATATATACTGTTACTCATTTAATCATTTAATTGTTAGTAATCTATTCTTATTGGTTTGTTGGCATTTAAAGCTGTAATTACATGTTGTGTTCTGTCTACAGGACTACGCATTGAATCACAGTTGAAACGAACAATTTTTCACCATCAGTTGTACTTAGTGATGTAGCTAAATTGCATAATAGAGTTATTGTACTCGTCTTAGATTATATTTCTTTTGCGGGAAAACCTGGCTGCATGGGTCTAAAAAGCTCTCTTTTGGCATTAAGATAAACCTTTTATTGGAATTGCAATATCTTAAATGAATATTGCAGTTTCATTACAATATAATTGGTTTGATTTGTCACTGGCTGCGGTTAATTATTGAAAACCCTTTTTTCGGCTTTCCGTGCGTCAACCTGGCCCTCTCATATCAGTCTATGCCCTAAAAGAAAATATTCTTGCAACTCCAAACTATAAGGACTTGCTGCTGGTTGTTCCCCGCAATTAAAATATACTTTAAGATGAACTTATTATTAATTGCATGACTATTCAAATCTTTATTGTTGCCGTGATCAGAAAATCACTGTTGTTTTTTTAATATCAATCACCAGCTGAATCGTACATAATTGTTAATGAATCGTTAATTGATATCACAAGTGAAAATTATAGTGAATGAAACAAGTTGTTCGGTAATTTATTGAAAGTCTAATTTCTTCATAATTTAATAAATTATGGAACTAATCTTCTGTTTTTGCCTTATTTATACAAATGAACACACTTTGAAGGTGACATCTGGTGCTGTGTGCTTTTAAAATGCTGAGTTCAAAGAGCATGTGAATGTCATCGAATTATATTTTCATTTATTAATGCTGCTCTTAAATCTTTTTAAAATGCATAGTTGAAACAGCATGTGAATTGCCATCTTCACAAGTCAAGGTGGCTTTCTGGCGCATGAGCGATAGCCAGCTCCCACAGCGACATTTGCCGGCGGGAAAATGGTGAATTGCATTCAATGATATTTTTATGCATGCAGTTGGTAAAATAATGTTACATATAAAATGCTAAGTTCAAACGTTCAAAATCTCATCCAATTATATTTAATGAAGGTAGCTGTAAATAATTTAGCATGCTTAGTTCAAACATGTTAAAATACTTACAAAATGCTGAGTTCAGACAGCATGTGAATCTCATCCCATTATATTTAATGAATGCTTACAGTGAAATGAGTTACCGGGAACAAGAAATATGAGAAGGGGATCACTTTTTTTTATTTCGGGGAAAAAATGCGTTATTTTCGCAAGGGAACGCACACTTTTTTGCGAGGGAATGCAAATTTTCATGCGAGAATGCTATTATGGGTAAATTTGTTTTTTCATGTTCAATGGGTTTTGGCTTTTAGTTCTTAAGTTGGTGCTTCTAAAAGTTTTGACAGCGTTTGTTTTGGTGCGGGATAGCGGTTTTCAAATTTGTGCCAGATCAGTTGTCTTTTATGAAATACTCAATTTCTGTGGTTTGAAGTTTTGTAGGTTCTTTGGGGGGGGGGGGGGAGTTGACTTTGCTTCTGAATGGATGTACTACGGAATTCGAAAATATTTTTGGTTAGGTTTGTCTGTGGTTCGCTGTAGTTATAGCTTTCTTTCTTTTGTTATAACTCCTAATTTGCACTTTCTTACTTAAGTTATTTTGTTCATTAGATTTAGCAGCTGGGTGGCCTAATGGTTAAGGCATCTGCCAATTCCATATTGGCCAGCTTGGCTGAAGGTCCCAGGTTAGATCCCCGGCATTCTGCATGAGCTTCATCTCAGCTTGATGTCGTTTGCATGAGATTTTAAAAAGCAAGTGCCTTGCACTCCGTGTCTATTCTGAGGCAAGTAAAAGACCATCCACGGGGTAAATGTGTAACATGGTGTGAACTCCAGACCTTATCTCATCATTATGTCTGTATCTGGTTTGGGTCCTGGGTTCGATTCCCGGTCGGGCCTTAGTTAGATGGCTGTTTCATCCTTCGTCTCATTGCCATGGTCTCTGCCTGTCCTAATTAGCCCAACTGGTGCAGAAATACAGGATGTAAAGCCCTAACCACACACACACACTGCATCTGGTTTAAATAAGCTGTCTAAGCTTCAGACCCAGTAGCATTGACACATTGAGATTTGACGTGCATTGGACTTCAAACTAACTGCTTACATTATTTAGTTTGTTAATTTGATGTTTAGCAGGTCACATCTGTATATACAATATGAATTTCTCTACACCAATCAGTCATTCACACCCAGCTGTGACTGATATCCTAGGATTGCATTGCAATGACTAATGCAACTTAAAATGTACACTCATGTAAATGACTGAAAACTGCAGTGCCTGAAAAATCAGATCAGTGAATCTGGGCCGATAAATAGGCAATTTAAAATCAATTACATCATAAATAAAGTTCTGAATTATTTTCTAAGATTCAGACTGTTTTAACTGTCTTAAATGACGACACTCCCCCCGTCTTTTCTTGACCAAGAAGTTAGAAATATCTACCCTTAGTCTAGGCCTATACCCTAAGGCGTCTTAGACGAGGGTCTAGTAGATATCAAAGTCAATCACTACGCACGTTAAATTTAACTAAGCAGCAAACAAAATAGTTCTTTAAAATTCGTCCGACACGACTTTGCATCTTACTTGGTACAGGGACTTATATATATTATCTTATGATTAAAATATCAAACTTTTCCACACTGTCAAATTTCTTGCTCCCCCCACTGGGATCGTTGCCCCTCCCCCCCCCCCCCCCCCCGAATTCTCCAAGACCCTCTCCTGCGGAAAAGTGGCTATTCGAAGTGAACCCAATGAACTGGTTAGCCGCTAAACCAGTTCTATCGTACTGTGGCCCAGAAGTATAATAATGTTGTCGGCGTCTCAGCAGTACTTTTGGGCCGTACTATCGGCTCTCGACCAATCATTTCATTTCATTTTGTTTTGCTCCAACTTTTTAATCAAATATGGCTGAAAACAAATGGAAATTTATTATGGATCCTACTTACTATTTATTTTGTAACAGGTGGTTGGCTTGTTAATGCATTTTGTGTAATTCTTTTCACTGGTGACACTCGATGGACTAAAATGGCAGGAAGCATCAAGCTCACAATTTCTACATTTTTGTTGATCAATTTTTTATGTATGGTTTTCATTTCCTGTGCTAAATTATTGTGGTTTACGGATACAAGATTCATTTCAAGAAGTCGTCCGCTTGATTATGGAAACCTAGGTAAGTAAATGGCAAGTGATATAGGTTTCAATTTTTTTCTTTTTTTTTTTAAAGGTATTTTCTTGTTTTTAGGAAGTGATTTATTTTGGCACTCTTTACTTTTTACAGCTATTTAATAGCTATTTACTTATAACTTGTAAAATGACCAATATTTGACCAATCAATATCTATGGCGCAGGCATTCGACTTTTAGTTTTCCATCTCTGGGGGCCAAGAACCGATGGTAACGGCTCTAAAACCCATCCACTTATATAATTACTGGGTAAGCACTGTTATATCACTCGGGTAGGCAATGTTATAATTCAGGATGACACTGTGATCAAATAATATTGTCATGTCTATTGCACATACATACACTAAAATTGATATGTAATGTCGCTAAACATGGCATTATAGACGGAAATTTCCATGAAATTTCAAAGCAATGGCGATATCCTGAATGTCATCTGAGAAGGAAATTGCAGTTCAGAGGTCAGAGACCAAAATCAGTTATTGACAATAATAGAGCGCAGCAAATAAGAGACCTTACAAAATGTTTGGAAGGTTCTTTTCATTTGCCAAATTTTACGATGGACGTCTATAAAATCTATTTAATTTCAACATATTAACTTAAACTGCACATTTTTCATATAACTTTTCAACTTTTCTTGTACAATTTTGTGCGAGTAAAATGATTGTTATTATTATTATTATGATATGTAAAGATAATTTGCATTCATATGGCTGACAAATTACCATTTTCTGTGAGAGAATACATACTTGTTTGACGCCTGCCCTATGTGGGTGACGTCGGACCAACATTGGGATGACGTAGCATGTTATAAGGGGACGTATTTAGTATTTCGTTGTTATGACACAGTTTATAGCTACCTGCCACTAAATGGAACTGTCTGGCTATAGCTGGCTACTCAAAGCCAGATCTAAAAGCACATGCAGCACCATTTGGTGCATAAGTTGAGAGTTACACATATTTGTCTTTTTTTTTTAAAGATGCATGTCTAATGCACATACATGTATACTTATAATATATAAGATAAGTTACTTGCAATTACCAGGGTTTAAATTTTTTTGGTGATGGTGTGTGTAAGCCGACTATTAGCTAGGAGTAGACAGAAGCAGCTGGCTTTAGTCAGTTATAGCTACAGCCAGGAATAGGTTGCTACAGCTGTCTAGAGTAGGCCATATCTTATATGAAACTACTGAATGTGAAATCTTGGACTAAAACCCTTGTTTAGTCCAAGGTGTAATGGACCAGAATGAAGAAAAATTCACAGGTCATGTCTTCAGATTTGCACTTTTGGCGACTTTGATATGTTTAATGAGGAAATGAAAAGTTTTTCTGGCCTGTACCTAGTAATTTTTTGTGAAAGAGCATCTTAAAAATGTTAGTTTTTAGCCAAAACAGTTAAGCAAATTAACTTCATAGTTTGTTCAGCATTAAAAAATGGCTCTATTACTTACCCCAAAAAGTAATTTGAACTAGATCTGTGAAGTCAGCTACCTGGCACTGGCTACTTGGCATTTACTTGAAGTCAGCTACCTGGTGCTGGCAGGGTGGGGGGCTAGCTCAGTGGTAGCGCACTGGGCTTCCAACCACTGGGTAGCGAGTTCAATTCCCAGTCGAGCCTATGTTGGATGGCTGTTTCATCCTTCGTCTCATTGATGGAGGTGGCCTAGCTCAGAGGTAGCGCTCTGGGCTTCCAACCGCTGGGTCCCGGGTTAGATTCCAGGCCGAGCCTAAGTTGGATGGCTGTTTCATCCTTCGTCTCATTGCCATGGTCTCTGCCTGTCCTAATTAGCCCAACTGGTGCAGAAATACAGGACGTAAAACCCTAATCACCCACCCACCCTTCGTCTCATTGCCATGGTCCCTACCCGTCCTAATTCGCCCATCAGGTGCAGAAATACTGGACGTATAAAAGTTGGTTTTCGGCCGACAGCCAACTGACTAACCAACCTACCAAAACTTATTCTAAGGACCCCAGAAACAATATTCAAGCATTAGAACTAAGTTTCATTGCTTCATTTTTTCATACAAGCCCATTTACTGTAGAAAAGAATCCTATTTACTTGACCGAAAGTTGGTTTTCGACCGACAGCCAACCAACCAACCTACCAAAACTAATTCTAGAGAAGTACCCCAGAAACAATGTTCAAGCATTAGAACTAAGTTACATTTTTCACTTTCGCATACAAGCCCATTTACTTGAGAAAAATTGTATTTACTTGGCCGAACTAACCAACCAACCTTCCAAAACTTATTCTAAGGACCCCAGAAACAATATTCATGCATTAGAACTAAGTTTCATTGCTTCATTTTTGCATACAAGCCCATTTATTTGAGAAAAATTACACAAAAGTTGGCTTTGGGCCAACAGCCAACCGACCAACCAACCTACCAAAACTAATTCTAAGGACCCCAGAAACAATGTTCAAGCATTAGAACTAAGTTTCATTGCCTCATTTTTGCATACAAGCCCATTTATTTGAGAAAAATTACACAAAAGTTGGTTTTGGGCCGACAGCCAACTGACCAACCAACCTACCAAAACAAATTCTAGAGAAGGACCCCAGAAACAATATTCAAGCATTAGTACTAAATTTCATTGCTTCACTTTTGTGTTCAAGCCTATTTACTTGAGAAAAATTCCATTTAATTGGCCGAAAGTTGTTTTTCGGCCAACAGCCAACCGACCAACCAACCTACCAAAACTGGTGCAGAAATACAGGACGTAAAGCCCTAATCACCCACCCACCCTATAGTTTCAGTACCTAGAAATTAAATGAGCGCTATTCCAGCTTCATTCAGCAATCTATTTGTCCTAACTATGATAATTAACCATCAACAGCTTATATTAATGAGGTGAATACAGTTGAGAGCTCGTAACTTCCTTGCACAATCATGGTTTTGATTTTAGGGGTTTCGCATTCCTTCATGAATGAGGGCGTGGGCCTAGCTTAGAGGTAGCGCTCTGGGCTTCCAACCGCTGGGTCCTGGGTTCGATTCCCGGTCGAGCCTAAGTTGGATGGCTGTTTCATCCTTCGTCTCATTGCCATGGTCCCTACCTAATTAGCCCAATAGGTGCAGAAATACAGGACGTAAAGCCCTAATCACACACACACACACTCCTTCATGAATGATCTGAATATGCTCTTTACTATACTTTTGCGATATATACATGTTGTAATCTTAGGGGATTTTAATATTGATTTGCTAAAATATCAAGAAAAATCTCATATAAATTATTACTTAGAATTATTTTTATCCAAGGCCTACATTCCAAAAATGACCTTGTCCTCTAGACTTAAATTAGAAAAGGAACTCTTATCGATAATTTTCTAGTAAAGATTTCAGATGACTACTCTCCAACTTCTTCAGGCATTATGTTAAACCACATCTCTGACTATCTCCCACATATTTTACAATCTTAGAGTACTTAAATGATAAAGGAAATAAAATAATACATCGAAGTAAATAATTTCGACTCTTTATCCTCAGATAAATTTAAAATAGAGGTCTGTACTAGATCAACTTTGCAATATTAAATAATTATTCTGCTTTATTCACTATTGAGGCAGATGTCAATAAGAGCTACGATAAATTCAACAACATTTTGTCTCAGTTAATGAATAAACATTTCCCTGAACAAATAGTTAAATTCAATAAATACAAACATAAAAAGTCAGAATGGATATCAGGTATATTAGAATCAATTTCATATAGAGATAAAATGTATATAAGGCTCAAATCTACAAATGTAAATTATGCACAATTCCGAGCTCCAAAAACTAATAAAAATTCGAAACATACAACAGAATACTCAAACAAAGCACTGCAATGAAATTATATTATCAAAACATTTTCATTACATACTAAACAGATATTAATAACATTTTGTCTAATATCAATATTATCATAAATAGACAAAAAAGATTGATGGTAGATTTGAATCAAATACGACAGTTATAATTCAATTCCTATTTTACAAATTTTGGTCCAAAACTTGTAGCTAACATTGAGTTACCTTCAGATAAATCCTTTAATAAACGATTATCTAAATGAAGACGAATAAAAGTGATTAATAATTTGAAACCCAAATCAAATTGGTAATGACCGAATGTCAAATAAGTTCCGAAAATTCATTGTTTAATTCCAGATGCTCTTAAAATTGCTGATCTGACTCCATTACACAAAAAAAAATGATGAAGGAAAATTTGAAAACTATAGACCAATCTCTATTTTGCCGAATATTTCTAAAATTTAAAACAAAAATTATGTATCAACAAATTCACATCAAGCGTTTCAACTTATGTTTGTGGAGGCTCTACTTCACATGGGCATCAACATATGGGCAGGAAATGTTTCATCTTGACCTGTTTCATCTTGCCCTGAGAGACGTTGTTTGTTAAAAATGGCTTAGTGATAGTAACATGTGTAATATTCTCTTTGCTGTTGAAAATTTTCATTCAGCAACAGACAAATTTCCGTTTTTTCCTTGTAGACAAGCCGCGCACTGGGCTTCCAACCGCTGGGTCCCGGGTTAGATTCCCGGTTGAACCTAAGTTGGATGGCTGTTTCATCCTTCGTCTCATTGCCATGGTCTCTGCCTGTCCTAACTAGCCCAACTGGTGCAGAAATACAGGACGTAAAGCCCTAATCACCCACCCACCCACTTTTAGACAAGCCCCCAGCTTTCTGATTGATGTGGCTTACGATGTCACTTGAAGAACATGACTAATGCTTACATATATGTCAACAGGTGGCAGCAGCAAAATCTATGTAAATGTATGCAATTAACTAATATGCTTCACCTACTTTTCTATATCGCTATGTATATGCAACGTATTGCCGACCAAATTAGTTCAATGTTCGCCACACTAGATTGCTTTTGCAAAGAGCGTATAATATCCTAATATTGGCAGTTTTGTACTTCTTGAATGATTATGAACAAAATAGAATCGAGGACCATGGGTCCAAACTGCCTGGGTTAGTTGTGCAGCTACTATGGTGAGTTGCTCACAATGAGATTCTGAAGACGCTCACAAGTTTCAAGTCACTGTAGATGGCACGAGCAGTCGACTCGTAGACAGCTTGCCCACTGTTTCATCTTGCCGTCGTCTCCCCTACATTATGAGATATGAGATAAGTACACCCTCAAATGTTATGTACAACTCAGTCTGTGGGCTCGTTCAACATTTCAGCTCTGTTATATTTTTAATCATGTTGTTGAATTAATCGTGAGAAAACATTAATAGTTTTTCCAATTTACAGCTTGTTACTTCCTGATGAGTGTGGCCCAGTTCTCCCTTACCAGACTGAGAAGGAGATCTGGGCCATCTTTTTCTGCAATGCAATTTTCTCGTTGTACTTCTATTGGATTGCTGTCATTTGTCTCACAGATGTCGTTGAAGAAGCCCTAAAGTTTCGAGTGAAGAAGAAAATATTTGTCTACAACCGTGTTCGCAAATGTGCCAGCCGAACTGCCTTAAACGTTTTCAGATCCTTACAACATTTGAACTTAGAACACTCAAAAACATTTTTTCAAGAAGGAATATCATCTCAAAAGCAAGTGAGTGTATTTAAGATTATTTAATGAGCTCGTACTGCAAAAGTGTACCTAAAAATAGTTTGGATGATGCTTTACATTTTTACAAGACTTAATACATATATTGGACTTTACAAACGGTCTTAAAAACTGCAAGGAAAATGTATGGGTAATGCCAGCCGCATGAGTGGTCTAGTATAGGAGAGGCAAACTCCAAAAAAAGATGCATATTAAAGAAGGTGGTTGTCATGGCAACATTTTTTTTTTTTAACAAAACTGAAATCATGTGAATGATAATGGCAGGTGTTGGTTGTGCCAAAGCATGCCTTATTTGTTGATAATATATATTACATGAATAAAGAAAAAAAACTTATAATATGTACTATTGGTAAAGATTAGCAAAAACACCACTTGTTTTGTTACCATGGCAACAGGGTTATACGATCTTGAAATAATTAACATTGTTTTTCAATAACTGTAGATACCTGTAAATTTTGGCCAAATATCAAACATTTTTGATTTGTTTTGCCAAAGTTAGAGAATATAATAAGTTTCAATATTTGGTTTAAAAATTAAGGGACTTGTTGCCATGGAAACAAATTTTAAGACCCTTATTTACCACTTGCGACATGGCAAACATAAAAATTCATAAAATTGAGGAACTTTGAATTAAAATGATGTGTTTAATATGACCATCAGGTCTTTACGTGTCACCGCTTCATAGAAATTGTCAGTTTGCCTCTCCTCTAGACTAAGGACACTGCAATTGAAAAGCATCGCTTGCCTCTTCTTGAGCCATCGTGCAGATGCAGTCAACAGTGCAGTATTTGCTTGATCCTTAGCATCACCATGTAGTTTGTAAAAGCAAAATGTTCACACAAAAAGTAAAAATCAAACTCAACAATGCACTCATTTAATAAATTTTGAAGGTGTGATAAGTGTGCATGTGCTATATTTAGATCCATATTATCTATCATTCTTGAGGAAACAAGAAAATATATTCATAAAGATAATTTTCGGACTATTATTACTTTTGTGTGTATGATTGCAGCTGCATGCGATCACTGTCAATTGAAGTAATAACAAAAGAGGTAGCAGTAGCTGCTGGTGCAAGTTTTTATGCCGCACCCTGTACTTGTTAGAATTTGAAGTAATCATAAAAATGAAAGCAAGGGATATTACACATTTCTTACTTTCCTAGCAAATCGCATGTTAGTGGGTGGGTGAATTAGGGCTTTACATCCTGTTTTTCTGTGCCAGATTTGTTAATGAGCGGGCAGGGACAACGGCAATGAGATGAAGGATGACGGCCATCCAACTTAGGTTCGACTGGGAGTAGAACCCAGGCCCCGTAGGTTGGAAGCCGGCACACTACCACTGAGCTAGGCCCCCCACCCTCTCAAATGTTAGTTCATCTTCATTTACAGCAGCTGAGGATGAGTCAAGGAATACATTTATACATCTATGAAGAATGGCAAAAGCTTATTCAACCTAACCTTGGGGAATTGCCAGGTGCCTGTTAAACATCCCGAAGGGAGGAGGTAGTCTTGGTCAGACCCAGCATTGGTCATACCTTGTTAACCCCCTCTTTACTCATATTTGACCTCTGCAATGGAAAGTTAATTGTAGAACACATCTTGGTGAAATGTGCTGATCTAACCACTGTCAGATCTAGAGTTGTATGACTGACTCCACAAAGGACCTTTTTGCAAAGGTAGACCTTGCAGCTAATATAAACTTTTGATATCCTCACAATCTGACTTTTGCTTTCATGCTCTTTACAAATATGCTCCTATTATTAATTAATTACCTGACTTGTGTTTGTATATGGTAATTTTCTAACCATCCTGTCCTCTTGGCAATCCTTACACGAATGACTCCTGGTGGTTAAAATGTTGTTAGTCTCAACCAACTTTCAACTGGCATTCAAAATGAACATATAAAACCCGAAGTTAAAAAGAAAAAGCTTTAAGAAAAGTACAGCAAGGTGATACTGCAATTATCTTCATGCTTATTTGTTATTAATGAAGCACATGCCTTTTGTTTGCAGCTTGAGCTGGCCCACTATATAACAAATTCATCTACTCCTTATTTATTTGACCGACATCTTCTCTTCATTAATTTTGAAAGGTAAGTTGAAGAACTGCTCACATCTGCACAACTCACTGAAAGTTATGGATATTTGGCTTTTGGGAAACAATTCTGTAAATGTACAAACAATGGCTAGATATAACAAGTAACAGCAACCGTTTCTCCATATGATTTTTATTAATGCAACATTTTAACAATATGCTTGGGTACACCCCCACCCCTTCCAAGCAGCCATTCGGAAACACATGTATTATATGTGTTGGAGCTACGTGGATCATGTGGAAATCATTTGAATCTGCAACATCACTTCCATGTGTGTTTATACCACCAAACGTCTGGGGCAGGGGCCTAGGTCAGAGGTAGCGCTCTGGGCTTCCAACCGCTTGGTCCCGGGTTCGATTCCCGGTCAAGCCTAAGTTGGATGGCTGTTTCATCCTTCGTCTCATTGCCATGGTCCCTGCCTGTCCTAATTAGCCCAACTGGTGCAGAAATACAGAACATAAAGCCCTAATCACCCACCCACCCACGAGCCCTCAAAGGTCCTGGGCCTCCACGCGGCGAGGGTGGAAACACTTCGGGTGAAGTCCTCTATCCCCAGTGGCTAAAACAGGACAGTGCACATTGCACAAGCTGCTCCAGCTATCCAACGCAGACAATTATTGATTTTTTACATGCTTCTGGTTTCTACTACCAACTATAGATAATCAATCTTACCCTAGAGAGCCTCTACATAGCCCACTCAGGTGCTGATGAGGCGTTAAACAATTACACTAACTAACTAACTACCCACCACAAAACGTCTGAAGGGAGGGGGGAAGATGTGATTCACTGAGCAGTTGAGACATCAATTATCCTCCAAATTCCTATCAGGAATAGTGGATTTTCACGGAAGGTTCTCTGTATTTCCACCAGGTAGCTAAAGCAGAATACTGCAATTCTATTGGCTGAAAAAGTTCCCGCCCTTGGCTGTGATTGGCTGAAGCAAAGTGCATCCTAGCATCAATATTTTTAGTGCATTTTTAATGTATATTTGAAACCTTATCATTCAGTTGATTTTTGTTATTTTTTCTGAGAAAGTTATATTTATGAATAAGGTAGCAATCATCTTCTATGTCTGAAAAGCAAAACGAGTAATAAGAGGAGAGGAAGGAATATGTCTTGCTGAACTCGGGGCTGCTCAGTGAAAAGACTCTATTCGCTGCATTATGGCAGTACAACAATGACTTAAGATAGTAAATTCTGAGCATGTAAGGAGTAGAATAAGCCGTCTTTTTTTAATTATTTTTATTACTATGCTTCTTGAATAATCAAAGAAAACGAGTCCTCGACAGATGTGAGACAGATTGTTGAACATTTAGGTTCAGCAAGGAGCAGCAATGCATCTTGCACTTTTGACACTTGTCCTTTCAGTTGCTTCAAAGCTTTGCAAACTGTGGAGAAAATCCTCATTCAAAGGGACAGACATATGGTGTTCTCTGTCTACACCTAGTATTCTCCTGTACACTATCTATTCTTACTTTTATCCATAGTACCTTACAGATTGAAAAATCCCCAAGAGTCCCAATGTTGAAATAGACAAATCACAGGTGTCTAAAGTCTGACGTGACATCCCACTTTTTAAATTCGTTAATTAGGTTTGGATTGGAAAACCCAATTTACATAAATGTCGTCAGAGAACCTATGGAAAGGCTTATTTCACAATTTAATTTTCTTCCATACAAACCAGATCGGGTAAGAATTTAATCTACTTCATCTCTGTCTTCTATGTGAAGGTAAATTGTGACCTTAGTGCTTAAAGGCTTCAAAACATGAAAGCACTGGTAGAAAATATTTTTGCAACATCAGGTTTGAAAAAGTACCTAGTCATGGGTAATCTAAGAAAGTCCAACCAATGATTCATGTAAAAGCAAATTTAATACTCATCTTTTAGTATGAACAACTCGCATAAGATATAAGTTTATTGAAACCAGTTGGTTGTCTGATAACAAAAAATCCATGTGTGTTATCATCGTCCTTATTACTTGGTCTTGCAGAACTTTAAATCATGTGTGAATCGTTACAATCCATTCTGTGGAACGTTTTGTGAAAGGACAGGGGAACACTTAATAAGCACAGCAGTGGCATTTTTCGCAGGTCAGAACACTAGCATGTATTGCGGGTAAGTGGTTTGCAGCCATATTCATTGACTTGGAAACCAATCTCTGAGACTTGGAAGCTAAACTCCAGAGGACGTCATGTCTAATGTCTCAATGTTACTGGGTCCGAAGCTTAGTCAACTTATCTGACCAGCTGCCAGAGGCAGATTTAATGATGAGATTATAAGGCTTAGAGTCCACACCATGTTACCCTTGGGTGGGATCTCTTACTTGCCTCAGCATAGACACTGAGTACAAGGCACCTCCAATTTAAAGTCTAACATGAGCGAAATCCAGCTGGGATGTAGCTCATGAAGAGTACCCAGGCTGGGGATCAAACCTGGGACCTTCAGCAGAGCTAGCCAATATGGAATTGGTGGATGCCTTAACCATTAGGCCACCCAGCTGCTACTTGTAAGTCCTGTTTATTTGGTTGTGGGGCTGCATTAACTAGTGGGAGTCCTGGGTAATTTAGCTTCCAAGTCTCTGAGCTTAGTTTCCAGGTGTATTAAATTGGCTGTAATATAGGCTAGTCATATTGGCACAACTATATTTATATAATACCCATCCATCATGACTAATAATTTCACAATCTTATATTTCGTTAGGCGGAATGACTGAAACGGTATATGTGTTGATTTATCCATTAAATTGATTTTTTGTAACTAATTCATCATTTCAGAGGTGCACAGCTGCAGATGGCAAAGTCCAACATGATGAAATATTACGCTGTAGTGGGTTACCAAGAAAACATCAAGGGATTTTTTATTCTTTTGGAATGGCTCTTTCCTGATGTCTTTAAGGGTGCCACTGAAATATATGAAAAGCTCGGTGAGTTCCGGATAGGTTTCACTTTCACAGCAGACTAAATAAGTGAAGATCATACCAAAATAGTGGTTTAGGAAAATATAGTTGTACTCGCATATAAAGTTTTGTCTGAAAACTGAATGTAGGACTGGGACTTTTTTTTTATCAAAGATTTTTTCCCCCTTGTTTTAATAATATTCATAAGTGGTGCGTCCTTTCTAACAAAACCAATTTAATTAGATGGTAATGGTGGTATACAGTAGCTCCTCTAGCCTCGAACTCAGCTCGAATCTGGTGCAGTGGATAAGGCTCAAACCTGGTGCGGTGGATAATGTAAATGTAAACTGGAATGTATAGTCCGAGTTATCACCGTCCAAGCAGTCTCAACCGACTACAATTAAACCCTTGGCAGGCCTGTTCAAGCTTGAGCCTTTCTCAACTCCCTGGAGAGCATACACCCAGCATGCAGCCAATTACGGCGCTTCATGGGTCAAGCACTCACAATTGCCATCTCTGCCTGTAGCCAAGTACCCATTCACACCTGGGTGGAGTGGAGCAAAGAGTTACGGAGGATCTGCTCAGTTCCTCCATGCAATGTTGGGACTCGAACCTGCAACCTTTCCATTTGGAGGGGAGCATCTTAACCACTAGGCCACATCACCTCTGTAATAAGGCTCAACCTGGTACAACTAATAAGGCTCGAATCTTGTACAACTAATAAGGCTCGAACCTGTTGCAACAAATAAGGCTCGAACCTGGTGCAACTAATAAGGCTCGAACCTGGTGCAATTAATAAGGCTCGAACCTGGTGCAGCTAATATAAGACTCAACCTGGTGCAACTAATAAGGCTCAAACCTGGTGCAACTAATAAGGCTCGAACCTGGTACAACTAATAAGGCTCGAACCTGTTGCAACTAATAAGGCTTGAACTTGGTGAAAACTAATAAGGCTCGAACCTGGTGCAATTAATGAGGCTCGAACCTGGTGCAACTAATAAGGCTCGAACCTGGTGCAGCTAGTATAAGGCTCGAACCTGGTGCAACTAATAAGGCTCGAACCTGGTGCAGCTAATATAAGGCTCAACCTGGTGCAACTAATAAGGCTTGAACCTGGTGCAACTAATAAGGCTCGAACCTGTTGCAACTAATAAGGCTCGAACCTGGTGCAACTAATAAGGCTCGAACCTGGTGCAATTAATAAGGCTCGAACCTGGTGCAACTAATAAGGCTCGAACCTGGTGCAACTAATAAGGCTCAAACCTGTTGCAAATAATAAGGCTCGAACCTGGTGCAATTAATAAGGCTCGAACCTGGTGCAACTAATAAGGCTCGAACCTGTTGCAACTAATAAGGCTCGAACCTGGTGCAACTAATAAGGCTCGAACCTGGTGCAACTATTAAGGCTCGAACCTGTTGCAACTAATAAGGCTCAAACCTGGTGCAAGTAATAAGGCTCGAACCTGGTGCAACTAATAAGGCTCGAACCTGTTGCAATTAATAAGGCTCGAACCTGGTGCAACTTATAAGGCTCGAACCTGGTGCAACTAATAAGGCTCGAACCTGTTGCAACTAATAAGGCTCGCACCTGGTGCAACTAATAAGGCTCGAACCTGGTGCAACTAATAAGGCTCGAACCTGTTGCAACTAACAAGGCTCGAACCTGGTGCAACTAATAAGGCTCGAACCTGGTGCAACTAATAAGGCTCGAACCTGGTGCAATTAATAAGGCTCGAACCTGGTGCAACTAATAAGGCTCGAACCTGGTGCAACTAAGGCTCAAACCTGGTGCAATTAATAAGGCTCGAACCTGGTGCAGCTAATAAGGCTCGTCCCGGGTCTCTTAATATAAAAGTTGGGCTCTCTAACACCGCACTAACTGCTCCTCTACTCATTTGTAATACCAAATATGGTGCAAATTATTTTTTTATCCATCTCTCTATAAAATCACTGTAATAATGTTGTCAGATCATGTACGTAGTTTGCCTGGCTCTGCTGTTCACTTGGGCGTCATTGAATTATATCGGTTATTTTGTTACGAACGCTAGTGAACAGTTGGAGAACATTGCATAGGTTGGGTTGGTGCACCTAGATTATGTGTCGCTTGGGTTTTGAGGTCTTTCTCAAGCTTCCTACTATAGTCAGTTTACATTCATCACCAGTAAAGTGTAAACATTAGCAAATGTAAGAAATTAATATTATATATCATAAATATGTACTTTTAGATCCGGTTTTAAGTAGCCAGCAATAACAGCTTTGGCTAGGTTCAATTTGACGGGCCGTTTTTAACGAAACTAACTGTGGGTGAACAGCTCAGTGTCTGGCACAAGTACTTAGTCTAATAAATATGTTGCTCTAAAATTTCATTGTTTCATGAATTCTATTGCAGAAAATACCATGAGGATTCAGACCAGGACTAACCATACATTTGTACCAAGTCCAGAAGCAACCAAAATTTTAAGGACCAGATTAAGATATGAATATGACTTTTATTATTTTGTGAAAGCAAAACATGACAAACTGCTTGACAGAGTCATTAAAGTCCAAGGTGCAAATAATACTTTGTAACAATTGTATTTGAAGACACCATAAACTTGTGGATGTGGATATATATTAATTAATTAATTATGTCAAGTTGTTTGCAAAAATAAATATCATTTTCGATGTCTACAACATTATGAAAATACATAATTTAGGTGGTAATCATATAAACTGCTTGTCAATTGTTTAATTCAATATCATATTTCCAACTTCTGTATTCAGTTACCACACACAATCTGTCATTTTGTAATGGCAGCAGACACACATGCTCACAGCACAGTTTACATTTGATAAATAACAATTTAGCATTTTGTAATTTTCAGGAACAAAAATATTGTGTTCTTTATTAAGAGAACTAGGGGCGGGGGCCTAGCTCAGAGGTAGCGCTCTGGGCTTCCAACCGCTGGGTGCCGGGTTCGATTCCTGGTCGAGCCTAAGTTGGATGGCTGTTTCATCCTTCGTCTCATTGCCATGGTCTCTGCCTGTCCTAATTAGCCCAACTGGTGCAGAAATACAGGACGTAAAGCCCTAATCACACACACACACACACTTATCAAGAGAACTGCAGTTATAATTATAACTTTTTTTTCATGGATTTTAGTGAGGTTGGATATTCCTTCAATCGTGAATGCTGAATTCTGGTATTTTCATGATATATGTTTGCAGTGTACTGCCAAAATATTTGAGAGAACTAATCATGATGAAATAACTGCAATATTTTGTCTAACTTTACCTATATAATTTCTTCTTGTTAATGTGGTGGTGTAAGGGTGTAGTTTAGAATTACTAATAAAGAGACGTCTTCATTTATTAATTAAAATGGAGAAAAAAATACTGTGGTTCACATGAAATTTGAATGTCAATTGGAGATATCTTTATTTCACTTGACAATTTTGTGTATTTTGAATCAGCAATTCGGCATAACAATAAACAACATATATGTACAATATTCTATAACCAAATATACAAACCAATGTAGCAAAACCTGGGATTTGAGGTTGCCTCTTTTTGGTATATTTGCATCATCATGGAATTAAATCTAATGTAGCAGGTAAAATAATAGCAGCTTGAATTGAACATCTAACAATTATTACAAGCAGATATTACAGCATTCTGAAATTATGAAAAGTATCGTTACAATTTGATGTTTGTGTGATTATGTAAAATGATGAACTTAATTAGTACAGTTTTATTCATCTCACTATAGTTACAAGTCGCCATTGAAAGCTTTTGTACGGTTGATTATGCTGGGATAAGTGAAACACTCTCCATGAGGTAAATGTGTGACATGGTATGGACTCCCAAGCCGTATCATCTCATCATTATAGCTGCCTCTGACAGCTGGTCATGTAAGCTGACCAAACTTCAGACCAGCACCTTTGAGAAATTACTTGAAAATTAATGTCAAATTGTTTGCAAATAGCTATGATCATTGGCAAGTACTTGACCATCAGTTAAAACCTGGATGAATCCGAGTTAAGGCGATTGGGTCAGTCTAGGCCTAGACCTAATGGATATATCAAAGCATGGCGAGACAGGCAGTGAAAGTAGGTCGATCACTACGCACGTTAAATTTAACTAAGCGGCGAACAAAATAGTTCTTTAAAATCTTTCCGGTACGACGTTGCATTGGCGTATTTAGTACAGGGGCGTATTCTATTCTTATGATTAATATAGACCTTTCTATGTAGTCTAATTTCTTGCTTCCTTAATAGGATTCTTGCTTCCCCGAATTCCACAAGACCCTCTCCTGCGGAAAGGTGTGATCGAGGGTCTTGTGTCAACAAATAGTCAAGACTGCGATTGGATAGTGTACAATTACTTTGCACCGTGTGGCGTTGGTTGAGGCCACACTTCTGCTTCATTCTTAGACCAGCCAGAAAAGGTGTATGTTTAGTCCAAACACTGCATAAAGACGTTTTATAATAGTTTTTACTTGCCAATGACATATAGAGAGCCATCTGCAAAGCCAACATAGATTCACAGCCATTGCCATCCAGTATAAGCTGATAAGCTGATAAGGGAATGCGGAGGATTTTCAAGTTGCCATTGTGTAGAATATGTTACGCGTCTTGGAGGCTGGTTTCAAGTGCCTACAATATGCTGCTGCAGATGTATGCTGCAAGTTCAGGTACACCTCCGTTTAAATTTCAACAGTTCTTTAGTCTACTAATGTCAGAGACAATCCTCCCTGTTTCTGTAGACCCCAACCTCTAGCAATGAATATGAAAAATCCATCATGCACCGATTTGTCAAGTATTTGATTCACTGCGTTCTTTGCTGGACACCGTCGTTACTTTTCATCCAAGTCCTTCACTTCCTTGCTAAGAGTAGCTTTTTTGGAATTGACCACAGCTTGGATGGCTTCCATGACAACTCCCAAGTCTGAAAATAAAAATATTGCAAGTATGATTTGCAGGATAGGAGAGAGTTGCCGGGATTGGACCAGCGCCACAATTGGACCACCAGTAGTATTCATTTGAAAATGTTGCAAATGCATCATGTGCTCATTTGGAATGTTCTTTGATGCATAATTGATTAACCCTTGTAAATCGTGGTACATTTTTGCAAGTATTTGTGGAAATTATCCGATATACTGTGATTTCAACAGCTTTGATCTAATTTGACAAAACTTTAATTTAAATTTAACTTTCTGTATGGTTAAAATTGCCTAACCTGGCATTTTTGAGTGATAAATACACAGCAATTATTTTGTATTTTTGTACAACTTTAAAAAATAAGCGCTCGGGGGCACAATTCAAAATGTTGGCTTTGCTAATTTCCACGATTGGACCAGTAAAATTGCCGCAATTGGAGCAGAAGCCAATATATAGTAGCTAATATCCTAACAGTCTTTTATGATTGTACATTTTCTGAAAAGTATTCCAAAAAATTAAATGGAATCTGTATAAATTACTTAGTAGAAGTGTAACATAATGAAGATTAAATTGATAATTGTGATACTCATCAAACTTTCCAACATTTTTTCTGATTCAGCACTGGATTCCAGTGTGTCTCTCTAGGTTATTATTTTTAAATTTCTACACGTTGATAATAACTGACTGGTGGTAGTCCAGCTGATGTAAAAAATTTCAATTGAGGAAACATGATGGTCCAATCGAAGACACTGTTTCCTGGATTGGACTACTTTGACAAACATCTTAAAACTTAATTTTCAAATTTTTGTTGCAAGTTCAAGCAATGCATTTTGGACAGTTAAAAGAAAAGACATTCTATATCACTACAGATTACCCTAGAAAAAACGAGTTTATCATGAACCACTTCCTCTCTTCATAGCCACTCAAAGTTAAGTGGTCCAATCCTGGCAACTCTACCCTTCATTCTATCAATCAATTTTATAATGTACATATAACAGTAGCAGAATAAACAAATATTTGCCATACTTGGCTTCATTGTCTGTTACATATCTGTTAGATACATATATGTACGAAATATAATATTATTGAAATACACACATTTACATACTTACAGACTTTGTGTACTTACTCTTGTTAGCAGAATGGTAATGTTTGGCTGCCTGGACAACAAAACTATCAGCAAAAGTGACATTTTGCTCCGGATTGGCAGACAAAATGGCTTTTATCGTTTCTTCATCATTATTTTCGTAACAGACAAACAAGATATTGCGACCATCCGAGGTGCACTTGTCTACCTTTGCTCCATTCTAAAATAAATCAGATGGAAATTCGTCAAGAAAACCAGCCTTCTACATATATGAACAATAAAACCACCCCTCTTGCTTATATGAACATGAAAACCAGCATATATGAACAAGAAAACCAGCCCTCTTACATATATCAACCAAAATAGAAATTCAACAAATTATATTGTAAAGGCTACTGCAGTATGTATTTATTGCGTTTAGCAGCTTCCAAGAATGTATACTTTGGTCATTCACTATATACTTCAGTGTCTCGACTATTTTATGACCAGCTGACATAAGCTACTTTATTGATGAGGCTAAAGACCTATGGAGCCTATGGTGTTAGGCCTACACATCTACCCGTAAGTGGGAACAAGACAGCAATTAATATTTAAGTCTGTTGCATCTCTTAGGTCAGTCTCAGAGGTTGTGGTACAGATTCCGAGAATGACTCAAGTTAAGTCAGACTTCATCGTACAAAAAAAACCTGCACTATCAGGATGTCAATATTCATCTTGAATTTTTGACTCAAACCATAAGTAAGTCCAAAATCTGGTTTACAGCAGATTTCATTGACTTGGAAACTAAACTCCAGAATACTTTATATGTGAATCCTCGACTCCTGGATCCACAAAGGGCGGGGGCCTAGCTCAGAGGTAGCGCTCTGGGCTTCCAACCGCTGGGTCCCGGGTTCGATTCCCGGTCGAGCCTAAGTTGGATGGCTGTTTCATCCTTCGTCTCATTGTCATGGTCCCTGCCTGTCCTAATTAGCCCAACTGGTGCAGAAATACAGGACGTAAAGCCCTAATCCACCCCCCCCCCCCCACATCCTGGATCCACATGACGTCCCTTCGCGTTCAGTTTCCAAGTCTGCTGTACAAGAACAACAGAACCAACAAATTCTGAAATTCGAGCATACAGGAATGCTGTATGTCAAATAGCTAGCCAATAGTTTGACCACTGGACCAGAGCCAATTAGGCAGAGACAGGTCAACCTACCGCAATCAAGAACTGGACCATTTTTGTATTTGAATGCATAGCAGCTACCAGGACTGGGGTTGAGCCACTGTAAGCTCTGCTGGCCACCTCTAGACTAGCTCCATGGTTGATCAGCACTTGCGCCATTGGGACATCTCCAATTGCCGCTGTTTCGGTCAACGGGAACCTGCCACTGGGACCTCCATCATTGACCGATGAACCTTAAAGATGGCAAAACATGTTACAGATTTTCACGAGCCTGTGCTGTTAGGTTAGACTCTCTTGAGCACTATACTCTCAGTCATTCATTGTGAGCACTAGCCTGAGCCTCTGCTGTTCGCTTGTGCTCACAAGAAATGTCCGATAGTAAGCGAGCGCCTAAGCAAACAGCAGTGTCTCGGTCAATGTTAGTTAAGTGGTAAGGTAATTGGATTTCATTACCAACTGCATTTATATCTTAATTATATATATAAAATGCCATTCAAATGTACCGTAATGTTGAATGATCCAGGCACTGAACTAAAATGTTACAGAACTGAATCGACTTTTATCCGGACAACTGAATAAAATGAACATGACACTGACACTGCTCTGGGCGTTTTTTTTTTCATATGCACAGTACTACTTTCTGCAGATTGAATAAAACTGAAAATATTTCTTTTCCTGTGATAGTGCATTATACATCACTAAACAAAGTAAGGTTTATGCTAAACATGATGCACATACCTTTCTTAATCATAGCTTTTGCAGTCTTTAATTTCATTCCTTGCACTTCATTTGGAGAAGTAACTGTACATAGTAAAGCCAACAGAGTCATGCCCAAGTCTTTGTGGTCAAATGATGGCACCATCAAATTATCGATTATCGCTTTCTTCAATTGCAAGTAGTCGTCCCATTGCACTAATTCCAGAACTTGTTCGAACAATGATGATTTTACTTCCTGAAAATAATTGTCTATTATAAATTTAGAAAAACTCATGATTGTGTTTACTCGTGGAAATCAATGAAATTTTAATTCTGAAAAGTTGAGATTGCAATTACAGGTTTATTTCTCAGTCCTAAAATCCGGCTGGTCTTAACACTTGGTTTTCTTAATTGCGTGATTCTAATAGACATTATATTGGCACCTCAAACTCTAGCAATATGATCAACTGTTCTACGTAGCAATTTTCTGGACCGTGTGGCTGTGGTATTTATTGAGTGCCGCAACTAAGCTATGTTTCAATGTCCACTTGATCAACTGCATGTAATGTAGCAATTTTCTTGAATATTTGCTTATAGTATTTATTGAGTGTCCCAACTAAGCAGTGAAATTTCAGGTGCATTATATAGTCTTAGAGAAACTAGAAGTGGAGAAAGGTCGAAGGTAGATTCACTGTCTCTCCCAAAGCTTAATGACCAAAGGACCCGCTCTTATTGAATAACAAGACCAAAATACAAGGTTTTACCAGACCATAGGTCAGTATTCTTGTATGTCAAGATGGGCACAACAGAGCTTTTTAGGCAAAGATAAAACAGCATGTTACCTCATAGAATTCACTGATGGCCAGGACCTTGAGGGCATAGTCTGCTCCAGCGGACACCAGCACAGCCACTGACTCAACATCGTTATACATCAGAGCGAAGTCCAGTGCAGTCATGTGGAACCTGGATTCCGAAGCATCTCTTTGACAGCCTGATTTCAGAAGTTTCTTGATGACGTTAGCATATTCCTGAAGGACAGATAGAAAATTAATTTTTGTAACATGTATTGCATCATCTGATATCCTGAAAAAGTAAAGACCTGTAAACATTTATAAAATGATAATTCTTCAACGAGAGTGATTGTGGTTAATTGCAATTATTGTGAATATATTAACTTCACCCAAATGACAAGAATACGAGATTGCAATTACCTGTACATATAAGCTGAAAGTGCAGGTCACAATGTACTACAAAGGATACAGTGTCTCTAAACACTGCCTTGAAAAGCTGATAATTTTGCCAATTATAGTCATTAAAGTCATTTTGATAATAGATGACTTATTTAAGATATTTCAGTAAATTGATTTTTTATGACTTCCTTAAGATTATGAATTGCTTTCATAAATATCTGAAATGATGTTTTGAACACTTACCAAAACCTTTTCTTCTTTAATAAAACTGTCCCTTGAGACTGGAGTTGGGGGAAGATCTTTTTCCTGGGTGCTTGGAGTTACTGAGTTAGTTCTTTTTAGAGATGATTTCCTTTCATGTTTTCCACTTCCACACAATAAAATGGTACCTGATTTTCTCTGGCTGGCAGCCTGAAAGGAATACATGAAGATATGCAACCCTCCTAAAATATAAGTCAAGTTTTGACTATTATGTACACGCCAAAGTGGTTTTTTTTTGGGGGGGGGGGGGGGACGGTGCAAAAGGATCCCGTGCATAGAAGCAACTCGATACCAACACTGCTGAATTTGTATTGCCATGAACTTAATTACTAGTTCGATCATTTAGTGTGGAATATTTTGGACTGAGTACCTTCAAGAAGACAAACAGAAAAAAAACTATTTAGAGCTTGTCAATGTATTGTGGCTTCATGCTGATCTTAGCTCACATATTTGAGATACAGCTGAAGTTGTCCACTGCTGTCCACTGCTGGCCTAGTGGTATGGGATCAGGGCATCAGCCACGTCCAGAACAAACTTAGCATTGTTAAAACCAGACTAAGTGCATGTTTATTGCCAAATTGGGAAAGCTGGCTGCATTGTCAGTCATGCTTGACAATTTGTGACATAATGTAGGTTAATGCACAAATAGCGTGGAATTGGACCACTTCTCCACTTCAGACAATAACAATGAAATATGTAATCTTTACTAACATTCATACCATGGCTATAGATACAACTTGACATTTGAAGTGCATCTGAGAACCAATTGTGCCTGTATTAGATGTTTGAACCAAATTATTGCACTAACCTTTTCCCTTCTTGATGACCTGTACTTGCTGACAGCTTGCAGGTAAGTCTTGCAAGAAGGACTGCCCATTTCTTTCTTTATGAACGCCATGAGTTCATCAGCATTGTCAAAGTCATCTTTGTGGCCACTGAAGTTACCCACAAGGTCAGTGTGATCCTTTGCCCATTGACAGACTGTGCAAGAGCTTTCTATTGGTTTAGATTGGTTGGATCTACAAATGAAGATGTAGTGGTGCTCAAAGGTTGACACTCCTGGGTATTTTGCCTATGCATTCAACAAAGAATTGTCCCTAAAATAATGCTTATGGCATTATAAAAATCTGTCAGATCAGTAAAATAGGCTTCCAAAGCATATTTCTGTTCAGGTTATGTAGTATGTCTGATGCTGGGAACAGCCAATTTGCTTGACATATTTATATTTACATTGTGGTCATTAAAGTGTCGAAGGTTTACACACCCCCTACACAATGCTATGAGGAGAAAAAATAACAGAGCCTACAGATGGCACTTCGGCCGTAGCATATGAAAAGACAATAATATGACGTCACTAATAATTGTTACATGGATGACATCACAGAATAGATGACATCATCAAACAATACTCATCTGTGACATCTGTGGTACTTTTTCTCCCCATTCCATTAGGTACGAGGTATGTAATCTTATGATAGTAGTTGTAATATTTCATCTGACCCTAGCATCAGATATATTGTATAGGATAAAATAAGCCTTAAAGCCTGTTTGAATTGATATGACAGGCTTTGATGCTACCAAAAGCATTCTTTCGACACCTAATAATGTTTTATTTTGAAAAATACTGATTTCCATTGCAGTAGAAAGCCCCACCTTAACTTTCTCATGACCCTTTTATATTTTCCAATGACAAGGACGTGTAATGCTGTTTGACCCTCCAAGTTGACAGCAAGAGGATTGGCCCCATATCGCAGGAGTAAATCGACCAGTTCTATGCTTCCATAAGAAGAGGCCAGCAACAGCGCATCCATACCGGCCGAGTTCTTTTGGTTCGGGTCGATCTGGGCTTGCAGAAGAAGTTTGACTACTTCCAGTTTTCTGGAACCTAAAGAGAAAGTTTCTATCAGATTTCCAAATCGCTTAAAGCTCCACTGTCTGTCAAAATTACTATTTTCTAAAAACTTCATCAAATGATTGAAAATCACCTTATTTTATCAAGGCACACAAAATATGTACTTACAAAAATTAAATGATACTTTGTTGAGTATTGTGACGTCACTACTTTGATTGTTAACATATTGGATTTTTGGTGACATGAAAAATTAAATACTAGGTGAAGTTTATTTATTATATAGAGAGATAGTGAACCAAGCAAGGCTCCCGATGGTTGGTAATCAGTATTAAGAAGAAATGAAGTGAATGCAATAGATTTTGGCTACTGTCATGTTGTGTGACAATCCAGCTTTAGAAGGTGTGAAGCAATTTGGTTTATATTTCTCACACATATGGTGGAGAATTCAGTTGATGACCACATGAATGTGCCACTTCACAATTTACTGTCTCATGGTTAGCCTTCTGTCGCTAATACTTATGTACTGCTGTTGTCAGAACACATTTCTCTGCGAGTAAAAGGTGCCATTAGTCGATGGCTGATGAACTGACAGTTTATTATTACCATAAAAAGCAGAAAAACACTGAGATTAAACTGGTGATATATTGCTCTTATCTCCATTGTACATATATAACATACAGTAAGTTTCATTAAAAAACGGCCTGTCAAATCTGCAGCACCATTTGGTGCATAAGTTTGGAGTTACACATATTTGTCATTTTATGTTGAAAAGATGCATGTCTATTGTACATGCATATTTATATTAGATACATTTCTTACATTTACCATGGTTTATATTTTTTCAATGGTGGTAGGTGTAAGCCGACTATATGCTAGGAATAGACAAAAGCGGAAAAATCTAAGGTAAAATAAAATTTTTAGGCAAATTTAAATTAGTTTTAATGGTGATTTAAGTTGTATTTATAGTATGATACTTGCGCTTATTTGTAATTTCACATTATAATAAATTCTTAAATTTTGTTCACCTGTCCTTAAGTGTCCTACACAATTATGTTTACGTTAACCCAGTTTTACTATTACTAAGGCTAAGACAGCATTCTTGCTGAGTGCATGGAATTTGCTTGGTGAGATGTTCAGGTATTGGTTTCCAAAAGGAACAATATGTTGTCATCCTTTCTAAGACCTGGCCACTGTTTTGGCTCTACTGCAATATGCATGGAAATTTCAAAAATTTGGAGGTGCAATTTTGCAAGGTAGTTGATCTTTTTCATAGGAATGAGAAAAGCTCAGGAAAGCAATCTCCTCCAAGGGAGGGGGGCGGGGGCCTAGCTCAGAGGTAGCGCTCTGGGCTTCCAACCGCTGGGTCCTGGTTTCGATTCCCAGTCGAGCCTAAGTTGGATGGCCGTTTCATCCTTCGTCTCATTGCCATGGTCTCTGCCTGTCCTAAATAGCCCAACTGGTGCAGAAATACAGGACGTAAAGCCCTAATCACACACACACACGCACATTACCTCCAAGGGCCAGTACTTTAACCAATAGTCTGCCAAGCTGTCTCCTACCAGTTCTCACCTCCAAACGCATAACCAATGGCAGTGCTCCTTTCAATGTCTTCAGCATGCACATCTGCCCCATAGTGCAGCAGCAACTTGATGACGTCATAATGGCCGTGGTATGAAGACGTCATGAGTGCGGTTGTATTAAGGGATGAGTAAGGTTTGTTGACGTCTGCACCATGTTCTATTAAAATCTGAAAATTGAATTACCCTTTTTTTGGAACTAAAAGCATGATTGGCATCTTAAACCTGCAAGATTGACAAAGATTTCGCCTCTGACAACTGCACCCTTTAAGTTAACAGACATGCCAAGTCTCACGCATTTGGCGTGAGTCTCACGCATTTGGTTGCTGTCAAACAGTTCTGGACTTTCGTATTTTCTTCATATTTTAATTCAACTCACGCAATGAGGACCAGAATAAATCTTTAACATTTTAATGTAAACTGGTTGGAAAGGGCCAAAACTCACGCATTCACCACTCAAGAACTTCCAAGGCATCTCTGCCTTTAATAGTTTTTTTATCTTGTCTATGTCTCAATGCTACAGTACTTAGCCTACTGGGTTTGATGCTTAGTCAGCTTAAATGACCAGATACAGGCAGGTCTACGTAATGATGAGATGATAATGCTGGAGTTCATACTTTAACAGTGCTCCTATTTTTCACATGAATTTTAGCCGATGGGTGGGGTCTTCTACTTGCCTCAGCATAGACATTAGGGTGGTCCAAAGTATATGGGAAAAAATTAATGTCTTCAACATTTAGTTCCACAAGGCTGCCCATTTTCCTTTTATCATATACTGTATGTATGCAGAAATTTGGGTCATTTGGAAAAACATTTAGATATGCATTTGTATTGTATTCCCACATGGATAAATTTGCTGTTGCACAGTTTGATAGAATTTATGCACTGCACTGTGAAATTTTCTTCACAGCTTCAGGGAGTGCCATTAATGACAGACAAATTTATACATCAGTCACCCAGTAATATTTCTCTTAAATGAACTCTCAAAGCTTCTGGGTAATTCAGTTCGATTCCCCTGAGGCTGCACAGTATGTTGTCCTTACTAGGTGGCGAATCTCGTTGTCGTGGCGAATTTCACTGTCGCCGAGTGTAGTAATTTCCTGGACCAAATATTATTAAAGACTAAACCTTAATTAATGGGAGAATTTTGGCAAGTCATTAATATTATTTTTGGTGATATGATATCTATGCAGTGCTACTGGTTCTTCCATTATAATATTACAGTAGTTTATTTCTTAGTGCACTCTCATTTGTTTTCTGGATAAATCTACACCACTTAATTAATCTACAGTTTCTGCAGAATCATATCCAGATAATGCTATCTAAGTTGTAGCTTCTGAAGCCTTGAAAAACTCCCATACACCCTTTCCGCATGGCAGCCATGTTGGAATTTTTTGCCTCATTGACCTCATTTTGATTACGTCATGTATTATAATGGCATCATTACTCCTCCATTGTTCTTGCACTCTGTGACCTCACCATGGCCATTGTCTACTGATGACGTCACAATACTATCTGACTGCAAAGAGAGGTCAGTGAGCAAAAATGCCAACAGGGCTGCAGTGTGACAAGGTCTAGAGTAGGCTACCCTTCTGAATACAATGTACTTGTCACCGCTCGTCTGAAGTTGCCTGTTTTGATAACTCCGTCAATGATGCCACAAACCGGGCATGGATAGTTAACTTTACACGGCCACCTAAGGAAAACTATTGCAAACAAATACCAAAATTCCACAGGCTACTGAAATAACAAGTATGGCAAGCAGGAGTGATTAGAAATGTTACAAAAGTATGGATGTTGGCCAGCTTATATTATTCCTATTGGATTTTCATTATGATCTCAGGTTTAAAAATGAATATTGGTAGTAACCTCTAAGTATTCTTCAATTTTTACAAATTTGAGGGATATGTTACGTATTAGGAACAGGGGCAGCCTTGTGGAGCGTAAATAAAAAAAAAAAATTTTGGACCACCCTCATAGACATCTTAATTGAATTATGTCCCAGACGTTTTGTGTCTGTTCTCCATTTCCTTCATGCTTTAATTAAAAACCTATTGTATATTTCAGTTTCTTTACAAACAAACCTTTAAAATTTCCAGTTTATTGAGGGCAGCAGCTAGTCCAAGAGGAGTGATTCCCACTATTTTGTTGTTTGATTCATCAAAATGTCTGTTTAACCTAATGCCAGATTTCGTGACATTAACAACCTGGAATGATAAATATGAACCAGTAAAAAAAACAGAAATCAAGATATAGAGATAAATAGGTAGATATGGAGAGTGCAGCACTCTAAGTCAAGTTCTTACTGCTATCGAGGGTTGATTGAGGAGGTAAAATAGTCGAGGAGTCCACCCATGTTAAACATTTACCCCATGGGTGGGATCTTTTACTTGTCTCAGCACAGAAACTAAGTACAAGGGACCGCCAATATAACGACTCATCCAAACGACATCCAATGCCCCCCCCCCCCCCCCCCCCCACTGGATCCGCCAGTGGTTACACCAAAAACTCGTTACCATTTCAGAGTCATTTTTGATGATGGCATCACGCAAAGCTTCGTAGATTTGGGACCTGACCTTGTCCAAATTGTGAACTGCAAACAAATTAAGTACATGGAAATGATGTTATATTAATAGCTGTAACAGGCCTAATATAAAAAAATCGTGCAAAATATTTCATGCTAAACTGATATTGTAGAGCACTGCCTACTGAGTGATAATTACAGAAGATGTGCTGACATATGAAATTCAATTTTAAAGTTTAAGAATAATTGTTTGTAATACATATCTATGAATATTCTCATTAAAAATCTTTTATCAATTCTATGGAAATTTAAAAGGAATTGTTTTAGTCTTGATTCAAGATTTTTTATTTTCACAGTATGTAGTTATTCTACATGATTTAAATTAAAGACTTAAGCATACTGTTGGGGGTGTGTACTAGCTCACTAAAACATTATAAATCAAGAGAAAATAAACACATTTTCCATTTTCCAATACTTATATCCACAGTATGTGTTTAGGTCCCCCCCCCCCTAGTAGATCACTGTTGTTGTTTTGGTAACCCCACAAGGACATATCATCTGTTTATATAAAAGATGAAGTTGTTTCAAAATAAGAAAAACAACACCATCTGTAGCTGACGTGAATGCTGACAAAATTATTGATTTTGATTTGTTCAATTCTGAATATCTCAGTATAGGTTATTTACTTTAAAGACAGCTATTTGTTGATAGCAAATAGACTCACCTACGCATTTAATTTTAACTTTTACATGAAATTTTATGTAGAATTAAATTATTTACAGCCTAAGTCACGTTGGGATGCTTACATGCTGCATATAATGCTGCATATAATGCTGCACATAATGCTGCACATAATGCTGCACATAATGCTGCACATAATGCTGCACATAATGCTGCACATAATGCTGCACATAATGCTGCACATAATGCTGCACATAATGCTGCTCATAATGTTATTTAAATGATACTTAGTTAAAATTAATAACATAGTGGAGTAATTATGGTCAGTATTTATTTTTATTCATGTTATATTTCAGTGTTCATATTAACAGTTACTGAACTAAATGTTCACATACTGCAAATTGTCTTTTAAAATTTATTGCTCTGTTTTTCAGCGGTGTAGATCTACTATGTTTACTATGTCAAAAATGTCCCATAAATATCATGGACACACAAACATAATTAAGCAGACAATTTATAGCATTATTGTAGCTATGGTTACTTACCATCTTCTTCTAGAACAACAGACCCTATCAAATGTGAAATCTCCAAATCCTGGTTCTCTTGGGCCATTATAATAATATTAATAACTGCAATGTGTACCACTGCAGAAATTGCAGAGAAATCGTGTTAAAAATAAGTGCCACACTTGCTCAGTCAGGTATGAAGCGAGTATCATGAATATTTTAAGGTCTTGGTGCAAAATGTAGGTCATGTCATCAGCAGTTGTCTGATCATTTTGATCAATATGCTGCAGCTCTAATAAGTGTTAAAGGCCTGGCACAGCATTACTGAGTATCTCCACGGATTTAGTGCTACTTGTATGCTATTACAGGGTACAAAAAATCAATACAAAGTCAATAGTTGGTCTGAGGTCAGTCTGGTGTGATTTTGCAGATAGGGCCTAGTTTCGGTCTAGAGGTTACGTTTTGGGCAAGTCTTAGGTTCAAATCACTCTTCATTACGTCCATGGACTGCTGTGTGCAAGTCCACTGCTCGCACGATCTATATTAACTGAAGATGCAAGGGTCCCGAGCAGTGACAGCATGGTCTGAATATCAGCACTGGGGTATTAGAATAAAAATTGTGAACTCCAAGCCCCCTTGCTACATGATAAAGTAACCTGATGGATTCGACACCTTAGCAGTGCATAAAATGCACTAAGTCCAGTTTGGTCAAATTCTTTTATTACCCACAAATCACTCCCTGATATTGATAGGCCTGCGATTGAGAGACATCATGGACAATCATGACCCGGACTGGCGATGGTTCTGGTTTTGTTCTCTGCATATCTTACTTTACAGGTGCCATATATACATGTGTTTGATGATGGGGGTGTGAAACTTTGGAAATCATAAATACATACTGTCACAAGATAATTTAGGTGTAACTGTTGTTTTTTCACTAAAAGCACTTTTCCTGCTACCTTATCTTGATATGTTACAGGCTGATTTTCGGACGTTTTGACCTGATACCATGTGGCCTATTTGTGAAGGAATTTCAGGTTTTTGAGGTCTTTATCATTCCACACAGTATAAGTTTCTCATCATTTTTTCCAAATATGCAATAATTGTGCAGCAGCAACTCCATACATTTTCATCTGATGCATTCTTTGAACCCAATACAACTATCCATATCCATGGCAATATCCATCTCACATTCTACTGCAGTAATAAAGCATTCTTTGGGCCACTTGCCACATGGCATTTGGATCTGGCTGACTGAAGTTGACAAGCAGGTCAATGTCGTTTTCTTCCGAAAGGCGGCGCTACGATTCGCAAAGCACCGGCCTTTCTGATAACTGATTTGCCGCTCCCCCAGAATCGGGAGGGAAATGCTTCAGCACGTCATCTGCACACAAAGTAGTGCGATTACTACGCCTTATTTCTTTCATCCAAGAAGCAACTCGCTGTGAAACTGGTTCAGACGATTTGTTTTGACTTAAACTCTACTGACGCCATGAAATTGAACAACTGTCATAAGGCTACAATACATGCTCCCCACAATATACTCATTCATTAATACTCCCTTAACTAAAAATTATTGCAAAACTATAACAACTAGAGCTAGGAAATTTCCATTAGTGTCTTTGAGCATGCTCATCTGCAGCTGCTCCTGCAACAGGCCACTTTAGGCCAAGTATTTAAGCTCCACCCAGCCTCCCTGTAGGCACTGAAGGCTGATAGGGGGCTGCTGCAGCAGAGAGTTCTGGCTATTTAGTCAAGTATTCTTAGTGAAGGCTGATCTTAGTGTAGACTCGACATGTAATCATTTGGACTTAGTGGGGAACGCAATAAACCATTCAACTTTATTCTTGACTTCATCTTCATTTAACATCATGTTGGATTGTACTAAGGCTTCAGATCCTGAGCCTCACTGCCAAGCTAATAACTTTATTCAACAAGAGAAGCTTTAGTATAACACAAATTTACCGTGGAATTCCACCAACTGCAGAAGGTACTATTTTCATAAAAGGCACTAAACAAGCGTTGTAACGGCGTTGCGACGCCTTTTCAACAATCCATTTTTTACCGTATCCCTTGAGCTTTGCATCAGTTCTCAGAAAGACCGGTGCTATGCACCGGACAAGCGCCGTCTTTCGGCAGAAATTGTGTCAATGTTGTACAGCACGGTAAGTTGGCACTACAGTGTAGGAGACTGCGGTTCCAGTGCTAAGCACAGGGTAACTGGTACCCTGGTGGCCGTATGGGTAAGGCATCCACTAGTTCCTGATTCCGTATTGGCCCACTCTGCTGTAGGTCCTGGGTCAGCTGAGATGTCAATTGCACAATACGTTAGATTGGAGGTGCCTTGTACTCAGGTGTCTATGATGAGGCAAGTAAAAGACAACACCCATGAGGTAAATGTATAGCATATGCTGTGAACTCCCAATTATCTCATCTGCCTCTGGTCATATAAGCTGACTATGATTAATTGAGACATTGAGATGTATTAGGTATTTCTCTGTTCTTTATTTTCAACAGACTAAAGTACAACTTTAGAGCTCTACAAATCTATCCCCTGGAATCCAAATGTATAGTAAAAACCAGATGAAAGTTATTGACCATGCGTTCTTGTAGGTTAAGCCTTAAAGTTAGCTGGAGATAGAAATAGGATATGGCTTCAAGTATTCTGCTAAATACCGATGGCTAATGTGAGCCACTTTCAAAGAGTATCCTGTGGTGCCATCTTGTGGTTTGGTGAAAGTGGTGGTGCCATTCCATTGGCTTGGGTGGTACTTTTAGTGGGTTCCCTGGTCAGCCTCTTGGACATTGAACCAGTCAAATTAGTTGGGTACTGACTAGTTCCTGTTATTCCTGTTCGTTGCTTCTCATTATGGCCCGCCAACCAATATCTCATATTGGTGTGGCCTACTTTCGTCCTAAGTTTACTTAATGTAAATGCTTTAAAATGTATTAATATGATTCGGTTGTACCCTATCAATGAATGACTTCAGGGTAAAAACAACTTTTTGTTTACACACAACTTGTATTGACTTTCCAACACATTAAACTGACAGGTAAATAACAAAATTCGCAATCTGATTCTATTCACTTTGATTCATGCCAACAATATCTGAAGTCATTATATAAAATCTTTATTATTTACATTATTCATTCATTTAAAACGATTCATGCCATTACACAATGACAATTACTGTATATAAAAAACCATGGTTATCTGAACTTATAATTTATTCTCTTCTTATACAAGAGTGGTTATATTACAATTATGTATAAGTTCGGAGCAAACTCAAAATGGATCACATAGGCTACACAAAACTACGAGAATGTTGGTTTTGATTATAATTTAATAGTAATCACGGGAATCAGGAATGATATAACCAAAGCTGACCACGGAATTGCAAAAAAAATAAACACTGTTTAAACAATATGTACAGTCTGATCATTAAAACATGAAAACATGCATTTCTAGCAGTACAATTGCATCACCATGCATACATCTCAAAATATTCAAATCCAAAGACAGTCATGCTGACCTCCATACATAAAAATCAAGTATATGGTGTAAAGAAAATTCACGATTTGCTAGGACTTTTATGTAGAAAAAAACTCATATTATAGTTACAAAAGCAAAAAAACAAGCCATAGAATGTAAATACGCTAATATAATAACAACAATAAAAATACTAGTACATATATTCACAAGACACAGCCGCACAATGAGCTACAACTTTAAAATTAAAAAAACAAACCAAGCTAAATATATTAATTTCTAAGGGATTCTCACATTGCAATCATATAACTGTAAAATGCTATCAGCAGTTTATTATGATTGAAATGAAACTGTTAGAATTTTAAATCACATTTTAGGGAATGTTATAGACTCACAACAGATAGCAGTGAATAGTTCACAAAATAAAATTAACAGGGCCATAAAAGCATAGCCATTATCATCAATTGATACAAGTGGGTCAAAGTGGCTTGTATTAACATTATAATTCATAATTCCACAATGTATATTTGGGTATATATTGGTTTTATGGTCCCTTAAGTGTCAAAGACACAGTAGTTTGACAAAATAAAAAGTTTGGCTTACACCAAACATGCATTACGTACACGTAATGTAAACATAATTCACAGATTCTCCGAATACAGTAATGCTGCATTGAAACTACCTGATATACTGATTTATGCATTCATTAAAATAGCATAGGCCTAATTATTTCAGACATGAAGAATAACAATCTTGAATGAGATGCACCAAACTATTTATGACTTGTACAATCATAAATAATCATTTGAGTTAAAGAGACCTCTAAACTGACTAAACCCAGTGAAGTTCTAATTTGAATATTGCGTCTTATTATTGTTTATACATATATGAAAATTTATTCATATGTAAATCATGGACACCACCAGATGGCAGTGTAAACAACTGAAGCCACCTGGAGATAAATTTTTGCACTACAACCCCCTAGTGGCTTATACTTCAGTTTCGCCATTAGGTTCAGCTGCTGCAGGTGGAGCTGGTTTAGCATTAGTTGCCGGGGCATTGACTTTGTTCCGATTGACGTCTGCTTTTGGCGACTCCTCTTCTTCTTCCGACTCCTCCTCGGACTCTTCTTCTTCTGACTCCTCTTCTTCAGATTCTTCTTCTGTGAAAAAATGAATAACAATTTGAATATTTGATTAAAACGAAAATTACATATATGGTGCATTACTGTTTGTTACCATGTTAATGCACTAAAAAGTACTATTTGTGTGGAGATCAAATGTTCTCAATCGTATTAGAAGCCATTTGATAAAATTAATTACAATATGACATCCACGCATTGATTAAAGTATTTAACAGCAGACAATATAAAACTTCTATCATGCTGAAATGACAAGTCAATCCGGCCAACACGACTGCAACTTTAACATAAAAGTATTTCATTACAACAGGTCAACAAACAAAGCATGACAGTTGTGACTTCTTGCACGGTATTCAGCAAACTGTGATGTTTTAATAGAACGGTCAGCTGAATATTTTGAGACAAAATCTCAGACAATTCTAGGAAAGCTGAACACCTAAAGAGCGTGTGCAATGTATCTATACATATTAAAAAAATATCAAACTAATGTGTAGAAGGTACAGGCAAATAATAAAATAAGAAAAAATATGTAAAATAAATGATCAGATTACCTTACACTCAATCTATAAATCTACTATGAACGAAAGAGAAAATAAATGTGAAGTTCAGGTATAGGGTGAAACAAGCACATATATAGATGTCATTAAATCAGCAAATGAATTGTGTACCTAGTGTACTGGTGTTATGCAAGTGATTTGCAATTCATATAAATGCTATAACTTCTAGAATAATTCCTACTGTGTCTGTAATTCAATATTGCATAAATTTTTGCTTTACCTTTTTTACCTTCATTAAAAAATTAATCACAGTGGATTTTAATGTTATTATAAATATTCGGTAGTGCAGATTTGTTGAATTTTAATACATAATGTAAACTCTGTCCAACGTACCATTGAGACTGCTTTATTGACATGACTTTAAAAGGGCCCCCACGTTATCGGCTCGTTGGCGCGTGGACATCATCATCAGACAAAATCGTTACGTAATTCTCATTGAATATTTTTGCTTCATTAAATATTTTCAGCAATACATTTCTTTCTCAATTTTAAGCCTATGGAGATTTTTTGAACTGGTTCAAACACAGGCCAAAAATGATCTGACCACCATGAGTATATGAAATTCCGTTATCAGACCAGGTAAGCAGCAGAATGGTGGTTAATTTGTCTCTCCAGGTCGTATAGTCTCAATGACTGGACGGACAGAGGATAGTTTGCCAGTTGGGTATGTACCGTATGCATGAGAAATGTTAAGCTAAACCGTGTTGACTTTTCTTCACAAAATCAATGGAACTCAACATACAAGACCACCATATTAAGCAGATCGTTTTTCTTGAAGCAGTCTCAATCCTTAATTCTTTTGGTTTTATGCATTATAAACACAGATATCGGACCCAGGAAAATGATGTTAAAAATCACAGTGGTATTTACAGTGGTTGGTCTTTATTGTGGAGATCCATAGTGATTGGTGAACCTATGTTCCTACACAAAATCTATTTTGACAATGACTCTACACATTATAGCAGGAACAATGCATGGAACAGTTATTATAAAATGGACAGAAATGTTAGCAATAATTCAAACGCCAACTCTGTAACTGGCATCGTCTTCTTTGCTAATCAACTGTGTGTTATACTTTCCATTGCAATTTTCTTCATTTCTCTGTAACCATCACAAATTACTTATAGGCAATGGTGACAAGTAGGCAAAACTTCATTGTTCTTGAGAGATATTTTGGCCAGTTAGGACATTTCTGTCCATTTTGTGCTGCTCTATAATATTTATATAAAGAAGTTACCAAAAACTAACTGGAGGTTTATTTTGAATCTTACTACATATTCATATTTCCAGATCAAAATCAATAACATGTTTGTCATCAATCTAGTACATGATCTTTACCTGTTTCCTCATCGTCATCATCATCTGCCATGGCTTTTGGTGTGTTTCCTTGTGGTGCAGGTTTAGCAGGAGTCGTTTCTTCTTCCTCCTCTGACTCCTCCTCCTCTGACTCCTCTTCTGACTCCTCTTCAGATTCTGTCTCCTCTTCTTCTTCTTCATCTGCAGGCGGAGGGCCTGATGGAGGGGGAGGGGGCATAGATGAAGGGAGAGGAGGGGGAGGACCTTAGAAAAGACAGAATAAGAAAGACTTAATGCTAGAAGTCCCATTGAGACCTTACTTTCACATTTGTATGCTGACAACATGATGTCCATATTCAATTAACCTTAAATATCTAGAGGGTAATTAAAATTGAAGTCACTACAAATTACTTGTAGAATTAATAATATGACAGAATGAATTAGCCTTAGTTATAGAGATGAATATTGTCATCAATTATAAACAATTAAAGACAATTGATTGAAACTTGTACCATCAATTACAAGGAGAAGGTATCAGCTACGATATGAGATTATTAATAAAGATATAGAAACAGTAGTGAGTTATCATGATGTAATTTACCTGATGGAGACGTTGGAGTTATTGGCTGAACTGCTACGCTACCTCCCCATCTTGAAGTCGATGATGAGGTTGTGGTTACCTGGAAACAAATGATAGTTTCAATCAATTTTCATAATTGGTATGAAGTGGTACATTAAGAGTGACACTAAAGCAAATTTTGGATTATAGTGATGTTTATTTGGTTGTGTTATTACACTGTGGATGACAGAAGACAAATTTGGTTGTGCTGTTACATTGTGGATGACAGTGAAGCAAATTTGGTAGTGGTATTACACTGTGGATGACAGCGAAGCTAATTTGGTCATGATATTACATTGGGGATGACTAATTTGGTCATGGTATTACACTGTGGATGACAGTGAAGCTAATTTGGTCATGGTATTACATTGGATATGACTAATTTGGTCATGGTATTACACTGTGGGTGACTAATTTGGTCATTGTATTACACTGTGGATGACAGTGAAGCAAATTTGATGAACTCGGACTTAGAGAAGTTATTTCACACACTGTACATAAAGGATCAAAATTATATCTATGGACAAGTATGCCTTACATATTTAATACTGTAAACATAAAACAGTAATGCCTGGCCTATATTGTAATTCAGAAAAAACAGTGCCTTTAACATTGTATACAATTATATGAAGAATTGGCCCTTACCTTTTCTGTGACGATCACTCGTCGCTCTACTCCTCCCTCAGTTCTGGTTTCCGTGGTAACCTTTTCTACCACTCTACCAATAGGTGCATCAGGATTTGTGCTTCTCTCTCTGATCACTACAAAGTTATCCTGAAATATTAAAACAAGACGTTAGGCCTATCATTACATGTACACCCAAACAAAGAAATTAAGATGGGTAGATATGAATTAAACAGGAATTGTGTCATTGCTCTTGTTCAAAGTGACCCATCCATAAAATAATCATGGCGGAAATTGTTTTATGTTGTATTGTATTGTATTGCATCAATGCTACTGGTTAGCTTAACGAACCAGCTACCAGAGGCAGATGTAATGATGAGATGATGTGCAATTGATAGAAACCCTGTAACAGATACACAAGAAATATAATTAGGAGAAGAAGACAAAGGGAGTTATTGCCTGATGCGATGAAATGTTCCAGTGCTGTCATGGCTGGTTTGAGCTCACTACACCTGCCATGTCACAAATCGTCATGCCCTGTTGATTACATGAGGCCTAATTCTGTTGGAAACTGACATCAGACACACTTAGCATTGTTTTACTACGATATTTTTATGCTTAAGACCTAATTGTATGAATAGTTTGTATGTACGTTTGATGTAATCCGATATAATTTTTATGTTAAATGATTTTCAAATAAATTAAAATTGATTTATTTCTCTCTATAAGGAAAGTTGGCTCTTGCATGAAAATTTTGGCAAAATGCATTGCACTGAACCACTTGTTCACTTCAGACAATAAGAAAAGCAACTGATATAAATACAAAGTTACTTCTAACTTCTACTTGGATCCTTTTCTGTTGTAAGTACAAGTAAATAAGCTGTATGGTCAGGTAAATCTGTGACATTTGGTGGGCTTATGCCATGTCATCTCAGCTACTGACAGCCACTTGTACAATACAATACAACACAATACAATGCAATACAAAGTATTTGCAAAAGTTACCAGCTCCTCCTCATGGTTGGCGATTGGCGATGGTTGGCGCACAGGTTCAATCAATGGCTGTGTTGGCTGGACCGGGGGTTGTCTGTCTCTCACTGGTGATGGTTGCTCAGGTGTTGTTTCTGGCGTGCTCGTAGACGGGGGCGGCTGCCTCCTCACTCTTGGAGGAGTAGAATCGGGTGACTCGTCTCCTGGGGATGGTGAAGGTCTTGTCCCTGGGGATGGAGCAGGTCTTATGGGTGCCGGTGGAGTTTCCCTAGGTGGGATGGGTGGAGAATCTTGTAGTCTTTCAGGAGGAGGCCTTTCTTTCTCTTCCACTATAAGCGGACCGGTTCTTGTTGGCATGATGTCATTTGGAGGACCTCTGCCTCCGGTCTCTTGTTTCTCACTTCAAATTCAAGTTAATAATTCATGATTAATAATTGACTAGGTTAATCATTAGACAGATCATGACATAATTACACATTACATCCTGGCAAGATCCACAAGCGTATGTAGTTACCCTAGATATGTCTTTTACTAAGGGCATTTTCCATTCAATTGTAAAACTCCCGTGACTTACTTTGCAGCCTTGATTTTGTTTTCTTCCATAACCTTTGCATGAACATTTTGGACCTGCTGAAGAATTACATCCATTTCTGAAACATAAGTACAAATATTTCAAAACTATTCATTCATTATTTAAAAGAAGTTCTGCACACATTACAGATGTAATATGCATGAAAACCAATTAGCTTCATATTGCATTGCATCAAATATTGGCAATATGCACATGTAATTTCACTGACTATGGATTAGCTATGATGATGCTGAGACCAGTTATATTACAATGTATAGTGGGTCTAATTGTTTTAGATAATTTGACAATAGCAGGACTTCAGCAGAATTTTCAGATTTGCCCTCGCTGCGTGGATATTCACAGCACAAGGTTATAGAAAGTACAGATCTATGACTATGAAATCAAGACTAGATTTTTTTTGTGGCCAATCATCTACTTACCGCTGTCTGGAGACTGATAGTATTTTGCAGAATCCACAACAAAACCCTCTTTTGCTGAAAAGTTGTTTAGTAAGTTAGCCGAGAGAATCATGTTCATAATTTCAAGATTTTGATTCTCGTGTGCGACTAATATTGTGTTGCGTCCGTCACTCATTGGTTTGTCAACTTTGGCTCCTTTCTGAAATGGTAAAAACAATTCCCATTACCACTTTTGTCTGTTAGCCTAAAAGTGCCTTTCTTGAATTGAGATAGTGCGGAGGTCATAGAGAAACACCTAGAGGGGACAGTGTAATTTAATTGAAGCAATGTTAGCCTGTTCAGGGTTAGTTTATTTCACAATGTCAAGCCCACAAAATATGGTGCAACAATCACAATAACGATGACGTAACTGGTGATTGTGGTGATTATGACATCACTATCACAAGGGACGCCACTCACTAACCCTGACAATCCCACAATCCTTAGCGGATGGTTTATGCAAATGGAGAAGTGTCAGATCTTTGCATACCTAATCTTTGCCTTATCTATTAGCAAATTTATGACAAAACAACCAACCTTTATGAGAAAATCGACCATCTCTTTGTTATTATGGATGGTAGCGACAGTAACAGGTGTGGCCTCTTGGTAGGCTTTACTGGGGACTTCCAGGTTAGCACCATTGATGATCAACATGTGTGCCAATTTCATGTCGTTGTTGGCCGCTGCTTCTGTTAACGGGAATCTTCCACTGGGGCCACCTTCGTTAATTCTGGCTCCTGTAAGAGATGATTTTCAATACTGTTATTGATATTTTTCAAAATGTGTTTAATTACTTTTGTCCTTATTTCCCAACAAACATGGTCATGATTACCATAGAAGAATGGAAAAATTAAACATTACATAATTGCTCATATAGTCAAATTATCAAAATTTTGCTGTATTTAACTCTCCTCATCCACATAAATAGAGTGGCCAATAATACTGTTTATCACACACAATAGACCAATTAAACCAGTAAATCTGTACTCGGTAAACATCACATCAAACCACATAATCTATGTGGCACTTTGATCTTGACCTTGAGGTACACAAACAACAATTGCATGACAAGATACATTTATCATGACTCCATAATAATTGACTAGATTATTTCCGTAAACAATAATATTAGAGAACTATCTCATGAATTCAAAAAGACCATCTTCTTACCTTTCTTAATCATTACTTTAGCAGTATCTAGGTCATGTTGGCTGCATATAAGGGCAAACGGTGTCATTCCTCCCTCTTTAGACTCCGGTTGTACTATATTATTCGGGAACGGATAATTGATGTCAAGATCATCGTCAAATTGAAGCTGTTCTTTCACATCTTTCTGTTGTCCTGTTTTAACACTCTGAAATGAATGAGTTAATTTTAGTCTTCATTTCAAATTTAAGTTTAGTCTTCATATCATGAAGATTTAGCCACCTGTGTACAAAATGGTTCATTAATCTTAATAAAAATCGTCAAAGTTGTTTCAAAAGGTTGCAACAATAATAATCAATTCACCTGGTAGAAATCCCTCAATGCAATCACTTTGATAAAATGATGAGGGTCAGCTCCAGCACCAGTGAGGACAGCAGTGGATTCGATATCGGCATGAATGACCGACAAGTCCAGAGCAGTCATCCCGAAGGTGTGATCCATTCCTTCCCGATCACATCCTGCATTTAACAGCTGCTTCAAAATCCTTGCAAAGGCCTGAATCAATGAGATTAAACACAAATAATCAAGTTTTCATAGTAATTATTACATCTTTTATCAGCTCAAAATCTTACAGCTGCTAAGTAATTGTTGGGGTAAGTTAACTAACATTTTTATTGGTTATATTGGTGGAGGGGTATAACCAACAAAAATGTTAGTTAACTCCCTACTATGAGGGATACAACAAACTTATACTCCATTAAACATATTTACTAATTTGTTGGATTGTTTGTTTTGTTTTACTGCCTATATTACGCAAAACAAGTTCAGTTTGCACTCAGGAGGGAGTTAACTAACAATTTTGTTGGTTATATCCCGCTCAGAACAATAGCAAAACTATCCAGGCGGAGTATAATTAAATGATAAATATAACCAACTGAGTTACAGATTACTGTATGCGACACTCACCAAAGATGTTACTGCCAACTCTTCTCTAACTGGTGGAGGGACATCACCCTGCGGAGCTGCTCCGAGAGGTTTTGAACCCTTCGATTTCTTTTCACTTTTTCCTCCTCCGCAAGACAAGAGACCCATTATACCACCCTTCTTGTTTTCTTTTGCCTGGAATAATGATATAAACATCTCATAATCTCCATCTATTTGTAGTTACCTTGCTGCCATCATTGTCACACCACACACATGTCAACAACAAGAATGATTATTAATCACTGTGAGAACTGTTATCACTGCATATCTCATGAAACAGTAGTGATGAATTTGGAAGCTATTATATATTTATTTTTACCTTACAAATAGTTTAACAATAGCAATTACATTAGCTGACATAAATTAAGTAAATCTGAATTGAAATGTCAGTGTGAAGTCAAAATGATTGAATAATTTACATAATCTGTAAATTTATATCAAGAATAATCCCGGACGTGACAAGTTGCTAAGCAGAGCCCATAGGGAGTCACCTTTAGGGCTATATCAAGAAAAGCTATGTGGGTCAACATGAAACTTTATATTAAGTCCACTCCCCCCCCCCTCTTTTTTAAATAGAACTGCCCTTACTATGGATCGAATTCTTAAATTACCACTTACCGTTTGTAATCTTTTCTGTCTGTACTCATACACAGCTTTAATCTTTCTGTCTTGTGTGGACATGTCATCTCCGTCCGCTTTGGCAACCATTTCTTTATAATTCTCGCTCACAGCCAACAACAATTCTCCTGCTTCTTCTAAAGCACCCTCGTCCATATTTGGTCCCCCTACCAGCTCGGAGTGCCTTTTGGACCAGTCCTTCAATGCGGTGTCAAGAGGTCCTCGGTGTGCGTTTTGGTCTGTTAGTCTGTTGTCTCTGTAAATCCAAAGCGTTATGTATATATAGGTATTTTAGAACAGTAAGCTGTTACCACATTTTGCATCACAATAAACCAAATAGAAATATATAATTTTATTGACAACCTCAATATCATGAGTTGATACATGTGTCAAAACAAAAAATCTGAAAAAGACAAAACTTCTCATCTATCACTACAAATACTACACTGGTTATGAGTACAGAATATGTACAGAAGACCGAATTATAGCGAATATAGCACTATTAACAAATCAATGTCCTGTCTCAGTTCTTTCATTTTATATAAACGGTCAAAGAGACATGTAGGTGCTTTTTCTACAAGTACATTATGTATTGTACTGTTATACATCACAATAGTTTCCATTCCACTGTTAGTGCAGATCCTGGATACATGCCCATACTCTTTACAATATGCCAGGAAGAGAAAAACATTGGCTCAAAAAAATGCCCTACAAACATAACAAATACATATAAAAGACTGTAAATCAAGTAAATATAACTTACGTCAAGATTCTTTTGACCATATTATTCTTTCCATCAACAGCAAGATGTAAGGCAGTGTGTCCGTAATCATTAACAGACTTTGGGTCAGCACCATATTGCAATACAAGGTCAACAAGGGCAGGGTCTCCGTAACCAGAGACCAGTAATAAAGAATTCATGCCCAGGACATTCTTGTGGTTGACGTCGATCTTATACTGAAGAAGCATTTTGATGACATCTATGTTTCTGTTCCCTGAAAAGACCAATGAAAAAAAGGTCCATTTATACCAAGTGATGAAGACGCAACCCTCAAGTAACAGAATCGGATGATAATAGCCATTAAAGTTACTTCATTGATCATTGTGCACTTTTATCCAAAGCATCACTTTTAACGAACTATTTTGAACGAACTAGTTGGTACTATCAAAAAATGTTACAACCAGATTTCCTTCATCCTCCCTTGGTAAGCCCTGCCAAATCAGTTGCATTGACCTACTATTTTTGCAATTAGCTCTGATTGGTTGCTTTTGCTCCCTCAAAGCACGAGGTGGCACGTCGTGGCCTGTGATTGGCTAACAGCAAAACTAGGTCTGTTAATTAATTATTCATGAAATAACATCGATCGGCGGTTGATTCTTCATGGTATTATATGTTTGTCTGGTGTAAAAGACAGGCGTAAAATGCAAACCACTTTGAGGCTAAGTTTGAGTGCATATTAATAATGACATTGAAAAAACTACCAACACTGATGTGATTAAAGAGTGTAGTCCAAAGATATTTTCTCACCATTTGGTACTAAGAAAAGATTTCAATGACAAAATTGCAGCATTCTTAATAATTCCAGATTAAAAAAAAAAAACTTCAAAATGCCCACCTCCAAACGCATAGCCCAGAGCTGTGCTTTTCTGCAAATCCTCCGCTTGTACATCAGCACCATTTTGTAACAACAAACGCACAATATCAAAATGTCCGTGATAAGCAGATGTCATCAATGCAGTTGTGTTCAAAGCAGCGAATGGCAAGTTCACGTCGGCATCATTGTCTAGAAGTATCTGAAAAATAGATGCAATAGTAATGTAAGTTTTCCATAGTTAATCTGTCATTTTATTCTATGGATATATCAATTACATAAATCAAACAGTGGTGCTAATTTCAGTTAATTCAAAACCTTCTGAGACAGGTACACTTGAGATTGTAGGGAGGTCAATAGAGCATTTATAAGAGAACTAAAGCATGAGCCATTGATGCAAAAATTTGGTTGCGCCATTGTCAGCTTCTAAAAAGTAACCCCAGATCCCAAATGCTCATTTTGCCTTAATTTAAATAAGACCTTTGCATTCTTATCGTGCAGCCACTTTCATGCATATATGTCTATTTATATATGTGAATCTAATCATCAATTACAGTATGCAAACAGAAACAGGTGGAGTTTGTTTTTTTACATTTCTGTTTTCTGTACACTCTTATCAACTCTCTAAATGTCTCTTATAAAATCATGCCGAAGTCAACAGATTACTTAGAATTAATACCCTATTATATTATTGTTTGACAACTTAATTATATTATTTATAAATCATTATGACATCATACTTTTATTACACCATTTAATTACATCAAATTCAGAGACCTTAACTGCTTTCATGATACTACAACTACCTAATCGGATGGTGATCCAGATAATTTAGCTCGGATAGTGTCCAGTTTAACAATTTATAACGGTTAAAAGCTCACCTTGACTGCTGGAAGTTTATTAAGTGCACACGCCAAGGCCAATGGCGTAATCCCTGCGTGTTGTTCGTTGATGGATTCATCAAAATGTTGATCCAAACTGATGCCTGTGACGGCACAATTTTTGACCTGAAAGTGAAAGTAAAAGTAGGAAATATATATATTTTTTTAGCTAACCCTATGAACCCTAGTTGGCTAACCTGATGAAATTTTCCAAACCTGTCTCATACAGCTAAATCACACAATTAGGCTCATCAGATATGATTTACATCTTCATTCAAGATCATTTTGCAGGATCCCAAAACTTGGTACAATGCAAAAAAGGATCCCAATAATCGTCAATATTTTACAAGGCTTTATAGTGTTTCACTGGGATTTCAGGCTTGATGGAAATTCCCTCAAATTACTTAAAACATTATAAACTATCCCAAATTATCCCAAATAAATGATGTACAGATCTTTACAATCTGACAGTTTTAGTTGTGTTTACAAAAAGTCGAATTTCATATCCATTTAATTTTTAATTCAAAATTTGGCCAATGTTGATTTATGCCTTGTCATAGATTTGGGGCCATAACATTAATTGGTTTTCCCAAACATCATACTTTATTCCGCATAATTCCGCTAAATAAAATGCATACAAACAGTGGGCACCATGTCAATTTGCAATATGACTCGTCGATCGACTCACCATGTTGACATCATCGTTGATAATTGCCTCGTGAAGTCCCTTGTATATCTGGTACGCAGCGTCTTCTAAGTTATTAGCTGAAAAGTTTGCAAAGAAAATACATTTATCACATGTTTATCTTGATATGAAATAAGTGTAACACGTACACACACATGTTCTGATAAATACAATATAATCAAGGCTGGTGCTAGGTATGACTAAAAGAGGATTCCAAGGGTGATTGAGGGGGGGGGGGCCAGGGTTGTTGCCTGTAGAATATATTACTAGTATGCTTCGCCTACCCCTTGCTATTAAAAATATATAATGCTACCTTTTTACTTCAGGAAAATTGTAGGCAGAATTTATTGCATATATATAATTATTTGAAATAATGTGCTGCTGTTCAACTTTCTATAATTTATAGCACTACCAAGATAAAACATCCAGTATTTCAAATTTTCATTTGTGACTTAAGTCCACACCCACATATGGGCCAATACTGCTTAGACTTTGTACAGAGCCCACAGACATATTTAATCAATTATGGAGATCTAGGCTTCAAAATGCATTCCATAGCAATTAGCTAAAGTTAGTCATAACAACAAGATACAAACAAGATCATGTAAGACATCTAATGGTAATGTTCAAAAGAAGATTAAAAATGTTTTATCATAATGTCCGTCATAATAATTAAAACTATATATTCATGAACCGATCGAGGGCGTTTTAGCTATCTCTAATGGTTAGGTTAAACACCCACCCCACAATATGTCTTAGGCAGGGCTTGCTTGACTGATTCTATTAGCCCCATTGCAATGACCCTCAACCACAGGGCATTCCCTTGCCATAAATTACATTAAAATGAATTAACGGAGTGCTAAGTACCTTGCTTACCACACACTTTCAGAATCAACAAATCTAAGTCATTTATTTTTTCCAAATATCTGAACTACAACATTTGATTCCAAACCAAGTTTACAGAAATTTTATTTGCATTACACATAGTGGGATGTAGTGACCCTAAAAGTAAATTTAAAGGAATGCCAGGCTTTATTGACACCACGGTGCAGACGTTTTCTTAATAATATACATGAATGCTTGGTTTGCGAGGACACATATTTGAATGGCTCACAAGAACCTTGGAATAACCATAGTACATGTATAGCATTATGCAGGGCATAGTATAATAAGCTCGGACAAGCACAAAAGGCATTTGTATGAGCGTCATAAATTTTAGGACATGCTGGTCTTGCACTATTCAGTGGTATTATAAGGAAAGTGTGTTCAGGTTCATCATTTTATTTGATCACACAGCGCGTTGCTAATTCATCTGTGAGAATCTGGCTCTTAATATAATCTCTAGGTCAAGATAATACACAACAAAATAGTTGAAATTACTCTATTGGGTTATCTCTGATAAGTCAATATATGTTTGTGGAGCCATACAAAACAAAAAGCTATTTTAGAATTTACAAGCACTCAAAGATCAAGACAGTATCAAGAAGTAGATTATTCAAAGACTGTTTGTCACGTAGTAAAAATAGGGCAATATTTATTGATTAAAAAGGAAGAAAAAAAATTGCATGTGTAACACACTTTTTTGTATTCTATACAATGACATACGCAGTTACAGATTTATATAAATTCTAGGCAGGTAGTCTAGACTAGGTTTTTTTTAGATTACTAGGTTTGTGAGAGCTTCTACTTAGTTTTACTATTAAAGCTTCTTACGATATATCACATTTATAAGAGTCCCCGATAGTTATAGCAAGTAATATGCCTATCTGATCCCACCAACCTTTTTGTGTAACTATAATCAGACTGCATAATTATGTGGGTGTTATGCGTGTGACTGTGTATAATACATTTTTACTCATAATTTGTTTGTGGGTCAACAGTGTCTCATTCTGTGCCAAATGACTCCATATACCTTTCCCAGGTGACCTTAATTCTCAGATTTTCATGAAATATTTTCTTCTAGCTACCTGAATATGACCCGATGATTACGTGCAAAACTTAAGGACCTAACTCCCAGTAGTTTTTGAAAGGGGAATTTTTGAAGTTGTTTCATATTTTACAGATTTAAGTACTCGTCTCATTTGACATTTCCCATCTTCTGAAAGCTAGAACTCAGCAATAGTTGATTGAATGGGACTTCTTTACTGCACAGATATGTTTGAAAAAAATTATGAAAAATTCCCTCTAGTCATGGCATGGCTTGATGATGTCAAAAGCTACTCATGTGCTCAAAATATTTTGTAATTGATAGACCACACAGGGTAGTTTATGATCAAAATTGTTTTTTCTAAGAATATGGCTTTACGCTACGAAAAAAAATCCTATATATTTTGTAGTTTTTATGTGTTAAACATCACTGCACGTATTTTCTTGCTGTAAAATCACCCTGTTACAAATTCAGATATCTTTCATTTACTGTGTAGTATCTTCCTTTTTACTTTATAAAGTTCATTCCTAGCAAAATACAAAAAGGTATGATAGCCTTGGAGTTCCCTTTGACCAGTAATATCCAACATACATGTATAACAAATTCCAGTCCTAAATATTACAGCAATTTCCCTACATTACTGAAAGTTAATATTTTCATATTGCAGCTTAAATATTAACATGCCAAGGTCACTGTTTTCATTAATTGGCTGACTTATTAGCCGCATGAACATGAATTAGGCTACAAAATGAGAACATAAATTTTGAGTGACTAGTAATAGGCTAGGATCAGATTCCTTTCTAAATTGCCTTAATCAGCTTGTTCCCAGTGTGTACACATTCTGCATGTTAATCAAATTGTATACATGTTTATTAGCATAACATTGAACTCCAGGAAACTTTATACATGATCATAGATATTACGTGTAGTACATTAATTATTTATAACTATACGGTAAATAACATGCCTGGTTTGTAAAAATTACATTTTGTTCAGGTATAAAAAAGGCAAGCAGGATATCTTAAATAGCCTTTCAGACATCCATATTATATTATACAAACTAATATATTTTACTACAGGTATATCTGTGTATATATGCAAATAATACCATGTGTCAGGGCAGAAAGTACTCTACGATTAATATATTACACTATAAGTTATAACTCGTTCAAAAGCAGGATTATAGCTTATTCGCATGCCTATACATACTACTAAAAAAATTATCATCAATTAAAGGCACTTTTTTTAATACTTCTGTATTCTGGCAGCAAATGCCAAGTCAAACTGTTATTAAAAGGCCTATTTTGAATGTAGTTCAAGCTATTGTACAAATCTTGACTCCAGTATTAAAGCATGATTACATGTACACATGAGGTCAAATACCTATTGATCTATTCCCAAGCAAACATGACTATTTGATATTTATTTTCATAAAGACTAGACTAGCTAATAGCATTTTTTGAATAACATGACTTAATACATATATGCTAAGTGATTGTACAATTCCATGCAGTACCATCCTTAAGGGTATACGGGTAGACCACAAATCACCTTAAAGATTGACCTAGTTCTCTGTAGGTCAAACAATAGCGGATAGCAACAATTAAAAGTCTACAGAATATCATAAACTATTTTACATAAAGGGTACTTCAATACCTTTAACAAATGTAGTTTAGTAGATGCATTATATAGCACATATTAAGGCTTCTGACCTTGATGCCATGCAAATTGATATTATATATAGGCCTATGACAGAATTAAATGCCTCACCATCTTCTGCACTCAACAAAGTTCCAATCAAGTGATTAATGTGCAATTCCCCTCCGTCGTCTTCATCACCATGCGCGTCCATTTCTACGGTTTTACGTCCTTCAATGCGTAAAACGTAACGTAAGACGCTGCTTACAACGTGCACAGGAACACGCCCACTCCAAACAACACTGGCTTCTCAAACAACTTTTAGCGTCCTTTCCGCAGAATTTGGGTCTAGAGCTCGGTTTGTGGGAAATCCCCCAACTCTTGATCATTCACTTGTTAAGTAGGTCAATCATGTTTGCTCACCTGTACCACGTGGCGGGCCCAGGTGAGAATTTATACTGCTGCCACCTGAGGAGCAAAACGGATGGCATGAACTGGATCGTGCTGCCACCTATCAAAAGTTATTCTCTACAATTAATAAGGCTAGCTAATGAATTTGTTAACCCCAAAATAATAATTTTGCGGATTTTTAACAAAAATATTTTACCATGTTGCTTTACAACTAATTCGGAACTGCACATTTTTTGCATTAATTTACAGCTCAGACTGATGTGAACTGTTTTTTTTTTACAATTGGCATTTATGCCCATTGTTCACAGTTCACATCAATGTGCCATTACAAAGCGAAGTATCACCTAACAGACTGATTTTATTACAATGAATGATCCAAATGACAATAACGAACCAGTTTTACGTCTAAATACTTTATTACAAAGTATGTTTTGCAAATGATACTACAATTCATGATGATAACAGGTCAAGTTGCAGTGTTTTATATATATATAATCATACTCATTTTGTGGAAAAATTATTGGTTTCTTTTTTATTCCCCATTTAAAATAAAATGCATTCATTAGATGTCATCAAATTACAAAAAGTCTTTTCAAAATAACTGTCAAATTAAAAATAGCCGAGGAACTTACCTATTGTGCATTGTAATAAACTATCTGTACAAATATACTATCAAAGCAATTAATTACCATGGTTATCAAAGGTATGACCATCATGAATTTTCATTTTTCATTAAAAACATAAGACAAAACAAATACAGTAGACATTTACGATCTACTGAAATATTACAAAACAACAATACTCACAACACAAATTTAAGTTAGTTAAATATTTACAGGTCAGGTATTATTACAATTGATCTCCTGGTACAACTAATAATTAGTGCATATTAAATCTCACACCATATTTTATTAGTTATCATTTTAACTTCAACATGCATGGCAACATGCAGATCATGTCCAATCCCATCCCCACAAACTTTTATAAAATTTTCACATCCCCTTTGGAGCATAAAAAGCCGTAAATTAATGTTTTTCTTTTATAATATAATAACTTACATCCATATCAACATTTATCGTTTTTGTATGCAGCTGATAATCTCATGTAGGCAGAAACAGTTTTGCATGTTCCTAATTATGCACGCACTCAAAAAAACAACCAAAAAAAAACAAAAACACTTGATGTAACATAACTACCTGAAAGGAACTATATTTTTCTCATAAAACCAAATTCACAGCATGAGCTATCTGTAATTATTCAGAATGAGTAGGATGAGTGAGCTTGATTCCATTGCAATTTTAGATGTTTATCAACGATCATTCAAGTTGTGGATCTATTGCTCTCAATCTCGACCAATGTTGACATCTTCAGATCTAATTTTTCTAGCTACAAGCATAAGCATCCCATATTCTTACCCTTTAACTGGAGTTTTCATGCATGTACATTTTTGGTCCAAGCTTCTCAAACGATCATCATAATGATTCATAAGAGACTGTTAATTATCAGTTCACTTAATACTTCATAAAAATATCATACCATAAAAGCAAAATATTCACTTAAAACTCAGTATGCCAATAAATATATTTCATACATATCAGTGTGCAACATAATTTCAAAAATTGCTAAATACAAATGAATACTTTAACCACATTTTTGTTTACAAAACATATTATAATGATAATCATTTGGAGAATGAAATTCATAAACCAAACTGACCTGATAATGCTGTTTACGTTAAATGAAACATTTCTTGGACAACACAGACACATAAAGACTGATTCTAAGGACAACATTTACATGTTTCATATCATTAATAATCATCTCAAATTATAGCTGTGTTCAGAAGTCCCATGTCTGCTGATTGCGGTGCAATATATATCCAATTTCATAGTCCAAATAAAACTGAACCGCCGCAGAACGGATGTAAGCTCATTGTTTTGCACTCTTCGTAAAATATTGATGCAAAAATGAAAAACACAGAAGGGAGTTTGTGAAATTCTGGGAACTGTCATTATTTAAACTGCAAAGACGACCACTGCATCAGGTTGATATAATGTCGTAGCTGAGAAGTCCTAGGGTAAAAACCTAAACAGCCGTGGCATTGAAAGTTGTCCCAGATCAACGCCTGGTAGCCGTCGACTGAAATGAAAGAAAATATCATAATTTATTAAAGAGAGTTATACGACATAACATGAATTGCATCCATTATGTATTTTTGTTATTTAGAACACATACAGTCAAGCCTTTGTTAATAAAGGAAGAGATAAATTTGATGCTTTGAGACAGGTGGTCATTCTACACAGGTGGTGGCCATTAGGGCTGTTCCATTAAAAAAGAGGGGGGCATGGACAGGACAATTTTTAGACCCCTACCCCCACATATTTTTTTACAGACCACCCCCTATTTTTTCTACATTAAGATATTAAGAAATTACTAGTCAACCACCCCATTTTCTTCTTCTGGAGAACCCCCACTTTCTCGCATTTTCAAAAACCTTCCTGTCTTTCCCCCTCCCCCATTCAAATAGAACAGCACATAGGGCAGGTTGACTATATTTGTTCCTTTTAATTTTGAAAACCTCTGCTTCATGCACTAGCCCATCAAAAAAGTTTCAATCCACATGGAAATCCAATATAATTTTCTAAAGATACCGACTTGGTTACAAGTGAATTTTATCAGTAGATTAGATCATATTTCGTGTTAACACCCATTCAAATAATACTCATAAAACAAGAGACTTACAGAATCTTAAATTGTTATACAGAAAGACTGAAACAGAATTTGGTTTAAGTGAATGTCTTCTAAGTAGATTACATCATAATTGGTTTAACATATACTCCAAAAATACAATGTATTCATATAACAAGACTCACAGCAGCTGACGAATGTCAGACGCGCAGAATTTCCAAACAGTTGTTGTAGCATATACCAATCCAGTCTGCATGAGTCGAAGACCACTGCACTTGGTTAATCTCTCCAGTGGCGGTGTACGCCAATATCGGGTCCTCAATCGCTCGCGGCATTTGTTGAATATCCCAGATCAAAGCTTGGTGGTCGTCAGCTTGAAAATTAAAAGAACAAGTTGCTAATAACAAATTGAACAGTTGGAATGGTTTGATAATATTTTACTAAAATTTTACTTCAATTAGAGAATCAGCATTTATCAAATTATCAAATAGGAAGCTATGTAATTGATTTTTTTTTTTAACATTGATAGTGGTCACTAATTGCCTTAACAAAAGTATGAGAAGAATACAAATTAAATAGAATTTTGCTCAATATTTATCAAATGATTCCATTGTAGGTAGTTACAGTTTAGAAGTAGAAGTGATGTATCTAATATTACGTGAAGCACACTAACACAGAAATAACAAAATAATCACATTATGATTTGGACAAATAATATCCCCCACCATAACACATAATAAACATGAAATCTCACCTGCAGTACACACATGACAACTGGAGTGGGGCGCCCATGCAATGCCATTAACACACGCTCTGTGGTTGTTCAGTCTTGCAACTGGTGTGCAGGGAACTCTTACGTCAAGTATTATCACCTGCAATACGTAACATTAAGTCATGATGAAGAATGTTAATAAGTCATTAAAGGCATCAGTCACCCTAACTACAAGTTTAACTGCTTAATTATTGTGTGAGCGGCAGGGCGCAATCAACAAAAACTGGACACCACATACTTTTCAATATCGCCACACACGTGCATCGTATTGCTAACAGCACAAAAATGGCTCTTGATTGCTTTGCAAACAGCTTAAAAATACAGCCATTGTTCCAAAAGTAATTTAATAGAGAGCCCTAGGCGGACTTATATTGAAACTCCTTTATGCTTTAGTTGTGTCTCTAACACTTGGTTTGAGGACTTATTTAACAAGCTTAAAACATATAGTTTAGAGAAGTTTAACCTCACAACTAACATCGTTTAATTACAAATTTTAAGTGTTCAAGTGAGCATCAACTTTAGCAATCAGAAAGCATACCTCCATGGCATCCATAGCCATCGTAGCCAAATAATTAGGGTCCTGTTTGTTCCAGGCTAGTCGCAATAATGGATGATGTTGAGGATCTTCGTAAATGATTGTTGAATGCTCAAGATGACGGAGATCAAACATTCTGACAGAACCATCGGCTCCTGAAAAAAAAAGAAACAAACAAGTTTACAATAATGACTGTATTCAAAGGCTGAAACTGCAAAAAATCTATTAGTAACAATAACAAAATCTTGTTCTAACCCCCTAGTGTCAATTTCTGTTAACATACTAGTGTTCCCTCTGGGGTTTTTGATTTATACAGGAGTTGTAACTCTGCAGCAAAACCACATGGCTCAGGCTTGTCATTGCCGAACTTAAATGGAATTTGTATACCAGAGAGCTCCACAACATTAAGTAGCCGAATCTGCTTATTGTACGATATAGATCATCCTGGTTAATCAAATATTATGCAGTTCCAAATCACCACCAGAAACTGGCCTCCTGTAAAAATCAATGCTCTCTCACTCTCTGTGGTCCCCACCAGGCAGTGGGGCTCTAATCTCTTTCTGTGGTCCCCAGTACATTTATTAGCATGTTCTATCATGGGAATAAACCAATTCTGATTCCTACAAACACTCACCAACACTAGCAAACATATCACGGCCACCTCCAGCTCGGCTAAACGCAATGTCATAAACTTCTTTGTCATGAGCAATGAGCTGTGTTTTCACATGTCCTGACACAAGGTTGACTCTGCCGAGAACTTGGCCAGTCTGAAGCAAGAAAAAGGTCAATGTAAATTTATTAATAATTGTCCTCAAGATCTTGGAATGGTATAAATTTGGATGCATTTATGTGAAAGAAACTAGCATTGTTCAAATACATACCTCTAAACCCCAGATTGTGCATGTTGTGTCAATGCTTGAAGTTCCGATTAAATTAGGGTCCACTTCGTTCCAGTCGAATGAAGTCAATGGGGCACAGAAGTCTGAATTTTTGTTCTTATAACAGAAATTCATAAAACATATAAACTTATGTATTTACATGGAAGACAAGAAATTAAATTATTAAATATCGGAAAGTAACGGCATCGGTATTAATTACTCACATTATTTAGAAGACATTCGAGCCGAGTTTCTGGCTCACCAGCTCTCCACACTCGGAGATAATCTCCGCTCGTTGCTAGGAGATCAGGGAACACCCCTTTGTTATCGGGGATCCACATGATTTTCGTTGTGGGGTACGGGTGGTCGAATGTGCTTCGGCATAAGAAGTCGGAAGATTCTTCATCTAGACTTACGATTTGAACCTGCAAATAAAGCAAATTGTTTCAGTGAAAAGAGTTAATTTACTTAATTTTCTTAGTATTATTTAATGCATACACAACTGCACTATGAAGCAATTTCTTGAAGATCATATAATTAGCAGCAGTTTTCAAGAGTCCAGGGTCTGTTTTGCACTAATTTGACCCAATAAAAACTCTACATGGTAACGTTTTGATGAGTCAACAAACTCAACATATGTATAAAAATTAACTATACAATGTATAATATTGCTGCGATAATTTTGTGCGAAGAAGCAAGTCATTCGGTGTCATCAGTAAGATGGTTAAATTAATTTGCCACATTTTGTTTCAAAAAAATCATTTAAATGCAATTTCTTGTATGAAACTTTAAAAAAAAAAAAATTTGCAATTTGTAAAATACGGCATTTATTAATGCCTGATAAAAAGTGAACCATGAGTGCTTGAATTTATTTTGCCAAGACAGCTAATCCTGTATAATTATACTATATATTAACTAATATAAAACTATTCCTGTAATTTAGCACTCACAACTATATTGTCTAGTTAAGACAGGAATGATCTTGTTGGACACAGTCCTGTTACGAACTGTTGGTATTTGCATAGCATGAAATCCGACACTGCTTGTTCCACAATAAAACAAAATAGAAATAAAACACTAGGCATACAGCAGTGTACAGTAATTAACAACAGCACAGTTGCATAACTTGCATTGGCAACAAATGTTGATTACAATCAATCGGAAAGGGGTGAGGATTGCCAGTTACATGCCTTAACCATGTTAACATTCAACTGAGTATTATTGCAAAATCACCCGCTATTAAAATATTTTCACATAGGAATCCTTTGTCATCATTGTCATTCATTTTACGGGAATAGTCAAGTTCAATGTCTCAATGCTACTGCTCTGGCTTAGCTTATATGAGCAGCTTCCAGAGGCAGACGTAATGATGAAATGATAAGGTATGGATTCTACTTACTGAGCCTTCAGGCCCATTCCAGGGGCATAAGGGCCATAAATAAAATTGTGATCAAATGACACATTATTGGATGACTAGGCCAGTGTGAGTATTCACACAGGGTTATAAATAATATCACAAATTTGCTTAAACAGTTTTCAGCCTTAAAGCAAGTAGTCAACCTACAAATTAAAATAACAGGTGTTAATTTTTCTTTCTCTCCCATAGACTTCTACATGTTTTTTGGCGTCTTTCCTGAATGTGCCTCCGGAGTCCGTACTCTCCTTTGTCTATCTTTTTTTTTTATTCTTTAAATAGTTTCTTTCTCACTTTTCTATTTCCCCTGTTATTAAATGGCAAATAAACAAAGCCCCTTGGAATCAATAATTCAGGTGAGATAATGCACGGTCGACCAGAGAACAATAGAAAAGGGTGCAAGCAAACAAACAGGTTAAACAAAACAGGCCGCAGCTTTTAACACACAGTTTAATGGGTTTGGCCAGAAGCCCATTAGTTACCTGTACCTCAGATGCTATTCAGTAGCATTAAAGAGCTAATAATAGCCTTTATGCGACTGACAAATCATAATATGCAGCCCACAGCACTCGTATAATCATGATAATAGTGGCAATTGCTGCTCCGCGTGGGAATAAGATTCTTATTTAGTTCTCCACAAAAACAGAATTGCAGTTAGTTCGTAAAGAATGTTTCAGAATACTTAAAATATTTTCCTATTATGAACAGCCAAATGTAAACACAGTTTACGTTGTACAATCATCAGTTCGGAATTATTCCATTGCTGAGAGGTAGTAAAATTCACAATTAAATGTGACATCTTTGCAAAATATGGTGATATGGTCAAAAAATAAGATAGAACTGTTTGTTCTAGTGACTTTAGCTGTTAAGGATTTCCATGTGTTTAATGCTTTTCAGAGAAATTGAAATATAAAACTGTTCTCTTTTTGTGTTTAAGCTGCATAAGAAATGTACATGTCATCATTTCATCACATGCATTATCATGATTGTGGTCACCACATCAAACTCTTTAGTGAAATTAGAATGATTATTAATCAGCAAATTAATAAAATTAATTTCTTTTATAATGCAAAGCCAGAAGGATTTCTTCAACTTTCTTGTAGGCTGTCCATGATCAACTTAGTACTACATCAATTTTTTTTTCACAACCTTTCTAAGTTGCTGAGTTTATGTTAATTGTTAAGGCAACTCGGTGTTCAAATGGACACAACTTCACTGTTTTACTCTGTTATGGGAAGACTTTGATGTCACTAGCAGAGAGGGGATGAGACTCCCTTTATATCAGGCCTGCATGAAACCTTGCTCACACAACTACCTTGCATAAGTTACCACAATTACTGTATTTCCCTGATTACAAGCACAGACGTCAGCCGGCCCATTTAATCATTGAACTATGTAAAATACACTAATAAGAAGGTAGGGCACTCTACACAGACCCAGCAAATGTTCTGCCACCCAGGATGACCTGACCTAAATTTGCATGAAAATACAAACTTCTGTCTTATACTGATTTCCCGGGTGCCTGTCGCCTCTCAGGTCTGCAAACATTCATAGCCAATTTCCTGGGCAGCCAATTCTTGTGGAGTGTGCTATCTTTTCACTATTTTGTGTATTATGTGTAATACTTAAATGATTAGATATGCAGCCAGATGCCTGTGTTAAAAGCCTGGACCTTTAACATTGTTTAACATTTACAGATAAAGTTCCACATAGGGAACAAAACGAGACCAAAAATTTATTTGAAACTCAGAATTACATTGGACTTAAAATTAAGTTTTAAAGGTCATTCTAGCCTCAGCCATTCATAAAAGCTTGCAATAAATATGATAAAGAAAATAACAATATAATGCGATTGAATTCTAATCAAAACATCATGTTTCAGGCATCCGCAGAAAAAAAGTTTTAAAAGTCAAATTCAAATTGTATAGCAAACTTGGATGAATTACAGTATCCCACACGAAAGTTGTCAATAGACTTGCCGGCATTAATAATGACAGCCAGGGGCGTCTCCAAAGCATTCTGACTGACAAAAATGATAAATATGTCCCTCATCTACAAGGTTTTTGTGTCAGAATGACTTTCGTGCTGGATACTGTACAGTAATACTAATAGTATTAAATTAAGCATTCGTTGAATCAATTCTCACGTAGAACTATACTTCACAAAAAGCAAAAAGTTCACTTGTCATATCATCTCACATTGAATAAAATTACTTATCCAAGAAAATTTAGAAAAAGCAAAGCACCAAAGTTTACATCTGTTGTTGAGTGTTGTCAAATACTTTAAAATAAAATTGCCAATCACTGAATCAGTCAAAGTAAACAAAATAAATGAATTAGGGATACACCCGGCAGTGCCGGGCCGGCATCCTTACCTTATTGTTATATTCTTCCACAAAACTACCAAGGGCAAGACGAAATCTCTTGTCAGGGCGAATGCTCCAGTTCATGCTGTACACAGTCCATGGCGCTTCGTATTTGTAAATCTCTTTTCTCTTCCCCGGCGGGGGAGGGCCCGTCACTCCGGCGATGGACATGACTAGGCCGCGGTTGCGTTTTGCTGTAGAACGCAGTAATTACCCCAACATTTTCCTCATAAACAACCAAACTGTCTACCAAAGAGTCTTTGCTAAGTGCAGAATGTTGGAAAACTCTCCAGTAGCTCGTTTAACGACGAAAAATCAAGAATTTTCACCTGCCACGGCGGATCAACTTCTCAACAAAACAACATGGACGCTTTGATCCAATAACTAGTGTCGTAAAACAATTAAACCAATTAGTTTAAACACGATTATTTTAATCAAATAATTAGTTAATTGAAAATATTATAACTCGGGTACACATATAAAAATTACCACATATAAAATTAGGAGCCAATTTCGACTTCTATTTTGCGACATCAGATTTGCGACCGACGCGCAAAATTATTTTCCAAAAGAGGGCGCTGGATGTCTGTGAGCCGCCAAAATGTGAAGAAATATGTTAAAAAAGCTCCAAAATGACTGAAAGTACAGGGAGTAAGGAAGAACCTTCAGTTCCCGAAGGGTTCTTTAAGGATGTCAAGTTCTATTTGATAGGAAACATTGACAGAAAGGTGAGAGAATGACCGTTAAAGAGGTCCAAATGGTGGTGTGTTTTTGCCCCCAAAACTCACTCTTGCCAAACTTGACACTTTCCCCCGCTCTGGTTTTCATGCCATGTGATGGTAAACACAAATTTCCCTTCAGCTTTATACTCTTGGTACTGTTGGTATGCTTTTAAAGTATATGTCTCTGCTTTCAATATGAAAACTTTCACAAGTGACATAGTGTGTGCTGTGGTGCTTGTGCATGCATTCGTGGAATACAAGTCAATTCGTCGACACGCAAAATCGACAACCAAGTCGTTGACCCATTAGAAGGCCTGGTACAATTTCGCTGACAAACCAACTTGTATAAATTTGGCAGACACAAAGTCGTTGACAAACTTTTTACCACAACAACCAACTCATTGACAGGTCATCACCATCTCGTTGACATATTAATGCCAAATCGTTGACAGCTAATCTGCCCAATGACCATTTCGTTGACAAATCTGACTCCGACGATTACTCGGTTGATAAAGCTTCCACAGCTGAATACTTGCCACGAAATTAGTAGTATGAATAAGATCTATAAAAGTATGTCCATAATATTGCTTTACAGTGAGTTTACACCAAATATTAACGAAGAAAATACCATAAAACCGTGATCGAGGGGGGCAAGGGGAGGCCGACGGCAGAGAAAAACTGGTGTCAACGAGTAAGCAGTACCAGCTCGTCGACAGGTCAACGAGTTGGTATAACAACGATTTTCTGTCAACGAGATGGTCGGGCCGAGGGTGTGGATTGTCAACGAGTTTGCTGTCTTCATGTCAACGGGTTGGTTGTCAACGAATTGGCTGTCGACGATTTTGCGTGTCTACGAAATGACTCATTACCCATTCGTGATTGTGTAAATTCTGAATTTCAATTCGACTATTTAATTTTCAACTTGATGATAAAGTGGCTTCTTCGGATATGGTGGTTCAGTTTCAAACTGTCGGTGAATTGCGTTGAGAGGTTTGCAAATGAATTCAAAACAATGATGGACAATTGCAATTCAAAACCATTACGGACAATTGCCATTCAATGTTGCATGACAGATTGCCATTAAAAACTATATTTTGATCAACAGTCGCGTTCAGCGAAATTTCACGCGGTCAACAACTTCGTGATCATAAAATTAATCAACAGGCAGCGCTGGCAATCGCTCAAGAATCAGTATCACCTTGCACTGGCTGTCAAAACAATTGTGACATTGCTGACCGCGCATAATACTTTTATACTGGATGGTACGCCAATATAATTGTTGGTACAATTTTGGGGATATGTTATTTCAAACATGAAATTGATCATTTTGAAATTAAAGTTCTTGAAGTTTGAAGAAATTAATTTTAAAAGAAAGGTGAAAGATTTTTCTATTGAGGTTCCATGTCCAAGTTGCTACTCTATTTACATATTATGATTTTATTCATTTTATTATTAGTGAATTGATTGAAAGCTAACTGTCTTTAAAGAGCCCATAATCATCAATGTCCATAAGATAATGTGATAGAGAGTTCCAGGTGCGTGAGTAATTGAATATCAATAAAAAAAATTTTTAACAGATCAAGACCCTTCTTCAGAATGGAGGAGCGAAGCAGGAGCATTACATGAGTGAGATGATCACTCATGCAATTGCTGATGATCCTAGTGAAGACGATTACAACGAAGCTAAGGAGCTGTTTGAGCTCACCACTGTCACGGTATGTTCTTCAGAGAATATGGGATACTGGATAATCTTAGAATTCTGAATTGAGCCATACAACTCTCCCTTACACCAGATTTGCATTTTTTATATATAAAGTATGACACTGTCTTTTTCAGAGCCAATGGGTGTTGATGTCAGTGAAATGTGGAGTGCTACTACCGTATCCTTTTATGCATCAACTTCTGTAGAGTAAAAAGTTATTTCAAGAAATTTCTTATATGATTGTGTTGCAATTATCAAATGCAACTGAATTTAGACACTGAGTAATTTTGCTCTTCAGTAACTGACAGGTTAAACATTCAATTTTACAAGTTGTTATCTGTTTTGTTAATTTTATAGCTTGCTGCTTTTACAGCTGAAAATACAGCAGTAAAACAAACTCAACATTTGGAATAAAAAAAAGAAATATTAAATTTGGGAGGTTTTGTGGTTAAATAATAAATATCCTTAATAAGCGTAGTGTCAAAGGCTTTTCTCCAGATGCCACTATCATCTTTGCTGGAGTAGTAGCATGTCCTTCCAAGGTAGGTACTGCATGACCATTTGCTAATAACAATTAATTATCAAATGCAACTGAACTGTGATATTTATTCTTTACCTTTTGTTATTTGGTTTATCAGCTGGGAGCAGCAGATGCAAAGAACTTGTGGGCTTTGATTACTTTCCATGGAGGGAAATGTCAGCGGCGTCTCGACAAGAATGTAACTCATCTGATTGTACCCGATACTGAGGGAGTAAGTATTACAATTTCTGAGTAATATTTCAAGAAAGGGTCATTACAAGGAGTTTTTGCATATTCAAGGAAGGGTAATTTTGTGGTGAAAGTGTTGACATGTAGCGATCAGCATTTAACTTACAGTTATTAAATATGAATAGATTAGATACAATTGCTAAGTAGTGCTCACTCAAGTGAATTTTATTGGTATTTAGTTATTTATAAAGAAATTTTTCTTTGTGTCATAATGGTGTTTAAGGCCTGACAGACCCGGCAGAATACTTCGCGAGTGTTATTGTTCCTTTTTGTAAAAATCTGCAAGTCACAGAATAAAAAGTTTTTGAAATTAATTTGTTTCTATTGAATACTCTCACAGGCTAAATATGAGTGTGCTGTCAAGCGTGAGGACATTAGAATTGTCATGCCGGATTGGGTCATGGATAGTGTAAAAGAGAAGAAAAAGGTTAATCCAGACAAGTACCATCCGAAATTAATAATCAAAGAGGAGCCCAAGCCTCCAACACCTCCTCCTGAACCCGAACCTAGTCCCATTTTGGGAGGGGCTACGCGTCCTCAAGATCTTCCTTTGGGTAAGTGTAGCTATATATTTTGCTTTTTTTATGAAACTAATTGCACCAGTACTGAGCTCTTATGGTCAAAACAATTAGATCATTTTCAGTAGTTTGGTCGAAAAATTTCACATTCAGGTTTTGCAAAACAAAATGTGTGAGGTGAAGAAGTTGCAAATAATGATGCATCTCTTTTAAGAATTATTTACCTTTTTAAGCTATTGAATTTAACTTTTGTCTTTTTTTAAAGACTGGATGGATTTTAAACATGAGACTTCTTACGGAGCTGTCTTTTTGCTCAGTTATATTCATTGCCGAATATTGTGGTAATTTATTGCTGATGAACATTACTAATGTACTATGAGGCAAGTACATTTTACAGCAAGTTTCATAGAATTGGAAACTGAAGTCCAAATGATGTCATGTCCAACACTCCTATTGGCTCAACCAACGGGAATCATGGATCCCATATCCTCTAGGGTTTAGTTTCCCCGGTTTGGTCTCCCAGGTTCTGTAAAATCAGTTGTGATATATTATATTGTACATGTCAAAAACTTTCTCTGTTCTGATACAGGAATGCCTCGTACTCCCACCCCTGGTCATTCACCGGGCTCTACACCCGGACCCGATTCACCGAAAACACCAAATGCAAAAACGAAAGAAGCGTTGGCACGTATGATCAGCAGCCGAACAATGTCTACTGGCCGAGGGATGGATGAAACAGCGTTGCCAATGAGACTTCCCGGTCTTCCAACATCACCTCGAGCCCAGTTACGTGGTTTAAACAATGAACAGAAGTCCCCTTCTGCAAGGCCCAAGGTGAGTTAATGTGATTTTCCACTTAATAATATATATCCCATAAAATGCTTACTGCAAGCTTGAATATTCAGTCTTTTAAGGGTATGTGAAGTTGGTTTGACCATGTGTAATAGGGCGTATGAAACATGTTTGTGCTAAAGTTCTGAATTTCTGATTAATGAAATGCAAATTTGGGTTAATGACGTATTATATTTAAGAGAAAGAAGATAAGAATGTCATGTTTTCACAATGTGTTGAAAATATACAGCTCATTTAACTGCTACCTTTTATAAAGGTTGATGCATATTCTGGCATAATCTCAGATTTGAATGGCCTATATTGAACGAGTCACATTAGGGTATCCCAATCAATTCAGGCAGTTTTTCATTGTGCCCTTACCTGCTTAGGAGTGTGTACTCTAGATGTACCTATGGAATGTGAGGACATAAATTGATCTAACATATGATGTCGTATTTTTAACTAGGTTGGTCCATTGGGTCCAGCCATGCCCCGTCCGCCTCGACAAATGTCCCCGGGTCGAAGTGCCCTTGCACAACAGTTGCAACAAAACATGGGTCTTCGGCAACAATTGCAACATCAGATGCAACAACAGCTCTCGGGGCCAGAAGGTCCTCCTCGTCCGCCGTTTCCTATGCAACCGCAGCAGCAGCCACAGCAACCGCCACCCCAGCAACTGCCGCCCCAGCAACTGCCGCCACAGCAACCACAGGGTGGCCAACAGATTCCTCCACAATTGTGAGTACCCTCTAATCTCTCAGTTAAAGTATAGTGACAGTGTAGATATTGATATCTACTTAACTGTTAAATTAGATGAATATGCTAATTAATTCAATGAATTAGCCTTAAAGAATATGTTGTAGCACAAGTTTGTTCCTTCTGTTTACCCCTTTAATAACATCATAGTAAGCCCATGAAATGGGTGTGTATGATATAGGAGACCAAAGAATGGGGAAAAAAATTTATCAATTCACATTGAATTATATGGTGTACAGTTATTATTAAATGCTCAGGGATGTGAAATTGTAACATAGTATCAAATATCATTGTGTTTGACTTCAGGGGACCACAACAGTTACGGGAGCTCCAACAGCATCATGCACAGCAATTACAACAGCAACAGCATCATGCACAGCAGCAACAGCAACAAAAACAATTACAGCAGCAATATCAACAGCATTTACAACAACAGCAACAACTGCAGCAGCAGCAGCAACAGCAGCAATTACAACAACAACAACATTTACAGCATTTGCAGCAGCAACAACAGCAGCAACAACAGCAACAACAGACTTCTCAAGCGAACGCCATGCCTCCTCATTCGCACGCTAGTCAACCACCTCCCCCCCAATATCTTCAACATCAGGCGTACCTGAAACAGCAAGAACAACAGCAGAAGCTAGAGAGGTTGCAGCAGCTCCGTCAACAGCAGGAAATGCTGAAGAACAAGCAGTTGTTGGCTCAACAACAACAGCTGAAAATAGTATGCTACTGATTAGATATTCTCATTTGTTAACAATAAGTATGGTTTTACGAGTGATGAATTTACCTTCAGGAGATTTCACGATTTTAGGTCATAATTCCCAATCGTAATAAATCCGGAGATTAGGAACCTACCTTCTAGATGTTTGGCGTTGTACTTTAATTTCACGTTGTTTATGTTTATTTTTATGGAATCATGAATTAAAGTCTTCGAGAATGAATGATAGATTGTGATATGAACATTAAAATAATTCACTAGGTCGCTCTCCATGTAGTTAGTAGGGTTAGTAACGAGTGATGACATGTATGAAATATTTGTATGATCGAAACTAGATAATCTACCAGCAGATAAGAAAAATGGAATATATTCAGCCAGGTTCATTGCTTTACAGTGTAATGCATTTATTGTTGGGAAGAATTTTATTATAATCAATGCCTTGTTGAATTTTATGACACCAACGAATGACCATGTTTAATTAACTCTTTGCAATCGTCTATTTTCAGACGCAACAAATGGGTGCCAAACCCAGTGCTCAGCTTAGTCAATCTGGACTTCCACCAATCCCTGTGTCTTCCCTGAATGCTCAGCAACAGACGAAACCGTTGCAGCGGCATTCTATCCCCACTCCCGATATGCCAATTTACTATGGACACGATCCTGTTGAATCTGGACCTTGTGAGTCTTACATCAATTACGACATTGGTTAATTGAAACGTCGGTAGCACAGTTTTGATAGAAAACAATATTTTTGTGTTTCAGTACCGGAAGAGTTGTGCCTCCTGGGTTGTGTGTTTTATATTGTTGACTATCAGAAATACTTGGATGCCGTGCAGTTCAATACATGGAAAAATGTGAGTGCTTTTGGAGTTTGTCCTATTGTATTGACGCAAGTGGTGGTTGTTATAAAAGGCCTGAGTCTGGACCTAAAAACTGGCCTTGTTATTGGGTCTATTAATAAAATGTGATTAAGTGTGAAATACCGTATTGGTTCACAATGAACAGGGAGTTAAATCATTGGGTTGATTCTTGATTGCTTAGTGTCATCATACTAACAGTAATTACATCATCTGGAAGATTTCTTTGAATGCAGGACAAAAATATCATGGTAGACTTGCAGATCAACTGTATTGTATCCAGTAATGTGAACAATTTTATTGGTAATTTGTGCTATTTGGAATTGATGATTTTCTCTTCAAATTAAATAGGATAGGGAAGTAAAGAAAATTTTACTAAATATGGGATGTGTTACAACAGGTTTGACATGTCACGTTTATGTTATTACCAGGTTATTGAACAACATGGCGGTGAGGTGGCGCAGAATTATTCCAACAGAATAACACATGTTGTATGTGAGCATCAACGATCTGATATTTTCCATGTGGTATGTACAATTTATTATCTGGTTATGTTAATTTAGTGTTGTCCAATGGTAAATATTGTTATGAACAATGGAGAAAAAGTACAGCAACAGGTCACTGCCACCATAGCTGATAAGTCTTGTTTGATGATGTCATTTTTGTTACAATGAATGATGACGTCATATAATTGTGTTTTTATCTGCTACGATGGTAGTGCCTTCTGTAGGTTCTGTTACTTTTACTCCCACACCCAGGATTTAAAAAACATTATTTGATATAACAAAACCTTGTTTCCATTGGAGGTAATCATATATGTAGCCAGCATACAAGTTAATAAAAATATTTCAATATACATTCATACCACTGATTACTAAAACATTTGTTTGTCAGATATTCTGTGTACATCATTAGAAAATACTATAGTAAAATTAAGTCCCAAGCGGGGTTCGAACTGCCTACTCACAATGCTGGAAGTGTTCCACATTGGCCCCTGTGACAAACGAAAGAGTTTTCGGAACTTGATGCGATGCATATATCTTAATATAGGATGTATGTAGCCATGGTAACAGATTAGGAGCTGATGTGAATATTGTCATTTCATTAATTTCAGGCATTAAGAGATCACAAGCGAATCATCACGGCTCACTGGTTAAATGATGTTCTCACTAAAAAGAAGATGCTTCCCCCTTGGCAAGCCCTTCATTTTCCTTTGCCGTATGGCACCGAAAAACCTTGCAGTAATCAGGTGGGTCTAGTTGTATTCATGTAATCATATTTAAAAAAAATAAAATAAATAAGAATACAGATTTTAGAGAAAAGAATTTGTAATAAAGAAGAGCATTTTAAAAATCGCTATTTGTGTAGCATATTTTAGGAATGGTCTACAAATATTTCACAAATTAGCTTAAGAACCTTTCAGTTGATACATATTTAAAGAAAGATTGTATTTCTTCAGCTGGCTATTTCATGGGATGCCCACTTTAGGCCTTTATTGTGTTTTAGACTTCATAATAATTTTGGTATTGTTTATAATGGTATATCAATTTCTGCTTATTTTTTCATTTATTTCATTCTGACTCTCTTGTAGATCATTTGTGTGACCAACTTCGACGGAGAGGAAAGGACTTGTGTCAAACGGATGATCAGCACTTTGGGGGCCAAATACACGGGATACCTCACATACAATAACTCTGTTCTAGTATGCAAAAAGTAAGTGGCACAGGTCTCTGTTTTATTATTGCAAGCTTGTATTTCTGCTGAACACTGTCATTTTGAAGCTGTAGGGATGCTAAAATGATGACCGTGAAATTATTTCAGAATAACTGAGCATTTAATATATATTTATTTCATGCACACACTGAAAATTTTTTGCTTTTTGATGTGCAATGACCTGAAATGAACTCGCTATAACTTTGAAACTAGGACACGAAACAAAATTTTGTTCTATAGTTCTATAAAGTTGTATGAAAAAGGGTTTTCTTTTATTAGAAATTATCAGAAGTAATGATTCTCAACTCAGTTTTTCTGAAACTGCAGCCTCAAAAACGATTTTTAAAGAAAAAATTGCCTAACTTCACCACACAGAAACAGGCTAATCACACTTATTTCAGCGTCATTATTACAGCCTTAAGTAACGCCAAACTCAAGGCTAGACTGGTGCTGTTTTGACATATGTCACATACCTTTCCTGTGCAACTAAATTTAAGCAAAATAATTTATCAGATATAAGCAGTAGCAGCAGTGTTATTTACGTACAAACAAAGTACTGTCTAGTTGCAATGGTAAGTTGTTAATAAACTGCACATCCTTTGGCTGGCAGTATTGTGATGTCACAAAGCTTTAAGTTAAAGCTGGATTGTCACTCAATATGACAGTGGCCAAAATTGATTGCATTCACTTCATTGTCTTTTTAATACTGATTACCTACTATCCAGAGCCTTGCTCTGTTAATTTGCCATCAAAAATCCAATATGTAAACAAACCAAGTGATGACGTCACAATACTCAACAATGGGTGATGCATTTCCAATGTATTTCCAATGTTTTGGTCTTGACTCTTTCAATGTATCCTTTATTTTTTGTCATTAATGCCAGATATATTCATAAGCTTACACATATTTAGTGTGCCTTGATCAGTTTTAGAAAATAGTAATTTTGACAGACAGTGGAGCTTTAACATTGATACACACAGATGGGTTGCCTCGACCCTTAATGAACAGCCGGCCAATGCTTGAGAGAGGCTCATTTTAGCTCTTAGCCATCCGGTGGAATATTCATAAATTTTGATGTACTACTGTATTTGGCTAGCAAAAGTTTCTTTGGCCTAATGAAAGATCCAGTTCTGTAGAGACGTGTGTAGCCTTCTGAGATTACAAGCATCTGCCCAACGCCCGCCGCAGCTCCACTGCACACACGCGCCGATTGGCTGACACTGGCCGCTAACAGCCATCTACATTTCGCAGAAGGTGAATAAACTTTAATAACACAATTTTATTCCTGTTTTCAGACCAGAAGGAGTGAAGTACAACAAAGCAAGAGAGTGGAGAATCCCAGTGGTCAATATTGATTGGTTAAACGACTTGTTATTGGGTCGTTTAGAAGCTCTTAAGTTGCCGGTTCATGAGAAATACCAACATTTCACTTCCGAGGAGCCATTCAAAGTGGATGTTTGGCGAGTTGCTCCTTTAATGGGTAAGTTTTGGGGCTGATTGCGAAAAAAGAGTTGGATGGAAAGTTTGTGTTATGCATGAACATTGTATTAATTTACATCTCTGGTACAGTCGCAATGCCGTAGCTAAAGTATGTCAACAATATGAATATATCTCTGCCATTGAATGAATAGTAGTAGTAGTAGATAAATTATTGACAGTATCGAAGGTCAAATTTGACCCATTTGTCAAATAAAATAAAGCAATTTACATTAAAAAAAGGACGGATACAATAAACAAGCAGTTTACATTATTAAAAGGACGGATACAGCTATATAAGGTCCGGCATGACTTGTTTGTTGAATTCAAACATTTGTAAATAATATAAATGTGTATTTAACTGTTGGTTTTAGTGGAAGAACATACATAATTATATGAACTTTAAGTAGAGATTGCACATGGTGTAATGGATTGAGGCCATGAATATTTCAATACTATACTTCAGTTAATGTTGATTTACTGATATTATTTTGATGTTTTCAGAGGGTTGGAAACAACCGGTCAGAATTTCTAAAGAGGCATGGCAGGTATGTATTGCTGCTAGCATTAAATTTATTCGTAATATTTGTATATTTTTGACTACGTATTACCTATTAATTATCTCCTTATTGGAAAAATTCTGAATTTCTTACGTACTTACTTACCTAATTACCACATTTAAAATCATTGTTTTGTGACTTTTAGGAGTAGGCCGTTGTAGTAGAGTTAGGCGTATGGTTAGAAGCTATTCAAGGTCCAGATAGCTTTTAATCAATGTAAATTTATAGTTAATTGTCAAATTCTAATATGATTTCAGAAATTTGGTCCCTCTTTGATAATGAGGCAAAAGATCGCTGCTGAGAAAAGAAAAATGGATGAAATTGCAAAAGAAAATGCCAAAAAACCAAGGTTGGTGCTTGTTTGTAAACACAAACCATATTTTGTAATGATTTTTAGTCATGAACTATAATGTTGATACTTTTTCATGTGCTGATGCAATAATAGTAATTATTTTTGGGATTATTATTGATCCATCATTTTTTTTGTGGGTGTAGGTATTCACAATCTTTGAGGAATGCAATTCTTGTTTAACACGTGCAGATCCAGGAATTTGTGAAGGGTTGGGGTGCGATGATAGCGAGTACTTTAGGTTCGAAGTCCTTCTGTGGTCAATATAATTGATTAAGACAATCAAAGAAGGGAGGGAGGGAGGGGGTGCACATCCCCCCTCGCCCACCCCTGGATGTGTCTATGTTTAACAGAGTTGGTTAATTTCTGTTCATATTCTGTTTCAGACTAGAACCAGCCTATTCACTCAATGGGGAAGGAGTTCCTGTGGTGCTGTTTACTGGGTTTATGAAATCGAGAAGAGAAGCTCTTGCCCAGGTAAAATAAGTCTCTTTACTGAAGTTCTGCTACATTTCTATTGCCTAGTGTACTCCCAAGTACGTTTTCAGAATTTGCTGTATTTGGTACTTATTAAACTTAAAAAATCGTGCACTTATTTGCTTCTCCATATCTCCTGACCGGGATGGGCTGGCTTATTTGTGATCTTAATACTGGTGTTTATTTTATATCTGTTATCTAATTGCGTCATGGAAATGGAAGGGACTAGATCATTGGTCAATTTTCTCTTAATTTTATGATGGATTATGTAACCTAATTGATTTGCTGAGATTATAGTGGCTTAGTTTAGCTTGTAAATATCCAGAAATTTGCTCCCTCTAACAAAGGGTGCTGCTCTACTTCAGCACCCCTGTTGGTCCCTATGAGAACTATGGTTCTATGCTCTGTGGTCATAGTATACTGAAATAGATTGTTGGTGGGTTATTCAAATGGAAAATGTTCCGATGATATGACTAAATGGTACCCGCTATATTCTTTCAGCATGTGGAACGGCTGGGTGGCCACGTTGCCTACACAGCCAAAGGTGCTACTCATTTGGTCGCAGATGAAATAGCTCGAACCATGAAATTCTTCACAGCCATGAGTGTCGTGAAACACGTGGTCACACCTGCTTGGGTGGAACATAGTGCCCTGGAAAACAAATTTTTAGGTAAGTAGATTAGGTATTCAAGTATAGTGATATTATTATTAATATTATTATTAATATCTGGAGAACTGATGATTGTAAAGAAAGTGGAAGTGCACTCAAGACAGAGGCAATTTTGACCTAAAAATGTTCAAGGTAATTTAAATGAAGCATCAATGACACTGTGTAAATGAAGCCATTTCTTCTGTCATCAATACACTAACAATATACGTAGCTATGTCTACTAGTTGACTAAGTTTCCAGGGACTTTCAGGTTCCAAACAGACACAGGACGCATTAAAGGTCTTCGTCTGTATATTAACATAGAAACAGAGCATAAGACACTCATTTTAATGTTTCGTTTGTTTACTTTCAGATGAGAATAATTTTGTTTTGCGAGACATGAAACATGAGTCTGAGTTTGACTTTAAACTGCACGATGCACTGATGCGTGCTCGAACCAAACCAGTGTTCCAGGTTAGGCCTTGCAAATGGTTTGAAATTTTGTTTGTTGGAAAGATTTGCTACATAACAGGAAACTAGCACACATGCTTAATAGGTGCTTATAGAATTATGAAAGCAAAAATTCTGTTAGACCTATTACGAAAATGGTATTTTTGATAACCCTGAGTACTTTTATAACCTTATTTGATGAATCTTTCCTATCAGCAATAATGTTGGATGATCTTTCACTCATCTTATTTTCTTTTATGATCCTTAACTCTTGACATATGGGCGATGGGCATTATGACCTGCCCTTATAGTCATTTTGGTTTTTTCAACAATATTTTTCAATGATCCTTAACTTGATTTTCCATCACACTTCATAGAGAGTGAATCAGTTCTATTGTCATTAATTTTAGGTGACTTACAATCTTTTATGATTATTACTAATTATTCACAAACTTCCTTGATGATTTTTTTTACATTTTTTTTTTTCTTTTTCACAGGATCTGACCTTCTGGATGTCCCCAAGTGTAATTCCGAGTCTGTCTCAGTTGAAAGAAGTTATTGAGAATGGCGGAGGGACTGTGGTCACTAAACGTCCCTCAATTAAAACAATCCGATTAAAGGAGAAAGTTCAGGTGATTCTTTTGCACGTACAATATGTTATACTCCACTATAATACCTTTTCTGTTGTTCAAAAATATTAGTTATCTCCTTCCTAAGTGCAAACTGTACTACCTTGAGCAATTAAACATAAAAATTGGTTAATATAAATGAAGAATATGTTAGTCATGTCCTTCCTACAGAATGTCTACTTATATTTGTAAGTTGGTTTGTATTTTACATCCACTATGCAGGTCAGCTTTATTTCTTGAAGTTCCACCAGAGGGCATAATATGTCACTATATGTCTTTCTCATAAGTTTGGCAGATCTATCTTTATGATTGCAAATTCATGTAACCCTTGTAATCGAAATTTCAATCATAAGCTGAAAATATATCTGAGACAAACATTAAGCTGCTATGTGATTTAGCAAATGTAGTAAAATACTGAATATTAATTTCTGCAGGGAGGCCCTGGTTTCATTGTTATTAGCAGCGAGGAGGATTTGTACCTGTGTGAAGATTTACGGTCTAGAAGAATGCGTAAGTATTTGCTTCAAGTTTTAAAATGTATTGTCAATCACCCAGCTGCTGTGATGAGTTGACTAACAGAAAATAGTGCTTTAGTGGAAAAAAAAAACCCAGGCCGTCAGAGGCAGTAATCAGTTCCTCACCTAAATATTTATATGAACGATAATCAGTTCCTCACCTAACTATATGAATGAAGTTACTGTTGTTAAAAAAAAAAATAGTCTTATTATTATTATGGTGGAAAAAGTGCAGTATAGCGGTTTTCATATTCACGGCAGAGACAGAGTTTATTTTTTGTTTTTTCATGGGGGCTGGCGCCCCCAAACCCCCAGCTATTCTACACCAAATGTTATTTTGATTGTGCTAGAACTTCATCAGTATCAAACTTGTGAATTATTTCATAAAATATAATTTTTAATTTACGCCAAATCAGGGCATAAATTTGGGTCAGTTATACTGCACTAAACCCATTATGGTATTACTTTCCCTTTCAGCTGTGTATCACATTGAGTTTGTTCTGATGGGAGCTCTTCGGCAGCAGATAAATTTCAGCCAGTATCAGTTTACGTCATGAGGATCGAGGACTAATTTGACACAGTCCTCTTTGTTACGCATTGTTTATTCAGGGGTAACAATTGTACATAGATGTTCATTCGTAATAGTAATTTTCAGTGAATGCATTTTTTTCCTTTTTAAAGGGTATCATAGATATTTGCTGAGCCGCTGGTATTTTTATGATGTTGTGTATTATCAGATAGGCAGCATGATGTTTTCTTGTATTATGATGAATGACAAATGAGTTCTGTTAAATGTGCTTGCCAATAATTCCTTCCCGTTGAGAAAAACTTGTTAGATTGTTGTTTTTGCAAAAACTATGACTTAGAAAGGAGGAAGTTTAATTCCTTGAGAAAAGCATGTTAGTTTATTTATGACACATATTAATTTCCAATGTCTGATTAATAATGATGTTGCATTCTGGGAGCAAATATTGTAGTGTAGTCAAAATAAAAAGTTGTTATAAATCGACGCACAATAGACAACATTATAGTGTCAAGAAATTACTGTGGAACACATTACAAGACCACCTAACAATTCTCTATGTATTGGTCCCATTAATGTCAGTGAACCTCTCACGAAAGACCACTTCATATTAAAAACATTTTACTGATTAATGGTGAAATACTTCTAATGTATATCCGGAGTTGAATTTAATTTTTTTTCTGACATTCAATGCAATTCATTCAATGGTGTTATTGCCATTTTGTTACAATAATATATGCATGTGTAAAATGAAATGGAAATATTGAATTGCAATAGGTGATTAATAGTTTGATATCAATTTCAGTACCTTCAAGTATTAAATTATAGAACCCAAATAAATTGCCCAATACATTTTAACATATTTTTGCACAACAAAATGCATACATTAGAATTGAAAAAGGTCAGTCCCAGATGTTATTATTTGTGACTTTTTTTTTACGTTTATCACACACCTGTTGATCAGTTTATTATGTAACTTTCACTGTCACTTTTCAAGTTGGTGATTGTCTTTCATTGGCTTGAATCTGATTTGTGTGCACATGAATCTTTGTTACGATGTCATTTTTATAACTGAAAGATTTTATTGGTTGGTTACTCTTGAAAGAATAGTAGCAGTCAATAAAGTTGTTGCTTCTGAAGAAATTTGTTTTTTTTCCCTTCTTTTTATCTAAAGTTTTTGGGCTTTTTGACCAACTGAGTAGTCAGGTGGTAATGACAGTGAATTGTACTTGGTAGTCTCTGTATGAAATCCGACTACTAAGGCAAATTCATTGTCGACAGCAGCTAGCTCTGTTTTAGCAGATATTAGAACCATTGATATTTATCACATCACATTTTGCTCTGCCTTGTGATAGCCTGAACAGACTGTCAGGAGGAATGCGAACAAATTTATTGTTGCTTACATTCACGAAGGAATGTATACAGAGTGGAAAGCCAAATACTTTTGAGTATCGCACAGAAATATAGAAGGATATGCGTATAATTAAACAATGCTAAAACTCGTCACACGAGTCTGAAGAAAGTATATTGCACGTGGTAAAACAGGGTTTTTCTAGTGGAATTCTTAGGATTTCTGCTTTCTTTCAGACCATCTTTCGGACCCCTGTCGGTTCTGTTAAGCATACGCTTAAAGATGTTTGCACCCTCTGCAGACTCGGTGCTGTCTTTGACCGTTGTTGGTTCTGCAGTAATTTTTGCTCATTTATTGCTCTCTGGTGTTGGAGGAGCGACTTCAAACTGTTAAAACAAAAAGAAGCATTTGTTAAGTCTTATGTCTAAAGTTGTGGGAAGTAAATTGCCTGTGACAACATTTGATTTTTGGAAATCGTCATATATTGCAGAATTACACAAATTGATAAATTTATGAAAATTAAAAAATATAATATATATATATAATTTTATTGACATGATATTATCATATAATGAAAATGTATGGGGATATTGAATTATTTACTTTATTGATTTCTCGCTTATGAAGAGGTCCACAGGTTAAGGGCTTCAATGCTTCATTACACCATTGGATATAGATGATGTTGTTTCCATAATATGCGTCTAGAAGCTGTTGAGTGGTTGGTTCTAGTTCGCACTCGTAGATCTTACGAGCTGGCTCTTTCTTGGGCTCTCCGTCCAAACCAATCTCTTCTCTCAGCTCTTTGAGAAACTGGTCTTCCTCAGATAATTCAAAATAGTTGTCCGTTATGTTTTCTTTATCGGACATAGATTCTTTCCACTCTTTCCAAGGTCTTCCAGGAAGATTTTCAGAGGTTCATCATTGTTGTTTATTTCGGAGATCGGGATCATTTTCCTTTTTTCGCTTTTATTTTTCTTGGCGTTCTTCCTGAACCTTCATCACCCAAGTCGAAGCGAACTTGCTTTTTTCCAGTGGATTTTTTCGGATAACCAACAGCTCCAAGGCTGTTGCTCTCATGTTTCACTTTTTTCGACATGCAGCTTGGCATTTTGAGAGACTTAACTCACAAACAAACTCGGCAAAAAGTCACAGATCATACACAAAGCATGACAGACACAATGCGAGTGCGACGTCACCAGTTGGCACCGCCTAGGGTGCGTCATGTGAACTAGCAGGTCTGAACAAACTTATACCATAGCACTGGTACCGCATCTCATACAATGTACATCTATGCCTTTGCACTCGTGCGGAGGAGGGGACCAACTTAACTTGTACCAAGGCTTGTACCAAGGCTTGTACCCAGGCTTGTACCAAGGCTTGTACCAAGGCTTGTACATACCTCTAGCCTACAGAGCCTATTGTTTATAATGAGGAAAAAATCATGTGTAATGTTCACTATCTGTCATGCAGATGCCTCTAGTCTCTCGGCCTATGTGCTGATAAAGTTTATGCAATGCTCATAACGTAGAATCAGCATTTGAAGAGTTTTTGCAACTTTCTGAAAAATATATCTGTCTGGACCTAGTGTTAGGTCTAGGCCTATATCTTTGAAAAAGTAGGCCTAATTGATGAAAGCATTAAACAATGAGGCACCTTACATTAGGTACAGTTAATTTCTGCTGTACGATTCTACCTGCCACTAGAGGGAACTGTCTGGCTAAAGCTGGCTACTCAAATCCGGATCTAAAACTTTACGCAGCATCATTTGGTGCATAAGTTGCGAGTTACTCATATTTGAAAAGATGCATGTCTGTTGTACATACATATTTATTTATTATTTATTTAATATATGTAATCAGCAATACAATATCAGTAATGTTATAGTGCCACATACATGTAAATGCCTCTGTGATGAAAGGTTCTCTTAGCTATAAGAGTGCTATTTGCTATTTTCAGCATAAACAGTTTTTCAATTGGTGCTGAACACAAAACAAGAAATAATATTTACAATAAAACCATGAGAAATTTAAAAAACTTGTAAATATAAAATCCTTAAGTGGCATTCGTTCTGACATTTATCATATATGTATTCTCTACCTTTTATGGACCTAGAGTCCGCAATAAAGTTAACTTGAACTTGAACTTGAACTTCGTTAAAAACCACAGACATCATTAAAAACTTTTAAATAATCTGGAAGATTTTTCCATAAAATAGCACTCTTATAGCTAAGAGAACATTTCATCACAGAGGCATTTACATATGGCACCATAACATTATTATCTACAGACGATCCTAACTCATATGCTCTTTCAGTATCCCTGTATAATACGAAATCAAAATTAACTTGGAGCAAGACCCGTCAGACATTTGAAAACCAGTAATATTGTAAATAATTCCTTCTTTGTATCACAATCATCCATTTTATGACTTAACAATATCAACACTACGAAAGTTTATAATTAAAGGTAAAACCCCAAAAACATATTGCGTAATCAGTGGCTCTTAGGCGTGACTATCTTACTTATTTTACAGCCAAGTGAAAAACACAATTTGTTGATATATGGATCCCAAGAGAGGTTTGATCAATTTCCATACCCAAATAGTCTGCGACTTGAACATTTTCTAGAGTTAGACCGTTAATAGTGACAACAAAATCATCATTATTCACATGTACATAACAAGAAGATATCAATAGCACATTGCATTTATCAATATGTAGACATAGTTGATTGGCACTGTACCATTCTGAAGCTTCATCAATGCATTACATGCTGAGAAAGATCATTCACAACATTAAAAGGACGGGCCCCAAAACGGAACCCTGAGGAACACCAATTTTAATGGTTGACTCGTCTGATATTTTACGATTAACAAAGACAAACTGATGCATATCTAGCAAATACTTTGAACTAGTCACATTCAGAATTCATTATTCCATAATTATTAAGTTTTTCACCAGCACATCATTTAATGTCTAAAAAGCAAATTCCAGTGAATAATCTATCACACCTATTGTCTATACAGGCATCATTGAGTCTTATAATAGCAGTCTGTGTGCTGTGATGCTGTCGATATGCAGATTGGTCACAGCTTATGTAGTCATTGACTGCTAAATAGTGCATTAATTAGTTGTCTTCGAATACAGCGTTCAAATATTTTGGAGACATGACCAATCACTGCAATTGGATGATGCTATAGTATTACAATCCAGAGGTACACAATTACCTCGCCTACTAGCACTTGGCTGGTGGGCTGCTCTTTAGCTTACTGTTAAGAATGCAGGAGAGTTGCACACAAGATTTCTGGTGCTATTCTTGCAGTTTTCCAGCATCAGTCGAGCTGTCACTCCCAAGGTTACGTAATCCATTTACAACCGACGTGACGTCAATGGCCTCAAAAGCAAATTGTGTCTTCTCCAGGCACATTAAGTAATGACTGCACTGTAGCAGTTCCAACAGTGCTACAGAAATTGTTAAAGTCATCAGCACTGATATTGTGTGGAGGGCCAAGATCTTTGGTTTTATTAGTCAGTCGATCAATAACTTCCCAAGTGTGCTTGGGACTTTTGATGCTGTTAGGAATTCAGTGCTAAAATATCTGCGTTTGGCTGCTCTGATTGTCAAAGCGACATGATTCCGTGATTGTCTGTAATTATTCCAGTGAGCAGTTTCACCAATTCTACGAGCAAGCTTACTGCATGTTGTCCCGGGTGTACATAAGTTCAACAATATCTGCAGTGATTCATGGACAGAATCTGTTGTTAAACCTTCTCTGTTTATAGGAAGCATGTTTATCACATATACGTTGAAATTCAGATTTGAAGGAATGCCAAAAGTTATCCAGGCTATTACCAGTGAGTTAGAACACGTTTGATGCTTTTATGTCATTTAAAAAAGTTATCCAGGCTATTACCAGTGAGTTTGAACACGTTTGATGCTTTTATGTCATTTAAAAAAGTTATCCAGGCTATTACCAGTGAGTTAGAACACGTTTGATGCTTTTATGTCATTTAAAAAAGTTATCCAGGCTATTACCAGTGAGTTTGAACACGTTTGATGCTTTTATGTCATTTAAAAAAGTTATCCAGGCTATTACCAGTGAGTTTGAACACGTTTGATGCTTTTATGTCATTTAAAAAAGTTATCCAGGCTATTACCAGTGAGTTTGAACACGTTTGATGCTTTTATGTCATCTAAAAAAGTTATCCAGGCTATTACCAGTGAGTTTGAACACGTATGATGCTTTTATGTCATCTAAAAAAAGCTTCGCTGTTATTGTTTTTGTAGTCTCTGTATGTTATGACTTTGTGACTTTGAATGGGCTTTGTATGGGCATTCAGAATGGTGCAAGTCAAGAAATGACCACTAAACGTGGTTTCTAATATGCTTGTGAGAATGACAGCAAAGAGTGGATGTGCCTTGTGTGACTCGAGTATTTGACTCAATGATCTGCTTGAGATCAAAGCTGACTTTAAATACCTGATGGGATTATTAGACAAGATGGTATTGCAATCGTAGTTTAAATCACCCATCAGAATGATATTACAGCAGTTTTAGAGCGAGCATGGAAAGTTCAGGGGTGAACGAGACAGATCAGAAAGATTGTAAAGTAATTGACCAACTTTTCTAGCCCATTCCTAATGTCCTTGTCATAAAATACTTGTCTGTGATATACCATTAGTGAAAATAAGTTTATTGCCCAGATGTTGGGTGATTATATCATTCTTATCAAATGTTTCAATCAGTCTGTAAAGTCGTTCTAAGGATGCAACAGTCCAAGCTCGCTCTAAAACTGCTGTATCAGTGCGTAATTTCAGTTTCTCCAAGCAGTCAAGAAGGCCTCATAGTCATATTCCTGACATAAATCTATATAATATATTATATGGTAACATGGAGTATGGCAGCTATTTTTTGTTTGATGTTAGGTAATTTGATGGTGCTGATTCCAAATCTGACGGGTGCCAGTTTGGCATCCTTGAGCATTTTTAGATATTCACAAAAACAGTTGCCATGGTAACAAAAAAATTGCATTTTCAATATTCAACAGAAAATATGAATTAACAAGATTGCTATAATCCATAGCTAAAACTCATGTTATAAAATCCTACTTTTTGACTGAACTACTGAATTATCAAGCCACGTTTCACTAATGGCAAGTAAATCCAGTATAGTAAGAGACGGATTTCTTCAAGTTTTGGAATGAGACTTCGTACATTAATTGATGCCATTGAAAGTCCATCTTGAACATAGTCTTGCTGGCCTCCACTTCTTTGGGAATTAATTCCATAGAACTGTTTCCATCTCAATTTATTTGAATCTGTGGGTTAAGATTTTGTGCCACATGCATCCAAGGTCACCACATTATGACATATTAGATAAATTTCGTATAGGCCCTAGATGCAGATCTGGCTGGCATATTTTGTGTTTTGACTAAGGTTAATATTTCTTAGTGGTGGTAGATGTAAGCCGACTAATTGCGACTATTAGCAGTAGACAGAAGCAGCTGGCTTTAGCCAGATATAGCTACAGCCAGGAATACACTGTAGGTTGCTTGTGCTGTCTAGAGTCGACCATATTTTATAAAACTAACTGTAGTCTAATTAGAAATTTGAGATATGCATGCTACTAAAAACAAAAAAAAGACCTGCTAATCAGATCTGCATCTAGGGCCTATAGGTCTATTTTAAAAGTAGGCTGCATGTTGCTATGGCAACATATAAGTAACTTAGAAATACATTTGCTGCGGGGTGAAAGTTGCCGCGCAATATAATGTTTATTTAGTCTCTGAAGTGCATATATATCTTATTTGTTGACACTGTCCTTGTTAACTGTCTAAGTTGCATTAGTTGTATTTACTGTACAGTCAACAAAAGCTGGGGTCATCCCTGGGTAACATAGGCTATGGACCTAGCCAATCTATGGAAATGTATCACAATGTTTTACGAGGCCTATGGAAAATATGATGACGTAGATGATAGTCTATTCATTGGATAGCCTATTCCCTTAGCTATTGATTTTTACCAAACATTAGTTGTTACTGAATATATATGCCACATTATATATCATTTTATTTACTCACATGTTAATTCATGGAATATACAATAAAAATAAGCAAGAAAAGTTAAAGGATGTTAAAACAGTAAGTGTAAAATCGAATCAATGTGTACATATAAAGTCACAAATAAAATTTAATTCACAAGAATTAAAACCGGCAATAAAAGTCCCACCATTTCGGCTATCACAGATGTCTCTAATCACACTAACAATATCACAGTCACAAAAATAGTCTATCTGCTTCAACAGTCTCCAGCCTTCATTTTGCACCTTTTGAACATCACATTTTAACATATTCGCAATCACAGTCAAGTTGCTTCCAATAATTGTTCGACCATCTTTTATACACATACGAGCCAAAAATGACACTCGCTCATTTGAACTCTTCTCCATCTTATGTAGCAGCTTCAAGAACCAGGAATATATCTGATGAAGTGCAGGCGGGCAGTTAATCAGCTGAGGCAGGAAACGTCTGTGTGTAGTATATGGAATGATGAACTATTGGTTTGTAGGAAGTCTGATGTCGGCTAAATAACACACACACTGTTTTTGAGGCATTGTATGTAACACTAAACAAGTTTTCAGCATGAGTTTTAATCCATCAATGCTTGGGGCACAGAGGGTTATATCGTCCGCATAGCATAATGCACCATAAAAGTAATGCCTAATATTGCATCCAATGCCGACTTTTACATCACTCACTGCCAAAAATACCAAAGTTAATCCCTTTTGTTTGAGATAGTGAAAGTCACACTTTATATACTATACCATAGATTGAAATAAGAATGATCTAATTCTCTCTGAAAACTGGCAATACAAACGTTTTGTTATTTTTTTTACATGTCAAGAAACAAAAAAAAAAGGGGGGGGGGGCGAGGGCCACAAATAACATGCTTGGGTATCAGATAAACCTTCTGCCTGAAAAAATGCAAGAGATATTGTGAAGTCTATTTAAAATTTCCCACTAAATGCAACAAAATTTCATCTCCGAAAAATTGCATAAGATGACAATCTAAAGACTGGCCTCCAAAATTCACTGCTAAACAGTTTTCTCGTGTTTGAACAAAGTACAACTGTTAATGTGCTGAGCTCCTGCGGTCCTTGGTTTAATTTTTGCTCTTGGATATATTAACATGTCAGCTGCAAAGCCATGATCGATCACCCAAATGTTATATAAATGCCTTAAGGCCAGATTTAAAAATGTGGAGTGACGACAAATAGGCCTAAACATATAGTGTTGGGTGGATTTGGGGCTGATTAGGACAGGCAGGAACGATGGCAATGAGATGATGGATGAAACAGCCATGGATATGGAATCGAAAAAACCCAGGATCCATGGTTGGAAGCCCCACACGCTACCACTGAGCTAGGCCCCACCTCAGGACAAACATAAATGTATAAGTGCATTTGGGAGTGGTCCTCCAAGCAAAGGGTCACCTCCCAATTAATGAAGCACAAATTCAAAATTATATAAACCAAAATGATAAACTTTACCAAAAATATTGCTGACAATTTACCGTTTACAATTAATCACTAATCACTAATTTAGTTAAATTATTTATTTCGGGATATTCGTCATGCAGACAAATCAGTTTGCTGCTTGTTCAATCAAACTGACTACACGTACTGAGCTATGATTTGAATTGTCTGACTTGCTGCAATACCTTCTGGCCCACATTTAAATTTTCAGACCCTCCCTGGAATCAATTTTTTTTTGGAGCAAACAAGAAACTGAGGGTTCTCATAACATCATGGCATCACATGAATGCTAACATAAATCTTATGTGTGAAATGTAGTCAGTTTGATTGAATGCTCTATAACACAGGACTATGTCTCTGAGATGCAGGGAAACACCAAAATGGAAAACGTCCAGCCATCTCGGCATTTTCGCAATTGATTGTCCAGGGTTCCAGTGGTTCATGTATCATAGCACCTTTTTTTCGTGCATTCACCAATTTGATTGCGAATGACTCTCTTGGACAGATTTACATCATTTGTGTATCACATCTGTAATATCTGGATCGAAGGCAGATGTGTTTGTCAATGTGGGGCCCATCCAGAAACGGGGCATGTCTGTTATGAGTGCTGAACTCAGTGTTTGAAGCACTTTTTGTTCGTCACACTTTCCAATTAATCAGAGGAAACAAGAGCAAAATAAACACTGCTTCCCTTTTTCTGTTATTTGGTTTTCTTTTATGTTTAAATCTGGCTAGGTTCTTGATTGCTTCGGACAGGGCTCTGTAGCTCCACAATGTTATCTTTGGATATAAAACATGATTGCCGAATCTCCACCATGTTTAAGTTACATGCAAGTTATTACGTGATGGATGCAGGCAGGAAATTAATAAAACGTTATGGTACTGCTTATGTATAGTAGTGTCCTGTTTTAGCCGTTTTATGTCATGCATTAAAAAAAAGTTTATTTGTACATGTAGGCTGGTCAGCAGACACTAGCATGAAGCATAACGGCTGGATGTCCTAAATGGTAAGGCATCTGCCATTTTCACATTGGTCAGCTCATCTGCCTTGCTTTGGCCATCCTTATCAGGCCCTTTAGCAGTCACTTATGTTCAGCCAATCATCAGCTCTTTTTTTCAGCATTTTTATCTGAATTGTTACCCTGAATAAATATCAATCAATCTGGGTTCTGATCCAGGCACTCCTCCTTGCCCCTTCATGAGCTACATCCCAGCTGGATGTGACTTGTATTCGTTGTCTACGCTGAGGCAAGTATAGCACCCCACCCATGTGGTAAATGTGTAACATGATGTGGACTTTAAGTCTTATCATCTCATCATTACTTAGCCCTACCTTATTTTCTGTGTACATGGATGGTTTAATTGAACGGTTAGAAAAAGCAGGTGTCGGTTGCCATGTTGGCAGAAAGTTTTGTGGGATTGTTAGTTATGCAGATGACATTATGTTGCTAGCCCCTACACAGGGTACTATGATGAAAATGTTACGTATATGTGATGGATATGCTAGTCAGGTTAAAGTTAAATTTAAAGGCAATAAAAGTAAAGCAATGATCTTGGACAAATTAAAATCTGGAGAACAAATTGAATGTGTGTCAGAGATATTGTATCTTGGTTATACAATTATAGGAGATTGCAGTGATCCGTATGTTACACCAGTAGTTACAGATTTCAATAGAAAGTTTAATGCCTTTATAGGTGACTTTAATGCTCTAGACTCAGAAGTTAAAGTATTATTATTTCAAAAATATTTTACTGGCTTATACAGTTTTAGTTTCTGTAACTTCACTCGTTAAGAGTTTGACAAAATTAGATTATGAAGTCAGTTTCCAGATTCCAGTTTCCAGTCAGCTACCAGTCAGCTACCAGTCAGCTACCAGTAAAATATCTGGGCAAATGGTTGGTCATTGGAAATTTAGCTATAAAATAAGCATGCACCATTATTTGTAGCAATGAATAGCTGGTGGAATAGTAGGCACCAATATCTGGTACTATTAAATAGCCAATAGATTAGGCTATCTAGAAAATACACTACCAAATTTCTGCTACCATTCTAAATACCCAGCTCCCAGATTTTAATGTGTTGTTGTCTTAAAAAAATGTTACCTTTGCTAAACTTCTGGCCCCAATATTTGGTACTATTAAATAGCCAATAGATTAGGCTATCTAGAAAATACACTACCAAATTTCTGCTACCATTCTAAATAACCAGCTCCCAGGTTTGTATGTGTCATTTTCCACAAAGCAAATTACCTTTGCTTGACAAATTTCTAGTAGCTGGATAGTTAGCTAGCCAGTAAACTACAATGCTTGGTTCCATTAAATAGCCAATAGATCAGGCTATCTAGTAAATACACTACCAAGTTTCTGCTACCATTCTATGTAAAGGGCTTAAGGTATGTCTTAGACTGCATTAAAACATATTATGATAACTGTGAAGATGACAGTATGCAAGTAGGCACTCAATAAAGGAGTTACTACATATAAGAGATACTCAGGTGGTTGTGCCTTGGCTACTAAATGTTGATGAGGTGTATGAATTATTAGAGTACCTCTGCACCAAGTAATGTGATATTTTTTACTCACAATTATTACTATTTTTATACTTTTTAATATGATTTTATAGTTTTTTACTCTAATTTTATTATGTTCTGTTTGTACATGAGTGCAAAAATAAATAAATATATTATATCTGTTTCTGGCAGCTGGTCATATTAGCTGACTAAACTTCAGACCCAGCAGCATTGAATAAATACACAATATACTTGGAATCACCTTAAAGTTTGTTTTCACAGATAATTAAACTGACTTCTTCTTCCCATCCCTTTTTTTTCATAGGCCTATTTTTCGTCCTTTATTATATATAATGAATTTAACATACAACTGAAGAACCATTTGTTGCTTTTAATGGGGTTAATAGTTTAGGTTATAGATTGGGATAGCATGAGGTATCAATTGATATTGTGGTCTGGCCAAGTATATATCTCCTGAATGACTGAAGACTCACGACACTTTATTTTGCTGCTTACACGCAATACACAATGCATACTTTCAAAATACAAATATAGAACAAACATACTGTAATAGTTGACGTAAAGATATTTATCAAAATTATCTATCTTGTTTAGGTAGACCGGGAGAGCACTCTCAGACACAAGTGGGGTATCGTTAGCGAGTGCCAACCTGGGTTTCAGAAAGACCTTAGCAAATGATTATGAATTCATAGGAACAGTAATTATAGGGAAATAATTATAGTTATTACATGTATGATAAAGCTCTATCAAGTGAGTAATTAAGGACAATGATGAGTTCAGATAATACTATAATAACTGTATTTTGGAGGAAAAACTCAAAATTTCAAGCATTGAAGTCACTTGCTATGCATACTGTGTATGCTAAGCATTTTCCTGCCAAACCGTTGACATGATTTGACCACGCAGAGATTTTTTTTATAGATATATCACATTCAGGGCAGTTTATGGGTAAAAGATTTTTGTCTAGCTCGAATAGCTTCATGATGAGGGGGGGGGGAAATATATATATATATCTTGTATCAGTATGCATCAAGTCGAAATGTGATAAACCAATTGAAATGTGATAAACAAGCCTATTAAAGCAAATAAAGTAATTTGACATATTTGAAATCTTGTAATAGATGCATACTGATACGGGAAAATACCTTAGAAATTCCATAAAAATACAGGCTTTTTTCCCCACCATGAAGTTATTTGAGCTTGTCAAAAATGTTTTACCCAGAAACTGCCCTGAATGTGATATATCTATCGAAAAATCTCAAGTGCCTCAGTAACTATCTGCATGGTGAAATCATGTCATGACTAGTCTTACCATTTTTCCAATATACCCAATATGTGCAGCAATAACCCTATGACCTTTCATCAGATGAAATTATTCGTGCCCAATACAAATTACTGAGGTATAGCTTTCAAATAGTGGAAAATTGTCAAAATGAGCACACGCATTGAACAATTCATACCTAAAAAATTACTGGGAGTTAGGTCCTAAAATTGTGCATGTGGTCATTATTTATATATGGGTACCTATAAGGAATTATTCATGAAAATCTGAGATGGTCATCTGGTGGGAGGGGCCAGGTGATTTGGCATGGAATGACCCTACTGGAATACTACACGTTTTGGTCATTTACACGGTAATGTCCACTAGGATGACCTTTGGCAGAAAAGCATGAAGTTTCCTCTAAGAATGTTAGAAATTTAGTATTACCAAATAACATTCACAACATGATTAAGATATGACTGCACTGTGTAGGTCATAAGGAAATTACTCTAAATATATAAAATGCAACCTGCCCTAGTGGTCACCTGTTTAGAGCAGCCACCTGGCCTAAGTGGTCAGTCCGATATTCCCCGAACGAAATACTATGTAAATGCACCTGGATTTAGCAGTCACCTCCATTATGTGGCCAGCGGTCAGCAGATTTCACTCCAAACCCCTATGCTGACCTGTATTTAGTGGTCAGTTGCCCCCATCATAACAGTCCAGTGGAGCCATGGAGTCTGGTATTATGTAATATTACATCACCCATGTGGGTGTAGCTAAAGACAATTTGAAGCTGCCAGCTTCATCTTAAAACCAATTCTTATCTTTTAAGCTGCAGATTTTGTTTGAAGCTTTCCTGGAGAAAGTTGTCCTAATGTTACCAGCTAGTGAAATATTATTATGTAACCAGATATATATGTATGTAACCAGGTTTTGTCACCTGAATGTTATGTGCATGGTAGCATTAAGCATTTACATTGTCCCAAGAAATGCTTTTCGGGAAGAAAGTTGTCCTAACGTTAGCTCTGGTAACGCTAATTGCGTCCTGATATAACCACAGCTAATATTGCTGTGATATTAATTACCCGTTGCTTGGGATGTGACTACAGACCATTTTAACTGGAACAATATTACACTGACATAAAAATGCCCACCCAATGACTTTGGGTGCTTCTAGGTACTTGAGTTATTGGCCAGGTTATTGAGTCGTGGTGAAAAAAAGAGCTGATGATTGGCTGAACATAAGTGACTGCTAAAGGGCCTGATAAGGATGGCCAAAGCAAGGCAGAACTAGAATGACAGCGGAGTTCATTGATATCCAGAAAGACAATCTCACAGCAATATCGGATAGATTTGTGGAATGAATTTGGTGAAATCATTGGTGTGTATTAGAAAAACAATCGAGGGCTACATTGACTTCTGTGTGGAGTGAATTGAGGAGGACTGGGGGAGGTGGACTGATTTAGACTCATCACAAACTCATTGAGACTGTTGTTGACACGATGTGGGCCTCTACTGCCCTCCGGGGACCCCGGGACGCCGGACACCGAGTCAGCGACCAAACGTCAGGAAACCACACACGGTCATATTTGTACGATCCCGTGCCCACTGCAGACTTGCACACCATGAGTGCTTTCATGCGGGAGAACGAACAAAACCAACAGCAGGGGCAGCAGTTCCCCATGCAGCAGACTCTCCCCCAGCCCTTCCCCGCGCCTCAGCAGCCAGCCTCTGGCAGCAATGAGGGCAAACTGGAGCACCTCCAGGACGTGGCTGGTTTGAAAATGATGGTCATGCAGTTGGAAAAGGCTCGCGAAGCCATGAGTCAAGAAAAGAAGAAGAAAGACTCCTTCTCTTGGAGCCATGTGCTCTTCGAGTTTTCTCAGAATACTACTATGCATGGTCTGTCAAAGACCACTGAGGACACTCCCTTTCTGCTGAGACGGTGAGTGCACTTTAAGTTTCAATGATCATTGATACTGGGTTTGCTTAGTCAGCTTATATGATCAGCTGCAGGAGGCAGATTTAATGATGATATGACAGATAAAACTTGGAGTCCACACAATGTTACACATTTACCACATAGGTTGGGGTCTTTTACTTGCCTCAGCATAAACACTGAGTATCAGGCACCTTCAATTTAATGTCTCATGTGATTTTGAAATTCGATGTCATTGATGGCCATTATTATGGAACCTATTATGCAATATTGCACTAGATATAGATATGAAAGCTTCTTGGGAAGAACTATCAAACAGTCTGGTTAATGGTGTGGCTATAAAGCAGTGTCTTACCATTATATATATATATATAAACTTTTATTGACGAATCCATATAAAAAAGATACATGTGTCAAGTTAAAGCATCAAACACATCAAGTATGTACAATAGAATAGGAGAAAGAAAACCAAAGAAAGCAATGCAAGAATGATACAACATGAAGTTATAGTATATATACACAATGAACAATGATGAATATTTTAATATGCACTATAATGTACAAATCACATGTTTAAATAATACTGATTGTATGTATAGTCTCTAAAATATTGTAATGTCTCTACACATAAATACACAATAAACTCAGTCACTTGACAGTTCGATAATTTAAACTAATCATCTCATATAATATATACAAATGTACAATATAAACGGAAAAAATAAAACACAAGAAGCAGCACCAGTCACCGTACATTGATTATAGCACCAACCACAAAAGCCATACTACACAAACATATATACACACAAGTACTAACACAAGAATTATTATAGGTTCAGAGGGCCACTCCTCGCCCAGAACCAGAGGTCATAGTATCTTATTCTATCATATAAATTGGAGAAACGAACAAAAAATAATAATAATAAAATAAAATTGATCATTCATTTATTTTCAAGGAAACTCTGAGAAACTGGCCTAGTGAATGCGTAAGTGCCGTTCCCATTCGAAATTATAATTGAATGTAGTTGTGAAATGATTTCGCCATTGATGTGGTTATAAAGTACGAAACAGTTTTGCCATTGGTATGATCATATAGGAAAACCACGAGTCACAGATCTGTTTGTGGTTTTCCTTTTATTCCCCAAGTAATTTCAGCCATTTCGAATTTTTAATCTACTTTTATGACGCTGATGTGAATGCATTAGATATTTAAGTGTCGTTCCCATTCGAAATATACACTGGCTTTTTGTACGTTTTATTCAATTTTCATCAGATTTTTAGCAAAATTTAAATTTTGTTATGTAGCTAAAGTCATATATTGTTTAGAATATAGCGTTAATGTAAATATGTTAGACAAACTGTAGTCACACCGGCATACGCTTTTCCTTATTTGGAAATAGCATTGTCTTGACCTTCCTTATTTGGGCATTCGTGAACATCATTCTGTGTGGTATGAAATGCAGATCACCCGGCCTGTATCACCCGCTATTTCACGTGATGTGGCTGCAATTGGGGAATAATAATGTAGTGTGGTTGTTAAAAAAAGTTTTACCATTTGTGTCATTGTAATGTAGTGTAATTGTGAAACGATTTTACTATTGAACAGATGTGTTTATGATGTAGTTTAGTTTGAGATGGTCTTTTCATTGATGTGGTCAAATTTTAATTTGTTGACATTCTATGGCTAGTTAGAAATCCTTTGCACTCCAGTCATTAGTTTTCACTTGTTATCTATTTCCAGAATGATATGGATCCTTGTGGTGCTGGGAGGAGTGTCTCTGTTTTTATACCAACTTTGGACTAGTGTCATGACCTACCTGTCCTACCCTGTTACAGTCAATGTCCAAATCAACTACAATAAGAGCCTCGACTTCCCTGCTGTCACCATCTGCAATCTCAACGTATTCAGGTAATAATTTAGATTGAAGATCTACACTGCATGCTTAATTATTTTGCGAGTGTCAGTCTCCCGAAAGTGCAATTAATTAATTGGTGACCTACTTTTATATCGCTACGCACATTCAAATGTACGGCGAACCGCACAAAATAGTTGTTATTTCGCCTCCAGATTGACACAGAAACAGCGTATAATAGCCTAATCTTAATTTTGCATTTCTTGAATGATAATGAACAAAATTGAATCGATGACCATAGGTCAATAGGTCCCGGGCAGAGACAGAGATATGCCCCTTGGGGGAATTTGGGTTCAGAATCCCTAACCCTTTAGCCCAAGTGAGCTGTTTATATAGTTTACTCGAAACACCAACAACCTGGAAATGTCTGGTATAAAGCGAAACAGGCATAATGGTGTGCATTGCACAAAGCCTTGCGTTGGTCACTTGGGTTCGCGGTCTTACCCACATTCTTACCACCCTTGCCACGAGCAGGCCCAGGACTTTTAGATCAATGGCCCTTTGTCCCATTTTCTATTGTAAATGATAAAACTTTTTAGGCTATGATGGGTTACCAGGACTCCAGGAGACTTTACCTCACACACAATAATTTTTCCTCATCCCGTAAAACTCAATGTTTGACTCCTCGCCACCCAATATTGTTATAATGTTTCTGTATTTTTATCCAGAACAACCAAAGCTGCAGAACTTAATTACTATGATCTGATTAACAAAATATATGACCCCGCTCGGACAGAAGATATTCTGGCTGATGAAATACCAGACGGAATGACGCTGGAGAAATTGTACAAGGAATTGGTGCATGACAAGTATGACATGATCAAAAGGTAAGACCATTTAGACTTTTTGAAATATTTTACAATAAAAATTACCCTGTATCAATGCAACAGATTCAGATTCATTCATATTATTTCACATTCATAAACATATATTATAAATTTATAATTATAAATTAATTTTCAAAACATTTTGTACATAATGTGAGGAGACCCCACTAAGAAGGTACCCCTTCGCTATCGTGGGGCCACCTACAGCACCGTTGTGGTACCCTCGTCAGGTAGTAACTGTTTATTTCAGCTGTCGATGGGACTCCAAAGAATGTTCAGCGGATGACTTTGTCACCACAACAACAGACCATGGAGTCTGTCAGACGTTTAACACGGGCAGGAATGGAATGGTTCTGAATGTGACCCAAACAGGTAAGGGAACGGGTTTTCAACCTTTAAGCAACATAATTTATTATTTTACCGAATACCAAATGTCAATATTTTAATAATGTTAATTTTTTGTATTATGATTGGCTTAAAAGCATTGTTGTAGCTCAAATGTACAGTGGAGCCTCACCTTACAAGGACTGAGAGTTTATTTCTGCTATATTTGTGGACACATGCATGTGCAATATTTTACACTACATAAACATTTATTTCACTGTCCAAAAAGAGCAAAATTATGATATACATCAATTACTGACTTGCAATTTCAACGTTTCATTTTCCACAACATATGGACTCCTTATTTAATTGCTGGTCAAAGCATCCAATAATATATTCATAATATCACTCTTTTGGATAACGAACTGGATGAATCTAAATCTTCATTTACTTCACTACGATAATATTGTAGGCTGAATGACAAAATAAACATAATAATGATCACAGTCATATGTTTGTCAAGATGAAAAAGACAGTAGTTCCAATGGGTCAATGACCGCATTAACCTGAATAAGCAATTATACTCCACTGTTTTTCTATTGTTCTGAGCGCCAACGAAAATGTTAGTTAACTCCCTTCTGAGTGCAAACTGAACTTGTCTTGCAAAGGCAGTAAAAACAAATAAACAATCAAACAAATTAGTGAATATCCCTATTGGAGTATAAGTTAGTTATATCCCTCATAGTCGGGAGTTAACTGACATTTTAGTTGCCTCCTTTGGCATCGGGATATAACCAACAAAAATGTTAGTTAACTCGCGACTATGAGGGATATAACTATCACTTAGTCCACACCACTGGACTCCCGCTGAACTAGAATGACCCATTACGAGATGCATGGAAAAAAGGTCAGCTTGTTGTAATTAAATAATGCTCTGTCTGTTGTAATTATTAACATATTTATTCTTCTTTAAGCGTTGAAAATAATGCTCTGTCTGTTGTAATTATTAACATATTTATTCTTCTTAAAGCGTTGAAAATAATGCTCTGTCTGTTGTAATTATTAACATATTTATTCTTCTTAAAGCGTTGAAAATAATGCTCTGTCTGTTGAAATTATTAACATATTTATTCTTCTTTATGCGTTAAAAATAATGCTCTGTTTCTTGTAATTATCAACATATTTATTCTTCTTAATGCGTTAAAAATAATGCTCTGTCTGTTGTAATTATTAACATATTTATTCTTCTTAAAGCGTTGAAAATAATGCTCTGTCTGTTGTAATTATTAACATATTTATTCTTCTTAAAGCGTTAAAAATAATGCTCTGTCTGTTGTAATTATTAACATATTTATTCTTCTTAAAGCGTTAAAAATAATGCTCTGTCTGTTGTAATTATTAACTAATTTATTCTTCTTAAAGCGTTAAAAATAATGCTCTGTCTGTTGTAATTATTAACATATTTATTCTTCTTAAAGCGTTGAAAATAATGCTCTGTCTGTTGAAATTATTAACATATTTATTCTTCTTTATGCGTTAAAAATAATGCTCTGTTTCTTGTAATTATCAACATATTTATTCTTCTTAATGCGTTAAAAATAATGCTCTGTCTGTTGTAATTATTAACATATTTATTCTTCTTAAAGCGTTGAAAATAATGCTCTGTTTGTTGTAATTATCAACATATTTATTCTTCTTTAATTGTTGAAAATAATGCTCTGTCTGTTGTAATTATTAACTAATTTATTCTTCTTAAAGCGTTAAAAATAATGCTCTGTCTGTTGTAATTATTAACATATTTATTCTTCTTAAAGCGTTGAAAATAATGCTCTGTCTGTTGTAATTATTAAAATTGTTATTCTTCTTTATGCGTTAAAAATAATGCTCTGTCTGTTGTAATTATTAAAATTGTTATTCTTCTTTATGCGTTAAAAATAATGCTCTGTCTGTTGTAATTATTAAAATTGTTATTCTTCTTAATGTGTTAAAAATAATGCTCTGTCTGTTGTAATTATTAACTAATTTATTCTTCTTAAAGCGTTGAAAATAATGCTCTGTCTGTTGTAATTATTAAAATTGTTATTCTTCTTAATGCGTTAAAAATAATGCTCTGTTTGTTGTAATTATTAACTAATTTATTCTTCTTTATGCGTTAAAAATAATGCTCTGTCTGTTGTAATTATTAAAATTGTTATTCTTCTTAATGCGTTAAAAATAATGCTCTGTTTGTTGTAATTATCAACATATTTATTCTTCTTTAATTGTTGAAAATAATGCTCTGTTTGTTGTTTAGTTCATAATCTAGTAAGGCGGTTTGTGTTATCAGGTTGAAAGTTGGGGTTTCATTTACAGCTGACATTCCTGCCCATTATCCTGCTTTTGCATGTTTTGGATGAAAAAAAAATACTGAAAAAATTACTACTGTGGATGTTCATTCGAATGCTACTACATGTAGTAAAACTTTTCAGGCTCTTGTCAAAGCCAGCTATGGTCAAAGCTCTTTCGTAATTATCAAAATTTGCTCACCAAATTAATCTTGTGTATTATCCACTTCATTGGGGTGTCATTGTTGTCAATGAGTTTGCTGATGGACCAATTATAACCGTGATAAAACAAGCCTTGGTGATGCCCATGAGGCAAATTAATGACAGGGCAATCCCTAGTGAAATGTTTACAAAGTTAATATTTGTTCAAGAATAGTAAAGCTGCATTAAGTTCATCAGGGTGAGCTCCATGATATAAATGGAACATTGAAGTCTCATATCTGACATTTTCCAGTCAACAATTTTATCTCACAATGCTCTCACATTGATGTCAAAATTATGTCAAAATGATCTAATAATGATGTCATAATGATCTCGCGGTAATCTCATAATTATGTCACAATGATCTCATACTGATCCCACAATGATCTCATAAGTATCTCCTAATTATCTTAATAAAGTCTCAAAATTTATCTCACAATGATATCATTATCTTGCAGTGATCTCACAATTATCTAACAATGTCATCACAGTGATATCATTATGATATCACAAGGATCCCATAATGATCTGATAATGATGCCACAATCGTCACATAATGATCTCCAACAATGATATCATTATTATCTTACAATGATCTCATGCTGATAACACAATTATCTATTAATAGAACTCAGAAATTCTGCCGCTATCGAGGGCCACACCCTAGTTAATAAATAAGTTAACAAAATTTCAAAAAGCCAAACCATGATGATTTCAAGACTTTTAAGAAATGACATGCGGATGTATAAAGATACAGTCACTCATGTAATGTCAGTGTTAATTAAAAGATGAGTTTGGAGAGGGATGGTGAATCATTGATGATGCTGGTGCACTATTGCACTATGGATGCCGAGATATAGGAAACACCAAACCTTTGTCCATTTAAATGAAATTCACATGCTGCCAGAGCTTAGCATTTTCAAGATTTCAAGATACAGAGCCTCTGTGATTCCCAAACCCCAGAATTGAAGGATGGAGGTATATGTATACCGGAGGTTTATTTAAGGATGACAAGGACTAAAATTAATTCCACATACCAGGAGGAAAACAATAAAAGAAGAATCCCTAAAGGAACTGATAGAAACAAAAAGATAACTTTAAGAAGGGGCTAAGAGGAATCCCAGAGGGAACAAGATAGAACACACACAACAAAAATATATAAGAACAGTGAAAAGAAGAGGATAGTCGGGGAAATTATCTTAGATATTAATTTAATGATTTCACAATGATATCACAGTGATCTCATAATGATATCTCAATTATCTTTTAACAATATCACAATGATCTCATAATTATCTCATAGTGATATCATGATATCATTATTATATCACAGTGATCTCACAGTGATCTCACAGTGATCTCATCATGATAACTCAATTATCTAACATTGATCTTACAATGATATCACAATGATATCAGAATAATTTCACAGTGATCTCATAATGATCTCACAAATATATCCCAGTGACCTCTCAATGATATCACGGTGATCTCAAAACGATCCCACAGTAAACAGTGAGGTGAGTATATCTTCTCAGCAGATACACACAGTGTGCTCAAGTAGATTACTCTGACTCTAACACTGTTCGTTCGCTGTAAGGTTAGTTATATTTCAAATTATTTAGTCTTACCATTGCATGTTTCTTTTAATGATATCATGATGTCGCAGGATTTATATATCAGAGTTAAGGTAAAATTTCAAGTTCACACTGACAATGATTTCATACCACAGGCGAACCAACCATTCATCTTTAATATATATGAAACGTTCTTGTGATTAGAATATATATGTAGTACTTTTGCATATATTCCCAGAAATTCTTGTTACAGTATAATGTGAATAACTTATGGCAAGGTAAAGATCATTGTGGTTATCATATTATCTCACTTGTTAATAGGGTGGGTTAGCATTTTCACAAAATGGACCTGAAAGGTGGTAAAGGTGGGGGGTTTATAGTCAGCCTGGTTAATATCACCCACTGACAATAAAATCAGGCTTATTTTTTTTCTTCACGCGACACATATTTTGGAAGCTGGTGGGGCTTTAATTGCCGCAAAATCCAAACAACATGGGAATTTCACCTGCACCAGCTGATCCATTGTAATATCCTCTGACTGTTCAGCGCTCATAATAAATGAGTGAGAGTAATCAAGAGTAAACAGCAGAGGCTCCAGCAAAGCTGGTTGTAGACACAAATCGGGGCATTTTAAAAGAGTTTATACCTGGGTAACTATGACATTCTGCAATGTCCACAATTAGTGTAAGTATGCCACCTATGAATGAAATATGAAGGAAATGTTTTCTTTACTGAGCAGCAAGGCCCATTTACTGGGCAGCAAGGCCCATTTACTGGGCAGCAAGAGTGCTACCTAAAATTACCTGTCACCACTGATTGTTGAGGTGTTTGTCCAGTTCTAGAATACAGACGAAATATAATGCATACATGAACCACATTTTCCTAAATTCCTTCCATTGTGTGGGAGGATTCTGTGATATGTGGGAGGCAAGGGTGGTCTCCAGATCCTCTTTTTGGATGGCAATGCTGCGTATTTGCCCACTCTGTAAACCTGCCAATCACAGAAGGACCCAATCAAAAAAGGAAAACAAAAAGCACAGCAGCATGCAGATTAAATCATCAAGGACATGTGTGTCTTTGCCGCAGGGTGATATTTGACACGTCACTAGAGCAAATTCTATGCATCACTGAAACCATGACAATGTAATATTGCTGTCACTACAGGATCCCTGGGGAAATTCAGTGCAATGAGCGACACGGAGTGTTACCGTTTACGCAATTGATTCGAGTCCGTGTCTCCATATCAAATTGTACAGATGAGTATCGCTATCATGTGACCGGTATTTTCAGTAAATTAGAGGACATATGTGACATATATCATACATGTAATTTTGGCAGCATTTCACTGGATGTAAATTCTGCATCAGCAAATTCCATAGTGATTCATATGACCAATGGTGATGAAACAGTCTGTTAGATAAACTGCTGAGTGTCATTGACTGATCCACGCAGATCTGTAGCTCCAAAATTGAGAACTCTTCATCATTGACACCTTTATTTATATTATATTTTTGACGAATATTTGTTACACAAGGATTCAAAATAAATGTCCATCTGGTTTTTGGTCTTGGCATAAATGGTAGTAAAAATGGACAGAAATTTTGACATATCAAATCCTACTATCTAACTTATAGAAACACTCCTTTATCAAATAACTTAAAAGTTTGGCTATTCTACATTTAATTTCTACTACTTTCTGTCACCATAACAAATGGCCATGATGGGTGGAAAATATTATTATATTAATTGGAGAGATATTGGTTGAGAGAGGTTCTTATGGTTAGAAACTTGGGTTTGACTTGATCTTGTGTTCATTTCGTGCTGCTCCAAGTTGTTTAAAATAATATTACTAAGAAACAAACGAAATTTATAATTGATCCTGTGATGGTGTTTTCTTTTTTTCTTTAAACAAACAAGAAAAAGAAAAGAGTGAATAAGTAATAACTTCACGTTGGTGGTATATGTATTGTTTGCAATAGTGCATAGATACCCTGGTGAGGTTCTATGCACAGCATTGTGCCATGGATCCAGGAGACATTCCTTGGTTATTTTCACTGAAAACATTACAAGGCCATGTCTGATGAACTAGTACAGAAAAGGTCACAGGATTGAAGGTCATTCTAGTGTAACATTGCATGCTATATAAAGTAGTGATGGCCGTACTATGGAGTGTTATGGTCCTTCACAGCTAGGTTATCAATTAAATTTATTTGGCCAACTGTTGAAAAGAAAAATATGATTTACATTTTACACTGCACAATATAAACATTACAGCTGGTTGGTTGACACCAGGATGGTGTATATTACCATTACCACAGTTAAGAGCTCCAATATTCTGACACAAAGAATCATCAATTTCTAATATCCATTTATGATGCTGTTAATTTGTCTTTTCTCAAGTGTTTATTTTTGTAATAGCTAAAGCTCATAAAGTGATGAGTAGTATTTTTTTATAAGGAAAAGGTTTAATTTCTTCTGTGAGTTTACCAGAGTGCTGTGGATGAATATGATATAATGGCATTGATGTTGACTTTTGGAGCCTAAGCAATACACGTTTGTTATTGCTAAACCTTTTATGTACATGTATATGAAAGATTTGAATAAATAAATATAATATATCAAAGAGACAGGCATTTATGAAGAATATTATTAAGGAATGAAAATAGAAACGTGAAGAACTGAGTAGATGGAGATGAAACATGATTGAACAGTATACACTTATGCATAATGTAAGCTTTTTGTGTGATGATGTGAACTGTAATGCGAAGAGTGATCCTGAAGAAAGAACTATGAGAAGAGCGAAATATCCAAGAGGTGAGTTGGAAATCACAACCAGAGAAGAGCGCACAGTCCTGCTAGTATTTCCAGATAGAAATAGATGCGGAAAGTAATTACGGAATTAACGGAAAGCGTAATTTAATATTTTAGGCCATTTGGCCTCACTTTATTCCTATCGTGGATACTCAAGTCTCCTTCAAAATTACCGTGGGTGATCTAGCGAATTCATTTACTTCAGCACCCATACACTTTATCGGTCAAAATTACAAAACTTTATATTGAATTACCAGAAATTACAGCTTCATAACATAACACCTAATACAGTGGTGCCTCATGTAAGGAACACTTTATATATGTTTATTACCATCCAATTTTATAATATGACAATTTTGGCATTTATATTGCGAGTCAAAGACATATTTTTGATGTTAGTACCATTGATAAGACCATTTTGGTGAATCACAAAAGTGGTCTTTATAATGAGGTACTACTGTACAAACACAACAAAAAACAACAGAAAATGTTATACACAATACACATGATGTGGTGGTTTTTGTATTATAATGCAAAATGGTCGAATGTGGCATCACTGGATTTGGTTGTGTGTTATATGTGGCAAAGCATTTTTGTCATACAAAATGTTTGATACTTTAGCAACAAAATTGTACTGTGAAAGAAATTTGACTTGCTTGCAAAAAGCCATGGCTGGAGTGATTCTTTTAAATATTATATTAGCATTTTGACTTTTATCGAACTTGCCTTCACACAAATTTCAGTGACTTTTCTCAAATTTTCTTTTGCACAGGTTCCAACCATGGACTACACGTCAGACTGAATGTTGAACAGTATGAATACATGAGAGGCCCAAATAAAGGTTTGTCTTCTCAAGAAATGATCAACTGTTATTGGTTCATCATAGATCTTTAAAAATGAAATGTTCCTATAGGCCTATCATTGTTTTACAGGGGCTGGGATCAAGGTTTTGGTGCACGGCAGAGAGGACGTACCTTTGGTGAGAGATTTAGGTCAGGCTATTGCACCTGGAGCCCATGCCTTTGTTGGAATACAGCTCAAGAAGGTAGTTCTCATTCAATATGGCATACTTTTAAAAATTATTGTTTTTATAGTAATTTGTTGCAGTAACCGGTGAGTTCAGGTTACAATGTGACCAATGTCATGATTATCATCAAAGCAAGATAGGCGACAGATTCTTTGCTAAAATAGATAGCTCAACAGACCTGAAATATTAAACAGGTGAAATAGTAGTAGTTGAATGTACATCGAGTCATCCACAAGATGCTTTATTGGTTTTCTATTTTCATTTTTTTTTTTCATTTGGATTTCAGATGACAAACTTACAACCTCCATTTGGAGAATGCGATGACTCCCAGCAACTACATTTCTATCCGGTTTATTCACAAAGCGCTTGTAGCATAGATTGCCTGGAACATTACCTTGAAAAGGAGTGCCATTGCAGGCTGATGCATATGCCTAAGGATCAGTATCAAGGTAGGTGTTCATGATTTACCTCACCTATTTATAAGAGCAATGTTGTTTAGCAACTACATTATGTGGCAAAATCTTACTGAAGCGAAAGGGGAGAGCCCCCCAACAACAAATTTCCTCATTCTTTAACAAACTCCTAGGGGGCTCCATTTTAGCCTAGGTACATGAAGTATTATTAAGTAAGAGATCACATGTCAATAACATGTCTTGGTGTGATGACACAGTACTGTTCAGATCGTATTAAAGCTGCCCAGTTATTATAACGGTACTTCCTTGATAATTGACACCAAACTGTGGTGGCAGCCATTCCATCATCGTCAGATGGCCATTGCCCAATTTTTACAGCATGACACCATTTTTGACATCTTTTTTTTTTGGTCTCATATTAAAGCTTTCTTTATACAGATTCGGATACTAACAGTAAATATAATTGTCATACTAGTGGTTTCTTTAAAAAAATAAATCTTTTAAAATTCCATGATATCTGTGCACTGTGTGACCTGAAATTCTGCCATAAATGATTCAACAATGCCTTGCCACAGTATTTTCTTGATTTACTACTGCTATTTAGAGATGATCCTCATTACTATGAAACTCGAATAGCTGGTCAACTACGACTTCCCTTAATTAAACATGAATTTGCAAAACAGAGTATTAAGTATAGATTTATCAAAACCCTTCATACTATGTCCATAACTTACAGAGAAAAACTAGAAACACATAGTTTAGATGGATTTAAGAAATATGTGAAAAATAGCACTGTAGCATCTTATTCCGCAGACTGCAGTATTGAAAATTGCTATATATGTATAAATGTTCATCCTACTGCTTCTTCATAATACTTTTCAACAATATATTCTTTAACTTGAGATGAGTAACGTAGATGAGAGTACTACTGATGAGAGTAATTTCCATATTGTGTTTGATTTAATGTTCACTATGTAATATTAATAGATCTCTCCAGGTGGCCTCACGCTAGCGATAAAATATATTCATCTTTGTGAGGTCTCCTTGTGAAACAAATGTTTATAAATGAAAATATGAAAATTAATTGTAAATATTTTTTTGTTTGACAAAATAAAAAGAATCTGAATCTGAATCTGATACTTAAATCTTTATTGATTTCAGATTTTCCAGAAATTTGCAGCATGGATAAGTTTATAAACTGTGTTCCCGCTGCCTTAGGTAGGTTATTATCAACTGTCATTATTATATAAAAAGTATATAATGTTTGTGTATTTTAAAAGTGAGGCATTTAATGTCTGCAGTATAAATGAACAATGTTCTGTTGCACATTGTGATGGAAAGAGCTTTAAACGAACGTCATAAATTTTTCCAAAGATATATCAATGTCAGATAGGCAGTTAAGGATATGACCGTTTGTTAACAGGTCAAATATTTCTTTCACCCACAATGTTCAACACACATAGAATGCACCTTAGATAAGCAGTTCAGAAATATACTGGTGTTATTCAATAGTACCGAACGGATCCTGAAGGTTGAATTTTATTTCCAAACTAAACGCTATTGATAAGATGGCTTGAAATGAAATTTCATTTCAGACAAGTTCAATACAGCAAGAGTGCATGTTTGTCGCTGCCCTGTTCCTTGCCAGAGCCAAATTTATGATGCCAGTGTCACTTACGCCTCGACTTCTCATTTTGACAACGATCAAGTCTTACAATCTGCTGAAACTGCTACTTTGACGGTAATTTTGATTAGATTAAAAGTTACTCTTGTTAGTTTGTACATTTTTCAAGCAATTTAGGCATGTTATCTCCTATTCAGTTGGTTACATGTGTCATGTTTTGGTTCATAGTGAGCCTTCTCCCATCATTTTGAAACCTCATGTTTGCTTGGTACATTAAACTTCTTTGACAATCCCTATCCCTTACATTTAACTACTTTTACACTCCATGTTAATTTTTTTAGTGATTTCATGCCTTCTCTCCTCCAAACTGTTTACATATGCTCATGTGCTAGTTTTTCACCTTAAATCTTGCATTCAGAAAGTTGTATAATTTCCAGAATTTTCATTGAACTGCACAAAGTACACTAATAAGAAGGTAATCCACTAGATGTGGCTACATATTCATCAGAAATGCATTACAGTTCATATGCCTAAGACACTATCAAAATATATTCAAATGTGAAAATATTTTTCAAAATTCGATGACTGTTCCATATGACTTTTCCCACTAATATAATTTTTCGCTGACCACAAATAAAATTCTAATAATATTCCATGACCTGGAAAGAATTTCATTTTCCCTGACTTTCCCGTGACCACTGAACACCCTGATTATATTATTCAGTGTCATTCAATGATAAATTGCCTTCTGTATGACAGCTGTGGTTTCATTTCTAGATGAAGTACATTGGTGCAAAAGAGGTGACTCAGAGAGTTGACAAGCAACTTGTTGAACGCGATAAGCTACTTGTCACAAATTTGGTCGCAGCCTCTAGAAAAGTTGATGTCAGTATTCGAGCCATCAACCACAACTTGGCAGAAGCTCATAGCTCATTGGAGAACATAAATGATGAAATGTATCACCGTGCCATCTTTCACAACCACGTCTTGACCAAGAGTATCCAAGGATACCGGTACTGGTTTGGCCAGGGATGGGAAATAACGAGTAAAATAATGGATGAGCTGATTGGTGGACATACGGGTTTCATTAAGAAATACAACAACACAATGCAAGCGTTGGTGGACAAGGAGCGTCAAGAGTCTTTCAGGGACATTTTGAAATGGCAGATTGAGCAGGCAGCTTACGAGAGATTCAGTATTGCAGATGAAGTCAGAAACAAAACAGAGACAGTTCAGAGCACATACAACAACTGCAAACCGATGTTTGACTATGATGTCAATTTTGCAAAAGCTTATATAGATTTTTTGCTGCCAGTGACTGCAATCCAACAAAGGAAAAAAATTACTCTTGAAGTCTACGATGATATGCGGAAATATATTCTTAGCATCATTGAAGGATATCACAAACTGTTTAACGAAACGAAGAGAGTCGGTGTTGTGAAGGAATACCACTTCAATCTAACATCTTTCAACAACATCAGCGCTACACTGAATGATGACCTAAAAGAATTAAACCATTGGCAAGAAATGTATCATAGAGAAGTAGTGCACCACATAGGAGATCTACTGAACGATGGTAAGGCTACTTTTGAAGGAGCAATGGCTGAGATGGAGGAACAGAGTAAAGACCTGCTGAACACTTTGACAAAAATACAATCTGAACTCAACGATATCGAGCAAGATTGGAAAGTGGTGAACGCTTTCATCAAGGACTCTCAAAAGTACTTATCAAGTCATGACATTGGAAAACTAGACCTCAGCTATACTGTGAACAAAATTCACAATGAGGTGGAAAACATGAGAAACTTCTTCACTGACATGAGATCCAGGGCCCAGAATCTTGACCATGATTGGACCAAAGTATTAGACATGTACAAGGTTGGTATGAAGCTTATCACCACAGACAAAAACACCAAGAAGCTTTATCTAAAACTTAATGAGGATTTCAAACTGATGTTGTCCTCATCTAATAAAACACTTAAAAAGATAATGTGGGATTATCTACCGAAGCCAAAACAACGCGGCAACATAATATGGCTCGGAAAAGACATTTGGCAGTATCAAACATATGCCAACCTTGACACTGCTCACATGAATGAAGCTGACGTGGACCATTTGGTTCACATTTTGCGCGAGGAGGTCAACAATTCAAGTGACATCTACAGGGGCAGTGACTTCTTTGGTGCATTTGATGATTGGGAGATGGTTCTTGATGACTTCAACGCATCTACGAAAGTGGACAGTTCCTTTTACAGGTGGGATGATGCAAGTTCCAATAATTACAGCAGATTTCAGCAAACTGGAAACTAACCTCCAGAGGATATCATGTGAATCCAAGGCTCCCATTGGTTGAGGGACTGTCTTGGCCAATCAGAGTCTTGGATTCACATGACGTCCTCTGGAGTTAAGTTTCTGTGAAATCCATTGTAAAGGTTTTTTTTTATGATTTGTGATTAGACCGTTCCATCAGTCCCTACAATGTTCTCTGAACAAATCTGATGCTTTCCTGGGCATTTTTTACCTAACATTATTAGTTAATATTCTTGGGCCTTATCATTTTATCTAAGGAATGAAAATGAACTGTCTGTGAATACATTTCTGATATCGATGTTGTTAACATAGGTGCATCTGTAGCAAACGATTCTTTTTCAGGGAAAATTTTATTGACCTGGATATATATTTCATTGAGTTGTACTATGAGGAAATCAATCAGCAGCAAGCTTACGATTTGACCAGCTTGTTTTGTAAGTATAATAAAACTGAATGCACTTTTGCAAAGCAGATGTATTTCAAACTGAACATAAATTTCCTGTTCATAATCAATATATCAATATATCAATATATCAATAAATAAAAGTAATACTCAAAAACTCCATATGCATGCAAATTCAAGTATCCAGACAGCATGAGATGTAGACCGGACTCCATAGCAATATCTTATTTGGAAGTTATCCATAAAGTATGGTGGCCGAAGGATGCACTTTCTTAATCTTGTACTTTCGTGGGGCGGCAGACACTTTTGCCCCACGAGTAATTTATTTATATTTCAATTTGTCTCACTGTAAGAGAACCAGAATAAATCTTTGAAATTTTAATGTAAACTGGTACTCACTCATTTGGCATCTGTGTTATATTTCAGCTGATATCGGGGGATCAATGGGTCTTGCGATTGGAGCCAGCGTCATAACGGTTATTGAACTGATTGATGTAATTTTCCTCAGTTTGTTCAAGACAACTTTACGTCCAGACAAAACTAACTAAATGTTCCTTAAATGTTTACCTGCGATGCATTTATCCAAGATCAGCCTGAACGCCTTACCATGTGATATCTTTGATACCTTGGGAAAATTTGCAAACTATTCAATACCTTCTTTGTGAAAATCAAATTTATCGTATTAATAATATGTAAGTGTTTTAATTCTATAATCTAACATTTAATTGAACAAGGAAAATTTGAAGACTTTTTGAAAGATTGCCCACTTAAAATATTTTAAATCTTTAAATTCATGCTAGCAAACATGTCAACCAACACAATATGTCTGAACATCAGAAACCTTTTTAAGAGGGATATCTGCAACATCTAAGAGGTTGGCTTTGACAGAGTGGTCAAGGTTTATTATCTACTTGTGAAAGTCACCCTATTGCCTTGATTTTTCATTTTTGTAAATGATCATATTTCAATTTCAGCATAGGACAGCTGAAGTAAAAAGTGTATATATTGTGAATTGTCATGACATGAAATTTGATAACTATCCTCTAGCTTTAAACAATGGTTTCACCATTACTCATAACTGCAAAATCTGTGGTTCAGAAATATTTGCTCAGATATATATAATAATTATTTTCAACCGATTAATACTTTCAGCCAGCATGACTGATGCATTTATACTACTGTCCATTGAAATAAAATTTTGCATCTCTGGTAGGATGTTTTTTTCTTGTTTTGGTTTTGTTGATTTCTCAAACATTCCATGAACGAGAAGGTGAGTAACCTTTTCCATGCACAAATATATGTGTTAACTAGTAAGAACTGAGTATGCCCCATAATATATTCCCTACTTCAGGCAGATTAACCCTGTTTGTGGTTTGTATCCATGTGGTTTTACCAAAGACGTCTTTGGTTTTACATAAGATTTCATCAACTAGGAAAGTTGAAAACTACACTTCTGAGAACGTCATACGAATCCAGGGCTCCCATTGGCTTAGACAGTCCTCCCTCAATCAATGGGAGTCTTGGACTTATAATGATGCCCTCTGGAGTTCAGTTTCCAAAATCTTCTGCTGTAATATTGAGGCTCCCCTGTACATGTTGATAGCAAAAGTTATTCATGTTACTTACAAGAATATTTTTGGAAAACAACAAGCAAAATGGATATCGTTGTGATTATATTTTGAAATAATTTACTTCGTTATAGAGCCTCTATTGTGAGGCAACAAAATTATGTATACCCAAATAAAATTGACTACTGTGTGTTTCTGTATTGTATTTATGAGAAAAGACTATTTTTTAAGGTTCGGACCATGGACTACGAGTCAGACTGAATGTTGAACAGTACGAATACATGAGGGGACCAAACAAAGGTATGAAATAAATAGATTAAGACAGTTTTTTTTATTGTTATGAGCCCAAAAGTACAGTTCATTAATATTATATATTTACTTAAACAGGCTATGATTTTGTTATGGAAATGAAGTTATTATTCTAAAGTGTGATCAGCATTCTGACCCCTTGTATTTCTTATAGTGTCATTATGAATTGAACAATGTCCACTAATTGAACTGACCTTTTTAAATAGGTCAAAATACATATTAAGAATAATTATGTGAAATGATAACTAATAAGAGAAGCGATCATCTACTAACAGCATTTAAAAAAAGTTTATGCATGCTCATTTACAGGAGCTGGGATCAAGGTTTTGGTGCACGGCAGAGAGGACGTACCTTTGGTGAGAGATTTAGGCCAGGCTATTGCACCTGGAGCCCATGCCTTTATTGGAATACAGCTCAAGAAGGTATACTACTATACAATTTATTGATAAGTTATGAGAAGCATTTTATTGCCTCAAATTTGTAATTTAACCTTTCCATTAGCCGATCACACGTTAAAACAATTTAATACTTGGAATAAAATGCTTTCAGATGACGAACTTGCAACCTCCATTTGGAGAATGTGATGACAAGCAGAAACTACACTTCTATCCCACCTACACACAAAGTGCTTGTAGTGTAGACTGTTTGGAACGTTACCTTGACAGCGAATGCAAATGCAGGCTCTTGTACATGCCTAAGGACCAATACCATGGTAAGTACAACAAGATTCAAGCAAGTTTGGAATTTGAGGTATACAATCAATAGGACAATTGATGAATACATTTAAAGGCAGCTGGGTGCCCAATGGTTACAGTATCCAAGTATTCTGCTTTGGTGAAGGTCCTGGGTTCAATTCCCGGCCCGGCCACTTTCATCAGGATGTTAAATTGGAATTGCTTAATGCCTGTGCTGAGGCACGTAACAAACCCCACCCATGCGGTAAATGTGTAACATGGTATAGACTCGGATCTTTATCATCTCACCATCTGATTATATTTAACCTGACTAAGCTTTAGTTGTTGTTTTTTTTAGATTATCCTGATGTTTGCAGCATGGATCAGTTTGTCAACTGTGTTCCCAAAGCATTGGGTAAGTTATATTAATAGCAGCTCAATTGAAATTTCATTACTCTGACAGGTTTTGATTCCTGGTCTAGCTTATGGTGTCTGTAGAAAAATGCCTCGGATTTTCTGTATGTAGTGATGCCAAAAATGGCCATCTGTCTTGTCTCAAATGTGGATGTTTTTTTTTAAACCTATTTCAATAGTTCTGGCAAATTCTTCAGTGATATAAAACTTTAAATAACTTAACATTTCATCATTGCAATTTATACTATTATGGTGGGAGGAAGTGTAAGAGTTTGTGCACATGATGTAGACATGGAACGTCCTTTATATGGCCAGTAATCAAAGCACTAGTTACTTGTTTTGAACAGTTTCTGATGCTTTTTTTTAATATATCACTATCTGAACTGACACCAAAACAACGGCTTATATAATTACATCTTCCACAAGCAGTTTCTATTAAGAATTACCAACCAATATAATATGTTCTTAATAGCTCCAGCAGACAGATTGAGATCGAAAAACATTGTTTTACTGTCACAAAGTTGTCAGGATAGATAATAGAACTTTACATTTTCTGCATTTTGACTATACTTTTATGCTTCATATCTTATTACAGAAAGCTTCAATGTACAAAGAGTGCAGCGTTGTCGCTGCCCTGTTCCTTGTCAGAAACTTATTTACTCTGCCAGTGTCACTTATGCCTCCACTTCACATTTTGACACTGATCAAGTCTTGCAAACTGCGGACACTTCTACATTGCAGGTAATTCTGGTTTTAGTCCAATTGTTCTCATAAATTACTTTTACATGTCTCCCTTTGAATGACTGACTGGTTGATTGACATTGTTGTGATAGACTAGTTTAGGTTTGTTGCAACACCTATTCAGTAACCACATGTGTAAAATCTGAAAGTTGTGAAAAAACAATTGTTTTAAAATGTTGTATTTTGTTTAAAAATCATATTTGAAGGCTATAGTACATACTCCATTTTTTAAAATTCCGTTTCAAATGAAACATTTAAACTGAAATTTAAAATATGAAAATTTTCCCAATACCATAGTTATCAGTTAATGCAAGTTACTTTTACTCATTCCAAGCACCATATGATAAACTCTCTAGCTATAACATTTAGATTAGCACCAAAAATAGTACTTACATCACAGAAACTCATTTACTCTGCCAGTGACACTTATGCCTCAACTTCACATTTTTAACCCTCAGCGAACAAAGTTCAAAGAGGGTTATTGTTAACATTAATGTCCGTCCGACAGGTGGGCAGGCTGGCGGGCAGGCTGGCGGGTACTGGCGTAACACTTTTGTTTCTGGAGCAGAACTCTAGCACTAATGCACTGACCCTAACAAATTGCATACAGTAATACTCTGTATGGTCTAGTGCTGCGTTTTGATAGTCACATTGACACATGTTTCACAAAATTATATAAACACTATATAAACACTCAGTAAATAATTTGTGACTATCAAAAGGCACCACTAGGCCATATAGAGTGTTACTGTTTGAATTTCATTAGGGTAGGTGCATTAGTGTTAGAGTTCAGCTCTGGAAACAAAAGTTTGTGTTAGAGTTCTACTCTAGAAGTGAAAGTGTAACACCTGCCCTCCTGTTTGTCCGAAGAACACGGAACAGTTTTAATGTTGCCTGTGTGCTATGTGGGATTCGCTGAGGGTTTTGCTGCAGCGCAGCCTATGTTTAAACTTTTTAAACTGAAACCTCTAATTCCAATTTATTGATTGTGAGTTCAGTTTCCATACTTACTTGGCCTGTTGTCAGAGTTATAACATATATAAATATATAATTTTTATTGACAGTAAAATATCATCCATGATATATATGTCATAAATAAAATAAAGAACAGAAAATACAGGAATACAGAAAATACAGAAATGTTCAAATAAAATTTGTAAACTAGATAAGCATATGTTATACTAGTAACGCGGTTCCAGCCCCCAGACTTAATTTTTTTTAAATAATGTTTATAGTAACATCTATGTATGTATACTGTACAGTGTCAGAAGATGGAGAACATATAACTCACATATCAATATCAATTAAGAATTTATATATATATAACGATAAATCGAATTTTTTATATATATATATATAACGATAAATCCAATTTTTTTTTGTAAGCAATGCATATCCTTTTTTAGGGGTTATGGAAATATGTATCGTTGCGGCTCAATTTATAAGTAACTAATGAACAGCTTGCCAATGTTTGTGTGCTATGGGCGCAATATACCATGACATACGATCTGAGTTTGAAATAGTTTGGGAATGTCTAATGCAAGAATAGACTCACATTAAAAGTGCCCTTTTGTATTATTTAATCTATATGATGGTATTCTGTGATCAAAATATTTATTACATACACTTACACGAAGGTATAGATATTATAGATACATTTCAATGTATTGTGCATACATATGTAGTGTTCTGCAGATTAATTTTGAATACATGAATTAGAACAATATTTTGTGTATTCTTGACAGACCAAGTATATCGCTGCCAAAGAGGTGCACCAGAGAGTGGACAAACAAGTCGCTCGACACGATAAGTTACTTGTTGAAAATCTTATCGCTGCTTCGGGAAAAATTGATGTGACCATCAAAGCCATAAATCAGAGCCTAGCAGATGCTCACACCTCGATGGAGTCGTTATACAACGAAATGAAACACAGAGCCTTCTTCCATAAATATGTACTGCGCAAGATTATTCAAGGATATCAGTACTGGTTTGTCCAAGGATGGGAACTTACGAGCAAAATGATTGATGAACTGATTGGTGGACATGCCGGGTTCCTCAAGACTTACAACAACACAATGAGCGCTCTTTCGCAGAAAAACCATCGACAATCTTTCAAGGAAGTCCTGATTTGGCAGATCATGCAAGAAGCATCAGAACGGTACCACCTTGCCAATATGGTCACCAAAGAGTTCCAGCTAGTCCAGGAATCATTAACTAACTGCACGCCCATGTTTGAGTATGGAATCAATTTTGCTAAGGCATATGTTCAATTGTTGCTACCAGAAACTGTCATTCAGGAGCGAAGGACATACTCTTTCACGCTCTTTGACTTCAATTATGAGTACCTACAAAACATCACTGGGCGATATCACATATTGTTGGACGCAGTCAATCAAGTCAGTATTAACACCACCTATAATTATGATATGAATGCATTTAAGAGTATCACTAAAGATCTCCTCGAGGATGTGAATAGTTTAAACCATGGTCAGAAAACTTACGAAAGGGAAGTAGTGCACTATCCAAACAAACTGCTGGAAAAAGGTAGAAACAAATTTGAAGGCGCAATAGCTGAGCTGGACAAGGAGTGTGATGACCTGTTAAACACATTAAAAAAAACGCATTCGCTGCTGAACAACATTGAGCGAAACTGGGAAGGAGTCAAGATGTTCATTAAAGACTCTAAAAAGTATGTCGAAAGTGAAGAAGTGGGCAAATCAGCACTTAGCTATGAAGTGAACAGAATAGATAACCAAGTGGAAGCCATGAGGACCTTTTTCACAGATGTGAGGTCAAGAGCGAGGAATCTTGACCATGACTGGACGAAAGTTTTCATAATGTTCGAGAACGCTATGAAGGAACTTGTGACGGAAAAGTCCACCAAACTGTTGTATGCCAAGCTGCATGAAGACGTCAAGCTAATGCTGTCCTCTACAAACCAGACGTTCATCAAAGAGATGTGGAAGGAACTCCCCTTTCCTCAGACCCCAGGAAATGGCAAAGCTGATGAGGAGTGGTTGGGAAATGACAGGTGGCAATATATGACATACGCCAACCTGGACATGGCATATATGAATGAGACAGATGTGGATAATTTGGTTGTTTATTTACGAGGGAAGGTCAATAATTCGAGTGACATTTACAAGGCTATTGGAGACAAAGATATTAACTTTTTCGCAGCCTTTGATGAGTGGGAGAAAGATCTTGACTACTTCAATACTTCAACGAAGGTCGATGGTTCCTTCTTCAGGTTGGTCAACTAGAAAAATACTTGTAAAAAGCCTATAACTTAAAGAAGCAAAAGAAAAATACAGCAGTGATATAACAATTCAAATTGTCATAAATACACTGTATTAATTGCATGATCTAACTTAATTTAAAGACAGTCAAATACTGAGGATCCATCCTGCTTAAATATTTATAAATTCTGTGTTACTGTTTAACTGCACAATATAGTTTGGAAGTGTAATCAGTGCTTTGGTATGATTTTTGTTTCAGAGAAAACTTCATTGACTTGGATATCTACCTCACTGAAATGTATTACGAGGAAATTCACCAGCAACAAGCTTATGATTTGACCAGCTTGTTCAGTAAGTATAGAATGACTGCATATTGCATCTGTGTATAAAAATATTGATTTCAACAAAGCTCAAAGACTTTCAACTTTTATGATGTGGTATTATGCCCATTCCAGTCATCCAATTTTTTGTGTGAAACAAAGCTTGCTCTCTTACACAACAGTTCAAACTTTTAAATATGACCAATAGATGTTTCATTTGTTGCTGAACCTTCTTTTTTCCAGGCGACATCGGAGGTTCCATGGGACTTTTCATTGGGGCCAGCGTTATCACAGTCATCGAACTGATCGATATTATATTCCTCAGTTTGTTTAAGACCAAGTGCTCCTGTAGGGCATAAGGCTTATAATCTTGTATTATACTCAAGAGGGCGTTCACGGTAGCGGCGGGAAATTCAAACCAGAATCATATCAATAAAAAATGTAATTTTGACGGAGCAAAACTCAATCATTAAGTACCTACGAGAGGCGTTTAGAAATTTCTGACAATTTTTTCACATAGACAGTTATAATTGACATAGACTGGTGATATTTCCACAGAATAAAATTAAGGTAACCTACATTTGATATGCAAAATATCAGGTCATTCTGATAAAGTAAAACCCCTTTTTCTGCCATGGAAACAAGTCTATGGGGGTATGTGGAGCAGGCCATCTTGTGAAGTACAAATTCCTAACAATCAACAGTGAAACATTGTTATATTATTTTCCTATACATCAGAAATTATCCAAATGATTGAGACATATTACTATAAACCCCTTTGCATTACACTTGTTTACATGCTCTATGCACTTATCGAAGCATCATTGCAAAGCATTCAGATGTGAGAGCTTTCATTAATTGCTGCAACTTTCATTAACTTCAGGGACTAATACTTCTCACTGTTCATCTGGCCTATAATACATGTAAATGACCAAAGATTATAGTACCAGTTCATATTCTCTGTTTCTTTTCAATTTTTCCTCATTGTGTACAAAATTAATGGCATCACTTTGGTACTTCTTAAAATCTATAATATGGATTGAGTACTGGTTAATTTCATTGCTCTCTCTCCCGGAAACAGTAAATAACTGAAATATGATTTGAATGACCTGAAAATGACATCATATTGGCAATTATGACATCACCAATATCAATGTTGGTCAACATGAGATATTTACACATTAGTTTCGTCAAGGTTGCATTTGATTTACAGTGTGAACTATAACAGTTATTTTGACAATTGCCAAAGACTTGTTTCCATGGCAACAGAAAATTGTTTTTACTTTATCAGAATGAGCAGAAATATATGAAAAGTTGGTCAGAACTATCTGAATGCCCCTCATATATATATTTGTAGAGCATGATTTTTATACATGACATATAATTATGTAATTAACAATGTAGCTGGTATATGTAATGTCTGTTAAGTTTCTTTTCATAAATCAGTAGAAATGTATACTTGTATTACCCAATAAGTCAAATGAAGTCAAACATATATATTCATAATGTAAAAATGTATTTACTATGCAATTCATATGGTTGTTCACATAAAACTGACTGAAGTCTACGAGGCACACGAGTGGCTTATAGCATATATTTGTATCCAATTTAGAAAGAGGCAATTAATTAGACCACCCACAAAATGTGCACATACTATATATAGCTTAACCCCCCCCCCCCCCCCCCCCATAATGATTTTAACTCCAATCAATGAATTTACCATCAGATTTCTCACATTTAGGACATACTTTTTAGCAAAGCCTCGTTGTCCTCATCGGTGGCTGTGTTGTGGGGCTGAGGCATCACACGACCGGGAGAGTCAAAAAGTCAGGAAGATGACCAGGCGTCACCAAAAATTACCATAACTTATATTATGTTATATATCCAAGAATTGTGAGAAATCTCCGGAAGGTAAATTCATCAATTGTCATGAATCCTGAGATTGGGAATCAACATTCTAGAATATTGAATACTATTCAACTCTCCTTAGTGCTACGGCAGTACGTTTTTGGAGGTAGCTGGATCTTCAGAACATTTTGATACAAACGAAAAAGTAGATGAGGCTACACTTCAAGATCTGCCATTTAAAAGACTTTAGCAGCCTCAGTATTACCCCTATTCTACATGTTTATCCCACAAACCAGGATGACCATATGCTATGTTCTTATTTCTCTAGGCTGCAAAAAGGGCTAGATGGCTACTTTATCAAAATCCCTCAAAAAAATTCAAACCAAAAACATGATTGTTGGAAACTTGCAATGACTACTTTTGCGAAGTACACATTGATCACAAAGTCAGGATTTCACCTCGATCTAGCGCTGTTCAGTATGTTGTAGAAAATTTTTAAGAAATTGCATTTCGAGTTTGTTGCATCAGATTTAATCATCAGGATCTCCTAATCATTCATCTGGGTAGTTCAACAGTATGTGGACCAGGTTACCAAAAATATTGACTATTAAATGTCATGAAATTTCTCTGGGTTGCAGAAGACTGCAGAAATTTATCGAATATATACATGTACTTTAAGAAATATATCAAGTACTATATGCAATATATTGTACATTATTACGTGTAATCAGCATAATCTTGTATGATTCCTACTGAAATAAATGTATACAACACGATGAGTAGCTTCATATTTTTGCAATATTTATTTTTCTACATCTCTAACACATTGTTTTCTACTTAGAGAATCTTATGTACAAACAACAAATTGATACATAACACAGTGAAGCCAGTTTTCATGCTCAGGGTAATCATGAAATTATCAAATGTGACTATGTACAAGAAACAACAATCAAATTGAAAAATAAAATTTGATAAATTACAAGTGCAATTGGTGATGATGGCGCTTTCAAGTTTGTGTAAAGGAAAGAAGCTGATTTTCCATGAGCAAAATACCTCTCAAGTCGTCGAGTAACATTTAATAATTGAAAAGAAACAGAATATCTCAGAAAAGCAAACATAGAATACAGAGGCGTCTTAGCACTGATGGTTACTCCAAAACTGGTGTCGATTTAAATGTCTGCACTACATAGCAAAGCCACTGAAATGTTTGAGCTAGGCTACAGACAAAGGTTCAGGGCTATTAAACATCAGCATGTGTCCCTACACATTTTTCCTTACATTTTGTTTCCTCTTGAAAATGAAAAAAAAAAAAAAACTTCAGATGGCCCCAGACTTATGCACTGTAGCGTATTTAAGACATTTTCTTTGTGTCCTACGCAAATTAGATGATTCATAAATCAAATACTTTACAATGTCACACACAACTAATAATTTCACAAATTCAGGTGCTCATACAAAAGTAATCTGACTACAATCAATTTGAAGCACACTCCAGGTATTTATTAATCTTAAATATAATCAGTATCTCTTTGGAATGCTTCAAATTCTTTTTTTCCTCTTCAAAATGTAAGCCTTGAGCAATTGTAAGTAGTACAACAATCTTTCACAATAAAATATATAATCTGAATACATGAATGATATAGGAAATTTCTCGCAAAAATAGAAATACAATTTGTTAATACATTACAACATTCTGGCAGTGTAGTCATTAACATCTTTAGACAATTTTAAACACATAAAGGTTTCTCAAATACATAAAAAAAAAACCCTGATGTCAGAAAAGGTTTAATGATTGAACACTAAACGCAGGACATAACCATGATTAGCACACCATGCAACGCTCAAATCAAACGTGTACTTCAGAAAAATCTTGGATATCATACACCTTAAAGGGCATAATGAATAGAAAATTAAAAACAGCCTATCACCTCAATCATTATGTCGATCACTAACAATATGATTTTCAGATTCACACAGTATTAGCAAGTTTACAAGACATACAAGTTACTTTGATTTTGTTTGTCATATCCAGTTTTCACAGATCTGTGCCTCAATACAAACATTTCACACAGCAGTCAAAGTTAGTCTGCATTTAATGCAAGGGAAGGGAAGTTCAACATCCAGACTTCTTCTAACAAACAATAAATCAAAACTACACGATCTGAGTTCACTCCGTATCTGCATGTTCCGTTATAGCATCTCGCATCTGCCAATTGTCTGACTACAAGTCAACATGATGCTACCTTGGCAATTAATGTCATTCATCACTTCTGCTATGCTTTTCATACCAACAAATAACCACATTATAAACAATCAGTTTCAAGCCCATGCATTCGTATTTACCCATAAACAAGTCTGTACACATGTATGGGTCGCAGTTTATCTTCAAAAAAAGACATTATGGGATACTTTTGAAACAACAGGTGGAATTGCCTGCTGGTCCTTACAACCTCTGTGAGGTCATCAATTCACTCAATGGTTGTAAAGACTGGCATGCAGCCCCCTGTTGCCTCAAAATCCCTCATTAACTCTGAATATAGCCTGACTTAGCATGTACATTTAGACACTGTAGCGGTATTTCTTTTAAAAATATTACCTGACCAGGCTTTGAATGAAGCAAATACAGTGTGACAGGATAGATGAAATTCATAATAGTTGACTCGCACATGTTTCAAAAACAACACTTCTAGCCATCTATAACTCTATATAGCTCGTACTGCTGCCTGTTTGAGCTTCGGGTTATAAATAAATAGATCATCAACAACAAACGGACAACATTAAGTTCATCTACAAGAATAAATTATACTGGCACCTCACTTTGGGGACTTGCAAGCGAATAATAATTATCATGCCAGTTACCTAGGTTTTCACAAATGTTGTAATATACAGTCAAACCAGTATAAATATAGCGAATATATCTCAGTACCATCAGTGAGTAAATAGAACTGAAACGAGATCCCTTATCGCACAAAAACTGGAAATGTTTTTGGCTTTACGAACACAGCATGGTGAAAGTAAATTGGAATATGACCAACTCGTTGTAATGTTCTGTTACTCCATTGGGGGTGGGCGCATTAACTGGCTTTAATAGGGTCTTGTCGCATCACAAAACATATATATATGTACTATTGATATAACCATGGAAGACCATGAACTCTACCACAATCAGCACTAAATGTTTCATAAAAAAATTAGAAGTAGCAATTTTTTTAAATTACCAACCAGATCTAAAATATACAGAGCGTGGTCTTATTTAAACTATGGTTTTGGGAGGATCTTCAAATGTGTAATGTTTAATTCTCAAATAAGTGTCAAACTCAATTAAACAGACACCGGGCAAAAGGCACCCTCTAAAATAGGAGAAGCCTTGGTTTGTAATAAAGAAGTATGGTATATGGTTATTCCTGTTATTTCAAATGTGGCTAAGTTTAACTTAGGAGTTGGAAATTGAATGGTTTTTACTATTGTTTCACCTCAGATCACACCCCAAGACTTAATTGACATGCAAGTTTAAATGTTGCTAAGCAATGAGTACAGACTTACATAGTTGTAATTCAAAATTTTCTTCAGAAGCACAATACAGTTGTCAATTCAGGCACCAAATATAGCTCTTGTACCTTATCGTGATCACACAGTTTGTTAAATTATTTCTAATTAAATTAAATACTGTATTTTCATTTTAAATAAAGGGGAACTGACATTATAATCAGAGACACCTAGTCATATAAACTATCTAATGACATCGCTACTGACTTGCTGTTATGATTAGAACAAAGGACGAAGATGTAACCTATTGTCTTTTATATATCATCGGGATCATACCTGTGATGAACCTAATTTCCAAATATTTTTTTATCTACAATTCATTCTGAGTGAATTCTACATAAATATCCATTCAAATAAATTAAGGTCACACTTGATTGCTAAATCTAGTAATTTGACGACTGATTGCTCATATACAATTGTTTAATTGCTAGTGCATGAATCAATGATTCTAGTGTGATGCTTTGACAATAAATAAATGAGTACTATTCTTAATTATATACACTCGTAAATTCATGAATTTACAACTGAGACGAACATCAGATGCTACTTTACAGTATCAACAGTTAAATCATCGTAACAGGAGAATACCTCAATGACACACAGCAAACATATCTACATCAGTTGAAACTTTTTTCCTTTTCAGCTAGTCATAATGGAATGAAGCATTCCTCCTCCAAATTATACAAATATCAGGTAAGCTAGATAGCGTTATATGGACACACACATTCAATAGTGATATGTATGTTTCGCAAATTTGCAAATTCTGTGAAATATTTGGCCCCTTATACAGTGATTAGTTCCATGATAGGACATATATGCAATGCGAATCAAAATATCAAAAACACTCATCAAGGCACTGTAGGATACTGGGCGGATTAACCTCAAAACATAATATTTCACTTCATGACAACAATTAATAATTTACATGTCAACAGATATCAGGACAATATCGTCAGGACAATATCAACATTTGTAAGAACAAATATTGCTCGGCATGACATTTAAAGACACTTTTATCGACTCGACCATTACGGCTGTCGCAAACATGACAAAGACTCTAGGAATTCTCTGTTACACCATACGAGACATATCATTGTGACCAGTAACAGCAGAATAATTTCAACAATACCTGAGGTATTCGACTTTACTCTTTGCATAACATTTTTGCCATCTTTTGTTAGTTTCACCAATTGATAATTTATACACACATTCTATAATCACAAACTCGGCAACCAACAACAACTATACAGTTGCACAGGTTATCAGTAATAAGCACTGTGCAGCATTTAACACGTTCAACAACAAACGTGTACCATTTGTTTACTGAAGTCATCTTAAAAAGCCACTAACAAGCTGAAGAATCTCTTAACCGTGCATGAAAGTGTCACTTCAGTTCAAACTCAGTCCATATATATTAAACCATTTTGCAACCTGACAAAACGAAGCTATAAATGTGTAATTACTATTCAATAAGCAGTCTTTCTATAATGCGCGCCCAAAGCAATTTCTGAGGCATACGCAAAATTGAGCAGTGGTTTGAGTAGAAACATGATTCATTTGTTTTCACTCATTCACAAGTCATTGATAAATCACAAATCACAGTGGATGATTCATGGATAAATGATGATAAGAATTGACGTGAAAGACGGGATGCTGACTACGTAGGCGCAGAAATGGTTCTGGCAATGATAGGTTTGCTCTCAGAAGACGTGCTGACAGCTGACGTTATAGTACCACTGGAAAACATTACTGATGCAGCTTCTTCTTTGAGACCTGCAGTACCTGCAAGTAACAAACAAAAGAAATATAAATACATGTGCGATAGAGGTAATAGAAGGACATTAATAAAACAAACAAGTCAGTGGACATATTGCAGTCACATAACTTCAGCCTTATCAGTCCATTTGCCATTATAAAATTTAACAATCTCACTAATACGTTACTCTTACAACTAACGCCACTAATAATAGGCTTGGAAAAAAGATGGCCAAATAAATATTATTTAATGCACCTGTACAACAATCCTTGATTTAAATTAAATGTAAATTACCATAATTTATTGCTCACCAGGGTCTTAGACTTTATAAACTTACTTTACTTTGCTACTACAATAATTGTTACTGCCTTGCTAGAAGTTTTGATGACATTAACTTACTTGTTTGGATGGTTAATGGCGATGAACTTAATCCATTTGACGTAAATGTGAAACTAAGAGGGGATGCCGTTCCAGGAATGTCTATGCTCAAATCATCATGATTGAAGTCATCAAACAAACCATTCTGAAAATGAACAGAATCATATTTCAATCAAATGCAACAGAAGAATTTTATATTGCGGTGAAAGCAGTTACATTGTCTCTGCTCAATAACAGTTAATATAAACACAGATCAAGGGTATGCTCCGAAGCCTGACAGATAGACAAGAACTGTGACGAGCGTCAGATGAAGGAATAGCCTTATAGAACTTATACAACTAGATACAACAAAGCCTCAGAAGGTTAGCAGTAAGAGATATGTGTACACATACCTGTAAGGCAAGGTCACTCAAAGTCGGATCAAGTGTCAGTCCATTTTCGAGAATGTGGAGATCATCGGAAGTCAAGTTGCTTAGAGATGAGTGCTCCTCGACCTTGACACTACTTATCTGAGGCGATAAGGGCTCCTGCTTAATCTCAATGACATTGAAGTTTCCGGTGATGTTCGACAAATTACGGACTGCTCGAGCAACACTATGGCTGTTGCTGAGGCTGATGAGTTCTCCCTCCATCTTGTTGCTGTTGTTATTGTTGTTGTTGTTTTGGGCGGCGTGGCTTCTGGTGGGAGTTGAGGGAGCCGAGCCGTTGCTCAGGTTGGCATGTCTCGGGGAATGTGGATTGCCTTTCTCTAACTGGTCAAGCACCTCTGGAAAATTAAAAATTGGTTACTTGACTATTACAGCATTCACAAGGAAATATAATTGTAACATGAAGTTATTAACATTTCTAAGGGGTTCATAGTTATATTTCCTATAAATTTGTTATTAAATTTTGGCAGAAAGTATGTTCTCATATTTTCTGTCAACACCTACCTGGTTTAGACATGGACTTCTTGATGGTGATGGGGTCCTTTTTCCGCCACTTAGCAATTTCTTCGTCCATTTTCTCAATTTTTGCAGGATTCATCGTCCACAGACAGCCTTTCTTTGTTCCATTGCTTTTGGGATTCTCAATTTTCTCAAAACACTTATTTAACGATAAATTGTGTCGTACGGAGTTCTGAAAGCAAAGGAAAATGGGGAAAATTACTTTTTGTTGTAAATTACAGTTTTCAGCATAACATAACTTGAAGCAGAATGTAAAGAATGACTCAATGAGCGACAAGAATTCAAAGTCAAAGATACCTCAGACCCAAAATTTCGGTGTCACGCAATGGGCCAATATTCATTCAGTGAGCAAGACATATAATCTGCTTCTCAGATGACTATATTAAAACCTAACTAAAACCAAGAATTCGCTGTCAGATTGCACATGTGAATAATTTGATGATTTTATTTATCTACATTCTAAAAATAGGTCTGTTAATTTGTATTTTCAAGAGATTAACTTGTGAAACCCTTTCACATTCATGATCTATCCAGATTGGATTTGTATTCTATATTTGTTTGTTTTTTTTGGGGGGGGGGGCATTTATACTATATTGCTTCACTGAACTTGTTTAATTAAGCACATTGCATGAGTAATTTCCCACCCCCCAATTTACGAACATTCAACTAATTGCAAGTTATCTAATATTACCTAACTCCTAGTAGACATTGATAAATACCCTAAATACCCTAATAAGGCCAGTAATTTCCAATATGTCAGCTGACTTATGTTTACTTTTGGCCATCTGCTGTAAACTTCCTGCAGGGGGCTTCTGACCCCCTTTTTAATAATATCAAACCCCTTCACCTGCAGTTTAATTGGTAACTAAATAGCATTAGTATAATTGCACTGCGCCACCTGTCCAGACCTGTGGGGTACACTAATAGATTTGGGTCCGAGCGCGAGCCCTGCATGCGAACGTTACCCTGCAATTTTGAATTTGCACGGGTGACAAGTTGGCTATTCTCACTGTACTCATATCTATTCATATCTATACAGCGTAATTTATGTAAATAACAGTGGACAAAACCAGAATTGATTATCATGTCAATTATGTAATTTATCTCACAATGAGGCATTATGCATTTGAAGCAATTAAACATCTACATAGTACAATGCATTTCATTTAGAAACTTAAAGCCCGCATTTAAAAATAGATTTTTCAATTCCACCTGTAACGACTTTTCTACACTGAATTCTGCTTATACATTGTATTACAGTGATGGAACTTAACCAAGATGGGTACTTAAAATAACAATGATGACACGAGAATTACATTAATATTGTTGAAACTGACTATCTTTAAACCACAACTTTGTTTTACAGTTAGTAAAACATCAATAACGAAAAGCTTCTTAATTCTTCTTCTTTTGTAAATATCATTTTTCAAAAACAAAAATAACACATGTGAATGTACACGTGTGTGAGATTTCGTCTACAGCGCAGGCCTATTTACCAGTTGCCATGGAAACCGAATGCGGTTCGGACAAATCTACTTCCTGGGGAGGGGGGCAGGTTGTTTACTGTGAGGTATGAGTCAGCTACGATCGAGGAAACAAATTATTCATTTGTCATGCATTGCACGTGCTGGTTGGATCCCATGCTAGACAAGTACATTAGAATACAATGCACTAATACTAACACAAAGAAAAATATTGTGTTACTATTATTCTATATAATGAATAACTTATAATAAATAAATATTTATGTTTCTTTTTTTTTTCTAATAAAGAATTATTATTAGTGACATTTCGTAAGCAAGTTCGTTAAATGTACTGATCCCCTTTAAAACGAATATACTGCGTGTACCTTTTATTTAATTATTAATCATGACAATATAATGTCATAATCATTTACTTACAACTAATAAATTGCTAGATTTTGTTTTAACATCGTAGGCCTAACCCAACTCTTATATAATAGACCTAAACATTACTCATAATCATGAATATAATATATTTACAATAAGCACCTGCATTGTGCACATTATACGTAAAATAGGCAGGGGCAAAAAAACATTGTTTAAATGCCCTAAATTCAGATTATTTATGGACATGTAACAACAGCTATATACATGCAGGGGCATGTAGGATCCAACCCTCACATGTCACAACTAATAAACCCCTCCTAATAATTAGGGTAACGTTGGAGGGTGGGGGGGGGGGCACCCCAATTTAATCAAAAACATGGGATATCCCCACATCTGTTGCACGCAATGATAATCAATATGGTTACCATGGAAACCACTAAATTCCACCAGTTTCGAAGGTCGGAAAAACACGTGAGCACTGATAATTTCCACGAGACTGGTTTATCGACTTATTATATTCAGACGTGCATAAGAATTTATTAATTCAATGTGCTCAAAATATCTTCACACAGTATGTCATTAAAATATGTATATTCTAATTATTATGTGTGTCCCTTTTGATGAAATTAATAATACATCATACTGTATGAACTGTTTAGAAATTGTAGTATTCCTAAAGGTTTTATTCTTATTTTGGTTGATTTTCATTAATTTATTTACGTCAATTTCATAATCAACATTTATCAACTTCACGTACACAAAAAAAGTTTGAGTCAGAAATAAATTATTCAACCATCACATTATAACTGTCCTTTTACAAATTAACTGACCATAAATATTTTATGGACTTCCTAATTTCGAAAAAACACAATTGGTAGTTGTTGCAAATACCAGTGGTTCCAGACAATACCAATTTGCATATATATAATGCATAGGTCAAAGTTAACTGTGGCTCCTATGAATATTTTATGTCCCCCACCTGGGCCCCTTTGACACATAACGGGGATACCCCCTCAACAAGGGAATCGCCCATGCACGACCGATACCTTTTTCAAATATCAGTACATGTGAAAACCTGTTAAAATTTGAAATTTCATGAATTTGCAAGTTTAGATTTGCAAGAATTTATGTCTTCTACTACGGTTGACAAATAAATAAAAAAGACCAAAATTTTAAATCCAGAAGCACTACAATGTAAAATAATTTTCAATATTGAATCTGATAGGTACAACAATAGTCATACTATCAAGGAGCTATATAATGTCATCACTGCAAAATGTACTACAGTAATGGGAACAGGAACTAATCTTGTTTTCATCTCTTTTGACCAAAGTTTACCCTTTTTCTGTACAGTTATAACTAGGAATATTCCTAGGTTATATTCGATATCTTCTCCATTATTTTATGACAAGGACATTAGGAATGGGCTAGAAAAGTGGTCAATTACTTTACAATCTTTCTGATCCGTCTCTTTCACCCCTGAACTGTCCATGCTCGCTCTAAAACTGCTGTATAAGCATACTGGATGGATAATAATAAGTGTAACATTTAGCATGCAAACTTTATTTCTAGCTACTCCATATAGCATACAGTATTATTACTGTGAAATAATTTCTTTCCATACCACACCTGTCAAAATTTACATCATCAAATTCTTTCCTCACAAATGAGCATACCTTTTTTTCTTTTCTTAGCAAATAACTGACAATCTGACAACAGGAAATTCAAGGTTACAACAAAATTGAAGTCTGCCAATTTTAGCCAAAAACCCCAGAGGCCACTCAAGCCCGGAAATTAGTGGAGATTAGCAATGGTTGCTAAGCAACAGAAAAGTACAGGTGTAAACAGAATCTGATATCCACAGCAACCACGCATGCAACCCTGCAGCATGCATTCTATCGTATATTTATATCGATATTTATAGTTCAAGGTGCTATTTTTAGACATTTCATACGTATCTCTGGAATTTTCTAAGCTCAAATTAATGATTGGTAAATAATGGTTTACAATTTATTCACAAGGGGGCGCACTATGTCAGTCGTCTAAAAAAATATTATCTTGAAGGAAAATACTAAGGCCTTAATTAATTTAACGATATACAACAGTTTTGATGATTGGAAATGATCTACATAAAACAATTAATTACCTTCCAACCATCTGGAGCAGTTTTGAAGTACGGGAAATTTTCTCTGAAAGCAGAAAAATAATACATTTCAATTCAATTCATTTATTTTGCTCATAGTACAAGTAGAGCTGGGTGACCTCTCTAACTAGATCTCAATAAAGTTCAAAGTTGATTCAGCAAGTGAATAGAAATCATAAGATGGAAAATTTGCAATTCTTAATTAAAAAATAAATGAAATGTTATAAGTAACAGGTTTAATACAGACACTTGTTTCTTATTACTTGTCAGGGTGTAAATATTGGCACTTTTTAAAGATAATTGACTTTACCATAGTATTTGAGTTATTTCAGTTTCAAAGCTCAAATATTTGTCAATAATTATTTTAAATACTTCATGAGTAATTACAGATAATATCTGCTTTGGGTATTATAAAATCCTACTAAATCTCAAAATGTTTGCATTAATGATTGCAATAAATTAATCAAACAACTTAGCAGCTTAGACTGCAATTGACTAATTGGTCACACAAACAATCAAGGTGTCAATTGCTATGTCACCAGTGTTAGAATTAATTGCAATTCAGAGCGAAAATCAGAGGCACTGCTTACAAGCTGAGAAAACCCAATTGCAATTTGGGTCTAATTATAGTCACTTCTGTAGCTAAAACCTATTCTCCTAAAAGAAACCTATGTTTTTAAACAAAAAGTTCAAACCCTTTCAAAACTGATGATAATAAAGATGTATCTTAAAAAAACGTCTAAAAGAATAAAAGCAAAGTATGAAAATAGTAATCTTACTTGAATTTTCATAAAAATTCATTATCCAGGTGTCAATTGCTATGTCACCATATGACTGAGGTACCCTCTTTCATATTTTAATTCTTTAATTACTGAATTTATATCATTCGCTCATAACAGATAATAAACTGAAATCATTCCATGGCACTTTGGGTTAGTTTAATCTTTTCAAAGCATTCGTTTTACTGTTCAATTTAATGGTCTTGTACTGAGTACATCCGGTATTACCACTCTTATGATAAATTACATAATTCTGCTCTTAAAATGTGAAATATAGCCTGGCCCGGTTTGAATCACGCAGCTGTGACAATTTTTGAATATATCAGGTCAGAAAACTAGGTCAGTGCCTAGAAACCGTTGGCCATGTGCCTATTTGAACAACTTCCCTAAATTATAATTGATACCCCCAGGGCCATAAGTTTTGAATTTCATATCACCCCTACCAGGATAAAATTACCATAAAACTAATGACTTTTCCTAATTAGCTGTATAATGCTGAGATTTTCGAGAATTGCAGAGTTTTGACTAACATACAAGATCAGACATGTATTTTTTACAAGACAGTTGTATCAGCAAGTTTGAACTGTACTGGAAAATGTTTAGAGAATTAGATTTCTAAAGATCAAGACATAATCCATATAATTTTTTGGGAATCATCGCAATTTTACCGTTATTTCAATCTAAACAGAATAGCATAGATTATTAGATATATAATGTCATTAAACGAGTAGATCAGAAAATATGCACAATTAAGGTGATCAATTTATAATCAGCTTAGTCATTTCCAAAACAGAAATTGCTACCTAAGCACTTAAGTTTCGTTTTGCAAACAGTGTCACAATTTAGTTACATAATCTGCAGACAATTTTGTCATTTAGACTCTTATCTTTTAAAACCTTGTGACCCAAATACTCACGTCATAAAATTGTAGATTTCACTGACAGGTAGATTACCAGTTTCAGAGTTTTTCAATGCCATGGCTATCAAACAACTGTATGAATATACAGGTTTGGGATAGACTTTAGTGATAGTTTTGTTATTTTTTGGAGTTTTTGGCGAATTCGGTACATAGTCCAATGACATGGGGCTATGAGGGGCTTGAGTGATGTTCTGTAAATGTTGTCTCAATGGTGAAGAAGGTGATGAAGCGGGGACATATTGGATATGTGTGATTGGGGCTGATGCAGCCGCTGCTAATGTGGTAGGAATAGTGATAAACTGTCCCTGTGCTGTGTGGATTATTCGACTAGCCATGCCAGCTGGCAGGGCAGTCACAGTGTTCACTCTGTTCAGAGTCTGAGAGGCCGAAGCAGTGTGGCCGGTCATCGCATCCCGCGGGGAGATGCCCGCCCCGGCTCCTTCTTGACCTTCCCCCGGTGTGGCTTCAGAAATCGGCATACCAGTCTGAGGGTCCACTAATAAATTAGGATCGGTATTTTCTGGGCTTCCCAGTTGATGTGAATGTCCATTGATACCTGACATATGATGAATCCACGATAGGTCTAATCTACCGGCCTCCGAAATGTCAACTGATATGGCACCCCCCTCGTGCAAGTCTCCCAAATAATCCATATGGCTCAACTGGTGAACTGACGACAACAGCCCACCGATTTTTTCCCCGTGTTCTGCAAAATTGCTCCTAAAGTCATTTTCTATCATGTCCTGAAGTGACAGACCTTCATCTGCACCACCGGCAGCGAAATAATCCATGTTTCTAGTTGTGGAATTTCAAATTTAAATGTCCTGCAAAAAGCTGTTGATATTTTCTTCGCCGTTACTCCAGCTTGAGTGGTGAAAACACCCTCTCTGTTCACACGATGCCGGCCACATAAATGTCGGCTTCCTTCCAGAGTATAAGTCCGTCGAATTGCAATAGAAATTTTGAGAAAATTTTGAATATCCCTCCCGAAATCAGCTGTAGTAATGAAGCCACTCCTCGTAGTAAAAATCGTTGGGATGACCCTGGAACAAAGAAATGCAATACCTTTAAACTGAGGCTCTCTGATTGGTCACTGGCTTCAAGTTCCTCGATGCTGATTGGACCGCTAGGAGCGCTGCGCACGCAACTTCCAAATATGGAAGTTAATTTAAATGGCGCTTGCAGCATGAGGGGAATTAGCAAGTCTATGCACGCGTATTTTGCAACAACTAATCTCGCAATTTTGATAAGATTATATAAAAATATCCCTTTTATACTATAGCAGCAGACAGTATTGTTGGAATTTTCATAAAAGTCACCGTTTTGGTAATCACAGGGGGTATTTCTCGAATGCAGGGCATGCGCTTGACTGACCTAGTTTCGCCATGTTTATTTGGACCGTACCATTCACAGGGGTGACAGGCTGCTATTTGACAAAAACCGTTTCTGCTATCTAGATTCATTAGAAAATGAGAGTCTCTAATCTATTGTTGCCAAAGAGAAACAAGTGACTTGCATGTCCAAAACTTGATTGACACAGGATGCATCCAGAACGCCTGTGGGAAAAATAATTAAAAATAAGAATTTTTTAATTTATATATATATAAAAATATATTGCACTTACAACATAAACATATCATGCATGTATGATCATATATATATCATATCCTGGTGGGTTAATTAGCAAATGCCAATTAAGATCTGCAGTGTTGTTGGCCCTGAAGTTTATTCTATTAGAGTGAGACAAACTAAAATATGAAAGTACTAAAGCTAGAAGACTGAGACAGCAAGCAAATGAGTGAGACTCACTCTGAATGTGTGAGACTTGACCATACCAGGAATCCCACCTAAATTATGATATATTTTTGTGAATAATTATTATTTACCTACCTACATTAATTACAATAAATGGTGAGATGCTAGACATGAAGATACAATCGATTAGAAATTGCCTTTATGGCCAGTAGATGGCAGCTGTTCACAAGAAGCTGCTTCTACTGCCACCTGGAGTATTTCCCAAGATGTACTACTTTTTAAACCATTAAGACCATAGTACAAAAATGTTATATTGCATACACTTCTACAAAGGTATATTTGTGTACAATTGAATAAAAAGACATTATGAGTTATATATATACACAGGAAAAATTTCACAAAGTGAGCTTAGCAGATGGACATGCTCTGTGTCAGAAAATAGTCTAAATTGTTGTCCAAAATGTCTTTAATACTTATTAATATATTCATTAATATTGTGTCGCCGGGTGTTGATAAACACAACGTCAGCAAATATTGCTATTTTCCGACATATCATTCAATAAAAGATAAAAATTGTAACAAAAGGAATACAATTATAATAGAAGTAAAATCTTTAAATCAAAGTGGCCTGCACCTGCGAAGTCGCCTGCAAAGAAACACACGAGAATTGCAACAAAGGCGTCATCAGAGGCTGGCAGCACTGATGAGTCCACTGCTGCTAGTGCTCCTGTTCGTGCTCCTGTTCGTGCTCCTGTGCGTGTTCGTGCTCCTGCTCGTGCTGCTGCTCGATCTCGTGTTTCTGCACCTTCTCCTGCACCTGCTCCTGTGCCTGCACCTTCTCCTGCGCCTGCTCCTTGGCCTGATCCTTCACCTGCTCCTTCGCCTGCTCGCTCATCTGCTGCAAATGTGCCTGCAACTGGTGCTCGGAAGAAGCAGGAAAAGCTGTTTCTGCCAGCCAGTGATGAACAGGATGTCGCCTACTGGTATCGGGACAATCCAATCTTTTATGATAGGACATTAAAAGAATATAAAGATTCAGGCAGGAAGATGGCCCTCCTGAATGAAATGGCTGCCAAACTGAGTGTTCCCTGCAACAGATTTCTACTGAAGAACTGGCTGGAGTCTATGAGGACCAGTGCAGGAAAACTAGCGAAGCAGGAGCCATCAAGTACTGCCAAGCGGAATCCTACAGAGAAGGAACAATGGATATGTGCTAATTTTGATTTCCTGGTGGACCATATCACCAGAATTCCGAGTCGCCAGGGCAGCAATGTTCTTGAAAAGGGGATTGCCAAGACGAAAAAGAAACTCTGCAAACTGGAGGACAGCTCCACTGCAGCGGAGGAATCTGAGCCCCATGATCATTCCGATCCGGATATTTCCATGGATGCCCCTCCTGCCGGGCGATCCAAGGGCGGCCCCTACAAGAAAAGGAAAAAGGAACCTGAGCAGTAGCAAAGTGGGATAGATCAACTTGTTGATCTTGCAAAATCATCAGGAGTGCTGCAGGCAACCATGCAGCAAATGGTTGGTCCTCCTCCAAAGGATCTGACAGAAAGAAGAATCCAGTTGCTCGGTGACTTTATCGTTGCTGAGTGCATGACGCTGGATCCCGAGTCCTTCGATGAGCTGCATGCCCAACTGCTGCCAATGTTTTTGCAACTTAAAGGCAATATACAGCGAGCAAAATTCCAGCGACAGTAGCGGCAGCAACCCAAGCAGCAGCACCAGCAGCACCAGCAGGACCAGCACCAGCAGCACCAGCAGCACCAGCCCCAGTACTTCGCTCTTCCTCCTCCTCCTCAAAAAAATAATACAAAGTTCTGAACAAGTACTACAATGATCAAGAGCAAGAGATGCAGCCCCTATTTATATATTTTTGGTAATTAATGTACGGGAAAAACGTAAAATTTCAGGAGAGACGAAATCCACCTGGGATGGTGTTTATTTTGGGTGGGTCAGACAGGAACTTTTTTTTTTTATTAACACAAGAAGTGTACATGGTCTGCTCTTTTGGGAGGATTTGGTGGCCTTGAAAAAGGCCGGGGTTGTTTTGTGGTATCTTTATACCATGTCATCTTGCCATGGCACACTTCCTTCCTCTGAATTAACATAGTCGACCAAGTACTGCCGTTGGTTCTTGGCTACATCAGTCATAGAATGTCCTCTAGTGGGTGCTGGCATTTCATCGATTTCTCCAGCTGACCTCCAAGTTCCTGGGATGATTACATGTGTGATTGGATCTTCCTGGTCCACCATGATGTTCTGGGCAGTTGGATACCTTATTCTCATCAGATTGTGGAGCGCAGCAGCATGCGCTGACTATGAATTCCACCGTCTGTGTTCTCTGTGTCATGGTAGTCAGGAGACACCTGAACCTTGCTGCTAGGATCCCAAATGCATTTTCCACAATTCTTCTTGCCCGGGAGAGTCGGTAATTGTATATCCTCTGCTCCTTGGTCATGTTTCTGAGGGGCAGTGGCTTCATCAGCCAGGTTCTCAAAGGAAAGGCATCATCTGTCACCAGGAAGAATTGGTTCGGGTGGAGGTAACCCAAGGGTCCCTTCTTCAAGTGCTTCCCTCAGGACTGTCGTGCTAAAAACTCCTCCGTCCGATCCAGCTCCGTTAGCTCCACAGTCTACATTGAGGAACTTGTAGTCAGCATCCACAAGAGCGCCATGAGTACAATGGAGTGGTATCCCTTGTAGTTGTAGTACACGGAACCACCTCTGGGAGGACATTTGATGGCCACATGCTTTCCATCAAGGGCTCCAACACCATGAGGAAAGTTCCATCTCGAAAAGAATAGTTCAGCGACTTGTCTCCACTCTTCTGGAGTTATGGGGCAGGCCAGGACATAATCGGAATACTCTTCAATTATGGCTTCATAGACTATTTGAATTATGGAGCTGATGGTGTTGTGGGCCACTCTAAAGCCATACATGAGGGACCTGTAGCTGTCTCCAGTTGCCAAATAGCGGAGGGTGATGGCAAGTCCTGGCTCCAAAGCTTTCCTCCAGAAGGTGTTTTGTTTGCTAATCCTATGACCAATTTTGCCAAGGACCTCTTGGAACATGGCTGGTTCCATTCTCATAAAGTTGGTGTAACTTTGGGTATCCTCGATGAGCAGTACATTCAGTAGACGCTCATAATATCCCACCTGAGGTCTTCTCAACAGCCAAAACCTCCTCCTTTTCCTCCTCCTCATGGCTGCCAGTTTTCTTTCTTCTTCTCTCCTCCTCCTCCTCCTCCTCCTCCTCCTCCTCCTCCTCCTCCTCCTCCTCCTCCTCCTCCTCCTCCTCCTCCTCCTCCTCCTCCTCAGCTAGTGCTATCATCACACAAGCAAGTTGTAAATTAAATGTATAATTGGCCTGAGCAGCTACTAGTAGCAAGACTCTATTTCGTTCTTGTTGATGCATGTACATGGTCTTTCCTCTTCTGCAGCTGGAGACAGAATGATCAAGAGCAGGAGCTGCAGCCCCTATTTATATATTTTGGTAATTAATGTATGGGAAAAACATCAAATTCCAAGAGACACTCGACGTGTTGTACGGGTACCCGAGAGCTACTACTTAAAAACCCGCCGACTTTCCCGTCGTTATATATTAAAATTAGAGTTACCCGTAGAAGCCGTCGAGTTACTCATAGAAGCCGTCGAGTTACTCATGGAACCCGGCGAATCACCCCTGGAAGCTGTCGAGTCACCCCTGGAATTTGTCCACTAAGTGGCCGTAACCCGGCGAGTCACCCGTGGAAGCCGGCGGGTTACCCGTAGAACCCGGCAGGTTACCCGTAGAACCCGGTGGGTTACCCGTAGAACCCGGTGAGTCACATGTTGGGTGATACCCCGCCCCTTTTTGCCGCCAGAATCCGTCGCCAACCTGGCGAAAAAAGCTGTTGCATAACCGTTATGTAATACTACGGGTTCACTACGGCAAAACCGGCTATGTGAGACCGGGGCTTAAGAGTTTTGCTTCGTTTTGGCTGCTTATTGAAACATTTTCAAATTGTTAAGTTTCATCAAGTTGTCTTTGAACCATGTAAATTGATTATACATTGCATTTGTTGAAGTACAGCATTGTCCTCCAGTAAGAACAAGTCGTTTATATAAACGTTAAAACACTGGGGACCAATAAGGCTTCCCTGTGGAAAAATACGAATTTTTGTGATTCCTTATGTATACATTATATAGACTGATAACATTTAAGGCTTCATTTTACAGCTTTGAGATTTCTTCTGAGTCAGTTTTTTGTTGGAAAAATTGCAAATTTACCTAAATCATATATTTTACCCAATTTTAAGGGCACTCTCCTGTCCCCTTTGCCCCCCCCCCCCCTACTGTCAGGGCAATGGGGACAAATTGTAGATGATCCAGTGATCCATACAATATGAAAGACTGTCTATCTCCTACTCAATTATCAAAACAATGGGTGTGAAGTTTTTTTTTGATATTGGATATTTGATATTCGTTTGATTTTCGGCTGACTGATGTACAAAAACAAGTGAAAAAACAAAAAAAAAATGGTTGTAAATAACAACTGAAGATGTTACTTCATGTGGTAATGTGTTTTAAAAGTCATTCTTTCCACTGATTTAATTTTTGGACTTATATTATACGATTATCCAATATTTAACAAACTTTACACTCATGTCGTATTATTTGGGTTGTTGTAGCTCTAAAAAAAACCACGACAATTAATATAAAAGTTCATATTTTGCATGATTAGACGTAACATGAAGTAATTGAAAAATTCGGAAACGTCTCTATCAAATACTCCGTAGATTGGAAACAAAGAAGAAAATTGCCATTTTGATATCAATGTGCTAAGAGCTAAATTGACATGGCCATGTCATCTCAAAGGCATCATTTTCAAATATGCTGTGGTAAATTGTTTTAACCTTTAAGCATATCTTTAGAATATTGTTTTAAGCAAACATGAACCTGATATACAAAAGTTTCAGTGTAGAGGGTTATAGTAAGATATGAAACTACTAAATTGATGAAAGTAATAGAACTTTGTTGGTCAAATCCCAACGCTGAAGCTAAATACCAATTTGTCTGATTTGTTTGATTGCTTCTTGTCATGCCGAAAAAAAAACAGAATGAGATATATAATTATGTTCTTAATGTAAAAATCTTCATCTCACTTTTCAGTGATGTTGATATAGGTTAATTAGGCCTATCATGTATATCATATATATAAATCTAAAAACATTTCTACCATCCGTCACCACTCATACCTGAGTAAACAAGTTGAATGAATTAAAATTTGACATCACAATTTGTGTTAAATAAGTGTTTTTATTAGTGGGTTATAGAGGTGCATAACACTACTATGTGTAGATGATTAAAATGTACAAAGAGCACACCCACAGCTTAGACATTGTGACATCAGAGCGTCTTTCAATCACTAAATCAAATCGTGCAGCACTAACATAATCCGTGATTTGACGCAGCCATCAATGGCATCATCAAAGTGGGAGCATCAGGTATTTAAAACCAATTTTGGTAAAGGAGTGGCAAACTGAATGATGAATCACCATTTACATTGAAATTAATTCTAAGGGATTAAAGGATGAATGTGGTGTCATTTTAAAGTCAACTCCTAAAACTA